>CM053588.1:48557652-48633315 GCA_028646515.1 Pseudochirops corinnae
TAGGCATGAGGGACCGCCAGTGATGTTCTATTGTAGAGTAGATAGAATTCTGAGTGCGAGGGATGACAATGAGTTCAGTGTTACTGAATCAAGGGGAGTAAGGTAAGAAGAGACCAGAATGTAAAGGGGCTTAAAAAGCTAAAAAGAGATGCCAGTGGAGTTTATTGAATGGGGCTGTGGTGACAGCCCTAAGAATTTAAGACTTAAGTGTCCAAGGACTCTGGCCTCTGTGACTTCAGGTAGCATTATTTTTTGGGGGGGGGGGTAATTTTATAATGGTACTTTGGGCTGTTAGGATTATAGCTCCAGAACTGGAAGGGTCTTTAGAGGTCCATATAATCCAACCTACCATTTTACAGATGAGGAAACTGAGGACCAATGAGTTTGAGTGACTTGTACAAGCTCACACAAGTAATGTCCATCAAAGGTAGAATTTGAACCCAGGTCCTCCCATTCCAAGATTAAAGCACTTTCCACTCTACTTTGACTCCTTTCTTGAAAGGTATAATAGATAGAATAGATAAGCTTGGAGTTAGGAATATCTAAGTTCAAGTTCTGCCTCTGACATGCTATCTGCATGGCACTTAACCTCAGTGCCCCATGTAACTCTTTGAAACTATAGGTTGCTAGTTTGCATTATTCCATACCACTTCCCCTACTGATGAAATCTCAGGTATGATCTCCCCCCAAAAAAAAGACATCATCTAAACACTCTTTGAGAGTAGGGACTGTGCCTCCCTAAACAACTAACCCAGTACTCTGCACACAATAGATATTTAGTTACTATATACTCTGTCTATTACTTGTGATCCAACATCCTCCTTATACAGGATTATATGAACTAAGTGCAATCTTCAGGGTAGCCCCAAATATTTACTCTCTCTTTGGCTTATATTCCCTACCCAGACTATCCTGGAAAATAAATATAATAATATTATGTTATAATAACATATAATACAGTATATAATAATATAATAAATAAATATAAATGTAATACAGATCATATCTAAAACTCCAAAGACATAAATAAAAAGCTTCACAAATCTCCTGCAGGCACTCAAAATAACCATGTTTATATTGGGTATGGGACAGCCTTTATTCCACCATACAGAAAATACAGAAATATGTGAAGGATTCACAAAATCTGCTAAATAGTAAATATAGTTCTCCTCCCTCAACAGCCATTCACATCTTACCCAAATTACTAAAGACCTCTAATGGAGTGTAGAGGAAAGGTAACTGGATCTGGAGTGGGAGAACCTGAGTTCGAGTCCCAGATCTGTCATTTACTACCTGTATTGCCACAGATAGCACTCTCCCTTTCTAGGTCAGTTTCCTTGTCTATAAAATGAGAAGGTTGGACTACCAGGGCTGGGGAACCTTCGACCTTGAGGCCACATGTGGCCCTCTAGGGCCTCAAGTGTGGCCCTTTGACTGAATCTAAACTTCACAGAACAAATGCTCTTAATAAGAGGATGTTATTAAATGTCTAGTTTTTGGTTTTTTTATTTATTTTTGTTTCTTTAGTGTCTAGTCACTAGACACTAAATAATCTCTAAGGTTCAGGGTCCAGTGCCTCATAGCATACCACCCTGTGGTTTGGATTTCCCTCTGAAAAGAAGAAAATTTGTTTTATTTTCAAAATAAATTGTTACTGATATTTTTTGTTTTTATGGCATCTAGATTTGCCCCTGTATCCTTCCCCTTTCCCTTTCCCAGAGAGTCATCACTGACTATAGATTTTTATTTTTAAAAAAGAGGAAGAAGAAGAAAAAATCAACATATCAAAAACTGATATTATACTCACTGTTCCATACCGTGGGATCACACTGTGCTGAATTATATTTATTATTTATGGGACTCTGTGAACCCTTTATGTGTTTTCTATATAGTGAAAAGGAGTGAGGGAAGATAGCTTCTCATATCTCTTCTCTGGAGCCAATCATGTTCTTTCTAATGGATCATTTTGTGGCTGTTGTTCTTTCTACACATTTTGTTGAAGTTGTTGTGTATATTTTGTTCTGGGATCCACTTATTTCCATCTGCATCAGTTCAAGCAAATCTTTCCATGTTTCTCTGGTTTTATCCCATTTGCTGTTTCCTATAGCTTAATAATGTCCCAATACATTGATGCACCACAATGTATTTACCCATTCCACAAAGGGAAACAAACTCAAGACTTTTGGAGAAGCAGCCCCTCAATATTCCAGCAAGTCCCACTTTATCCCCAGATTCCCATACAAGCATCCAGATTTGTGCTTGTAATCCTGTTCAAGGAAACATTCCTATGGTTGCTAAACAAAATAAAGAGAAAGGCATAATAAATGGCCCCCTATCTGTAATGAAAACTTCCTTTAATAGATTAGCACAGTGATCTGAACCCACCTCCTACAACCTCTTACATCAATGAAATCATCCATGAAGCCCAAGTCCTGTCCTCTCATGGTTACACAAAGGCATGCTCATACCCTGCATAGGAAAATCAGCCAGCAGTTCTGAACACCCTGTAAGGCCCTCAAGTTTATAGGATCATAGATTTCAGACTGAAAAGGACCTTAGACATCACCTTGTTCAACCCCTTCATTTAACAAATAAGGAAAACAAGGCCCAAAGAGGTTAAATTATGTGCCCAAGGTTGCACAAGTGGTAAATTACTGAAGGCAGGATTTGAACACATATCTTTGCCAAGAAAACCCAAAATGGGGTCCCAAAGAGTTGGAAACAACTCAAAAAACAATGGAACAAGAACACAGTAGATGTAACTACTGTTACTACTGTAGCTACTTCCCATCAATGGGCACAGCTTACTCCCGTTCCCTTTTTGTAGGTGATTGAATTACACCCAAGATAGGCAACTGGAGTGAGAGAGGGCCCGTGATTGGCACACTGAGGGAGTCAGCCTTGGCTAGCAACCTGCATGTCAGGCAGGATGCAGCCCCGTTCATTTCTGCTGACATTTAATTATATTTTTTTCTCATCACTTGTCATCACCAGCTTCTTGACAGGACACGGAATTATTTTTGAAGCCAATCATCCCGTCGCGGGTGCCTTCCTCGTTTGGCACTCTCTAGCTGAATGGCTCTCAGGGAAAGCAGGCCCAGTGTAGGGGAGACCCAGAGAGAGAATGGAGGCACCCAGTGACATGTCATTTACCAGCTGCTTCCATCTTATTGACTTTCATTAAAAGAATATGAGACTTTATTGACAAAGCTGTCCCTTATCAGGGGACTTGACAAATGTTAACCAATTTGTAAACATGCAACCTCCCACAGATAGACAGTGGCTTAGAGCTGCATAGGGCTAGGAGAGAGAAAGCCTAAATTCTAACCACAGACCTACAACTACCTAATTCCTTTTATGCCTATGGGCCTCAATCGCCTTCATCTTAAAAATGGGAAGTGGGGAGGAGGGAAGAGGAAGAGGAGATAATTAATAATTAAAAATCTTAGATTTGGAAGTTTCCTTGGACTTAGAAGAGATTCCATTCAACAGTTCAATTCAGGAAGCACCTACTATGTGCCAAGCATTGTGTTAGGTGCTAGAGATAATACAAAGAAAATAGAAAAAATTATTCTAGCCTCAAAAAATTTCTAAGGAGATGTAATGTGAACACAGTTAAGTAAATACAAGTTGCGTAAAATAAAATGAGTAAGTGGGGGAAAGACTCAGTAAAAGGTGAGAGGGTGGAAAAGGCTACTTATAGGAGGTGGCATTTGAGCTAAACCCTGAAGGAAGATAGTGAAGGTGGGGGATTGGAGGTCAAGAGGTAGAGGTGAAGAAAGAATTCCAAATGTGAGACTGGGCAACAGGAGATGGAGAGGTATGGAAAGAGGACAGTGAGCTAGCTTAGCCGAAATGGAGTGTGTCAGGGGAGGCATCGTGTCAAAATCAGTATGGAAAGATAGTTTGGAACCAGATTGAGAAGGACTTCAGGTGCCAGAGGAGTTTGCATTTTGTCTTAGAGATAATAGGGAGTCACAGAAGATCTTGAGTGGAAGAGTGATGAGGTCAGACCTGTGTTTTATCATGGTGGAATGAAAAGGGAAAAGGAAACAGTTCCTGCCCTCAAGGAGATTCTATTCTCTGTTCTCACCACTGCAGGGGAAAACTAAGAGGAAGCATCATGATGTACTCTAAAGGACCTTGGATTTGTAGTCAGAGGACCTGAGTTCAAATTCCAGCTCTGCTATTCATGATCCCTGTGATAAGTAACTCACTTTACTATTGGGCATCCTTATTTCTTCTTGTGTAAAGTTGTGCCTTGCTCCTATTACTGAATCCAATTAAAATTTAATTGAATTCAATCAAAGGGTTATTACTTGGTGCTTCTGACTGAACTTATTCATTCTCTGTTAATCAGTTCAGGCCATACTTTGAGAGCTCCTTGTGTGGCCACATCTTCCCTAGCTTAGACTGAGAAGAATCTTTTCATACAGGTGGTCCTTCCCAATGAGGCTTGTTGCCACAGCCAGCCCAAAGACCAAAGAAACTGGCCCTTCTATCTGATGTGTTTCAAGTGACAATGTCTCCCAAGGCCAGCCCAACCCTCCTTCCCTCCATGCCACCATGTTGAGGTTCAACACCCTTGCCACCAATATCATACCCAGTTAATCTATCTGGTTGTACTAGGAAAGAAGGGGAGAAAAGTCTAAGAAAAGTATTCCAGCTTCTGAGGATGGTGTTTTGTTGTTGTTGTTTTGTTTTGCTTTGTTTTAATGTTGAGAATTCTCTATCAGCTGCACTTTGGTCTCCACTAGAAAGGTCCATTTTTTTTTTTTTTTGTTCTCTCTAAGGGACAACTCCATCCTTAACCTCACAGCCTTGTTTCCCCTGAGGCACCGGAAAGTGTGGGAATTGAAACAGTGGAATTTTTCCATTTCTCCCCACTCCCATATCTGATGTGAAGAGTCAATTCTTTCCAAACACTAGGACTGAACAGGGCTTAGTGGTATGTTTATTTCTTTCCTCACAGTAATTAGCACTTCAAGACTTTCTATTGTAGTATTTATGTGTTTATGCGACAGAGTTAATTGTTTCCAAATGTACCAGCAACTCTAACTATAAATCAACCTAGAAATGTTGAATTCCATTAAGAGAAAAAACTCATAAGTTCATTTGACAGACACATCCACAGATGATAATGGTGAAGTCAAGGAAAAATGAAACAGCAGTATTTCAATCAATAAATAAACATTTATTAAGAACCTACTATGTACCAGGCAATGTGCTAAGCACTGGGGAGATACCAAAAGAGGCAAAGAGGAAGTAAGGATGCCCAATAGTAAAGTGAGTGACTTATCACACAGGTCTTGACTGGCAGAGCTGGGATTTGAACTCAGGTCCTCTGCCTTCAAGGAGCTAACAGCATAATGCAGGGGTGGGGAACCTGTGGCCTCAAGGCCACAAATGACCCTCTAAGTCTTTGATTATTCAGCCAAAGGGCTGCACTTGAGGACCCCTAGAGGGGTTTTGAGGTCACAAGTTCTCCACCCCTGATCTAATGGATTGTAATCAAATAGCATTGGAGAACAATCAAATGTATGACCCAGAGCCCAATCACTTGACCTCTGTACCTCAATTTCCTCACCTGTAAAAATGGAAATGATATAAATACTATCCTATAGTAGTTTGTTCATAAGGTTTTGGTGAGATGCCCATAAGATAATACATATAAATCACTTTGTAAACCTTCAAAAGCAACATAGGGGTCAGCTATGATTATTTTCATTCAGACTTCTACTGACTATGTGCATGGCACATAAGACGTCATCAAGCACCTAGGATTAGGTGATCACAGACTTGGAGCTGGAAGGGACCTTTCAGGTCATTGAGTCCAAACTGCATGTTTTAGTTTTCCCTGGGCCCTCTTTTTTTGAAGAATCAATTGATAAATAAACGTTTGTTAAGAGCCTACTATGTGCCAAGCACTCTGTTAAGCACTAGAAGGGTCTAGATCAGCCATCTTTGATTCTCCAACACCACCATGCTGTTCTCTCCCCCACAAAGCCCCCCTTTTCTCCTCTCCTTATATGTGCCATCTTCACCCAATTAGAATGTGAACTTCTTGTAGGCAGAGACTATCTTTTTACTTGTATTCTCTTTGTATCTCTGGTGCTTAGCACACAGTAAGAACTTAATAAATGTTTATTGACTGACTGTTAATAGGACTGAATGTTGGAAGGAAGAGGTCCAGCATAAGGACAGATCCTCTACAGAGGATACATGGAAAGAAGCAGACAAGAATCATATGATATGGAGGACATAGATGGGGCATGATCTGTCTGGGAGGAGGAAATGTTCACCCTGATGAGATTAGGGGTCTATTGTGTGGCTATGAAGTCAAGATAGGCGGGGGTTCCCGTTCCAGCTCTTCACTTGCTAACTCTGGGACCTTAGGCTAGTCACTTACTTTCCATGGATCTCAGTTTCTCCATCTGCAAAATTAGTGAGTTGTACTAGATGACTTCTGAGATCCCTTCTAGCTTTAGAATCACTAATTCCCAATGGTTTATACATCATTATCACCACCATCATCACCATCATCACCACCATTATCATCATCATAGCATATAGAGCCTACCATGTGCCATACACTGTGAAATTGCCTTACAGATATGATCTCATTTAATCCTCACAATAATCCTGGGAGGTAGGTGTTATTGCCATCCCCACTTTACAGTTGAGGAGACTGAGGCAGACAGAGGTTAAGTGACTTTCCCAGGGTCATACAGCTAGATCATATCTGAGGCTGAACTTGAACTCAGATCTTCCTGACTCCAGTACTATGTGCACTGTGGCGCCACCTAGCTGCTAATGCACGTTCGATTAAATCTTAGTGTATAAACAGTACTTTTCATTGGAGAGATTAACAACTAATGAGATAGTAAGGAGTTCAACACGGGGCAGTGGTCATCCCTGCGTAAGTTACTTGAGGGCAGGGACTGCCTTTTGCCTCTTTTTGCATCCCTGGCACTTAGCATACTGCCTGGCATATAGTAGGTACTTAATAAATGTTTATTGAATTAATGACTGAATGAGGACCTGGGTTCAAGTCTTGCCCATAACACATTTATTGCACCACTTATACTCCCTGTGCCACTAGGCATTCTCCAAGGCTGCTGAACAGGCGCTGACATGCATAGGCAGAAGTTCTTCATCCTGAGATCCAGATACTGATGAAATCACAGATATAGCCTTAAAAAAAGAAAAAAGAAAAAGGCAGGGTAGCCAGGAATTTTCCTATTTTCTGAGTTATCAGGAAAAAAATAAATTCAGCCAACATTTATTAAGCGCCTAATGTCTTAGAACACTGTGTTAGGTGCTGGAGTTACAGAGATTGATTAAGACATGTGCCCTGCCTGTACAAATCTAATAGACAGGCTTTAATAAGGAGATACAAAATAACAAAAATTAGCATTTATACACACATATATGTATATCGCATTGGATCTGTGTATATATAAATATATACATGTGTGCATATATGCATATGTGTTTATATATATATACATGTATGTGATATTTATATATTTGTGTGTGTGTGTGTGTGTGTGTATATATATATGATTTGAGCCTCACAACAACCCCATAAGCTATATGCTGTTATTCTCCCCACTTTACATACGAGGGAACAGAGGCAGGGAAGTTAGGTGTCTTGTCCAGCATTACACAGTCAATATATGAGGGAGGATTCATACTCAGGTCTTCCTTACTCCAACACCATAATGTTAAACTGATACTTGGAAGATACTTGGAAGAGATACGTGGAGATACTTGGAAGGGGCATAAGAGGGGTCCAGATAAAGCATGCTACGAGGTCTAAGGAACAATTATTCCTGAAGGGAGCTAGTGTCTAGTATCCTAGAAGGCTTCAGGGAGGAGAGAGGATGAAAGTAGGGACTTGAAGGAAGGATGGGGATTTGAGGCAGGTTTAGGTGGGTGGGGATAGAGATAGGCAAATACTTTTAATTAATACTAATGAAATAAAAGTCAGTAAATTAAATAATTAATGTTAATTAATATTAAAGATTGCTTCTTCTGCCCCCTTCACTGCTCAAATTCCTACTCATTGTTTAAGACGCAATTTAAATGCCACCTCCACCAAGAAGCTTTCCCTGATTCCCCAGTACTAACAGACCCCTTTAAACTTCACACAGCACTTCATCTTGATGTTCTGTATTGCACTGATCATATAATCCTATGTATTATACTTGAATAAATGAATGAATAAAAAAGTATTTATTTAGCATATAGGATGTGCCAAACACTGGGATCCGAATACAAAAGCAAGACTATTGCTTACATTCTGATAGGGAAGATATCACACATAAGGGCTGCTATGCATTTATATTTAGAACCATACCGATTGTAAACACTCTGGGGACAGGGATTACATTTTATCTAAACTTCATTGTAAACTCTCTTGTATTTTATCTAAACTTCACATTCCTCCCCTTCCATCTCCCTCCCTCCCCAATACAACAAGCATTTGTTAAAAGTACCAACAATGCAGGAGACATTTTTAAAAGCACCTGCTCTGTGCCAGGAACTATGCCAAATTCTGAGAATACAAAGACAGTAAAACAGCCTGGCCCTAAAGGGGCATGGATTATACCAGAGGATAAAACATGGCAACAGATAATTACATACCTATTAATATAAGAAGAGAATGCAATCATCTCAGAAGATCAGGAAGAGCTTGCTATGGGAGCAGACTGAAGTGTAGATGAAACTAGGGAGTAGTATAAGGGGCAGAGGGGAGGGAGGAGACCATTCTAGAGATGGCGAGGAGCCGGCCTGTATGGAGCTATCTATAACCCTACTGCCAAAATCTCCATTCTCCTTCCCTTTTCTAGAAATTATTAGGGTACTTTGAACAGGATGGAAACATGAACTGCCTTCAAAAAAAACCATAATAGCCGCAAGAAGAGCTGAAAAGAACTATTAAATAATCATTCTCAGAGACTAACCCAGAGAGAGCTCTGGATACAGAAAGTACTTACTAAGGCTTGCTTTCTTTGTTAGATGAGTGAATGAATGAATGAATGAATGAATGAATGAATGAATGAATGAAATACAGGAATTATGAATAAATTTTAGTGGTAGAATCAAAGAACCATCAATTTAGAGCTAGAAGGTTCCTCCAAGGCCATTTAATCCAACCTTCTCATTTTACAGATGAGGTAACTAAGGCCTATAAGTAGTTAAGTGATTTGCTCGAGGATATATAGATAAAACATGACAGATCTAAGATTTAAATCCAGGTTTATTACTATAAATCTTATGTTTTTCCATTATATCAATTAGTATTAAAAGATATTTTTATAAGATCATACATGCAAGATGAACTCCTCTACTTTATAAGAGACTACATCATAACCATATAGATATTCAGTCAGAAAGAACAATTAGCAAATTTTCAATCATCCTTCGGGCCTAGCCTTTGACACCAAAAGTTATTCTATTTAAGTCCGGATAAGAGTTCTTATCATAGGAAATCTCTGATGCTTGCTGTTCTTCTGGGAAGAAAAAAAAAGGTAAAAGTAGGAAAATCTAATATACTTGTGAAATCTAAACTTAGTTTCATTTACTGATGGCCACTCACTTGAGGAAGGCCCAAGATGTTCACTAACCCAACAGGGAGATTGCTTGTTTGAAGTGTAAACAGAGTATAATTTATTAATTTACTAATTATTCTTCCCTGCTGAGAAGCAGCCCTATTACCCACAATAAGCCTTTAAGCGGGACATTACCATTCTTCAGGGTTTATTAGGCCCTGCAATGTACTCTATAAACGTTTTATGGAAGCATTATCTATCTATTGAAGATCTATTGAAGATTCTATTTACTGGTGAGTTAAGAGAACAGTACAATTGGGCATCCACCCTAATGCCTGCTAAGGGAAGTTTCTTAGCCTATAAAGTTAATTACTTTCTCTAGTCATAAAAACAGGGTTAATATGACAGAAAATCTAAGGCCAAACTGTTATCTCAAATTCCTACAACCATTGGCATCTTGGGCATGGAAACCCAACCCAGGACATTGCCCTCCTAGGCCAGGTGGTCATAGCGAGTGAACTATCCAGAGAAACACATTCCAGGTCAATTCTCCTGGGATTTTTGAAGTGTCTATCAGGTTACTAGGAACATAGCTTTAGATCTAAAAGGGATCTTATAAGATCATATAGAGTTATAGGGCTGCAAGGGCCCTCAGAAGCTATCTGGACCAAACTCATAATTTTACAGGTGAGAAAACAAAGAGATGTTAAATGACTTGACCAGGATCACACAGCATCTCTCCCCATCCCACACCCTGCCCAGCTAGCCAAAGTCTGAGATGATGTTAGCAGCCTGTGAGCTTGATAAAATAGGTTTTAAATTTTAAAATTCCCCAACTCTGAGTCTCAGTTTGAGCCTGTCACATTAAAACAGGCCTTTGAGAGACTCTAGTTATTAAAAGACTTCCACCTCCCTTACTCCTATAGTATACTCCCTTACTCAATAAAGTATGGCCTGATCAGACAAAGGTATGGAACAACTGAAAGAGTCCCTTTTTCAACAGAAGTGATACAAAGTGAAGGGGTCCAAGTTCATCTGTTCAGTTCTACCAGCATTTCCAAAAGACATGGTTGTTGTTTGGTGAAGTCTAACTCTTCATGACCCTGTTTGAGGTTTTCTTGGCAGAGATATTGAGGTGGTTCGCCATTTCCTTCTCCAGTTCATTTTGCAGATGAGGAAACTGAGGCAAATAGGGTTAAGTGACTTGCCCAGGGTCACACAGCTAGTAAGTGTCTGAGGTTGGATTTGAACTCAGGTCTTCCTGATTCCAAGCCCAGTACTCTATCCACTGTGCTATCAGAAGACCTACTATGTGCAGAGTTCTAGGCACTGATAGGAGTGTGTTAGTATTGGTGTTATCCGTGGTGACAGAGGGTTATGGCAATGACAATGATAACAGAGATGATTATGGCTGCCACAATAGAAAGGATGAGCTGATGAAGGTGGTGATTAGAAGGCAGGAGGTGGAGATGGAATATCCTCCAATTTTTGTGTAACTTTATCCAAGGACATGCCTATCTGTGGCCTCATGGTTAATAGAGCATGTAGACGATGAAAGATTGTCCACCAAGCACAAAGTTGAGAGAGCCTGAGTTCTCAGAGCAGTATTTGTAGAGTCCAGAAGTTGGAAGGGACCTGGGATGCCTTATAAAGCAATCTCTAGATGCAGCTTGTATTTTACAAATAGGTCAACCAAGGCCTAGGGAGGTTAAGTGACTTGCCCATGGTCACACAACTGGTGAAGCATCAGAGGCAGAATTTGAACCCAGGCCTTCTGGTTATTCCCAATTCATAGGTATCTCTGATTGTGGGAAATTCTTCCTTATTTTGATTTTTCCCACTGATCCTACTTCTGACCTCTGGGGACAAGCAAAATTAATGTAGATCCTTCTTGCATCTGCTAAAGCTTTGAAGAGCAGTTATGACCCTTAAGATAAGCAGCATGATACCATGACTGGTCAGGAAGACCTGGGCTCCACTCCCATGTCAGACAATCACTCTGTGTAAGTCATTTAGCCCTGCTACATCTCAGTTCCTTCATCTGTCAAAGGAGAGGGGACTTCTAACATACCTTCTAGCTTGAGATTTATGACCCTGCGCTCTCTTTGCAAAAGATGTGTGTTTCCTTCATACTTCTCATTGGTTTAACCAAACTCTATATACTGCCCGCTCTACTAGGTCCTATGGGGGAAAAGAATGAGACAAGACAGCTTCCTCCCTCCATGGAATGTTTGGTCCATATGCTTAGCGGAGGGCCTGTCAGCACAGTAGGCACTTACGAAAACGTATTGAATTCAATTAAAAGTTGAGAGAGAAGTTTAACTCATGAAACATTATCTAATCATTATGAGATGTCCCAAGACATGTTCTGATGTGGGGTATAATTCTCATAATGCTAGTAGGAGACTTAGAATGGCCCAGTAGATGGAGAGCTGAACCGGAAACCAGGAAAGACCCAAGTTCGAATTCTGATGCTGCCCTTCCCTAGCAGTGTGACCATGGATAAGCATTGCCTTTCTGAACTTCTTTCCCCTTATCTGTAAAGGGGGAGAATAATTGCTATCATGCCTCCCTCTCAGGATGGTCATGAAGCTCAGATGAGATCACATACACAGAGAGATTTGAAAACCTTGGCAGCAATTTTTAATTTATATTTCTATAGCTTCTTACCAATTATAAAGAACTTGTAGTGCCTGGAGTCAGGAAGACTCATCCTCCAGAGTTCAAATCTGGTCTCAGATAATAGCTGCGTGACCCTGGGCACTTAACCCTGTTTGCCTCAGTTTCCTTATCTATAAAGTGAGCTGGAGAAGGAAATTGCAAACCACTTCAGTATCTCTGCCAAGAAAACCCCAAATGGGTTCACAGAGAGTCAGACAGAACTGAACAACAACGAAATATGTCTTACAATTACATAATTATTTGCCTGTTGTCTCCCCGGTTAGACTACAGTCTCACTCAGGGCAGTGACTGTGTTTTTGCCTCTGGTACCCCATCACTCAGCATAGTACCTGGTATGGAGTAGGCCTTGATAAATGCTTGTTGATTGACTGAATGATAAGGGCCGAGCAGAACCAGACCAATCCCTCACCGAGCTCTTCTTTGCCCAGCTGGGCTGATTTACAAGATCAGCTCCAGCGTCTGAAGGTTCTCCAGGAACAAGGGAAAGAGACCCTTCTGCCTCCCCTACCCCCAGCCCTGGACTGCCAACTCCCTTTTATCCATTACTCCATGACCCAGCCCAGGAAGATGACATAGCGTTTCATTACCTCTTAAAGACCTGGGGATGTTGCTGTTGACTGAAAAAGGAATCCATTTCCAAATATCAGAGTAATGGGAGCAGTTATAGAAATTGCAGAGAAATTAAATTAGGAGAACACACAAACAAACTTGGCATTTATCTCCCTTTTGTGTGCCTGCAAATGGGGATAATTATGTGCATCCTCCAAGCAGATGGCAGATCCTGGGCCCTGACTGCAGTGGGGGCTGGGCTGCTGTTTCTGGGGGAGGGGGGGAAGTTTGTGCCCTTATATCTCTCCTGGAAGCAGAAGAGTGACAAAGAAAGAAACAGTTTGTGATTCTTCGGTGCTGAGGTCCGTTGGGAGATGCTGAGATTCCATAGGGCCTCAGCTGTGTGCTTCTTGTCTCCTAGGTTCCTGTGAGCATGGGTGCTGAGTGAATGCAGAGGGAGCTGAGATGGTCTTATGGGATGCCCTTTGGGTAGTGTAGATCATTCCAGCCACGTGGGGGTTTTAGGGTTTATAGTCTTGCTTCAGGCCTATGTGTAATTAGACAAAGGTGAAGGGTGGAAGTGTTTAAGGGAGGAGTTTCTCTATCAGCTGAACTCCTCCTTCTCCTCCTCTATGGTCCTCCAAGCAACCATCTGTGAAATGGGGAGTCAGAGAGAGGAGGAGATGGAAGTAATGGCCTCTGAGGGCCCTCCCAGCTTTGACAGCCTAGGTTCTAAGAGCTATCTGGCTCTAACATTCTGTTCTCCGAGGACTCTTCCAGCCCTGACATTCCATGTTCTAAGGGCCCTTCCATTCCAATATTCTGTGTTTTAAGGGCCCTCCCAGCTCTGACATTCTGTGTTCTAAGGGCCCTCTCAGCTCTGACACCCTGAGTGCTAAGGGCCCTCCCAGCTCTGACATCCTATGTTCTAGGGGCCCTCCCAGCTCTGACATTTCATGTTCCAAGGGCCCTTCCAGCTCCGACATCCTGTGTTCTAAGGGCCCTCCCAGCTCTGACATTCTGTGTTCTAAGGGCCCTCTCAGCTCTGACCTCTGAGTGCTAAGGGCCCTCCCAGCTCTGACATCCTGTGTTCTAAGGGCCTTCCCAGCTCTGACATTCTGTGTTCTCAGGTCCCTCTCAGCTCTGACATCCTGTGTTCTAAGGGCCCTCCCAGCTCTGACACCCTGAGTTCTAAGGGCCCTCCCAGCTCTGACATCCTGAGTTCTAAGGGCCCTCCCAGCTCTGACATCCTGTGTTCTAAGGGCCCTCCCAGCTCTGACATCCTGTGTTCTAAGGGCCCTCCCAGGTCTCACGTTCTGTGTTCTAAGGCCCTTTCCACCTCTGGTATTCTTTGGAATCACAGAAACTCAGACTTCGAAGGGACCTCAGTACTATCTAGGCACAGGCTGCAAGGTGGCATAATAGCTAGAACACTGGGCCTAGAATTAGGAAGGCCTGAGTTCAAATCCAGTCTCACTTAATAGCTGTGTTACCCTGGTCAAGTCACTTACTTTCTTTGGGCTTCATTTTTGTCATCTGTAAAAGAAGGGGCCTGGACTTAGTGGTAGATAGCTAAGGCCCCTTCCAGCTCTATGACCTTACAAGCCTTGGCTTCCCTTCCTCAGGGGTGGTAGCCCCCTGTCTCAGCTGCCTTCTGTTTATGAAGCACCCAAGAAGGAAACTCCCATCATAACCGTTAAATCCAGGCTCTGCCTCAGAAGTTTCCACCTCAGGCCTTCAAACTTCACAATAGGGGCTTCTGGGGTATAAAAAGGCTGTAATTATGAAAATCTTGTACAGAGAAGAACTTGGCCTCTCATTCAAGGTGTCCTAATGACTCTTTAATAATGGGCTGGGAAGATAATAGGCTTGTGGGGATGGCTTGGCCTGTCAAAGGCAGCCAGGGAAGGATTCTGACACCCGCTCAGAGACGCATCCACAGCTAACCTCAGTGTTCTTGCTCAGACACAGCTGCTTCATTGAAAAAAATAAGAAAAAAAATGGCTGAACTTGCCAAGCTGTCTGCTAGGCCAGCTGAAGGTTGGGAACTGAACTTCAGGGCCCCTGTCCCCCGATACTGGCAGGCAGGGATAGACCAATAATAGAAACGAACAATGTTCCCGTGCTTTAAATCTTTCAAAACTATCTTCTTTGGGCCTTGAGAAAACCCTGTGGACCCTATATGACAGCTACTATCATTCCTACTTTAAGATAAAAGAAAAATCTGAGGGTAAAGTGATTGTCTAAGATCACACAGCTAGTGAGTATCAAAAGAGGGATTCGAACCCAGATTCTTCCCCACTCGGGCCTTCTATCTATACCACAACACATGATCTCTCCAGTTTGGCTTGCCCTCCCCCTGCTCCTGCCAACAAGTTGGTGGAATCTGCACCATTTTTATTTTTGGATCAGGGCTGTGATCAGATCAGAGTAAAAAACTCCCAGCCAGGAAACTTCCTCTAGCAAGGCAGATGAGAGTCCTCAGAGAGTTGTCAGGACACAGGGGTCAAAACCTCCCCCCGCGTGGGCATCCTCTGGGCAGCACTCAGTGTGGTCCAAAAAAGAGGAGATCATCACTGGGAAAGATGTAACAAAGGAAAGAGAAATACAATTGAACACAGATTCTGTTAATACATGGTTTTCTAAGTCAATTTGCGGCTTGCAGGAATTCTTAAGTAGGGTCTTCTTGTCTCCAAGACTGGCTTTCTGTCTATTCTATGATGATTCTCATTACTTCTTATTCTTTATGGAAGGAAAAGTCTATACTTTATCCCTTCCTCCCTTCCTTCCTTCCTTCCTTCCTCCCTTCCTCACTTTGTTTTCTTCCTTCTTTCCTTCCTTCCTTCTGAGTAGCATCTTCAGACTTACCTCTATAGACATTAGTTTTATAGCTTAGCGTCCTCTTTCATAGTAGGTGATTAATAACTAACTGCTGGTTGAATTGAGTAGAATTCAGTGGACTTTCATGGCTCCCACATCTCCAGGCCCCTCTTCTCTATGACCAGTCCAAGCTTTTCTGTAGTTACCAGGAATGGGTGAGGAAGTTAGCAGCTCCTCAGCACCTCCTGCCTGTGACCCCAAGCCCTCTGTTAGTACAAGGCACTGTATCTATGGTTCAACATCTCTGGAGTCTCTTAGTCAGTCAATAAGCATTTATTATATTCTTACTGTATGCCAACCCTGTTAGTACTTTTTATTCCCAAAATTATGCTGCATTTCCTTATCTGCACCCATGCTATGGCATGTTATCTCCCTGGGATATAAGCTCTTTGAGTATAGGGAATATTTTATTATAAACATTTAAATATTTTATATTTTAAATTAAAAATACTTACTATAAACAGCATGGTGTTTTCATTGCACAGAATAGGTGCTTAATGGCTAAGTGCTGGATTGTCAAATGATGGGGTTTGATGGGATGATCTGGGAAGGTTCTTCTGGCTTCCTGTAGTATGATGATTAGGTAACAACTCAGAGTCGTAAGTGATGAGTACCTCCAGAAAAGGGAAACGGAGCTAAGGGAATAGAAGCCTCCCCTTGGGCTGAGAAGAGGGGAGTGGGGTTGGAGCAGGCCCTGAAGGATGCCACTAGGAAAGGATTGGCTTGGCAGCACTGGGGGTGGGAAATGGGAATCCGGGCAGAGGCTTGTGGTTGAGATGGAAATATCCAGGGTGTGTTGGGGGGTGAGGACAGCAAAGAGGCCATTTGGCTAAAACATAGGGAACAGGAGAGATGACCAGAAAGATAACCTGGGGCCATACAGCAGAGGGCCTCGGCTTTAAGGATGAATGTTGTTGTTTGGTCACGTCTGACTCTCTGTGACCCCATTTTGGGGTTTTCTTGACAGAGATACTGGAGTGGCTTGGCATTTCCTTCTCTAGCTCATTTTACAGATGAGGAAACTGAAGCAAACAGGGGGAAGTGACTTGTCCAGGGTCATGCAGCTAGTATCTGAGGCTAGATTTAAACTTATGAAGACTGAGTTTTCTTGCCTCCAAACTTGGCTTTCTATCCACTGCACCACCTAGCTGCCTAATTTCAGGCTGAATAGTTGATACTTTATCCAGGGAAGAATAGGAAGCCACTGAAGATTCTTAGGTAGGGGACATTCAGAGCTTTGGTCACTTGTGATCAATACCCATTGTACAAACCTGTGTGAAATCTCAAAAATGGGAGGAAAAAGCATGTGGGGGGAGAGGAGTGTGAGTGTGGGAGAGAGACAGAGACAGAGAGAGAGAGAAGAGAAAGAGAGAGACAGAGAGAGAGACAGCAAGAGACAGAGACAGAGAGAGAAAAGAGAGAGAGACAGAGAGAGAGAAGAGAGAAGAGAGAGAGCTACAAGCCTGAGTTACAATGCCCTTTATCATCAAATAGCCACATTTTGTATTAGTCACACATCTTTTGAGTCTTTAAGAAAAATTTGTACGCAGTAGCTGGCCTGCTGACCCACTGTGGCAGTGAATTCATGGCCTGACTATGATACACAAGGGAAAACAACCACAGTGTCTAAGTGTTCTATCTGTGGTCTGATTAACACGGGGAGTTTTCTGCACCTATTTTCAAAGGCGGCCTGTGTCTGTTTGCAAGGCCCTCTCCTGCACTACAGATGTGGGGAGATGATTGTCTGAAGAGGATAGGCAATGGCTCCTCTTACCTCACAGATATCAGATACCCTTCTGATCAGGAACGTGGCTGATGGACAGTTCTCAGGGCCATGTGGTTGACCATTTTGTGGAGTTTACTTCAGGGGCTGTGATGGAGTCTCCTGGATAAAGGGCCAGCACTGGAGTCAGGAAGGCCTGGCTTCAGATCCTTCCTGCCTGCAACATTTTCTTGCTGTGGTACAATGGGCACACCCCTTTACTCCACTCAGCTTCAGTTTCCTCTTCTGTAGAATGGGGATCAGAAGTCCAGTAGTCCCTGCCTCGAAGTTTTCCGGAGAGGGTTAGATGAGAGGATGCGCCGAAGGTAGTCAGCAAACCTTAGCAGGATGTCAGTCATCTGTGTGCTCCCACCCCCCTCCAAACAAAGTCCAGGCTGGAAGTTTTCTAAATGTTTGAACACAGCAAGGGAGAAGCATGCTTTGTTTTTTGTGAATCATTTAGTATTTAAAACACTATCTAAAAAGAATGAATGATGTTAACGACTCACATTCTGGCATTTCCTTTGTATGTCCCACACTTTGCAAAGTGCCTGGCACATAGTAACCACCGCTTCACTAAATGCTGGTTGAGTGTTGATTGATTGAAAGTATACAAAGCCTGGTGAGGTGTGTGCCATGAGGATCATCATTCCCATTCTGCAGATGAGAAAACTGGGGCTCAGAGAGGGAAGGGACTTGCCTAGGGTGACACAGCTCCCTGCTCAGAGCCCAGATTCAACCCCTGTTCTCCCAATGCCAAAGCCAGCTATCTCTCACCTCTCTAACTAAGACTTAAACTGAGTCAGCACCAAATAAGCCCACAGGTGGCAGGAGTCAGAACCTTGTCATGGCCCTGGCATCTGGGCTGGAGCCAGGCTCTGATGAAAAGGGTCTCTCCAGGAACTAGTCTGGAAGAAAGGAGAGGAGGAGAAGGAAGGAGAGGAGAGGAGAGGGGAGGGGAGGGGGAAAGGGAAAGAGGGAAGGAAAGGAAAGGAAAGGAAAGGAAAGGAAAGGAAAGGAAAGGAAAGGAAAGGAAAGGAAAGGAAAGGAAAGGAAAGGAAAGGAAAGGAAAGGAAAGGAAAGGAAAGGAAAGGAAAGGAAAGGGAAGGGAAGGGAAGGGAAGGGAAGGGAAGGGAAGGGAAGGGGAAAAGGAAAGGAAGCAGGGAAGGATGGAGGGAAGGAAGGAAGGAAAGAAAGGAGAGAGGGGAGAGGAAGGAAGGAAAGAATCAAAGAAAGAGAGAAAGGGGAAGGGAAGACCCTTTCTGTGAGATCTGAAGACTCTGCTATACACTTTATTCTACCTTGTTGTTAAGTCATTCCACACTCTTCATAACACCAGTTGGGGTGTTCTTGGGAAAAATTTTACAGACGAGGAAACTGAAGTAAACAGAGTGAAGTGACTTGACCAGGGTCACACAGCTAATAAGTACCTGAGCCCAGATTTGAACTCAGGGAGATGAATCTTCCTGACTCTAGACTCTGTATTTTATCCACCTCGCCACCTCCCTGCCCTGATTCAGTACCATTTCCAATGTGCCATGCTTCTTTATTATCCTGGTCACTCTCCTTTAGCTATACTTCATCTAATCACTGTCCTTCCCAAACTGTGGTGCCCAGAACTAATCTAACTTAAGAGGACTCATCCTTCTCTCATGGCGTATCTCCATCCTTTGCCCTTCCTAAAGTTGTATTCACCAGATTCTGAAGAAAGAACACCTGAGAAGGGGAATGCTTCTAGCATCTATTGACAGTCTTAACATCCATGATCGTCAAGGAAAACAATTTGGGATGACTCTATCTCCCTGTCAGACAACTAGAGGGTGATCATATGTATTTATTCCCATGGCTTTTTTTATTGGGAAAAACAGTATCTATGGAACATGGACTGACTCACTCATTCAGGGCCATACCAACGTCACCTAAGCCTAGTTCTGTCTTCATCCTCTGCTCCAGATTCCTTGCCATGACAGGGAATATGATCTTAGGAAACAGAACTTGAGGAGTTTTTGGCTCTGCTTCCCTATCAGCCACTTACCCTGCTGGCTGTGGGTGAGCAATGACTTTTTTTTCTGAAAGAGTGATGAATGGTCACTCAAATGGAATAAGAACAATACTGACATTAAAGGCTGCTTTAGCATTCACAGGGTCACAGATTTAGCTCTGGAAGGGATCTTAGGTGCCATTGAGTCTAACCCCCTCATTTTACATCCATACTCACATGCTACTGAACAAAGAGAGAGAAAAATCATAAAACCATCCTGACTGGGTCCGCTATAAATTTGTGTTAGATATCTGGGCATTCACTGTGGCAAGGCACTGTTCTCACATCCCCTTAACAAATGTACTATCCCCTCACCAGAGTATCTCTTGTAAACCTTTTGATCCCCCCTCAAACTTTCCCTTGCTTCCCCTCCTTCCCTCTTCTCAGCTGAGAACTTAGCACTGTTTTCTACAAAAGAAAAAAAAATTGAGGCCATTTTCCATGAGCTCCCTCCTCTCCTTCCTCTTCCTCATCTCGTAGCACTCAGATGCCTTCTGCCACAATCTTCTCCTTCATCTCTGTGTCCCACGTAAAGAGATGACCCTTCTCCTCCTCAAAGCCAACCTCCAAGTGCACAAAGCATTCTGATTCCATCCTGTCTTCTCCGGCAGACTGTTCTTCCAATCATGCCCACTTTTGACTAACCTTCAATCTCTTTGTCTGTCTACTGTTTGAGCAGCTATGGTATACTTAAAACACTAAGATAAGTGCAGTTGATACCAAAAAAAAAAAAAAATGAGTCCTTGTTATCAAAGGGTGAGCCAGACATGATAGAAATCCTTTGGAGTCAGGAAGACCTAGACTAGAACACTTCTTCGGGCATTTACTAGTTTTATGATGTAACTGAACTTTCTCAGCTTCAGTTTTCTCCTCTTTAAAATGGGGTGATAACCACAGCTACCTCCCAGCTTTGTAATGATTGCCAAATGAAATCCTATATGCAAATCACTTTTCAAACCCTACACCGACACATGTATGCCATCTATGATCATTAGGGAAGTTTCAGTCTTCAGCATAGAGAGACTGCAGGAAAAAAGGGAGATTGGAAAGATTTCCTGTGGAAAGCAGCCCCTGAGGTTAGCCTGGAAGGAAGGTGAGGTTCCTCAAAGGCTCAGGGGAGGAAGGCGTGTACTGCAAGCTTAACGAAAATCATAGTGGTGAGAGATGGCTCCCAAGCTTGGGAAGCGGTAAAGCATCCAGTACATGAAGGGACTTAACATAAAAGCAAGTCTGAAAGGTCAACAGGAGCCACACTGGGTAAGACCTTAAATACCAGGCTGCAGGGCTTGCCTTTTAATCTGAAGGCAGTAGGGAGCCACAGAAGATTCTTAAGTGGAAAAGTGACTTGATCAGACTTTGGGAAGTGGATTTTGGTAGCTGCATGAGAGTTGGAATGCAGGGGGAAGAGGCTGAAGTTGGGAGGGTTCAGCCCTAAACTCAAAGTGGCACACACCATTAGCCAATGCACATTCTCTTCCTCTCTTAAAGCAACTTGATTACTGTAGTTAAAATGTGTGTCCTTGCACAGCATAAATATTCAGGACCCTGGAGATTATATCTCAATTGTCTTATTATCAGGCTGTTTTATTCCAGTACAAACAATAAATACATTCCAGAGCAAACGTAAAAGTGTTTAAGAATTAACCCTATTACTAACAATTGAATGGAATCATTACAATCAATTAGTAACGGGATCCTTCTTGGCCCACGAGGGGACTGTATGAGTCTTGAAACTATTGGATATTGCAATACAGGGCAACAAGGTGGCACAGTGGATAGAATACAGGGTCTGGACTCAGGAAGAACTGAGCTCAAATTGGACCTCAAACACTTACTAGCTGTGTGATTGTGGGCAAGTCACTTAACTCTGTTTGCCTCAGT
This sequence comes from Pseudochirops corinnae, assembly GCA_028646515.1. NCBI lineage: Eukaryota > Metazoa > Chordata > Mammalia > Diprotodontia > Pseudocheiridae > Pseudochirops > Pseudochirops corinnae. The sequence goes on from CM053588.1 coordinate 48,579,005, forward strand.
TTCCTCATCTGAGTTCAAATCCTAGCTCTGCTTCTTGCTTCCTGTGAGACCTTGGACAAGTACCTTAACCTCTCACAGCTCAGTTACCTAATCTTTAAAATGAGGGGCTTGGCATCATTGATAGCTAAGGTCTCATCTATTCCCTATGATTGAAGAATTGAGAGTTCTAGGTTCTAGGATAACCAAGATGTCTATCCATGAAGCAGGGCAGCTGGGAAGGGGAATGGCAGTCAGAGCTGTCTGCCACACCCTTGGACTCCAGACTCTGATACCCAGAAAAACCTCAACAAACTTCCTTCCTCCCCTGCCCTTGGTCAGCTACCTTTTAGGCATGGTGGACATGGAAAGTTGACCAGCCACCTTTTAGACATGACAGACATGAAAAGTTGGCCAGCCTTCTTTTAGATATGGTGGCCATGGAAAGTTGGCCAGCCACTTTTTAGACATGACAGGCATGGAAGTTGGCCAGCTACCTTTTAGACTTGGTGAGTATGGAAAGTTAGCAAGTCACCTTTTAGACACGGCAGTCCTGGAAAGTTGGTAGCTTTCTGCGACTTTAAAGGGGTTTGATTTGATGGCGCCTGAAGATAGAAGATACTTTAGAGATCACTTAGTCTAGCCCTTGCATTTTATAGATGAGAAAATTGAGGCCTGAAGAGGATAAGTCATTTGCCCAATTACACAGAAAGGCAGTGATATAACTAGGATTTGAATTTCCTTCAACCGTACTTCCAGAGTTCTTTACGAGCCACCATGTGAAATTCAGCATCCTCAGCCAATGGTGATTATTCCAGTATCTGAACTCATGACACTCTCTTATACCATTCTCATTTGAATTATATTTTTGGAGTACATTTATTATCTTTCTTATTAAACTGTAAGCACCACGAGGGTAGGAATATCTTCTTAATCTCTGTGTCTCCCCTAGTGAGGTGCCTTGTATGCAGTCAGTATTTAATAAATGTTGGCCAAATGGATGAATAACTGAATGCCTAGCCTTCTCAACTGCTCCATTTACACATGTCCCTCATTTCCATGGTCCCCTTCAGCTTTCCCTTTCCCTCCCCTTCTCTGCCCCTAGCCTTGTCCAACTGCTTCCCTCCCCAGGTACTGAAGACTGCATTGATCGCCTTTGACTTTAATTAAGAAAAATGATGAAGTGTTTCCTTATGGCTACAGAAAGCAGTGACACAGGGACGATGTAAGTGATGGCTTTCCCATTCTAGAGATATCGATTTATTCCATTTAGCATGCTGTATGACTTGTTAAGGAGCTTAATCATGCCTGGCATTTCATGCAGATATGAATTGGTCTTTCAATATGGATGAAAAGAGAGCGTCTCAGACACCCTTGGCCACTTGCAGGTGGGATGTACATCTTGGGGAAATCACCTAATTCCTCTGAGATTTTGTTTTGTCATCTGTGAAATGAGAGAAGGAAAACCTACCTCTCATAAAATTGTGGGGAACCCAAATGATATACCCTCCATAGAGCAGTGCCACATCACCTACTGTACTATGGCCCCTGGGGTCCCTTCTAAGCCAAGGAAAGGGTCCTCTGCTCTGACCCAAAGAGTCTTTCATGCATTCAATCCAAATCAGCAAGATTAACCACCTACTATATCCCAGGTATGCCACTGTTGCTGGTGAAACCAACAAAATGAAGCAGCCCCTGCTCTCAAGGAGCTTACAGTCTCCTGAAAATCAGATTCATAAGAAATTGACCCTATCTATTATGTTGACAGGCACAAAATACAATAATGACTATTTACATTGTGTTAATTCTTTTGATCCTGACAATAGTACCTTCATTATTTTCCCCATAATACGGAGGCAACCTAGAATTATGATTAACTATCCTGGGAACCTGGAGAATCTGAGTTCCTGAGTCTTCCCTCTGACACACACTGGCTATGGACTGGAGCTAGGTCTGGAGTCAGGAGGCTGTTCAGTCATTTCAGTCCAACTCTTCATGACCCCATTTAGGGTTTTCTTGGTAAGAATACTGGAGTGGTTTGTCATTTCCTTCTCCAATTCATTTTACAGATGAGGAAACTGAGGCAAACAGGGTTTAGTGACTTGCCCAGGGTCACATATCTAGTGTCTGAGGTCAGATTTTAACTCAGATCCTCCTGACTCCAATGCTCTACCCACTGTTTCACCTAGCTTCAGGGAGTCAGGAAGATCTGAGTTCAAATCCAGCTTCAAACACTTATCCTGGGCAAGTCACTTAACCTTTGTCTCCAATTTGTTCAACTGTGAAATAGGGATAATAACAACACCTATCTCTCTGGGTAGGCACTATATAAATGTTTCTTCTTTTTTGTTTCCCTTTCCTCTTCCCCTCCCTACCCTCTGTGTGTATCTGGCCAACTCACAACCTCTCAGTGCCCTGAATAACTCTTTAAGTTTCAGAGTGGGTGCTGACCTACTCTGGTACAGGGAGTTTCCTCATCTGGGAATTCCATATAACAATGAAATCACAGGTCCAGGCCTCGTCTCCTTTACAGGTGAGGACATAGAGGTGAAAGAGTCTAGGTCACATAGCTGGAAAGTATCTAAGGTAAGATTTGAACTCAGAATTCCCAATGCCAATTCCACTGGGTTATCTGATGGACCACTGCTTGATCTCCTCCATCACCACTACCCTTCCCCAGCTATTGATCTTCACAACAGCCCTGAGGTAGGAGATGGAGGCAGATAGGGGTTGGGTCAGACAGCTAGTGTCAGAGGCAGGATGTGAACTCAGATCTTCCTGACCCCAGGACCAGTGCCCTCTCTGCTATACCTTCTAGGGGCCTTTGTACTTTTAGTCAAATAGCAACCCAGGCAAGAGAGACCAAATCAACTTAACTAGCATTTACTAAGCAGCTTTCAGGGTCCTGTGCCTGGAACACTACAAATCCTGGGAAAACAAAGATAAAATAATCCCTGTCCTCAACAAGCTTCCATTCTACTGGGGGACACAAAGCCGGACTTCAATTCAAAAAATCACATATTAAACATCTGCCATGGACAGAGCCATTTACAAGGCTATGGAGTAGGCACTGATTATACAAGCATAAACTGGAGATGGTCGCTCCCTCAGGGAGTTTACATTCTACTTCTACTCCATAAAACCTACCATGTGAAATCCAACCGAAAAAGGGAGGAGAAAACTGCACCCCACATCTCTGCTGTCGGACCTTCATAACCACTGCTAGGAAGCTGGTAACTGCACACTCACTTCCAAGACTTTGATGAGCAACATTGTTAATTAGCAATTTGTAACAGACACTAATCCCTTCACTGAGCCCAGCTCTCAGCGCTTGCTACTCATAATTGCTCACCACCATGGATGCCTCCCCGCCCTTTCCCCTGGAATTGCAATTGCCTCCTCCAGTAATTGTGAGGAAATGCAAATCTTCCCAGATCACAGCCTGGTTGTTACAGAATAAGGAGCCTTTGTTATCTCTTTAAGTAATTTTTCATTCTCATTCTCATTCTCTCCTCCCCTCCCCTAATTCTTTGATCCTTCCCTTTGTAAGATGAGAGTCACTCTTTGGATTGGAAGTTGTCTTCCCAGAGAAGGTGATTGCAATCTGGGACATTTTTGTTAATATTCAGAGGCTTTTTAAGACCTTGTGGAGTTAGGTCTCGTGTATTCAGGAGTCTTGCAGGGGTCTCAGATCACTCGGCAGGTGACAATTTCACTATGAAACTTCATGACATTGGGGGATGCATGGTTCAGAAGCCAGTCAGAGTTGGGTAGTAAGTACCACAGAGACCACCAAGTGGAGCCCATTCATGAACAATCCAATTGGATCAAAGACAAGACACACCCTCCACCCCTGGGCCCTGGGGAGATGAAGGCAAAAAGTGAAGTAGCCCCTGCCTTCAAAGGGCTTAATGTCTCCTAGGAGAGAAGCATTCCATTTATTTTGATAAGTATGTCTTAAGAATCTCTATGCCAGGCACAGTACTCAGCACTAGAGACAGAAACACCAAAATGAAACCATTCCTGCACACAAGCAGTCTGCATATTTCTTGATTTTCCTGTTCCTCCCACTATCCATCTTGGCCAACCCTCTGTGCAAGCTTTAGGAAATCGTGCACTTAGCCCAGTGTCTGGTACACAGTAGGTTCTTAATAAATGCCTGTTGACTTGATTCAATATCTAAACATGCTCATATTTAGAAATTTTAACATGTGTAATATATATTGCATTTTATACACATATGTTTATGAATTGCACCCCTACATAGAATGTAAGCTCTCTAACAGCAAGAACTGGTTTTCTATCTTGGTCTCTCCAGTACATGTAACAAAAATAATAGTGATAACAACAGTAACCATCATTTCAGTAGCACTTGAAGGCTTTCCAAACACTTTAGATCAAGGCTACTTCATGTGATTCTCACAGAAAACCTGCAGCAAACCCATCAGGTGATGTGGTATCTATTATTGCTGTTCCCATCTTGCAGATGAGAAGACTAGGGTGGAGAGAGGTTAAGTCATTCTCCCAGAGTCAGACAGACAGGCAGAATGTCTGAGGAGCCAGGACTTCTCCTCAGGTCTTCCATCTCTAAATCCTGTCCACTATCCATAGTGCCACCCAGCTGCCTGGTACAGAGGAGGTGTTTGAGCGATGTCTTCGACTGACTGACTGAACAGTTGCCCCTCTACTCAAAACATCCCCTCTACAACCTTCTGGGAAAGTCAGTCTCTCCTTAGGAATTCCAGGGAGTGAGGCATCCATTGCCTCTTAAGGCAGCCTAATCCGCATTGGAAAAACTCTTAGTTATCGGAAATTTTCCTCCCCATCAACCCTGAATTTGCCTCTGCAACTTCTACTAGCAGAAGAAATCCAATACCTCTACACATGCACACGCACACACATACACTCTCTCTCTCTCTCTCTCTCTCTCTCTCTCTCTCTCTCTCTCTCTCTCTCACACACACACACACACACACACACACACACACACACACTCATATATATCCCTTCCCTTTTCCAGGATAAAAATCAAACCCCTCAAATGCCTCCCCAATTATTCTTCACAATTGGTAAAATCCAGTCACCTTACCAACTTGGTCAAAGTACAAGCAAGCTTCACTTTGTCAACATCTGTTCTAAAATGTGACTGTTCTCCCCAAAATGACCCACAAAAAGTCCCCCAGATGACCATGGCAGAAGGCAGCAGGACACCCCCTCCCTGGATCTGGCCATTGCATTTTTTAATGGAACCCAAGACTCCATTAGCTCTTTGGATTGCCATGTTATACAATTGACTCATTTTTCACTGTCAGCTCTTTAAACCCCCAGATTCTTTCCATATGAACCATAGTGTCTCAGTTCAATTCACTTGAGTCCAACAGGAACTTATTAAGTGTTCTCTCTCTTTTCTCTCTGTGCTTTCCCTGAAGGCTGGGTTTGTGTTGTATGAAAGCAGGCAGAGATGAGTGTCTCAGTAGTCCCCAAGAGAAAGTTAGGTCTCTTGGAAGTGGCCTTCATTGTACTAAATGGTATCCAGTTGGGCCTATTAGAGTGAATAAGATTCTTTGAGAGGCCCTAGCTTAGGGGCCCTGTGCTATGTGCTACCATGGAAAGCCCAGTAGGGTTGGAGTTGGAATATCTGGAATTCCATCCACCCTTTGTTATTTATTTCCTCTGCTTAGCTTTTAAAACCCTCTCCAACCTCACCCCTTCCTACCCTTTCCCTCCATGTATCCTATGGTCCAGTGACACTGGCCTTCTAGATGTTGCGCAAACAAGATGCTCCATCTCCCACCTCTATGTCTTTGCAGTAGCGGGGCCTCATGCCTGGAATGCTCTCCCTCTTCCCCATAGCCTCCTGGCTTCCATCAAGAATCAGCTCAAGCCCCACCTTCTTCTAGGGTCCCCCCACTCAGGGTCTTCCCTTTGAGAGTGCCTTCCACTTACACTATATATCTCTTCTATTACAACTTTTTACGTGTCTCTTTTAGAACGTAAGATCATGGAGGGCAGGGGTGGCGTTTTTTGTCTTTCTTTGTAGATTCAGTGCTTAGTCCAATGCCTGGTACATAGAAAACTCTGAAGAAATGCTTGTTGACTGACTATGCAGCCTTATACAAATCTCTTCAACTTCTTGGCCTTGGTTTCACCATTTGTAAAATGAGATTGTAATAGAGACCCTCTAAGCTTTCTCCCAGCTCTGTGATCCCACCATGATCCTTGATCCTAAAGCCTAACACAGACTCACAGCCCCATGGACAGCATTATAGTCACCCCTCCAATCAGGATAAGCCGCTATCAGACACACCCCATGGGCCCTGAACCAGCCCCCTCCGCCCTCCAGATTACAATACACCTTCCTTGCTAAAAGGTAATAACACATTTTGGAGGTATCAGAGCAGAAGAAAGGAACTAGCATTAAAAACACACCTACTGTGTGCCAAGCAGCTATGTTAAGCTAATATTTACAGGTATTATCTCATTTAAACCTCACAACAACCTTGAGAGGTAGCAGCTATTATTGTTCCCCCTTTTACAGTGGAAGAAACTGAGGGAGACAAAGGTTAAGGGACTTGCCCAGGATCACATAGCTTATAGGTGAGGCTAAATTTGAACTCAGGTCTTCCCAACTCCAGGCCCAACACTCTATCCCCTGTATTCTGTAGCTCAGGGGTGGGCAACCTGAGGATTGGAGGTCATATGTGGCCCTCTAGGTCCTCAAGTGAGACTCTTTGACTGAATTCAGATCCAAAAGTCAAAGGGCTGCACGTGAGGACTTAGAGGACCACATACGGCCTCCAGATTTCAGGTTCCCCACCCCTGCAGCTGCTCTAGGTACAGTGGGAAAGTGTGCTCAACTTGGAACCACAGGACCTGAGTTCAAATTTCACCTCCTTCCTCCTTAGATGACTTCTGGAAACCCACTTAACCTTTCTAGGCCTGTTTCCTCATTTACAAAATGAGGGAGTAGGGCCAGATTCCCTCCCTGCTCTAAATTCCCGATCACTTACAAATAATGAGTACCCACAGGGTATTAGGGAAGGGTTAAAGGCATCTTAGCTTAATGGATATTTTTTTCCCTGATTTAATCAGAATTGAAAGCCTGAAACAGAGAAGGCTTTGAAGGGAAAAATGGGCAGTCTTCCCAAGTATTTTGAGTTAGAAACAAATAGGATCATAAGATTTAGAGCTGGGAAAGGCCTTGGAGATCATCTCATCTAACCCAGCTCATTTTCTAGGTGGGAGAAATGAATTCTCACTCTCTTGTGTCGGGGAACACATAGAGTCTTTTCCTTGAAAATAGGGAAGCCTGGAGCATTGTGACTAGAACACTGGATGTGGAGTAAGGAAGATCCGAGCGGGAATTCTTCCTCACTGTGTGACTACAGGCAACTCAATTATCCTTTCTGAGGCTCAGTGTCCTAATCTATAAAATGGGGGAATAAGTGCATCTACCTCACAAGGCTGTTGCAGAATCAAAGGAAATAGCATATTTAAAGTGCTTTGTATCCTTAAAATGCTGAGTAAATGCTGACTTTCATTACCATTATTAAAGTGAAGAGGGCCCCTTATATATAAATACACAATAACCTGAAATTTTTTAGCAGTAAAATGTGTGGAAATGGGTTCTGCGTGACTTGATGATGGGTACCCTGTAGTCTAAATACAAAGTCAGGCTTCCATTCCAGTAAGGAGAAGGGAGTGACAAAGAAGCCCCCCCTTCAGGGAGGGTTTGGGAAATCCCCTACTGACCCTTCTTCAAAAGTAAAAAGAGGCAACAAGGGAGTACAGTGGATAGAGCACTAGCTCTAGTGTCAGGAGGACCCGGGTTCAAATGTGACCCCAGATGCTTGCTAACTGTGTGACCCTGGGCAAGTCACTTAATCCCTATTGCCTCCAAAAAAATAAGAAAGTAAAAGAAACTTCACTGGGTTCCCACTCTACACATTCCTAGAGAGAAGAAAGCTGGGTTCAGTACTCCCAGGAGATACAGGGTGGTCATACACTAGGAACACCCCACTTAAAATTGCATTCCATCCAATGAATCATTTTTCATAAAGCCAGCATGGGGAAAGAAACATGAACCTCAAATTAGGAAAGACCCAGGTTCAAATCCTACCTCTTATACTAACTAGTTGTGGGATTCTGGGCAAATAGCTTACCTCTCCGAGTCTCTATAAAATGGTGATCATAATACACGCATTACCTTCCTCACCGGCTATCAGGAGGCTCCAGTGAGATAATGTTTACGAAGAGCTTCGCCAACATTAAAGCAAGATAGAAATCTCCGCTATTGTTGTTGTCGGGCTGCTTTCACTGGGGCAGCCCTGCAGAGGAGAGCAGACCCCCTTACCATTTTCTGTCTTACCTTTGAAACCATCTGGAGGAGACCACCGATGAAGCAGTTTGTCAACAGAAGTGGAATCTCTGCACTGAAGAATATGGCCTTTGTTTATTTAAAATGCCCATCACTCCGGGTGATTGTTCTTTATCACACTCGGAATCACATTGTGTTCCTCTCACCTGCCCTCGCTGGTGTCTACAAGGATCTTGCTGTGTGATCGCTAAGAGAGATGCTGCTGTAAAAACTGCTGGAATGGGCTGGGATTGGTGGGTTCTTCGCTGCCCATAAATTGGAGAAAGACTAAAAATGTAAGGCTCAGGAAAGCTCTCCAAGATGTTGTGGATGCGACCTAGGCAGGCCTGGGTGGCTTGCAGCCCTGAGGTTTCAGGGGACTCCTTGGCCTCAGCAGCTAGGTGAGTGTAGATGGTCACTTGATAGCAGAAGGCGAAACAGGTCTCTCGAGATGCTTCCATAGTCACAGGGCCAGGAGCGAATTGTGAAGTCTGTCTACATGCCTCCTTCCTCTCCTTGGTGTAACCAGGTCACTGCTTCTGCCCCCAGATCTTCTTTCCACCCACCCCCAGTTCCCCAGGCATCCAATGCTGTCACAGTTTGACACAGTCTCTCCCACCTCCACCCCAACTCCCTCGCTTCATCAAAACTGACCTATCCTATGTCCATTCCTTCAGATTTCTGTTCTACACTCGGGAGTTAATCCAAATTCACGGCATGATAGATTTCAAACTGAATGAAACAGCTGGGTGATACTCAGTGTTGGGCTTGGCATCTTGTGCTCAAATCCTGCACCGGACCCTTGTGATGTGAGACTGAGCAGCTCATTTGACCTCTCCTGCCTTATTTTCCTCATCTGTAAAATGGGACAATGATACTGCCTATCTCATAAGGTATTATATCATATATATAAAGTGACCAGCAAACCTTTAAGAGCTACATAAATCGAAACTGTTGCTGTTATTGAATGGAGCCCTAGAAATCATCTGATCCAAGGTCTTCATTTTAGAAATGATGAAATGAGAGCCAGCGATGAGGAGGTCCTTGGCAAAGTTTACACAGGCTACAGGTGAAGGAACCCCAGCTTTGTGATTCCAAAGCCCCCAGTCTTCCCATTTTACCAATATCCAAAGTTCACGTGTTAATAGCTGAGTATGGGTTACCGCGACCAAGAAAAACAGTTGTAATTTAATCGGGGCATGTTGAAGATTGTGCCTTAATTCAAATGGGTTCAATAAACAGCTATGAAAACACTTTCTATGAACAAGTCTAGGGCTGCTAAATTGCATAAGGGATAGAGCCCTGGGCCTGGAGTCAGGCAGACTCATCTTCATGAGCTCAAATCTGACCTCACTTACTATGTGTGAGTGTCAGGGCGAGTCACTTCACCCTGTCTGCCTCAGTTTCCTCATCTGTAAAATGAGCTGGAGAAGGAAATGACAAACTGTTCCAGTATCTCTGTCAAGAAAACCCCAAATGGGGTCACAGAGAGTCAGACACAACTGAAGTGACTGAGCAACAACAATTATTATTAGCCAAAGAACATGGATTTATTATGTACCTATTTACTATGTGACAGGCACTGTGCTACGCATTGAGAATACATGAGGCAAAAGTAAAGCAGTCCCTGGCCTTATGAGGAGTTTTTATTTCATCAGAAGATACAAAGAAAGAGGAGACGCAGAAACCACCCTCAGAGAGCTTATGGTCTTGGGGGGAGATGTACACTTGGCTCTAATCTAAGGAAGAGGAAAGTTTGTACACAGAAGAGTGATGCGGGAAATCAGGGGAAGGAGAAATTAATTTCACCTGGGACAAGGGATGGGAGGATTAGGGAGTGACCTGACACATGTGTGTGTGTGTGTGTTGGTGTGTCGCTTCTCCTGCCTACACCCCAAAGGAAATTGGGCCTTGAAGAAAGACCAATTGTTGAGACTTCAGTAGCTGGAGATGGGAGAGTAGGGAGAAGGAATCCATTCTCAGCTTAGGAGAAAGGCATAAGGACGGGAGAGTCTAGGACAAGAACGAGGGACAGAGAGGAGGCCAAGTTTGACTCAAATCTAGGATACACGGAGAGGAGTGGGGTAAGCTGAGGCTGGAGATACAGAGCCAAGTTGGGCTGTGGTACCCTTGGATGCCAGGCTCAGGAGTTACTTGGTAGACATTAGGAGGCCACTGAAGATCTTAAAGTAGGAGGCCGTGATTGAAATGTCTCCTTGGCAAACTCACTGAGGTGACTGTTACCAAAGTCTAGAGAACAAAGGGTGACTAAAACAGGAACTTTAACATAACAAGTAGAGTTTTAGGGACCACAGCAAGCTTGTGGAATTTGGGGTTAAATGGGCATTTCCCACACCTCCCATCACCCTATCCCACCTTCCTTATAATCCTGGCCTACTCTGTATATGACACTCACTATTTCCTCAGTAGTATTTCTCATGGCAATTCCTCATAGAGTTCTATGAGGAAGATCAGTCAGTAATGTTCCCATTTCACAGATGGGGAAATTGAGATTCATTGGTCCATATAAGTTTAACAGATTGCTGCAGCCCCTTCATTTTCTAAAATCAAATGAACTTTCATCATTTTCCACACAAGTCAGTTAGATTCTTTATCAATCAAAATGTGAAATCATATATCTTCAAAATCTTGGCTTTTTTAATAGGTGTGGACATTTTAGACACCTGTAGGTCTATGCAAAAGGGAGCACAAGATGGTAGAATAATGCTGAATTTGAAGTCAAAGGACCTAAGGTCAGTTTCTGGGTCAAGTACTATTGTTGTTGTTCAGTCGTGGCTGACCCTTCATGACCCCATTTGGTGTTTTCTGGAGTGGTTTGCCTTTTCCTTCTCTGGATCACTTTACAGATGAGGAAACTGAGACCAACAGAGTGAAGTGACTTGCCCAAGGTCACACAGCTAGTAAGTGTCTGAGGCCGGATTTGAACTCATGAAAATGAGTCTTCCTGATTCCAGGCCCAGCATTCTATACATTATGGCACCACTTAGCTGCCCCTGAAGGTCTAATATCAGGCTCATAGATCTGGAGAAGCTGTTTAGTCTGAAAATGAGACCAAGTAATAAGTGACAGATTTCATAGGATGATAGATTCAGGGCTGAAAGGGGAGACAGGGAGCATCAATTCCAGCCTCTCAATTTTACAGATGAAGAGGCAGAAGCCCCCAGAGATAGTAAATGATTTGCTCAGAATCACACAACCAGTAAATTAACATCCAAGGCTGGATTTTTAACGCAAGCGGAAACCCGGTGTTCCTAATTCTGTTACCTTGGACAGCTCACCTCCCCTTTAAGCCTATATCTTCCTCCTCTATCAAACGAAGGGGTAAAACTAGCTTAGCTCCGAGGCTCTTTCTAGTTTGAAATCCTGGGAATCACATTTTTTTCCCCTTTCAATTCTCCCTCCATTCTCTGCTTTCACTCCTTTCTATGAACCACATTCCTCAGATTTGGAGTCCAGGGATCTGGGTTCAGATTCAGTTTCTGTTGTGTGACCTTGTGATAATCTCTCTGGGTCTCATATTCCTCATCTCAGAGGAGGGGAGCTTGACCAGAGGGTCTTCACAATTAGACTCAATCAGTGGTCTTGAAAGTCCCCTCCAGTTCTAAATCTGAATCCACAAATCTCCCTTTGTTCTATTTGGAGATCTCCATGTCTCTACTCAGCTAGAAAAAAATCAGTTTTTAGAAGTCAGGGCCAAATGGTTCCTTTTTCTTGCCCATCAATTAACTTGGTCCATATAGCCCTGTGGTTCTTAATTTGGAGTCCATGAGCTAGGCATGGTTTTTTTTTTTAATTTTGATATCTGTATTTCAGTATAATTAGTGTTCTTTGTAATTTTCTGTTTTATTTTATGCATTTAAAAACAGACTTCACCAGACTGTCAAAGGGGTCTGTGATTAAAGTTTTAAGCCCCTGGTCCAGCCATATGCTCACCAGTAATCTAGGGTTGGGTAACTGGGCAGGGTTGGGGGGATTACCTCCTGGGATACTAGGATGTAGAGAGTACAAACATTTAAAATAATGATTTTTATGAAGACTTTATAATTTGTAAATCCTGGAAGCCTCCCCCCATGTTATTAGCTGTCCATGGTTTCTGTTGGACCCTTGCAGTGTCCTGGGTCTTTCCCCCAGTGAGTGAGTGACTGGTGACTTGCACCCCTAACTGATCCAAAGGCACATTGAGTGGTGTTCACCCCAGGCCCCAAAATGACTGTTTGGAGCTCTGGCTCCAAGCCTACTTTCTCATCTCCTGCCACTTACTTATAATGACCCTCCTTGTCAACTAGAGACTTTTCCTCCTTCAGAAACTGATGCCTGCTCAATTTAGACTTGGCCAGCCAGAGCCTCCCCCAAAGAAATCTTCTGAATTGTTTTTATTTCTGTTGGCTGTTTAAGAATTACCAATTCCCTCTGAGCCCTAATTGAGGCTGGAAGAGGAGAGACATCTATAGTGATTGCTGACTCGAACCTAGAGTGTATTTCTCATAGGGGTCAATTGCTTTCTTTTTAAAATAATAGCAATTGAAAATGATGGGATTGCTGGGCTTCTTCAAGGCAAAGAAATCTTGCCACATTCATAATTGGTGACCAAACATTTCAGCTCCTTCTGCTTAATCAGGATCTGCTCATCCCTCTGGCCTATTTGGAGCTGCAGCATGTTCACTCAGCTTCTGGCACCCCTCATATTGATGTGTGTTGGTCTACAGGTAAACACAAGGAGATAAGTTCACGGAGCATATTCAATTTTTCTTAAATAGAAAGGCACAGGCAAAGACTCATTTTTTTGATGCCAAGAAGAGATTACTCCATAAAAATTCCTGAGTCAATTATTCTTTCAATCAGTGACACTGAGCAGCAGGTGATGGTGGAAAACGCGGGGTGTGATTTGCAGAATCTGATTGAAAAGGGAGAGGCTTGAGACAGAAGAACATCATAGAACTGACAGTTGACTAGGATTACAACAAGGGTGGGGCAATTGGGACTTTGTCCCGGGGAGGGGGGGGGGTGGTCTATATCCTAAGAAAGGTACCTTTTGCCCCCAAAATAGTCAGAAGAAGAGAGAGGAGGGAGACCCCCCAGTTGATCAGTTTTGAGGTTAGGAACAAGCCAGGATAGGGTCTTCCAGGCAGCACAACCCCAGGCAGTGATCAGGGATGTGGTTCCTTGGGCTAATTACTAGGTGTGCTTAGAATCATAGTACTAAAAGGCATCATGGAGGCCTTTGAGTCCAATCCTCATATTTTACAGATAAGGAAACTGAGGCCCAGGAAGTTTAAGTGATTTGCCTAGAATCATGACAGTAGTAACCATCTCTCTGAAGAACTTTGGTAGTGATTATGAGACATGGGAGACACTGGCACAGAACCACCCAGCATGGCGGCAGGAAGGTGCTATGCTCTATGGGGGAAGTGGAATTGCAGAAGCTCAAAAGAAATGTGAGATGAGCACAATTCCACTTTAAATGTTTGTATGAACTACTTGTGCCTGACCTGTGGTAGAGCCTTTCAAGCCAGTATTGGTCCAATCAGCCACAGTCAGACACACTGTACATTGACTCCAAAATAGTGACGTCCTTCTGGTCCTCTTCAAAAACAAACAACAACAACCAACCACCAGCAATCATCATAGGCAGAATTTCAATCCAAGTCCTCTGACTCTAGAACTAATGTTCTTTCCACTGTAGTTTTCTGCCTTCTTCAGGATCCTCTCTTCTCTATAGAGGCAGTGTTCCTCTCTGGACTCCACTCCTCCTAGAAAGAGAAGTGCAGGTCCCAGGATGCTTGGGAAACCTGAGAACCATAATAGACACACACACACACACACACACACACACACACACACACTGCAATGAGTTTCCTGCAAAGTCAGAATTCCTAGTTCCAACTCTGCAAATTCCACTGATGTTTCAGCACCAAGGTGGCACCCCTTTAGCCAGATGAGAAGAAAAGCTCAGTTCTCTCCTTCAATTGACCAATATCTTGTTCTCTGTCTTAGGACCATGCCCTGTTGTCAATAATATACTTAATAGGCAAACTTAGACATAGACAGATTCTTGAATTTCAAACCAAAGACTAATTTTATTTGATAAATGATGATTTCATAGGAGTTTCAGGGAACCAGGATCACAGCATCGTGTGGCCTTGTGCAGCATGTGAAAATTCAGACCTCCATGGATTGTGTGCAGGTGCATGAGGCTTTACGTCAGAGGAGGCAATGTGCTTTCAGGGTGTGTTACTGGAGACACAACAAGAGATGGCAGATTTCAAAGGCTCTCGGCACTCAGCTAGGCCATACATGAGTTGGGAAGGATGTGAGTTGGGTCTGAGCTCTCTCTGGCCCTTCTCTTAGGAACTATGGCATTTGCTTACAGCATCTTTCACTCAAGAGAATATCGCTTTTATTTTTATTATGCTGACCATGGCTTCTTGGGACACTTTGGACTCTATAAAATGCTTTTATCTGGAAAACGCGGAGGCTATGGGTAGTGTCAGAATCCCAGAATTCAATTCAATAAGCCCTTATTAAGTATTTGCTAGATGCCAGGCATTACGCCTGGAGGGTAGGAACAGAAAGATGAAAAAACAAAACTGCCCCTGCCCTCCAAGAGCTCACAGTCTGCTTCAGGGATACAGCGTTGGAAATTCAGTGCCTTGCCAAGCTGGACTCCTTTCTTTCTCATATATGACATATCCCATATATATCCTAAATATATATATGATCTCCCGTCTCCCATCTCCACGTCTTTGCCCTGGCTATACCACATCCCTAGAATGCAGACCTTCCTTACCTCTGCCTCAGTAGAGTCTTCCTCTTCCTTCTTATTGTCATTGTTCATCCTTCATTCTCCAAGAGGACCAATTATATAACCAGGGAGATGTCTTGACTTACACATGAATTGGATTTAAGTGAGGCAGAGCTGAGCAAAGTCATCAGCCTCACTATCTCCTCCTGAGTCAAGATGATTGGCCATGGCCAGGATGGAGTGGGTGACCTTGGCCTTTCTAAATTAAGGTCTTTCTAAGGCCTCAGTTTGTCCTTAAGACACAGCTCAAACCCCATCTTCTGCATGAAGCCTTTCCTGGTTCCCTTCAACTGCTAATACCCTCCCTCCCAAACTGCCTTTTATTTAACTACTTTGTATACATTTGTATTTGTTAATTTTATGTTTATTACATATATATATAGTGCATATGTTCTTATTATCTCCCCTATTGGAATATAAACTTCTTGAGAGCAGATTCGTTCTTTGTACTTGCATCCTCAGATCGTTGGTCATAACAGAAGCTTAATAAATAATGATTGATTGATTCACTGTCCAAGATCATCCTGAATCAAAGCTCATTCTCCCCTATGCCATAAGGGAAGACATTCTAATATAAGCACTTAACTTAGGAGAAGTGGCGTCGGTGACACTGTCAGAGAAACATATAACAGGTGGCTCAGCCCACAAAATGCAAGCAATGGACGGTGGAAGGATTTGTCCGTGTGTTCCATTAGCATCTGCCTGGCAGCATCAAGACATTCTGAGAAGGGTCTCAGCCACCTTGGATGGACCCCGTTGTGAATTGGGGTGCGGGGATGAATGAGAGCTCTGTGGGACAGGCAAGTATCAGTGTGTTGCAACTGACATCACTGCATCATTGGAGGGAACTCAAGAATTGAGTATATTATGATAATAAAAACCACTTACATAGTGTTTATTTTGTGCCAGGCACTGTGTGCTAAGTGCTTTACAATTATTACGATTTGATCCTCACAACAGCCTTGTGAGGTAAGTGCCCTTATAATCCCAATTTTACTGATGGGGGCAGACAAAGGTTAAGTGACTTGCCCACAGCTAAGAAGGATCTGAAGCGGCATTTGAATTCATATCTTCCTGACACGGCTCAGACACTTCCTAGTTGTGAGACTCTGGGCAAGTCATTTCACCCTGTTTGCCTCAGTTTCCTCATCTGTAAGATGAGCTGGAGAAGGACATGGCCAATCACTCCAGTAACTTTGCCAAGAAAACCCCAAATGGGGACCCAAAGAGTTAGGCACAATTGAACTGTCTGAACAACAACAACCTCCTGACATCAAGTCTAACTCCCTAACCATTGTGCCACAAAAGATGCCTCAGATCTGCTGCCTTTAACACCATTGACAGCAATCTTAAAGCATCAATACCCGGGGATAAAATTCTCTGGACCTAAGAGGCATAGTTATTTTCTGGAAAGTGCCCCCAAACCTACTAAGACCACACTCATAGGTTGTTCTTTTGCCTCCTCCTCAAAAAAGAAATCCAGAAAGCACAGAAGGCTGCTGAGGACCCCTTTCTCCTTTTTTCTCTTCTTTCTGCACATACAAGTATTTCAGACCCTGTTAGGAATGGCTCCTCTTATCTGGAGGATTATAATTGGCTCACTAAACAGGCTAATGCCTGTATCCCCCCAAGCAATCTGTCAGAAGGATCTCAGGAAGGATTAGAGCAGACCGTCAGCCTCTACGTGTCATATTCCAAAGAATGGAAGAAGCTTATAGGCCACTATGTACACGTGTAGCCCTGTGTACACATACATGTAGCACACACAGATATACAGCTACACACCTGGGCACATGCTTTCTTGGAACATTGTACACATGTGTATCACACATGAGTGTGCAAATACACACCCAGACACATGCTTCCTTGGGGCATTGTGCACATACGCGTTTCACACACAGGCGTGCAGATACACACGTGGGCACATGCTTTCTTGGAGCATTTTGCTTGGTCCCTGGGAGCAGGCACCCCTTTTCCTTCTCACCCCACACCCCCAACACATACACACCTGCTTTAAATCCCCAGGCCAGCTCAAGTAAACATGCCCCCCACCACATAAACTTTACTGTACCTGTAATTGGTCTGCTTCTTATCATGTAAGTACTATTCCAGGTGTCTGCACACACACTTCAGAAGATTTCTAGACTCCTGAGGACATTATCTACAGCAGCCCAGCCCCTTCTCTAGGGAAGCTTCTCTCAATGGACTATACTGCATGATCTCAGTGGTTTCTTGGAGCTTAAAAATCTATGATCTGGGTTGTCTGGGTGGTGCAATGAAAAGAGCACCAGCCCTGGAGTCAGGAGGACCTGAGTTTAAATCTGGCCTCAGACACTTAACACTTACTAGCTGGAAGACCTTGGGCAAGTCACTTAACCCCAATTGCCCTGCCTTCCTCCCTCCAAAAAAACAAAATCTATAATCCACCGTAGTCTGACCAAGGCAGAATAATAGCAACAGCAACAATAACTATTATTAGAACAACTGTGCAGTGCAGTGGATAGAGCGCCAGGCCTAGAGTCAGGAGGACCTGGGTTCAAATTTGGCCTCAGACACTAAGGACCTGTGGGACCCTGGGCAAGTCACTTAACCACGTTTGCCTCAGTTTCCTCATCTGTAAAATGAGCTGGAGAAGGAAATGGCCAACCCTTCCAGTGTCTCTGCCAAGAAAACCCCAAATGGGGACACAGAGAGTCAAACGTGACTGGAACCATTGAATAACAAAGTTTATTTTGATTATGCAATAATGCTGAAGATGGTGGCAATGATCGCCCTCACTTACACGGCCCTTTAAGGTTTGCAAAGCACTGAACACGTTATCTCATTTGATCCTTAGAATGCTGGGAGGAAGATACTGTGATTATTGCCATTTTCTAGAAGAGGGAACTAAGTCCAAGAGGGGTCAAGTGACTTGCCCAGGGTCACATAGCTAGTGTCTGAGGCAGGATTTAAACTCAGGTCTTCCCAATTCTACATCCAGCATTGTATGCACGGTGACACCCAGCTGCCTTTGCATGGTGAAGCATCCCCTCCCTTATTCTAGATGGCACTCCTGCCTCCCTTTGAGAAGCTGAAAATCCTGTTGGGGCTGCCATTTCCTTGCCTGGACTCATGCTGAGGTCCCCACCCCATGAACTTTGTCCTCAGCTCCCATCTCCAGGTGATATTCTCCAGGGTCCGTAAGCCCAGGCCTCAAGAGCAGAAGGAAGGAGTCTCCAGCAGCCAAAGGGTGAATGACTCCCCTGGGCTCCCTCCATGATTTTTAGCTGGAACAGGGGCTAAGATGTCGATTAAGGAAATGTCCTAAGGAATGCCTGCCGGGAGGCCTGATGGGAATCGTTTACATTTGGAGGCCAACGATGCCAGCACATTTACATGTCAGTAATGAGCTCCTTAAGCAGGGCCCTGAAAGCACTGTCTCTCCCTGGACTTTTATTGACTCATTGGTAAGTGGTTGGATGCTGGCATTCCCTAAGAGGGTTTTATTCTAAAAATGACAGTTAAATTGAGCCCAATGGGAACAACGCACAAGATGGTAGGCAGCAGACCCCTTGTTGTAGGGGCACTTCCTTGCCAAACAATGAAATTCAGCAGCAGCTCAGCTTCCTCTACCCACATCCTTCCTAGTCCCATCAGGGGCCTTCCCAGCCACAAAAGCTCCCATTTATTTAGCTCTCAATGGCTCAAAAAGTTTTCTTCACAACATCCTATGAGAGATGCCATGCAATTCCCTTATCCCCATTTTAATACTGAGTAAACTGAGCTCAGAGAAGTACTAGAGGAAGTCTGTGATTGCTCCAGCCTTCTACATGACTCCCTTTCCTGTACTCTCTATTCCAGCCCCCTTGGCCTTCTCTTTGTTCTCCATGCACAGCCCTCCATCTGCCATCTTTGTGACTTTGCTCTGGTGGTTCCCATGCCTAGAACATGCTCCCTACCCACAACCCCCTCACCTCAGTCTCTTATTTCTTTCAAAACTCCCCAGCCCACTCGGCAAGTAGTGTCTAAGCTGGGCCTCAGATCAGAGGATCACAGAACATTAGAGCTGGAAGGGACCTTGTTATTGCTCAGTCATTTTTAGTCATGCTGGACTCTTCCTGACCCCATATGGGGTTTTCTTGGCAGAGACACTGGAATGGTTTTGCCATTTCCTTCTCCAGCTCATTGTACAGGTGAAGAAACTGAGGCAAACAAGGTAACGTGACTTGCCCAGGGTCACACAGCTAGTAAGTGTCTGAGGCCAGATTTCAACTCAGGTAACTCAGGTCTTCCTGACTCCAGGCCTGGTGCTCTATCCACTATGGCGCCACCTAACTGAAGAGACCTTAAGGATTACCTAATCCAACTCCCTCATTTTACTGAGGGAGAAAAGGAAACCTAGAGAAGGTTATTGACTTGCCCAAGGTCACAGGCATTGATAGTCAAAAGAGAATCCTCAGCCCAGGTCTCTCCAAATTCAAAGTTCTTTCCACTGGACCAAGCCATGGATTTAGGAATCTGCTTTCACTGAGCAATGGCCATTCTTGGCAGAAGAAGAGAATAAATTCTCCATCTCTGTAAGGCCATGAGCATCACACCAGAAATAAGTTACAAAGCTAAATTCTGAAGCTGGATCTCCTAGGAAACATAGTGAACAGAGCTCTTGGCCTGGAGTCAGGGAGACCTGAGTTCAAATCCAGTATTAGATACGTACTAGCTGTGTGACCTTGGGCAAGTCACTTAATCCCTGTTTGGTTCAATTTCCTCATCTGTAAAGTGGGGATAATATCAGCACTTATCTCCCAGGGTTGTTGTGAAATCAAATGAGATTAATATTTATAAGTATTTAAAATATTTATAAACTGTTTTGTTTAATGCCTGCCACACAGAAGCCACTAGATAGTGTTAGCTCTTATTATTAACATCATCACTATAATTATCATTAAACTCCTCAAAATATATATATGTATATGTGTGCATATGTGCATATATGTATGTATATATACACGCACACACATACATCCACAGAGTGCATTCCCCTTTCCAAAAATGCTTCCCACCTTTCCATCTAACGCTGCCTTTGAAAGGGAAGTATCATTACATTTTTTACAGTAATAATTTTGCTTTAAAATGCCAATCTATTTCCTAGAAATGAGTCTCTACCCCAAATCCCCAACCAGATGGATTCTCTTTGCCTCAGCTTCCCCAGAGCCTCCAAAGAACTAGACAGGGCAGCCTTGACAGACACTGAAGGCTAAACCACTAAAAATGGAAATCGCTTTCTGCTGGTTAAAGGGGGAGGGGCTGCTTTTAATGGACTTCTCTTTTTCTTCCCCCATTGAATATTCAGTCTCCCCAGAGAACCAGCGTCAGAGTGTTCTCTAAAGGGAAGCTATTTTCTTTGTAATTGGCGCCTTTTATGCTTCCATTAATAAGCCTTTAAAGTCCATTTCACAAAAAGACATTTCTGCCTCAGTCCCCGGTGCTGCCTCACTAGTCTGCAGGTGGACCTCTCCTCACACAATGCACCCAGACCCAGCAGGATGTGTGCTGCTTGGATTTGTGCAAATCAGATTCTGTTTTAAAAGCACAAGGCATGGTGATCTATAGCTGGTTGTTGAACTGAACTGAAATTAAATGCATAGGGCAGAGTCATAACTAAGTTGGAGCAATGGACCCTTTGTCTCGGGGTGTCAAATTTAGAGGGGGCCAATACAGCTTGAAGGTCTGCTACAGCAGAGAAACAAGAGCTAAGGGACTCCTCAGCAAGACTGATGCATTCAAATAGGAAGCTTCTAGTTTGGGGGAGCAGAGGATCATATTTTCAAAACTGCAAAGGGATTCCTTTATTTATAAATTCATATATGTTTATATATTAATATATTTCTTTATATAGATTTATGTATGAATATATGTTTATATGTAATTCATTTATAAATGTAGAAAGGGAGGGTCCAGAAGGTGAAGTGTTTTTGGCAAAGGTCTCACAGAGGAGCCAGGCTTGCTCCATGATTGAACTATCACTGAATTATAAAAGTGAAGCTGATCTCAGGGGCCTTGGAGGCCAGGTTGGACAAGAAGCCCCTATACAACTTACCAGGAAATGGCCAAATGGCCTCTGAGCTGGGACAGTACCTATCCTCTGGCTCCAAATTGAAGCACCATGCTATGACAATATCACAGGCCCTTAGAACACAGAATGTCAGAGCTGGGAGGGCCCTTAGAACACAACATGTCAGAGCTGGGAGAGCCCTTAGAACCCAGGATGTCAGAGCTGGGAGGGTCCTTAGAACACAGGATGTCAGAGCTGGGAGGGCCCTTAGAACACAGGATGTCAGAGCTGGGAGGGTCCTTAAAACACAGGATGTCAGAGCTGGGAGGGCCTTTAGAACACAGGATGTCAGAGCTGGGAGGGTCCTTAGAACACAGGATGTCAGAGCTGGGAGGGTCCTAGAATATAGCATGTCAGAGCTGGGATGGGCCTTTAGAACCTAGACTGTTAGAGCTCAGAGGTTATCTATTCCAATCCCCTCACTTTGCAGAGGAAGTAGCTGACTCTCCATGAAGTAGCTTGGTTTGCCCAAAAGGATGCAATCAGTAAGTATCCAGCCCAGGTCTGCTGGCTCCAAGTCCAATGGTCTTCAGAGCAGCCTCTTGCTCTTCCCATAAGTCTGCAGACCAGTTTCCTTCAGAGGGGGCCACATGGAAGGCTTGGTGACCTGGCTGGAGGCAGAGGTGGAGATGATTCTCTGGCTCCAGTTGCCTCAGAATCCAATCCTAACCTCCCCTTCCTCTCCCCCTACCCCCATCTCCTTTCCCCCCCCCCATCTTCTCTTCTCCCCCCACCCCCATCTCCTCTCCCCCCCAGTCCTCCCTTCTCCCCTCACCCCCACCTCCTCTCCCCCCATCCCCTTCTCCATTAGTCCACCGAGACTCCTGAAACAGCAGCTGAATATCCTCAGACCCTTCCCGCCTCAGAGCTCAGAGCTTCACTCATGGTTAAACGAATCTTGGGAAGTTTATTGAGGAGACCTGCCTTTGGGCCTATGCCAAGGTTTAAATGAGATTTTTCTCAATGAAGGAAATTTAAACAGCAGAGGTCTTTATTTCTGTCCCATCTGAATTTGAATCAGCACAGACAAGCGGATGCCTTCCCAACAAAGAGGAATTAATCCAGTGCCTTCTTCCCGGTCTCTCCTTATTACTTATATTGTGTTTGCAAGGGAAGCCTTCAGGAGCTGACCCACTGTGAGACAAAGATCCTGGCCTCTTAGCACTCTTAGGGACCTTAATTACCACCATCCTACCTCCCAGACTAAAGGTTTTCCGAGAGTTTGATGTGTGCTTAGTCCTCCCCAAGCCCCGAAGACCCCATGGCCACTCCTTGAGGACAAGGACTGTCTTTTCCCCTTTTTGTATCCCTAGCACTTAGTAGGGACATAGTAACCTAGCACATACTAGTAGACATAGACATAGCTACTAGTAGGCACTTCATAAATGTTTATTGATTGATTGGTACATGGCAACGTTACTGAACTGGGAGTCATAGGACCTGGATTCAAATTCTGTGTTTGCTACTTTACCACATGTGCAACCTTGGACAAATCATCTCCCCTTTCTGGACCTCAGTTTCCTGAGTTGAACTAGATTACCTCCAAGGTCCCCTCAGGTTCCAACTGTATGACCCATTAGCAGGTCTAAGGTACAGAGAGTGAAGAAGAGATGGAAGAGGAAAAAGACAGGAAGAAATCAGCAAGAAAGATGAGGAATGGAAGAGGAATAATTAGTAACTCCCATTTCTGTGGATAGGAAACTTTTTCCTGATACTCCAGAAGCTGGTGCTCTCCCCTTCCTGAAATCACTGTCTGTTTGTACGTTCCCAATAGAATGTAAGATACATAAGGGTAGGCACTGTCTCATTTTTGGCTATTGGTGCACAGGGCCTGCCAGAGTATCTGGTAGCTTTGTACTAGGTAGGCCAACAACAAAGTGTTTGGTGAAGCACCTTTGTCCCCATTTTACAGGGAATGTTGTTGTTCAATCCTATCCAACTCTTCATGACCACATTTGGAATTTTCTTGGCAAAGATACTGAAGTAGTTTGACATTTCCTTCTCCAGCTCATTTTTTAGAAGAGAAAACTGAGGTAAATAGAGTTAAGTGACTTGCCCAGGGTCACACAGCTAGTCTGGGGGTAGATTTGCACTTGGGTCTTCCTGACTTCAGGCCCATCACTCTATCTACTGTGCCACCTAGTTCCCCTTTACAATAAATTACAGCTAGCTTTTTTAGAAAACTTTAAAGTTTGCAGAACACTTTATACACGTTATTTCATTGTAACCTCACAAGAAACTAGGTGCTACTGTTATCTGAATTTTACAGATAGGGAAACTGAAGCTCAGAGTGATACAGTGTCTTCTTCCCCAAGAGTCAAATTTGAACCCAGGTCTTCCTGACCCAAAGTATAGAGGTCTATTCACAATACCTTGATTATTATGCTGTGACTGGAGGCTGGACAGAGAGAGCTATAGATGAGAAAACCAAGACTCAGCCAGTATAAGTGACTTGCCCAGGGTCATTAGGTTTGTAAGTGACTGGAACAGGATTTGAACCTGTATCTTCCCAGTTCCAAGTCCAGCCCTCTAGCCACTATACAGTGCTTTAAACTATGGATGGTCAGAGATGCAGATGGGAGAACTGGAACATAAATAAAATGAGTAACTTGTCCCTAGTCACACAGCCAGTACTGAAAGCAAGATCTGAACCCATCTCCTACATTGAGGCAGGGTTCTTTCCACATCCCTGATACTGTCTTGACTCCTCAGGGTCCCAGAGGGAGCTAACCACACTGACGGGAAATTCCTCCTTATACAGCCAGCCTCAGCTCCACCCTCCCCCACTCCTGCCCCTAAAGCCCACATCCTCTCCAACTCCCTCCTGGGAAATGGAAAACAGCTGATCCTCATCCTCCTCAATCAGCCTGCAGCTTTCCTGGAGCCACTTTTATTTGGGGGCAGGCAGGCCTGGCATTCTTAGCAACAGCTCAGCAAACTCTCCCATCCTCAGCAGCCCACAGCAGGAAGTGGAGAACATGCCAACCCAAGAACCACGGGCTGGGAGGCTTGGCCTCTTAGGACTTTCTCCTTACGAGCAAACTATGAGTGGCATGCGAAGGCTGCACTGAGGATCCCAGGGAGCAGGCATCGGGCTCACACCGGGTTCGATGCTTACGATCCTTCCCTGGCCAGAATCACAGGATCGGAGATTTAAGAGCTAGAAGAGGCTTTAGGGCTGTCACCTCCTTCAACCCTTTCATTTCACAGAGGAGGAAATAGAGTCACAGAGAGGTGGACAGGAGAGTGGGAAGGGAGGGAAAGAATAAGTGTTTAGGAAATACCTACTACGTGGCAGGCCCTGCGCTAGATGCTTTACAAATACTATCTCATTGATCCTCACAACAACCCAGGGAGGTAGGTACTGTTATTATCCCCATTTTACAGATGAGGAAACTGAGGTAGAGAAAGGTAGACTTGTCCATAGTCACACAGCCAGTACAAGTGTCGGAGGCAGGATTTGAACTCGAGGCCTTCTAACTCCAAGCCTGGTGCTCAGGCATGGAGCCGCCTGGGTGAATGGCACATTACTAACCTCTCTGGGCCACAGTCTCTTCATGTATGCAATAAAGGGGTTGGATCAGCTGACTTCTAAGGCTTTTCCAGGTCTGTATCTATGTTCTCATAATCCATGATCATATTCATACAGCAAGTTAGTTTACAAGGTATTTTTTCTGATGATTATGAAACAAGCAACACAAGTATTAACATCCCCATTTTCTTGGTGAGGAAACTGGAAATCAGAGTTGATTTAAGTGAGTCTGGCAGGTATAACAGCAGGATTTGAATCCAGGTCTCCTGACTTGCAGGCAATGAATGAGGCAGTAGATAGAGGTCTGGATCTAGAGGATTCTCTTCCTACCTTCCTTACCATTTCTTCTCTGTTCCTTTCTCTTCTTCCTTCTCTTCTCATTTCCTCTAGTGAAGGACAGCCTAGCATAGTAGAAAGTGTCCTGGGTTTGGATTCTGAGAAGCTCTGCCAGTTAGAAGCTGTGTGACCCTGGCCAAGTCCTTTCCCTTCTCTGGGCCTCAAGGTTAAATGAGGAGTTTGACTAGATTAAGAGTTCTTCAGGGTGTGTGGAGGGGGAGGGTGGGCCCCATTAGCAGCCTAGTAAAGCCTGAGACCCCTTCTTACAATCATAATTTTAAATCCATAAACTAAAAGAATGTAAAGATTACAAAGGAAACCAATTATATTAAACTACCATTATAAAGAACTTTTTAAAAGTTCAAACCCCTAGACTAGATAATCTCCAATATTGTAGTTGTTCACTTGTGTCTGACTCTTTGTGACCCCATTTGGGGTTTTCTTGGCAGAGATACCAGAGCGGTTTGCCATTTCCTTCTCCGGCTCATTTTACAGATGAGGAGACTGAGGCAAACAGGGTTAATGACTTGCTCAGGGTCACACAGCTAGTAGGTATCTGAGACCAGATATAAATTCAGGAAGATGAGTCTTCCTAGTTCCCAGAGCTGAACTATATCACCTGACCACTTAGCCCCTAATCTCCAACGTGGTCTCTTCCCATTCAAATTTCTAGAACCCTATGATGGTCTCCTATCCGAGGCATGGTCAGCAGAAGCTAAGGGAAAAGCAGCCCACGGCAATCAATGTCTGGGCATCCCCAGTGGGGGCTCCACATGAGGGGATCAGAGACAGCTGAACTGGACCAGCCCAGGGGAGCACTGGTCATCGTTCCTGCCATGCCCTCAGCTCCGCTCTGCAGGGCCTAGCAGAATCTAGCCACCAGTCTTTGAGTAGGCACTATGTGGTCTGCTCTCTATCATGGCTCTGAAAAAGCCCAGCGACTATGAAGAGGGGAATAATTCCCTCCCCCTCCTTTCTTTTACGGCTTTTGTTTATTGCAGGACAAATCATGGCTGTTTACATTTGTGTTCCTAGCACAATAAAAATAAAAGATATGCCTGACAATCTGTTTAAAAGCTTATGCTAGCCTGAATTTGAGTTGTCGGGCCGCTGCGGTGATTCCTGCGGTAGCTCCTTCTCTGAGGCTTTCTGAGAGAGTGAACAGGCAGCTAAGGTTGGTTAAGAAGGTGACTGACCTCCTCACCACTGGCTGGGACAAGCCTCAGGAGGGCAGGAACGGGGTCTGTAGCTTGCTTGGGCAAGAGGCTACACCTCAAGCAGGATTCTGGAAGGCATCGCTCATGTTGCCAACAGAGACGTGTGTGCACAGGTCTCATGTAGAGAAGCAGAAGAGTCTAGGGGTTCTGCCTTCTAGCCCCTCTCTCTAGTTACCCTCACCACATGATCAAAGACCTAGGTAGATATGAAGAGGCTGGAAAAACTAGAAAAAAGGGAGGGGTCAGCCAGAGCAAGACGACACAGAGACACTAGGAGTGCTTCTGTCTCTGTCTTTCTGTCTCTGTCTCTCTGTCTGTATCTTTCTGTGTCTATCTCTCTCTGTCTCTGTGTCTCTACTCTCCTCTCTTCCTCTCCCCTTCTCTTCTTTCTGTCTCTATCTCTCTATTTCTGTCTGTCTCTCTCCTTCCCTCCCTTCTAGCTCTGTCTCTGTCCATCTCTCAGTCTCTCTCCCTCTCTCCCCCTTCTAACTCCCTCTCTGTCTGTTTGTCTCTGTCTCTGTCTCTCCCTCTCCCTCACTCCTCCTTTTAATTCCCTGTCTGTCTCTGTCTCTGTCTGTCTCTGTCTCTCTCCCTCTCTCCCCCTTCTAACTCCCTTTCTGTCTCTGTCTCTCCACCCCCTTACTCCATCTGCCTCTTAATGCTCCTTTCTTCTTTCCATACCATTAACACATAACCCACTCTCCCACCTCTTGGCTATTTGTGGCCAGAACTTGGAACAGTCAACTCAGCCTATCCCTGGTCCCAGCCCTCTTAGCCTCTGTGTGACTGAGTGGGAAATCAGGGAGTTCCAGACATTCTTGAACCCTCTTTGCATATCAGCTAAATTGTACGTGCAGGGACCGGAAACTCTGGCTTCTGTGGCCCTGAAAGAGGAGGCAGATGGGGATTTTCTTATTTCCTTAGTGTAGAGCAATCAGAACACAGAGACAACATCTTCCTACTGACAACTGTCCAGAGAGTTGGGAATCTGTGAATAGTGATGCTTTGGGATCACCAATGTAGATTTAGATGGGGAGTCAGAGGTCACCTAACCCAGGGCCCATCATTTTACAGAGGAGGAAACCAAGACCCAGAGTGCCCAAAGTCACAAAGGTAGCAAGCGGTAAACTCAGGTTTCAAATCTAGGTCGTTTAACTATAGTACAAATTAAAAATAAAGTACCTTATCATCTGAGACTAAGCTGATCTCATCACTCCAAATTTGGGAAAGGGGCATGCTTACAGGCTTCACTTATAATCCCTGAAAATACGGGGATAGACTAGAATTGTTCCCAGATCTCATGTAAACTCTCCATGGCTTCAGGGTCCAGAACTGAATTTGGGACTGGGGGGGGATGGAGAGGGGAGGGTCAGAGAGGACTTCAAATGACAATAATCCTGCCCACCCGCCTTCCTCCATCTGTCTGAGAAAAACCAACAGGCTTTATGAAAAGTTGAAAAGTATCTCTGCACATAGCTTTACCCCCAAGCTATTGTGACTTGAAAATAGTCTGGGATTGACATTTTCCTGGTGATTAAAACCAACTTAATTGGGCATCCGGCTGGATATGGTATTGATTGGCTCATGCATTTGTAATTAGGGTTCCAATGCCTATAGACACATCCCTTCAGCCTCCCCAGTATGCCAGCAGACAGCCTACCACACACTAGGCTGTTGTTTACTTGCAATCTATAATGAGTCTTCATTAGATTGTCTCCCCGTGTGCTCTGGCATTCCATCTGCCTAACTTTACCAGGGTAACAGGGCTTAGTGGGAGAAAAGACAAGCAGGGTAGCTAGGTTCCCTCCTCGGGCCTGGCTGGCACTTCTGGTTATGCATGTGGGGGCCATTCCAGCCTCTAGCTAAGAGTCCAGAGATGGACCATAAGCTTGAAATGTCTCCCTTGCTGCCCCTCAGAACCTTGAGCCTCTTGTACCAAGGTCCCTACCAGCTAGGACTTGTTTTAGAGACAGGAGGGCTAAACCATTGACCATATCAATCCAAGCTAGCAGACCCTTTCCCTAGACTTCAGGGTCCAGTTGCTGCTCAGCTCAGCTCTGAAACCAGTGCTCATTTCTCCAGTCCCAAATGACAGCATCACTTCTGGAATCATAGAATGACAGAATGTACAATTGAAATCAGCCTTGAAATGTAAGATATCAAAACTGGAAAGGACTGTGGAACAAAGACTGTCTGAGAAGTGCCTTGGAATTGAGATTATCAGAGTTAGGAGGGGTCTTGGAACACAGGATGTCAGAGCTGGGAGGACCCTTAGAACACAGATTGTCAGAGCTGGGAGGGAATTTAGAACATAGAATGTCAGAGCTGGGACAGCCTTTGGAACATAGAATGTTAAATAAAGGGACTTGGAAAAGAGAATGTCAAGATTGGAAGGGGTCTTAAAACATAGAAGACCAAAGAATATCAGAACTGGGAGGGTGCTTAGAAAACAGAATGTCTGAGCTGGAAAAAACTTAGAACAGAGATTGTCATAACTGGAAATAATCTTGAAGCAAAGAGCATCCAAGATGGAAGGGACATTAGCACATAGAATGTGCAACTTGGGATGACCCTCAGAGCAGAGTGGCAGAGCTGGAAGAAACTTTACTGATCATTTAGCCATAGACTCAGCCGGGGCAGAATCCTTCGAGGTGATCTGCTTCAGTCTTCTATTCTGGACAAGAATCTCTTCAGAATCAGGACCTAAAAGGACAAGGGATGTTACTGATAATGATGAAATAAGTTACACAAGGCATAAGGTCACATGTAGGCAATCCCTGCGAGGGTCTAGAAGCCTGTGACCTTAACTTTTTATTCCCTCTTACACTAAGTACTTACTATGCACTGTGTTAAGTGCCATGGGACATGAGACATGGTCCCTTCTGTCACAGGAGTTATCAGCTAGGAACTGGGTAGAAACATAGATAATCGTAATACATCTTAAATAATTAACTAATATATCATGAAGGAGCAAGATGGCGTGGTGGATATACCACTGGACCTGAAGGCATTCTCTCGAGCTGCCCCCTATCCCTGGAAGGCTCTCCCTCCTCCCTCTGGCTTCCTTTAAGTCTTGACTAATATCCCATATCCTACAAGAAGACTTCCCCAACCCCTCCTAATCCCAGTGCCTTCCCTCTGTTCATTATCTCCTATTTATCCTGTATAGAGTTTTCCTTATGTTTGTACTGTGAGCTCCTTGAGGGCGGGGCTATCTTTTTGTATCCTCAGAGCTTAGCAGAGTACCTGACACATAGTGTGTGGGGCGGAGGGGTAATTGATTGAATGACTGAATTCAAATCCAGGTTCAAGAGGGGAAAAAGAAAAGGCTAAGGAGACAGCTCAGCTTAGTACAGTGACTACAACATGGGATCTGTAGTGTGGAAGACCTGAATTCAAATTCTGCCTCTGACACTTGCTAGCTTTGTGACCCTGGACAAATTACTTGACCTCTCTTTACCCATTTGGACTCAATGACTTTTCATCTCTAAATCTAGGAAGGAAGGATGGATGGATGGATGGAAGGAAGGAAAGAAGAAAAGAAGGAAGGGAGGGAGAGAGGGAGGGAGGAAGGAAGGAAGGGAGAGAGGGAGGGAGGGAGGAAGGAAGGAAGGAAGGAAGGAAGGAAGGAAGGAAGGAAGGAAGGAAGGAAGGAAGGAAGGAAGAATGGATGGAAGGGAGGGAGAAAGATTGGGGAAGGAAGGAAGGAAGGGAGGGATGGAGGGATGGAAGGAGGGAGGGAGGAAATCAGCACTGATTAAGCACGATGTGCCAGGCATTGTGCTAAATGCTTTACACACATTTTCTCATTTGATCCTCACAACAACCTGGAGAGGTGCTGTTATTATCTCCATTTTGCACTTGAGGAAACAAGCAGGAAGAAGTTAAGAGACTTGCCCAGGGTCTCACAGTTTACTTCTTACTATTCCCTTTTCATCCTACCTTCTCTTAGACACACACCTTTTCAAAATCCCATTGTATGAGGGATTGTGGGAAAACAAGCACATGGATGCAGCACATCTATGGCCTGATGTAGCCATGAGTTAGTCCAGTCTTTCCAGAAAGCAAACTGAATCTCTGCCCCCAAAGTTACCTTTGACCCAGTTACGATACCATTAGGTCTGACTCCCCAAAGTGATCAAAGGAAGATGAAAAAGACTCATATGTACGAAAATATTTATAGCAGCTCTTCTCATAGTGGCTCAAACCTGAAAACTAAGTGGGCGCCCATGGATTAGGAAACAGCTAATAAATTGTGGTATATAAATGTGATGGATGTTATTAGGCCATAAGAAAGGATGAAACGGATGGTTTCGGAGGCAGCTGGGAAGGCCTCTAGGAACCTATACACAGTGAAATGAGCAGAACCAGAAGAACAATTATACAATGACAACAGCATTACAACGAAAAACAGCTTGGAAAGACGAGAATTCTGACCGATGTCATGACAAACCCTGAGTCCAGAAGGCTGACGATGGAATGCGCACCCACCTGCTGGCAGAGAGGGGATGGACTTATTATGAGACATATGTTTTGGATATGGCGATGTGGAAATTTGCTTTGTTGCACTGTGTCTAATTACAAGGCGTTTTTAAATTTTTCCGTGTTGGGGGGAGGGCAGCCAGAGGATGAAACAATAAAAACATATAAAAATTAAAGAATAGGGGCGGCTAGGTGGTGCAATGAATAGAGCACCGGTCCCGGAGTCAGGAGGATCTGAGTTCAAATTTGGCCTCAGACACTTGATATTCTTACTAGCTGGATGACCTTGGGCAATTTGCTTAACCCCAATTGCTTTGGATGAAAAAAAAATTAATGAATGCATTTTTTTAAAAATTCCATCTCTGAAAATGCCATCAAGGCCCCTGGATCTGGTGGAAACATAGGACTGTTATTAAGGGTGCTGTAGGACCCCCTCTGACTCACCCTAATCACTAGTGTTCCTACAACCATCTCAGTCCAGAGGGGAACATCTCTTTCCACTGGGCCAATGGGGTCTCACCAGGTTGGAAACCCAAGACCATCTGTCAAAAACACCTCAAAACATCTGTTGGAAGCTTCCTTAATTGGACAGATGGTCCCTGCAGAGTTCTATCTGCTTTTATAATCAAGGGCAGGTCATTCAAAAGTATTGACTTTTCCAAGGGAAGCTGCAAGACACCATGATATGTTTTTAAAAAAAAGACCCCTCCTCTCACCTAGTTCTGCCTTTTTCTGGAATGAAGTTGAAAAAGTCCAGTCCCTTCTCCATGGGACAGATCTTCAAATGCTTGAAGACAGCTTTGGTGCCCCACCTAATTAGGTCATTTCTTCTCCAGTTCCTTTAATTGAGTCTCCTGTGAGATTATCTGGAGTCTGTTCAACATCCTAGTTACCCTGCTCTGGATCAAGTGATTAAAAGTCAGCAATCAGCAAGTACTTGTTAAGCACCCACTATTTATAGGACTCAGTGCTGGGGATGGCAGCTCAGGCCTGGAGTAAGGAAGACCTGAGTTCAAATCCAGCCTCAGATTTTTACTAGCTAGGTGACCCTGGGCAAGTCACTTAACCTTGTTTACCTCAGTTTCCTCATCTGACAAATGAGCTAGAGAAGGAAATGGCAAACCACTCCAGTATCTTTGCTGAGAAATCCCAAATGAGGTCAAGAAGAGTCAAAGAGGACTGAATCAACCCAACAACAACAACAGTGCTGGGGATATAAATACAACTCGGACTAGGTGTTGGGGATTTGAATGAAGTGATACCTACTCACACGTAGCTTACACTGTAATGAGGGGACAGGCATACGGAATAAATGTAAAGAGAAAAATGAAAAGTGGCCAAATACAAAATGATTAGAGAGACCACCAGTTTCGTTAATCAATCCGTACAGTCAATTTAAAGGGGCCATCCCTTGACTCACTTCTTAAAGAGGCCTGTTCATTGAATGGGCATTACCTCACTCCAAGTGAGTAACTGAAAAGGCCTTAGCCTAAAAGCACCAGGGTCTCCCACTGCATCCTGGATCATCTCCAGTCCTCCTGATGAATATCTGGCCGCTGGGCCCAGATGGCTCTGGAGGAGAAAGTGAGGCTGGTGATCTTGCACTGCTACAAAGAGAGGCAAAAGACAGTGTTCTGCCCTCAAGGAGCTTACAATCTAAGGGAGAGAGAGTAAGCAAATATATAAAAACAAGCTCTATACAGGATGAATGGGAAGTAATCGAGAGAGAAGGCATTAGAATTAGGAGGGGTTGGGAAAGCTTCCTGCAGAAGATTGGCTTTTAGTTTGGACTCTTAGGAAAGCCAGGAGGTGAATCATTGGAGCAGAGAAGGGAGAGTGTTCCAGGCATGGGGAAAGCCAGAGAAAATGCCCGGAGCAGAGAGATGAAGGGTCATAGAATGGCCAGGAGGCCAGTATCATTGGATTGAAGTTAGAGAGTAAGGTATAAGGAGCTTACATCAATGTCCTTCCTAAAATGAATTATTTTCCCCTCTCTGTGCCTCCGTTTCTCCATCTGTAAAATGGTCAGCATAGCACTATCCAAAGGAATATCATGAAAGCAGAATCAAATAATCAATATGAAAGCACTTCAGGACATTTAAAATGACCTACAAGTGTTAACAGCCTTATTATATCATTTCCAAGGAAATAGTCTCACAGCTGGTGGGGGCTGCTGGGCTTTGTGTGTTATAAAACTGAGGGGTGGCTCTCTTTGTCCTGGAGTTCCCCGGAAGGTCCTCCCAAGTGGAGGGGGGACACCCACAACAACTCTTAAATCTGAATCTACAGATGTCAGCTGTCAGCAAGAAGGACAGTTCCATTAGGCAGATGCCCTCTCTGTGTGAGTGATTAAGGTGTCCCCAACTATACTGCTCTCCATACATCATATCCCTGAGCTGACACTCCATCAAGGGCTAGGCAAGTACGTGGTATTCCTCCTCTTTTTCAATTGTTTGGTGTCAGAGGAGAGGAGGAGTGGGTAGGAGACATCAGGAGGCTGAGACCTGGGAGCCTCCTGAGAGGTGAGGCCAGCAAGTGCTTTGAGAGAAAGGAACAAAACCCAAAGTCACCAAGGATCAATAATACTAGCCTTGGATGGTATGGAGGAAGACACTGCTGACTGGTCTTTGAAAGGTTGTTCTAGTGACCAAAGAAAGTCAGAGCATCAAAGGGTCTCAGAGCACAGGATGTCAGAGCTGGGCAGGGCCCTTAGAACACAGGATGTCAGAGCTGGAAGGGCCCTTAGAACACAGGATGTCAGAGCTGAGAGGGCCCTTAGAACACAGAATGTCTCAGCTTGGAGGGCCCTTAGAACACAGGATGTCAGAGCTGGGAGGGCCCTTAGAACACAGGATGTCAGGGCTGGGAGGGCCCTTAGAACACAGGATGTCAGGGCTGGGAGGGCCCTTAGAACACAGGATGTCAGAGCTGGGAGGGTCCTTAGAACACAGGATGTCAGAGGTGAGAGGGCCCTTAGAACACAGAATGTCTCAGCTTGGAGGGCCCTTAGAACACAGGATGTCAGAGCTGAGAGGGGTTCTTAGAATATTGAATATCAGAGCTAAAAAAAACCTTCGAATCTTGGAATATTAAAGCTACAAAAAAACAGCAAAAGCCATCTAATTTAGCCCTCTAATGCTGAAAAAACTGAAGCCACAGTGCTGTTTGTTATTAGACCAGAATGAGAACTCCTGAGTTCTCCATCATTAGAGGGCATTTTCCTCAGAATTTGCCACCAAAGGGCTGTGTGGCCTCAGGCAGGTCTCTGGCTTTCAGCCTCCTCATCTGTATAATAATAATGGAAGTTGACTAGGTGATGTCTACTTGCCCTTCCGAGTTCTATTGAACTTTGAGCTTTCACCACGCTTCATCAATATGAGCCCTTGCTTTCTCATCCTCTGCCATTCTTGTCCCCATCTCTTATAGCAAAGAAAGAGAAAGGGGGAAAGTCGGCACAGTTAACCCAACATATCAAGCAAGTCTCAGAATTATAGATTTAGAGCTGGGAGTGGACCCACTAATGTCACAAGTGAGGAAACAGGTACTGAGACATGAAGGGATTCATCCAGGGCCACAAAGCTAGTCAATGCCTGCATCAGGACTTGACTTCAACTTTCTCTGGCTGTAAGTCTAATAGTCTATCAGCGGTGTCACCTCTGAGGCTAAATACTTACTCAACCCTGGGCCAGGGCACTTCAAACTCCCCGGCCTCAGTTTCCTAGCCCTTAAAGTGAGGACATTGGACTAGACCTACCCTAAGCTCCCTTCTAACTGGTTCTGGGAACCCAAGTCAGACAATGTTTCACACACATACATAGCCCCTGCCTTGTGGAAGAAATTTGTGTCTAACTAAGGGCTGGTCTACAATTTAGAATCTTTTTCCTTTTTTTGGAAATACATTTATTCACAGGCCCAATCCTAATAATGGGCACAATATGAAAGCTTTAACCTCCAGTATGGAAGCTCTCCCTTCTCTGCTCCAACTATTCCCCTCCTGGCTTTCTTAAAGTCCAAACTTGAATCCCAAGCTTTCCCAATCCCTCCTAATTCTAATGTCTTTTCTCTCTTAATTATTTCCTATTCATCCTGTATAGAGCTCATTTGTATATATTTGTTTGCTTCAACCTGGGCTTTAACCCGTTTTTCCAACTTGAAGCAGTTCACCCCTACTACCATCACCCCCATATTAGTGCCAGACAGTGCAGACATCCAATCAGGGCTAACCCCTCCTGCCACACAGAACTCCTGAGCTCAAGAGATCCACCAGTAATAGCCTCCTTAAGTCACAAGGATTACAGACCTGTGCCACCCACAACTGGCCTAGAATCCATTCTATAGATGGATTCTGAAACCCATGCTCAGAGATGAGTCTTCAACATCACATTCACCTCAGTTGCCATCTTCCCAGCCCAGTCGTCCCCTTTCCCCACCCCCATCTCATGTGTAGCCCCCTCCGCAGCTGTAGTTCCAACAGGAAGAAGCTGTGGGTGTGACCCAGAGCTAGGCATCAAATGGGGAGGGGGTGTCTTGTCCCCAGCATTCTGGGTTAGCCAAGATTTCCACAATCCCAGGCCCTGTGGAGAGCCTAGCCCCAGCTGTGTGCTGAGCAGGTGGGGTTGATGAGCAGCTTCTCCAGAAACAAAGCCCTTGTTTCTTTGCTGGAAAATGAAAAAGAAATGAGAACTGGGAACAGACCAATCCATTGCTCAGAGTTCTCCCCAAACAGAAGGTCATTCAGGACTTTCAATGAGGCAGCCATTGACTTTTAACCCTTTGTGGGGATTAGAAGTCAGAGCCTTGATCATAACATAAAAATGCCCTGCCCTTCCTTCCCTCCCTGAAGTACCTGAGATGGCTTTCTAATTCGTATTTCTGCAATTCTATCCTATGCTCACAGAGTCTTCAACTTGGAAGGCTTCTTAAAGGCCGTCTAGTTCAATGCACCACCCTACTTGCTCCCCATGCAGGAAATCCAAGAGAATTCTGCATCACCTTCAGATGCCTCCTGAGCATTACCTGTGCCTTCTTACCTCCCAATCTTTGTTCAGTCCCACTTCCTACCTCCATGTCTTTGCTCAAGTCATTCCCTCTGCCTCACATACCTTCCCCACATCTCTTTGCCTGTTGGAAATTCCCACCCATCTCTTGAAACCCAATTCCAATGCTACCACTTCTAGGAAGTCTCCCCTGACATTTTTGGTAATAAATGTCCAGGAGACCTTAAATACTTCTTAAAGGATCATAGAAAGAAGGGATCTCAAAAGCCATTTAACCCAGTCTGTTTAGGCTCATTGATTTTTGCCCAAGGTTACACCACTGGTATCATAGATGGACATTCGAACTCAGGTTTTTTGCCTCCACAGCCAATTAATTCACTCTCTTCTCTGAAGGAATGCCTCCCCCTCTAATTCCCTTCTTATGCTGTATTGTGAATCTTAGCTATCTCTGTGCCTGTTTTTTGTTAAGACTGAATAGTCCATGAAAACAAGGATTATATCTTTTGTAAACTCTGTCTTCTCTCAGTATCTTTCCCAGGGTTCTCTACCCACAGTAGGTGCTTAATAAATGCTTGCTCTGTTTGTATTCAACTTGGGAATGCCAAATCTCCAGACCAGCTCTGGAAATCTCACCATTATCTCCTGCACTGCTCATCTGCACAGACATCTCATTTCCAAAGAATGCTTGAAAACCCACCATTCTCTTACACTCTTTGAAATGAGTATAGACTTTGAAGCCTGATGACCTGGTTCTGAATCTCAGCTCTGCTACTGGGTGTGACCTGGGCAAACCACATCCCCATCTTTTCCTGTTTTCTCCTCTAAAAATGAGTGAGT
Organism: Pseudochirops corinnae; assembly: GCA_028646515.1. Lineage (NCBI taxonomy): Eukaryota > Metazoa > Chordata > Mammalia > Diprotodontia > Pseudocheiridae > Pseudochirops > Pseudochirops corinnae. Next base: position 48,615,652 of record CM053588.1, read on the forward strand.
TTGACTAATGGGTCTCCAAGATTCCTTCCATCATTAAATCCCATGATCCCATCTCACTCTCTTCCTTTCCCTTTTATTCTCTCCCACTTTCTATTTTTTTGGGGGGAAGGGGGAAGAGGTCTTGCCCTATATGGTATGGAAAGTTGCCTAGAGGGACTGAGAAGTGAAGAGATTTGTTCATTTTCATGTGGGAGAGTCAAGGCTTAAATCTGGCCCTTCTATACCCCAAGACCAGCCTCTGCCCCATAATACCCCTTCAGTCTTTCTAATATTTCTGGAGTGGGAGGAATCATTTTGGCTAAAGGTGCCAAACATTCCATCCAGCTCCCGACTCATAGATATGAGGGTTTGTTTTCCATTTCTGCAATTTCCAGGGACATCTGGAAAGGGCTCAGAAATCAGAGACTTTCATGAGGAAGAGATATCAAGTGATGGGCCATGCCATGAAGACAGAGGCTTTTTGATCCTTGTGGGGCTACTTATCTAACACAGCTGGGGTGTGCTGTTTGGCATCAAACATGTGGTTATCAGATGACATTCAAGGGCTTGGGAAATTAGGGTGGCTGGCTCTGCCTGGGAGGCAACGAGCTGATGATATTGTCATTAAGCCCCCTCCCCTGCACCATTGTTCAGATTCTTTCCCCCTTTCTTCTTAAGTATTCAGCACAGGGCTCCCCAAAAGCTCTGCCTTGGACAATAGAAACAAGAAGAGCCCCCATCAGTGTTTCCTGGAACCCACCCATGCCAAAAATGATGATCACATTAGGAATATTTCCAAAGAGCCAGATGGCCTCTTCCAGAATGATGGCATGATTCAAATCCAAGTTGATTTGAACCTATTAGTGGGAAAATATATCTGGAGACTGAGGTATGGATAGGTTCTGTGCCCTGAATCTAAATGTGACTATTTCAACTGAGAGTTGTAGACTTAACCAACTGACAGCTCAACTCATTATAGAACTCTGGAAATTAGAACTGGAAGGGATATTAGGGTTCATCTAGATTAGCCTCCTCATTTTTCAAGTCAAGAAAATTGAGGTCCAGAACGGGAAAGTGACTTGTCCCAGATCACATGGTATCTCAATTTGCTGTTGTGTGTGGTTTGTTTGGTTTTTTTTTTTTTTCCCATAGAAACATGAGTTCAATCAAGGGCAGGTATTGTACTTTAAGAAGGGGATGTAGAAAAGAGAGAGGAAGCAATACCTCAGGGTCACTCTCAACTGAAAGAAAGATGTGATGCCTCTGGAAGGGGCAGAGCACACTGAGTCCCTATATTGGGTGTGATGGTTCTTAAGTCCTTCAACAGGAAGAAAGGGAGTCAGTGACCCTGATGAGGGCATCCTCCTGCCTGACCTGGTACTCTGGCCATGCAAAGCTATCAGACATTCTTCTTATTCTTCCAAGTAGGACAACTGGGCTATCTTACACAGCAGATTGGGGAACTCTCCTGCCATATACAAGAAAGCTACAAAGGGGAGAGGGAGTCCCTCCCTCAGGCCCATCTGGCTTCCCACTCCTGAAATCACAGTGAAGGGGCTTCAAAGCAGTAAGTTTGAATGGGAGATGGCAATGGAAGTTTCCAACATGGAAGATTCTAGATGATATAGGAGGGGTGGGGTGTGAAGAGAGAGAAAGGGCATCTTAAGAGTGAAGAGTATCTGTCCAATAGCATTAGACTTGGGGAACAGAGGTCTTTCTTGGCTAGCTCACACAGATAGAAATGGGAAACCAGGACTTGAACCTAGGTCTTCTGTCTCAAATTCAGTGTTTATCCTACTATACCTCAAGGTGTGCTTGGGAAAATGTTCAGCCCAGGGGCGGCTAGGTGGTGCAGTGAATAGAGCACTGGCCCAGGAATCAGGAGGACCTGAGTTCAAATCCAGCCTCAGACACTTAACATCTACTAGCTATGTGACCTTGGGCAAGTCATTTAACCCAAATTGCCCTACCTTCAAAAAAAAAAGAAAAAAAAAAGAAAATGTTCAGCACAAAGATGGAAGGATTGATGCCATCCTTAAGGCCATGTGGTGGTAGTGGTGGTGTTGAGTCCGACTCTTCATGGCCCCACTTGAGGTTTTCTTGGCAGAGTACTGGAGTGATTTGTTATTTCCTTCTCCAGCTCATTTTATAGATGAGGAGTCTAAAACAAACAGGGTTAAGCAATTTGCCCAGGGTCTCACATCTAGTAAGTGTCTAAGATTGGATTTGAACTCAGGGAGAGGTGTCTTCCTGACTCCAGCCCTGGTGCTCTATCCACTATGGTGCCCCCTAGCTGCTTTATTTGTGGTATATACAGCACTGGACTGAAGAGAATCTGAAGAGGCAGGTTCAGATCTTCATTCTGCCACTTATTAATTGTGAGACCTTTGGGCAAATTGCTTGACCTCTTTGTTCCTCATTTGTGAAATTATGGAGTTGGAATAGATAGTTTCTGAGGTCTCTTTCAGTTTTAAATCTATGCTCCTAAGACCTGATTTGAGCTTGGGATGCAATGGTCCCTTTTCATTTTGGGTGGAGTGAGACTTTCTAAGAATCTGATACTTTAGTTAACTCTCTGGTTGCTTTCATTATATGCTTAGTTGAGCCTAGGCCTGTGACTACAAATCTTTGACTCCAGAGCCATAACTAGCAATTGTGCCAATTAAAGAAACTCATTTGCTGGGTTGGCGGGAAAAGGTGGGGATGGCCCCCGAGGTACCCTGGGGTTGCTTCAGAGAAGTCAGGTGGGGGGGGGGGAGGAATACCTGGGGTACAGCCCTGGTTGGGGAAAAAGCACCATCAAATAGCTTACTATTTTAACTATTCTTGTTGCCTTACTACTCAGCTGAGTTGTATCTAGCTATGTATCACAGTGGATAGAGCACTGGACCTGGAGTCAAGACCTGAGTTCAAATCTCCTCTCTCTAAATGTTAGATGTGTGACCATGAGCGAGTACCTTCCCCTCCATCTGTCTCAGCTCCCTCATGGAGATAATAATAGCACCTCCCTTCCAGAGTTGTTGTAAGGGAAAAAATGATGTAATATTTTTTAAGTGCTTTATAAACCTTAAAGCATTATATGAATGCTAGCTATTAACTTCAAAAGGCATACAAGCATTCTCCTGTGCTTTCTAATATCTGAACCCTAGGCTAAAGCCCCAATCACTCTGCCCCAGTTACAACTTAGACCACCTCAATGTGTATAAAAAAAATAGAATCCTAGAACATTCCCGTTATAGGCTTTCACAGCTGGAAGGGACCTGGGAAGTTACTCCAACTTACACCCTCATGTAAGAATCTCTTCTCCTCTGACAGGAACAGCCCCCTTCCACTTATACCAAATGATATATTTAGCTCGTTCACTAACCCTGGTGATTGTCCTGAAATCTACATTATTAGTGTTCAAATACCAAGGTTTTCCCTAAGTCAGAGTTATGTAAAGGACACAGAATACTGAGGCTTTATCTGTTTGTCTTCCTGACTGTCTGCCTGCTTATCTGGTTACTTGTTTATTCATTTATTTTAGTTAAAAATTTGGAATCATGATCATGAATTTGGGGCTGAAAGGGAAACTTTTTCCTAGGCTTTTCTGAGGGCCAAGAAGTGATGTGATTTGCCTGTGCTGAGAGTAAAGGATAGGACTGGGATTCAGACTCCTGTCCTCTGTGCCATACTTAACAACCATCGATAAAAACATCCAATCCAAAAAACAGAAAATGGGTAAGATTTTAGCCCAAACCTTCAACCTTTCACAAGGCTGATCCAAAGGAAAGAACATTCAGCCCTACCCAGCACTGGCACTTCTCTCCTCTTCCATCATTTTCCTTCCTTCTTTCTTTTCTTCTTTTCTTAAATAGCTACAGTTAGCATGTACACAGTTTTGATCTCTCTGCTTTCCATCTGCCTCACTTCACAGAGAATTTCTCATATTTTGTCATATGGTTCAAATTTATCATTTTTTTATGTTGCCATAACATTCCATTATATTAATATACCATAATTTATTTAGCCTTTCTCCAAATATTGGACATAGATGTTATTTCCAGTTTTTCACTCTTACAATAAAGCAACAAGAAATATTTCTATATTGATGGCTCTTTTTTCTCTCTGATTATTTCTAATCTCAAAAGCAATTTCCAAAGTGCTTTCTGAATTTCTTAGGCATGGTGAAGCCTCAGGAAAAAAAAAAAAAAGACAATTGGCCTGGAGGCTTTAGGAAACCAGGATGATTAATACACTAACATCTTTCCTGCCCTCCCAACTGAACCAAAGAAGGGAACAATCATTTGTCCTCTACTTCTTCCCCATCCCAATAACCTAGCGCTGTTTATGTAACCAGAGGAAACCTGTTGAGTTCTCATCTTTCAACTGTGATTCCCATTCAGGATCTCTGTTGTAGACAGAAAGTTCTCAGATGTATTTGATACTGCAGATTAACTCTTGCTTGGGTCCAGAGCACTCTTTCAAACTTCCCACTAGTTTCAAGTCTTAAAAATGTCACTTCTCAGTTTTAGGGATTTTTTTTTCTCCCTATTTTCTAGGAAGTGATTCTTCTTTCTCTACACACAGTGACTTCTTAGTCAATCCTGACCGGGTTATTTTTTTACCCGAGGATGGAACCAGGAGCAGAGAGCTGAAGCTTGTTGTTTGTGTTTAATCATTTTTCAATTGTGTCTGATTCTCCATGACCCCATTCAGGGTTTTCGCGGCAGAGATATTGAACTGTTTTGTCATTTTCTTCTCCGGTTCATTGTACAGATGAGGAAACTGAGGCAAACAGGGTTCAATGACTTGCCCAGGATCACACAGTTAGTAAGTGTCTGGGGCCAGCTTTGAACTCAGGTCCTCCTGACTGCAGACCTGGCACTCTCTTCACTGCCTTACCTTGCTGCCCTCAGGTATGGTACAGTGAGGACTGATTTCATATATGTTTAGACTGGATTCTGTGGTTCTGGGTTGATTCTCCACCTCTGTATTATATCGTATGGTATATTGTATTATGGGTGGGTAGGTGGCATAGCAGACAATGTGCCAGGTCTGGAGTCAGGAAGACCTGAGTTCAAACTTGCCTTCAGACACTTACTAGACCCTGGCCAAGTCACTTAATCTTATGTGCCTAAGTTTTCTCAGCTGTAAAATGAGCTAGAAAAGAATATGGAAAACCACACCAATATCTTTGCTAAGAAAACCCCAGACAGGGTTACGAAGAATCAGACACAACTGAACAACAACAATATTCTGTTATTGTCACCATTTTACAGATGAGGAAACTGAGGCTTAGAGAAGTTACATGACTTGCCCATAATAGTACAATTAATGAGTTCCAGAGGCAGAGTTTTATTGACTCTATAGAGCCCTGCACTCTATTCATTATGGTACATCACCATGGAAAGGTAGCAGGATTTCCATGAACCCACTGCCAGCTTCTGTTCAATATTCTCTCCATAGCCTGAATCACCTAGAGGTGATTTCTGCTCACCCTCTGCTAACTGGTCAGGATGGGCTGGTGCAGGCTTCCCCCAAAGTAATGCCAAGGTAATTGATAGTTACCTCTCTTTACCCAGAGCCCAGCACCCTGGCAGGACCAGGTGCTCAGATCAACACTCAGGATGAGGACAATGACGACAGTGGGTGTTCAGAATGTGTTTGGATCATAAAAAAGGTAATTTGTCTTTATGATCTAAGTAATAAAGCCACAGGCCAGGCAAGGGTCAGATTTCAGCTTGAATAATTTTATTATGCTTGGATGCCCATGATCATTTCATGTTAAATGAGCTGTCTCTATGAGTGAGACAATACCAAGAACCCAACAGGCATAGCCACAGCCCTAGAGCAACCTTCATTTGAATTTAGTCCCTTTTATGTGCTCCAAGTGCCCAACGCTTCTTCTCTGGCACTACCCCTCTGGGGTGGAAGTTCTGACTCATTCCTCTACTCAACAGCCTTTTCATCAAGAAGGACAGAACCTCTTTAGTAGGACTCTGGTGACACAAAGAAATCAATCAACATTTTTTAAACTCCTACTATGTGCTAGGCTCTCTACTAGAGAAGGGAAAACTAGGGAAAACTAGTACCTGACCATCCCCAGGTAGGTTTCTGCTATGGTGGAGGGCACTGGTTCTATTTGTCATTGGTTTAAATTTTTTCATAATGTTATACTGAACTTTTAAAAAATCGCTGTCATTTTCCAATACCCCTCTCCAGAAAAAAAGGAAGCCTCCCTTATAATAGAGAACATTTAAGCAAAACTAGCAGACATGTTGGCCAAGTTTGCCAGCGTATACTTCACTCTGTTCCCTTATTGCCCCACTAAGCAGTCAGTAGGTGGCATATTTCATCACCACTGCTCTAAATTCCTAGTTAGGCATTTTCTTGATTTAAATTCTAATCACTTCCAATGCTGATTTCCTCTCTATTATTGTGGGGATGTGTATTGTTCCCTCTTCACTTTGTATTGATACCCGCCAGTCTTCTCAACTTTCTCAGAATTCCTCATCAAATGGGATGTTTCTTACAATATTGTGCATTCGTATATGTCCCAGTTTGTTCAGCCATTCCTTGGTGACTAGACAACTGTTTGGTATCCAATGCCTTGCTGCATCAAAAAAGGCTTCCACTGGATATGAGGTAGCCCAGTGGCTAAAGTGCTCTACCTGCAGTCAGGAAGAGCTGAGTTCAAATTTGACCACAGATATTTGCTAACTTGTGATCCTGAACAAGTCACCTAGCCTCTGCCTGCCTCAGTTTCCTTATCTATGAAAGATGGGCTAATATTAACATTTATTTCTCTGGATTATTGTGAAGATAAGATGAGATGATACTTGGGAAGCACTTTGCATATTTTAAAGGATTATATAGATGCTAGCTATTATGATTGTGATAATTATTGGAATCTTCTCCTTTCTCTATGACCTCCTTGAAATAAATTTCCAGCTATGGGATCTCTTGATCAACTTTTCTCAAATAGTTCCAAATTACTTTTTCCAGAACAGATAGTCAGACTCACAGATCTGCCAAGAGCAAACCAGTGTGACTTTCCACAGCCACAGCCCCATCCCCATCTCTACCCCCCCCCCCATGTTGGTTATTTCCATTTCTGGCCCTCTTTGCCCATTTGCTGATTATGAGGTAAAATCTCAGAGTTGCCTAATTTGCATGGTCGTTTTTTTTTTTACAAGAGATTTATAGTTTATTTTCGTAGGGTTATTGATCATTTTGGCATCAGCCTTCCAGTGACTCAGTCTCAGGGGAACATCTAGAAGCAGCTCCCCAGGAGGTAAGCCCCAGGGAGCTCTAGACAACAGAGTCTCATTGTTTGAGAGCTCTATGAGATGTGTGGAAAGAGGAATTCATTCAGCTTTGTAGATGGGGTGAAAGCAGAGAGCCTATTCATAGATTTAGGGCTGGAAGGGACCTTAAGGATCATTTAACCCTTTTTTTGTATCATGGACACACCATCCAATAAGACCTATGGACCCCTTCTTGAAATATTTTTTAAAGACATAATTGAGGGAAAAACTAAATTTCAGTTACAGGCTAGTGAAAATAAAGATGCAATTTTCCCCCATTCAAATTCACGTGCCTCCTGAAATCTATCTAGTCAGTCCGTCAATGAACATTTATTAAATGCCTGCTATATGCCAGGCATTATGCTAAGTGCTGGGATACAAAGAAAGGCAAAAGACAGTCCCTGCCCTCAAGGAGCTTACAGTCTAACGGGGAATGCAAGCAACTACGTAGAGACAAATGAGAGGAGAAATTGGAAATGATCGACAGAGGGAGGGCACTAGAATTAAGGGGGGTTGGGAAAGGCTTCCTATAGAAGGTAGCTCCTTGACCCCAAGTTAAGAACCCTGTTGTAAGATGCCTCATTTTATAGATGAGGAAACAGAAACCCAGAGAGATGAAGTGAGGTTCCTAGAGTCACATAGCCTTTAAGTGTCAGAAGTCAGTTTTGCACCCAGATGAGATGAGTCCTCCTTCACAACAAAACAACCATAATAGTCATGATTTCCAAGGTTAAAAAAACATTCTCTGCATATTACCTTGTGAAGGAGGAAGTGGATATATTATTCTGCCCATTTTACAGATTAGGAAATCGAAGCTCTGAGAAATCATAACTATAGAATTGGAAAGGACCTCAGAGACTCTTCATTTTACAAGTGAGGAAACTGAAGTCCGGGTAGGTGAAGTATCTTGTCTAAGATCACACATGTCCAAACATGAGAATTTGAACCCAGGCACTCAGACTGTTGTGCCACATCCCCCATGAGGTGCCTCACTCAAGATTAAACCACCAATAATATCAGTGCCAAGACTGGAGCCGAGGTATCTCCATGGACTATGTGCTCTGCTCATTTTGTCTTCCTGACTTAAATGGATGATCCCATGGCTCTAGTTTCAAGCCCCCTCAAGTTTCTCTGAGCCCTTTGCACAGGCAGAAGTAGAATGCATTGTAGGATGAATCCACAGTGCCATCCCCTAGGGAGGAGAAGGTGAGGCTGGTAACTTTGCACATCCCTCCCTCACATTGGTCCAATTCACTTGCATGTCATGGTGTCACCTCCCTGATGTCCTGGACCACTTTGAGAATGAAGAACAAACAACAACAATTTTGCTTGAACTAGAGTCTAAACAAATAGGAGTTCATTTAGAATAGGGAGCTCACAGAGAAGAACTGTCTTCAAGGGCAGGCTGACAGCTTCTCTACAGGTTATGACTCTGAAGAGTTGCCTATGGCATTTAGAGGTTAAATGACTTATCCAGAGTCACACAGCCAGGATGTAACAGAGTCTAGATTTGGACCCAGTTCTTCCTGACTCTAAGATCTGCCCTCTCTCCTTTATATCACATTATCTTCTCCATCATCATCATCACCATCATCACTACCATCACTGACAACACCATCATTCTCCATATACTCCAGCACTCCAGTGACCCTGTGAGCTGGCTGGTGGGGGCCCTTTCTTCCTTGCTACTGCTCTCAATTCATCTATGCTTGCCTAGTCTACATGACTTTCAACCAAGTCCTACTATCAATTTGCTATCAGTATTGTGTCTGTCTAACCTGTTGGGGCATCATAGGATCATAAACTCATGAATTTAGAGTGGGAAAAAATGTTAGAGACCATCAAGTCCATTGCTTAAAGATGACAAACTGAGGCAGGGTGAGGTTAAATGACTTACCCAGGATCACATAGCTGGTGTGTGTCCCAGGCAGGATTTGTACTCAGGTCTTCCTGACTCTAAAACCAATGCTCTATCCATTATTTTCCGTTTACATCAAAAGGATACCAATAATTTTATTTTCCAATAATCCCCATGTTAGTACTATTGTTACTAGTCAGGCAAATGGTAAAAGTCTTATTATCCTCATTTTCCTCAGACGGGGAAACTGAGACTTAATTAGATTGAATGATCCTCCCACCAGTCACAAAGCTGGCACACGCCTAGCCTAGACAGGCTTTCTTTTTTACTACAAGGTTAGCTTCCTTCTACAAGCTAACCTTACTACAAGATTAGCTGCCTCCCACTAAGGAAAATAGGAATGATCAATATTTATATAGAACTGTAAGATTCACAATGTTATTGACATCAATTGCCTCATTGGTTCATTGGATCAGAAGGACATGTTCAAATACAGAGAGTCCCCAAAGCTCAAATCAATCAGCAAGCAGAAGGGAAACTCTTTCCCCAGTCTGGAAGTTTCAAATGTGGGGCAAGGGATGTATATTTCATGGGTAAATCTGTCTCATTGAGCCTATATTGAGCCATACATGTTGTAAAATCCTGGCAATAAAAACTCAAAACTATCTCCAATCAGAGCTGCAGGCAAAGGTTTCTTATGCCGGGTGAAAATTTGGTCGTGGAAAGAAAGGGAGAAATGGCACAGAGGACAGTGTGCCTCTTAGGTGGAGTCCTGTCAAGAAAGTGGGCAGCCTGGCCCCCCCCAAGACCTCAGCCTCCAAAGCCATGGAAGGAGACTGCAGAGGAGATGTACCAGGAAGGACGATGGGAGAAGGCAAACCCTCGAAGAGTTCTTTAGGGATAGCATCACATGGTGCAGGGCTAGTGGAGTTGCTGAAGGTACGGGATGGCAACAGAGTTCTTGAAGGTATGGGATGGCAAGTTGGAGGACCACTACAGGGGACAGCATGCCCCTTGAATGTGGCTGACCTCGAAAAAGCCCTAATCATTTGTGAAAGGCCTTGTGAAACACTCCCATGGGATGACTTCGTGGGCTGTGTTGACTGGGGATCGGTGGAAGCCTAAAATCTGCCTGACAATTATGAGAGGCAGAGTGTGTGGAGATTTAGGTGAGAATCTTTTCGGGATGGGAGATAGCAGGTGATGGCTGGTCCTTCCCCTCCCCTGCTCCCGTTTCGAGTGATTGCTGGCACCGTGAGTGAACTCCTCTTCAGAATTTTGATGGTCCTCCAGTCTTCTGCTTCCAACTTGCCAAACTGATTATGGTTTTAAAAGAGGGAAACATTCTGTATACTGTACCCTGCCTTATTATCTGTCTCCCTGCTGCAATGCAGTTATTTTCATCTGTTGGACATTGTTCTCAGGAGAATTATTCTGCCCAGGCCTGCTGATAAGGACTGCTGCTAAATGAATTTGCACTTTGCTTGAAGGTTAAATGGCTGTCTCTTACAAGTTTGTGAATAGCCCCTGCTCCTTGCCTGGCCCCTACTTAAAAGGCTAACCGATGCCTTTCACCTTGAGAGGCAGCATGGGTCAGGAGTGAAGGGGGAGCTGGCCCAGAATCAGGAAGACCTTGGGTTCTACTCCTGCCTCTGACACATACTAGCCCTGCAGCCACAGGCAAGTCATGGAACACAGACCCAGAATCAGAAGGAATATTAGGGCTTGTCCAGGCCATCTCTCTCATTTTACAGATAATGAAGGGGGGAGGGGAAGGGAATAGCATTTACATAGTGTCTATCATGTGCCAGGCACTCTGATGAGTGCTTTACAAATATCTCATTTAATTCTCATAGCAATTCTGGGAGGTAGGTGCTGTAATTATGCCCACTTTACATTTGAGGAAACTGAGTCACACACAGGCTATGTGACATGCCCAGGGTCACACAATTAATAAAAATTTGAGTCCACATTTGAATTCAGGTCTCTCTGACTCCAAACCTAGTACTTTATCCACTGAACCACATAACTAAGGAAACTGAGGGGAGACAGAGAAGCAAGAAGGAATGCGCATAGCAGTAGAGCTAGGAAAGACCTCAGAAGTCCTCTAGACTAACTCCTGGATTTATAGATGAGAGATAGAGAGGGAAAATGCCTTACCTCAAACCACATGAGGAGTAAGTTCAGACGGAGGATTTGAATTCAGGTTCCCTAACTCTAGAACCAGCCTTCCCACGGGACCAGCCTACATCTTCCACTGAGTGACTTACTCAAACAGTCAAGAACACAAGAACCATCATCTGAACTCAGGACCCAGGACTCCAGCCTCAGCACTAGTTCCATGTTATATAATTTTTCAGTGTTCCAGGCAATTCTCTGATAATCCAAGTCATGTAAGAGTTAGAGGGAGTTTCTACACTGGAATTTCTCTCACTGATGAAACACAGATCTAACACACACACACACACACACACACACACACACACACACGCACACCTCACCTTGTCGATTGTTGTCAAGTACGTCATTGTTACATGATGTCACAGAGAATTTGATGGAGTCACTGACAAACCTGCTTCATAGGACCTGGGTTCCAATTCTAGGCTTCCATTTCCTCATCTTTAAATGAGGAATTTGAACTAGATGACCTCAGAGGTTCTTTCTGGCCTCTAGTATATCATTCCACCATCTTCAATCAGTTCACCACTCAGAGCCTTGTTCCCTCCGCCCCCATAAAAAGAGAGTGTTGGACCTCCCTTCCAATTTTCAGGCTAGAATATTGTGATTATGAGTCACTTCTCCATGGCCTTTGGTCTCTTCATCTGTAATATGGGGAGCTAGGTGGCACAGTGGATAGAGTGCCAGGTTTGGAGTGAGGAAAATTCTTCTTAAGTTCAAATCCAGTCTCAGACACTTACTAGCTGTGTGACCTTGGACAAGTCATTATACCCTGTTTGCCTCAGTTACCTCATCTGTAAAATGAGTTGGCGAAGGAAATGGCAAACCCCCTCCAGTATCTTTGCCAAGAAAAGAGTCACAACTGAAAAAAATATAACTGAACAGCAACAAAAAAGGAGGAGGGAGATTTCTGACTAGATAAATTCTAAGCTTGGCTCTAGAAGCTGACACTTCTACCTGTAGTATCTGTGATTTCTCCTTTGTGGGCACAAATCCTCAGTATCTTTGCAGACAGCCCTCATGAGCACCCGTGCCTGTAAACATTCTCAGCTGCTGTCCAGGCTTCTGAGTACTGAGAGTCTCCTTAAGTGGATATAGGTTCCATCTGTAGATAACAGAAATACAGTTCTCTTGCCAATCCCATACTTGAAACTTGTCTAGTTTGGTAGAACTTATGAAAATCCATTCTCCTCTTACAGGGCTTTGGGGAGTGTGGGGCTATTTCCAACCCACAAAGAGGGATTTGAAGAATACATTTGGCTAGCCAAAGAAATATATATATGCTTTGTTCCAACTTTGAAAAGAGTGTGATAATTAGTAGAAAACCAACCTCAGAGGAAGCTAGGTGGCTCAGTAGATAGAGCACCTGGAGTGAGGAAGACCTGAGTTCAAATATGACCCCAGACACTTACTAGCTGTGTGACCCTGGGCAAGTCATTTAATCCCAATTGTGAAAGAAAGAAAGAAGAAAAACAAAGGAAGGAAGGAAAAAAGGAAAGAAGGAAGGAAGGAAGGAAGGAAGGAAGGAAGGAAGGAAGGAAGGAAGGAAGGAAGGAAGGAAGGAAGGAAGGAAGGAGGGAAGGAAGGAAGAAAAGAAGGAAGGTGGGAAGGAAGAAAGGAAGTAGGGAAGGAAGGAAGAAAAGAAGGGAGGAAGGAAGGAAGGGAGGAATGAAGGAAGGGAGGGAGGAAGGGAGGGAGGAAGAGGGAGGAAGGGGGAAGGAAGGAAGGGAGAGAGGGAGAGAGGAAGGAAGGAAGCAAGGAAGGAAGGAAGGAAGAAGGTGAGGGAAGGGAGAGAGGAAGGAAGGAAGGGAAGGAAAGAGGAAGGAATAAAATGCACATAAAGTAAACATGCAATAATGTTAGGGAAGTGGAGATGGGGGTGGGGGCTGGTCCCAGCAGCTGGGGAAGTCAAGAAGGCTTCATGTAGGAGGCCAGGACTGAGCTGAGCCTTCAAGCAAGGCAGGGACTCTAAGAGAATGGAGAGAAAGAAGGAGAATATTCTAGGCATGGGGTCAAACTGGGTGATCAGTTGGCAGGTATGTTGGAGAGGCGTTTTATTAAGGTATGGGTTGGATTAAGTGATCTCCAAGAACCTTTCTAACTCTGTAATTCTATGCTCTGAGCCAGTGCAAACTAAGTTCACTGAAGATGGAGGGGACTGGGTGGACTGGAAAGACTTTAAGAATGAACCAAGATGAACCAAGGATGCTCTATCATCTCTATATCTATACCATCAATCAGTTCATTCAGTTGAATGTCAGTCAGCTAATATGACAATCCTATGTGTTCACCCCAACCTACTTGGAACATTGGGGACAGAGAGTCAACAGGACAAGTTCCCTCATCCTCATTGATGGCCTGCTGTGTGTCATGGCAAGTGATCAGGCCTGGCAGTCACTTTTTTTGCAGAGTTATAGGCCAAGTATAGTTTGACTAAGTGATGATAGCCTTGGATCTGGGGTCAAAGCAGTTTGGTTGAAATCTAGGCTCTGTTGCTTACTGCCTCTGTGAACCCATGAATGACTGTCCCTCGATGGAGCTCTTCAAGAAAAAGCTACATGTCATACTTATTGGGTGGGATGCAGAAGCTAGGTTAGATGGGATGGTCGACAGGACCTTTTCACTTCTGATACTCTGTGAAATGTCACTTCACTGGTGTAGATCTCAACCTTCTCTTCAGTGTAAAGAGCACTAAAGGATTTCCAAGACAAATTCCATCTCAGAACCCCATGACTTGCCTAATTCCAGGACAAAAAATGGCCCTAGGTCCTGTGGACTCTGGTTTCACTCCTTGGAGACAGGGATGTTCGGCCTCAGCCAAAGGCCTTGCAATGGAATTGCACCAAATGCCTGGCTGGAAGGGAGGGAACTGGTCATGTCAATGCAGAAAAGGCAGAACCAGTTCCTTCTCTTTCCCCTCCCCTAAAATGTGCAAACTGCTACTGTCCAAGTTGTTCAGCTGAGAGATGGATTTTCCAATAAGAGACCAAATGATGGCATATTTACTTCTCATTTAGCTGACAAGGAACACGTTCATCATTGGAAAGTTACTCTGAGTAATGTCAGATGGCTAATGCTGTGATTTATGTCTTTAGAGGCTTTGGTTCAACATCTGTACAAGTTATACCAAGAGTCTAAGCTATAAAACTGGACACGAATAGGTCAGATAAGCCCTGTTGGAGGAACCTGAGTAATTTTCAGTAGTTTAAATAATATTCAAATAGGAAAAGAAAGAGGGAACCTATGGGCATATTTCCAATGCCCTCTGCCTTGCCCCACCACCACCACCATGTTTGGTATTTGTTCTAAATGAGACTGTGGAAAATGGATTTGGAGTCCAAAGATCTGGGTTCAAATCTTGGCTTTACTCTGTGAGCATAGGCAAAAAAAAAAGATACACATAGACAGATCTAACTTTAAAGTTTACAAAGCCCTTTGCCTACACTCTCATATCTGAATATTACAACACAACCCTAGGAGTTATGCTTCTCTCTGGGTCTCTATGACTTCATCTATAAAATGAGTCATTTGGACTAGATGGCCTCTAAGGCTCCTTTCAGCTTTCTGGACCCATTTTTACTGGTGGAGAAACTGAAGCAGGGAGAGATCAAAGAACTTGCCCATGATCTCACATCTAAGGGACTTGAACCTAGTTCATCCTGACACCAGGTCCAGGACTCTTGTCTACTACAAGATGGTACCATTCACTTGGCCTCTCTGGATCTTAGTTTCCTTACCTATAAGATGAAAAGGATGGACACATTGGCCTCTAAGGTCCCCCTTCTAGCTCCAAACCTATGATTCTAGGTCATTGTCTTCCCCTCTGGTTTTTAGGCAGTTCTTCATCTGTAAGATGAGGAAGGAGATTGGACTAAGTGGTCTTCCAGCAGAGGACAGATATCTACTTGACTGCATTACTATGTTGTTATTGTTCAGTCATGTACTACTCTTCATGACCCCATTTGGAGTTTTCTTGGTAGATACTGGAGTGACTTGCCATTTCCTTCTCCAGCTCATTTTACAGATCAGGAAACTGAGGCAAACAGGGTTAGGTGACCTGCCCAGGGTCACACAGCTAGGAAGTATCTGAGACCAGATTTGAACTCAGGAAGATGACTCTGGAAGTCTGGCACTCTATCCACTGTGCCACCTAGCTGTCCAGTATTGTCACAGAGATTAGGTTTTTCCTTTTCTTTTTTCAATCATGAGTTGGATTAGTTACCAAGGTTCCCTCAAGCTCTGAAATTCTTTAATTCTCTAATTGCATGATCTCTACAATACCTTCCCACTCTCAATCCTTCTGAGAACTAATACTGCTCACCCAATTCGATCAATCTGGTTGAAAGAACTTCATTCCAACTTGATAAGGTAAGAGTTGGGTACCATCAAGCAATCTCCTGCTGCTCTGGTGCTTTCAGGCTTGCAGAAGGCTCATGTCAAAACAACACTGATGGAGAGACAGTTCTGATATTGTTAACCCCATTCCATAGGAGAAAAAAACTGAGACTTGCAGAGGTCGTAGAAGATCATAAATTGTAAGGAACATTAGAAGTCATCTAGTTCAACCCCTCCCTTTTAAAGACAAGGAAACTGAGGCACAGAGAGGTCATGACATCATAGATCTAGCTTGAGAAGGACCGTAGAGTTCAACTGCTTGCTTTCTGAAGGTCACCTACATAATAAGTAAGGAGCAGGGCAAAGATTTGAATCCAGGTCCTCTGCTTCTGAATCTCATACTCTTTCCAAGATCACGATAAGTCATAGGAACTTGGCTAAGAGCTAGAAGGGCCAGTAAAGGTCATATATTCCAACTCTAGGGTTCTGTGTTTATTTGTTTTCATTTTTGTCATTTTACAGCTGGGGAAACTGAGGCACAGAGAGGTCATACTGCTAGAGTTCAGGGTAGGATTCAGGACCATATCTGCTGACCCTCAGTCTCTTCTTCTTTCCATGCTCTTTAACTGCTTTTCTACAAATAATTATAGCCATTATATCTTATTAATGAAATAGTCATTTTATATGCTATGACATTAATACTTTTTCATGAGATTCAAAACACTAGGGTTGTTGTGTAATATGTAGATAGACAGTGCTGTGTATTAAACACTCTTTGGTTCCAAAGCCCAAAATCAGATGCCAAGAAGAGTGGAAAAAATAAAAAATGAAAACAAAAAACCCAGAAGATACAGCTCTGAGCCCTGGAGTTTGCCACATAATGGGAGAAATAGAATATAGACATGGGGTAAAAATAAGATCAAAAACCCTATCCAGGATCCCAAATTTGTCCAGCTAGATGGAGCCAGTGTAGGCTTGAGACTGGGATGTTTTGGGTTTGTTTGGTTCTTTTGGGTGGGGGCGGAAAGGCAAGGCAATTGGGGTTAAATGACTTGCCCAAGGTCACACAGCTAGAAAATGTCACGTGTCTGAGGCTGAATTTGAATTCAGGTCCTCCTGACTCCAGGGTCGGTGAGAGGGCCTGGGTTCAATCTTATTATCTGTGTGAGCTTGAGCAAGTGGCTGATCCTTCTCTGGTCCTCAACTGGCAAATGAAGGAATTGGACCAGAAAGCCTCTAAGGTCCCTGCCAGGTCTAGTTTAAGTTCTAATTCAGGAATTAGCCTGTCTGCAGAGGTACATATGTATCTGGGACAGGACTAATCCCAATGGGCTACATAAGAGCTAGGCAACAGCTTGGGGCAGGGACAGACTTCAAAAGCCTTTAAAAACCAACTGAAATGTCAACAAGTTTTGAAAGACAGTTACTTAGCTCTCCACAGATGCTGGATTACTATGTTTGTGACAAGCACAGTAAACAAAGAAAGGAAAACCCATTAGAAGGTACTTGTAAGACATTCAGGCTTTAATGAGCTAGAAAAGACACAGAAAAACAGGAACCAGTTCCCATAGGAGTAGGAGTTTGATAATCCTGCTTAAAGGAAGTCGGAGTCAAAATACCCCAGGATTTTGAAAGGTCCTGAGTAGAGTGAGAGAATATCAAAGCTAGCAGGAACTTTGGGGCACTAAATGCTGGAACTGAGAGGGGCCTTAAAACATGGGATGTCAGAGCTGGGAGGGCCCTTAGAACACAAGATGTCAGAGCTTTGAGGGCCCTTAGAACACAGAATGTCAGAGCTGGGAGGGCCCTTAGAACACAGGATGTCAGAGCTGGGAGGGCCCTTAGAACACAGGATGTCAGAGCTGGGAGGGCCCTTAGAACACAGGATGTCAGAGCTGGGAGGGCCCTTAGAACACAGGATGTCAGAGCTGGGAGGGCTCTTAGAACACAGGATGTCAGAGCTGGGAGGGATCTTAGACACAGGATGTCAGAGCTGGAAGGGGCCTTAGAACACTGGATGACAGA
>CM053588.1:48633815-48679149 GCA_028646515.1 Pseudochirops corinnae
ATCTCTAGCTTTAAGGCATTCTTCATGTTTATTGGAGGCCTCTGGTGGGGGCGCTCTGGCTGTGCTCTCCTCCTCCTTCTCTCTCCCATGATCTTTCTTTTCCCCAAAAAAGGAATCTAGGGTTTGGGAGCTGTTCTTACTTTGCTTTTTATGCTTATTCTTACTCATGGTTGTTCAGACCATGAATTTTTTTTTTTAAATCTCTGTGGGGCTCTGCTTCCAGAAGGGAAAGCTTTGTCCCAAACCCTGGGGTCCTCCTGGCTGCCGTAGACTTCTGGCTAACTGGATAATGAAGACTCCAAGACCGAGGCCCAAGACGACGATCCGGATCCAGGCCGTTCAACTCGAGAGCCCTGGCCTGAAAACAATCGCTCAGTCCCCCTGCTTTCTGCAGGTGGAGGGCGGGAAGCTACAAGGCTGAGGCGGGTGCAAAACCTCCGCCTTTCGCTTTTCGGCTCTGGAGACCTTTCGGCTGGATGCTTATCTCCCTCTTTCACAATCCCCACTCATGCAGCTGGTGCTAATCCCCCCTCCTCGAAGCTGGTGCTAATCCGCTCACCTGAGAGCTTTTGAGAGCTTTCTCTGCACCTCCCGATCGGCTGCCCCCAGGGCACAACCCGGGCTTCAGGCCAGGCTGGTTTCGGTTTGCAGTGCTGATATGGTTCCTCGTAGCTCAGCTGACTTTAGTGGGAAGTATCTTTGTGTGCGTTTTGAAGTTCTAGGTTGGTCCAGAGTCCTATTCCATGGGTATTTTGGGGTGGCTATGTCAGAGCTGCGATATATTGCTGCTGCTACGCCGCCATCTTGGCTCCGCCAAAAACAGAGTTTCAAGAAGGCTTTTGATTGTAGGATTCAGAGCTGGATATAGCTTAGAAATAGTCTAGTTTAATCCCTGTATTGTACAAAGAAAGAAACTGAGGCACAGAGAAAGAAAAAAAATTTGCCCCAAATTGTTCCACTTATAACCTGGCCAGGATTCAAACCCAGGTGCCTGAGTCCCAGACCTCCTTCTTGTTCCATCATCCAATGATGCCAAAGTTGAGATTATCAATCTATAAGCTTAGAAGGGAGAGGTTATATAGGGCTGTCTTTTCAAGGGCCATACAGTTCATAGATTTAGAAGTGGAAGAGACTTTTGCTGTTCAGTCATGTCCAACTCTTCATGACCCCATTTGGGTTTTCTTGGCAGAGACACTGGAGATGAGAAAACTGAGGGAAACGGTACAAAGTGACTTGCCCAGGGTCACCCAGCTAGTAAGTGTCTGAGGCCAGATTTGAACTCAGGTCCTCCTAACTCCAGGGCTGGTGATCTATCCACTGTTCTCCCTAACTGCCCCATTAGAAAAGAACTTGGGTAGCATCCATCCAAGCCCTCCATTTAACAGATGAGGGAATTAAAGCTTAGAGAAGGGAAGGGGCCTATTCAGGGTTACACACACATAATAAGTGACAGAGTCAGTATTTGAACCCAGCTCCTCTGAGTGGTGCTTTTGGCCATGTCCCACTGCCTCTCAAAAGGCTGATGTCACAGAGGGCAGCTACCTCACAGCCCAGCAGTGTTCTGAAGATCTCCCTCCCCACAAAGACAAAGTCCTGGGCTATGTGGACCAATGGACCAATGCAAGTGGGGGGAGCTCACATGCCCTCATATTCACTCCCTTTTTGTAGGAAGTGACCTGGTTGGGACAAACCTTTGCCCTAAGCTAAAAATTATCCAATTAAATATCTATCCATCTGTCTGTCTTCTGTCTGTCTATTTATCTGTCCATCTGTCTATTCATCTGTTTATCCATGTACTCATCCATCTATCTATTTATCTATCTATTGTGGATAGAAGACTGTGATTGGCACCTTTATGGATCCTCCACAGTGTTTAGCTCAGGGCCTGTCCAATGGGATGTGGGGAAGGTGCCATTGTGCAACTAGTGGTTACATAAGTGGATGAATGAGTCAATTGTATTTATTAGGTCTGTGCAGTTGTAAAACAGGAGTCTCCTTCTTTCCTGAATCTTTTTAATGCCTTCAAGATACATCTGGTCACATTTGTCCTTGTCACATGAAGTAGCCAAGCACTGGAAGATGGAAACTCCTGTGGATAAGTCCAGCATGCAGAGATCAATGCCTTGGTTTGACTCCATACACTCCATACTCGGTAGACAATTGAGACAGAAAAGGAGGCTTCCAGGAAGATGTTTCTGCCTTGCCTCCTCAAGATGGAAATAAATTGCCACAGGAATGGAGCAGTTAATGAAGATGATAATTTGGATTGCTTATTAGGAACTCTCTTCGAAAGTTTACTTGTGCTTATAACAGAATCCACAACACATCTGCTTAAGGAGAACAGCAGATTTTCCTGTTCTGATACACTTTAAATAAAGATCCCTAAACCCTTCCTTTTGTTCTGCCCAACTCATCTTTCTTATTTAATCTTTAGGGGTAGGGAGTACAACCAGCTGGAGAGTCATGTATATGATGCCCCCATCTCTCACACCAGCCAAACCTATTGTAATCACCAGAAGAATGAAAGTTTGGTAGGAGAGAGATAGGCTACTCCCTTCCCACATTGAACCCTTTTGAGCCAAGGAACTCATACCAGGAGATGTGTTACAAAGCTTTCAGCTTAAACCAATAGTCTAGTCTTCTGACCTCATCGAGGGCCTATACATGTCACCCAAAGTTCTGTTCTCTCAGGTTAAAAAAAAGAGAGAGAGAAAGGCTGTCATCTCTTGTCTGGGTTCCCTTAGCCAGGTTCATGGTTGGAAAATGGAGCGTTGGGATTAAAATGATAAAATTAGTGATCTAGAACTGAAAGGGGCCTTAGAACAAAGGATGTCAGAACTGAAAGGGGCCTTAGAACGTAAAATGTCAGAACTGGAAGGGACCTTAGAACACAGAACATCAGAGCTGGGAGAGCCCTTAGAACATGCAATGTCAGAGCGAGGAAGAAAGTTGATTGATTGAGCTAGAAAACACTACTTGAAAAGTTGTGCTTTAATGCCCCCCACCCACCTCTAGGCCTCCTTACAGATTTACTGCTCACTGTGTAACAGGTGAGCAAGAAAGATTTATTCTTCAGTCTGCTGTGAGTGGGCCGGGTGGAGAGAGAAAAGCAAACTGCATTTGACTCTGGCCACAGAACCAAAATAGGAAACAAAATCTCTCATTGCCCAGGGGACTCATCCTCCACTTCAGCTTTCCCATGCAACCCGTTAGCTGCTCCATTCATGAACTCCTGGTTCTTGGCCTTGGAGATCTCATAGCCTCCATTGTGGCCAGTGGGTGGCGCTTACCACTGAGGGGGTCCCAACCAGCTCCCACAGAGTCCAGACTCAGCAGAGAACAAATGGTTTCCCTGCTGTGTCCGAAATACCAAAACAATGGCCAGTTCCATGGCAGGAAGAAATCCAAACTATTCAAGGAGAAAAATAAATCATATTCATTATTTGTAGATACTTGGCTTAATTTGTCTCCCATCCAACCAGCTGTTCTGGTATCATGTAGACCTGGAGGTGAGCCCCTCATCAGACTGTGACTTTCGCTCAGTGAGCAGAAGACCTTGTGAATCCAAAGTTGCCCTAGGCCCCTTGTTGGCCCCATCCCCAAAGCAGCAGGAAATTGGGGATAGGGGCAGGGGAACAGCTGATCATCACATCACAGAATGGTATGTTTAGAGCAGAAAGGGGCCTTAGTGATTCTCTAATCAAATACCTCTATTTTACAAAAGAAGTGTAGAGAGGGGTCATTTACAGCTGAAGAGAACCTAATAGATCGTCCAATCCTGTGGTCCCAGAAACAACTGAGGGGCTCCAAAAGGTCAAAACTATTTTCGTGATAATACTAAGATATTCTAATTTCTAATATGGTAAATATTGATAGATATAACTCACAGCAATAAAAAAAAAACTCTTTGGGGAAGGATCTTCAATGGTTTGTAAGAGTGTAATTGATTCCTGAGGCCCGAAAGTTTGAGAACCAATAATGTAGTCCACCCACCACCATTTTTTTTTATAAGAAAATTGAGGCATAGATGGGTTAATTGACTTGCTCAAAGTCATACAAAGAATGAGTATCACCCCATGATTTGAACCCAGGTTCAAATCTGCCCAACTCAGTGCTTTCTCAACCATTCCATGCCACTCATATAAGGTCATTTCTTTCCCACCTTCCCCACCCCAAATTGAGTGCTCCTATGGATAATGTTGGTTCAAGGATATCAGGTGCTAAAAGTCAATCAGTGAACTAACAAGCCTTTACTGAGTACTGTGCTGGATGCTGGAGATGCAAATATAATATGCCCTCTAGTAGCATACACCCTACTTTCGGGATATCACATGTTCACAGTTAAGTATATTCAGGAGAGAGATAAAAAGAGAGAGAGAGAGAGCAGAGAGAGGGGAGGGAGAGAGCGGAGAGACAGAGAGAAAAGATAAATAGAGAGAGAGAGATAAATAGATGGATGGATAGATAGATAGATAGATAGATAGTTGGCTGAATGGATAGATAGAGGGATGGATCGATAGATGGATGGATAGATGCATAGGTAGATAGATAGATAGATAGATAGATAGATAGATAGATAGATAGTTGGCTGAATGGATAGATGGATGGATGGATGGACGGATGGATGGATGGATGGATGGATGGATGATGGATGGATGATCAGGCAAAAAATAGATAGATGACTAGCGAGATGACAATAAAAAGCTAGATAGATGATAGATAATAGAAAGATAAACAGACAGCTTAATAATACAAGGACAGATGATAGAGAATAGAAAAATAGATGATAGATGGGCAAATGGAGATAGAGATACATACACAAAGTAAATACAAGGTGATGGGGGTGGGCAATGATATAGGACAATCAAGAAAAGAGAGAGGTGGTACTGAAGCTGAGCCTCCAAGGGAGCTGTGAAGGGAGAGCCTTCCAGATACTTAAGGGACAGTGTATTCAAAAACACAAAAGTGGGCAATCAAATGTGTTTAGAGAACAGCAAACAGGCTAATTTGGCTGGGTCCTTGAATTCATGAAGAGGAGTAATATGTAATCATTCTGAAAATGCCAACTAGAGCCATAATGTAAAAGGCTTTAAATGCAGTTTTTGTTTTTTAATTCTAGAGGTAATAGGGAGCCACTGTGCTTTAGAAATAGCAATTTGGCAGCCATGTGAAGGATGAATTTGAGTGGGGAGAAGCTGACTGCAGAGAAATGAATAGGAGACTATGGCAATATCACTGGTTGGGGGTGATGAAGCTTGAACCAAGGTGGTGTTTGAGGCAGGGCTGGAGAGAAAGGAGATCTGAGGGATGTGAAGGAGGCAGAAGACACAAGATCCTATCACTTAGAGGCTACAGGGGATGAGGGACAGGGAAGAATTGAGGATGACTCTTAGGTTGCAGACTTGGGTAACAGGAAGTATGATGGTACCATTCACATAGAAGAGGGAAGCTAGTCAAAGGGCAGTTAAGTGAAATGATGAGCCTTTTTAGGCATGTTGAGTTTGAGATGCCTAAGAGACCAACTGTCCAAAAGTGAGTCAAGAAACATTTACCAAGTACCTACTATGGGCCAGGCACTGTACTAAGTGCCGGGGATACTAAGAAAGGGAAAAGATAATCCCTGCCCTCCAAGAGCTTACAATCTAATGAGGAAGAGAATGAGCAAACAAATATACACAACCAAGAAATAATTAACAGAGAGAAGGCACCAGCATGAAGAGGACTTAGAGAAAAGCTTCCTACAGAAAATTAGATTTAGTTGGAACTTAAAAGGAATTGGAGACACAAGGCTAAAGGTCAAAAAAAGAGGAAGGTCATAAGTCCATAAGTGGCAGGGACCTCAGAGGCCCTAGAGTCCAACCTCCTCATTTTATATCAGGGGAAACTGACATCCAGCAGAGTTAAGGTTTGTGACTTAATCACAGTGGCATAGGTAGTCAGCAGCAGAAACAGGATCTGAAGTCAGATCCTCAGACTCAGGACTCTTTCTGGGAACTAGATGATACTTCCTGAGGACTAGATATCTAATTCCCCAATGCTACTCTTCAGTCTAGAACACACACGTCTAGAATAAGATAATTCCCATTTGACCAAGTCATACAGAATCAATCCTCTCCAACCTTCCCACGGTCTCCCCAAAGGGTCGATCTTTGTGTCTTGGCATTTAAATTTCCATCTACTGGTGGCATTTACACAGATCTGTGGGATTGTTTTGATTTCTTTTTTGAAAATCTTCATTAAATCTCAATTATTCCTTCAAATCTCCACATTAGATTTAGACTGACTTTGGCCATCATTTCAACTTCTGTGCTTTTAATGTAATCTCATTTTCCCCCCTGTCATTGGTGAAACAGAGCTTTTCTGTGTTCTAACTGCATGATCCAGGGGGCAGATGTTGTGTTTTCTCTGCAGCTGCCTCTCATGGGCTGTGCACGTGTATGTGTGTGTGTGTGTGTGTGTGTGTGTGTGTGTGTGTGTGTGTGTGTGTGTGTGTGTGTGTGTGTGTTTGTGTGTGTGTGCTTATCCCAGCTAGACTTAATTACATGCTGTGCAGTAGAAACTAGTCATCTGAACCATTAACCCACGTGACTATTCCTTGAGAATATCTTTTGACAAATTCTATAATTTCTCCATCTTCACTTATGATGGTGCCTTCATTGTGGGAGAAGGGGGTGGAGAGCCAATGGACAGCTGCGTATACCTCAACTTGATGCTAAAGGGACCTTCTCTTGGATTTCTAAAAAGAGAAAAGCATTGATTCCAGAGGGTTTTGGGGTTCAGAGTTGGCAAGCATCTTTGAGGCCCATTAATTGATGTTACTACCATGGAGGCTTGCTGGTGATGTCTGACGGTTCTCCCACTCCCCTTCATACTGGCAAATTACAGGCTTTTAGGTAAGGCTCACTTCATTTTGCAGTGATTGTGAGGAGTAGGTTTAATTAGCCATAGACTCGGCAGGGGCATGAAGCAGGCTGGCATTATTAAGATGTAGTTTCCCTGCAAAGTCTCCGGTTCCCACTCTATGGCCCCTGGACTCCCCAGCCCTGCATTCATTTTGTCTGTGTCCCCAGGCAACCAGTACCTAGGGAGAATGGACACAGAAAATCAAAGAGAGAAAAAAAATTAAAAGGAAACAGTATGAGGCCAAGGATGCCTCCTACCCTGCTGGGACCCACTCAGAATCTGGTAATTGACAAAGATCCTTAAGCAGAGGAGACTCCAGCCTCCTGCCCCCTGGTCTAACCAGTTTTATGGCATTGATGAGGAGCTCTGGAAAGCCGATGGCTCCCCCTGGCTTTGACCTTCATGCCTAGCCCAGTGACCTCCCCAGGCTTGCTGAATGAGGACACAAAAGATCAGGTCAGAGAGTTCAAAATAGGTAATTTAGGCCCTCCCCCCTTCTTTCCTGTCCGGTGAGCCTGAGGGAAGACCGAAGAAGCATTAAATGTTTGTTCAATGAGATTGAATTGAACTTTTGATTAAATTAACATACATTAGAGAACACTGTGCCCAGACCTCTGCCAGGACAGCTGTTTGAAAAATGGACCTGAGCACTTCATGCTTTCATTGTTTCATTGGGTTTTTTTTATCCTAACCTAAAAATCCTTTATTTTCAATCTTCACCATGAATGAGTCAATTTATTTATTCACTCACTCACTCATTCTTTCATTCTCTGGCCAAGTAGTTACTAAGCCTCCTCATGCCCAGAACTACACTAGGCATAGAAGGGAATCATTGGATCACAGACACAGAGTTGGAAGGGCCTTCAGAGGACCTCTATCTAGCTCAACCCCTAATAATAGCAAGCATTGACATAGAAGTTTAAGGTTTGCAAACCTTCATGGGTTATTTCCTTTGATGCCCATGACAATCTTGTGAGGGAAGTGCTATGATTCACCCCCATTTTATAGATGAAGAAACTGAGATTTAAAGAGATGAAGTGACTTGCCCAGGGTCATGCTGCTAGTGTCAGAGGCATGATTTGAACTTAGACCTTCTTCAATCTACTCTGTACTACCTACATGATTCTAGTTTTGCAGATGAAGAAACTGAGGCCAAGAGTAATTAAGTTACTTTTTCTAGGTTACAAGAGGCATAAGTCCAGTCTTAATACAGTGCCGGCACATTGTAGATGCTAGGTGACACAATGATCATGAGCACTGGACTTGGAATCAGGAACACTCATCTTGCTGAGTTCAAATCCGGCCTCAGACACTTACTAGCAGTGTGACCCTGGGCAAGTCATTTAACTTTGTTTCCCTCAGTTTATTCATCTGTAAAATGAGCTGAAAAAAGACATGAGAAAGTACTTTGCCAAGAAAACCCCAAATGGGATTACAAAGAATCAGACACAACCGAACAACCCAACAACAATAAATGTTTGCTGACTGACTCATTAAATCCTAGGTCCTCTGATTCCAGATGTTTTGCCTCTCATTTGTACTACCCAATTGCTTCCCTCAGTGAGCTTTCTGGAGAGTTGAAGAGGTGATAGATAGATAACATTCTGGATTTAGAGCCAGAAGGCTGGTTCAAATCCCGTTTCTAATACTTATTAATTTTGTGACACTGGGCAAGTTATTCAGTTTCCCCATGCCTCAGTTTCCTCATCTGTAAAATGGGAGAGTAGACCCTGAAATCCCTTCCACCTCTAATCTGTGCTACCTTCTTGGGAAATGCATGTGATATATAACGTATCCATAATAGTTAGATTGTAGCTGGGATTAGTCAGGAAGCACTGATTTCATATCCTATCTCTGCTACTTATGAGTTTCAGAAAGTTGCCTAGAAGGGGTGGCTAGATGGCACAGTGAATAGAGCACTTGCCCTGGAGTCAGGAGGACCAAAGTTCAAATCCAGCTTCAGACACAACACAAAAACTAGCCATGTGAAATTGGCAAGTCACTTAACCCCAATTGGCTTGCCTTCCCCCCTCCAAAAAGTTGCCTAGAGCATTGAGAGGATGGACTCTCACTCCACCCCTCAACTTCATAGACTGGAAGTCCCCTCTGACCTGAAGTCCTTCCCTCTGATTGGCTGGTTCCTCCTAGAAGCTCCATCTTAAATAGGACACCCAAGCCAACCATGTCTCCATCCTGACTCTCCCAGACTTTCCCTACAATGTCCCTGCACCAGGCATCTTCATGTCTTCCCCTCTTCCACCCCCCAGCTCTTCAGTTTACCATTACCAGTGGTCTTCCCCATTAGAATGTAAGCTCACCAAGGTCAGAGACCATCTTTCAATTTGTTTGTCTTTATTCATATTACCATAGCTTAGCACAGTGCCTAGTATATAACAATAATTTAATAAATGCCCATTGACTTGACTTGATAATAACTAGGGCACCCATCTCACAGTGTTGTTGTGACATCCAAACAAGATAACTACGAAACATTTTCCAAGCTTCGAATCCCTATAGAAATGCCAGTATTGTTTGGTTGCTATTGTTACAGTATTCCACACTTAGCTGTGATTTCATCACACAGTGGTCCTCTCTCCACTGATCCAGATCCCAAACCTTCCGGGACTGAGGGGAGAGTTGTCCAGGGCTGGAGTTCTGCAGAGACCAGCTTCAGTCCACTAGTTCAGAATGGCCTTTGGAGGGCAGACATCCCGACCATCACAAGCCATTCTCAACCCTTTTCCAGCTTGGAAGGAGTGACCAGAACTGGGAGCTTTGTTGGCAAAGGTTCCACAAACCTAGTGTCTCCTCTAATACCACCTGGGGGGAGGCATTGGAGGAGAATGATCAACAAACGGGAAATTGTTATAGGCAGAGGCTGTAGACAATCATGCATGAGAGGATATTATGCTATGTGCTATTAGCATATGGAGGAGGAGGAGGAAGAGAAAGAGAAAGAAGAAGAGGAAGAGAGGAGGAGGAGAGGAAGGAAGGAGGAAAAGATGGAGGAGGAAGAGGAGAAAGAGAAAGAGGAAGAAGGGGAAAGGAAGAGGAGGAGAGGAAGAGAAGGATAAAGAGGGAGAGGAGGAAAGGAAAAGGAAGAGGAGAAAGAAGAAGAGGGGAGAAAGGAGAGGAGGAGGAAGAAGAGAAGTAGAAAGTGGAGGAGAAGAGGAGGAGGAAGAGGAGGAAAGGAGGGGGCAGAGAAGAAATAGGAGGAGAGAAGGATTGGTCATTGGCTTATAAATCTAGAGCTAGATAGATAAGTCAACCCCTCATTTTACAGATGAGGAAGCTGAGGTTCCATGAAATCATAGGGTCACACAGTTAGAGCTGGTAGGGCCCTCAGAGACCACCTTGTCCAATTCCTTCATTTAATTGATATATGAGGAAACCAAGACTCAAAGAGGTTTAGTGATTTGTTAAATATCTCTGAGGCAAAATTTGAACCAAGGTACTTTGACTTTGGGACTAGTTCTTTCTCTATCGTACTACTCTGACATCAGTCAGGGAAGTCTTCAGGGACCAGCAGCCCACTGAATTCCACAGGAAATGATTCTCATTCCTGGACCAAAGTTGTCAACTAAAATGCAATCAAGAGAGGGCAGGTCTCTAATTTCCCCATTGGGCCATACTGCCTGTCCACTCACTCATTCTGGGTCAGGATAATAGGCATCATTACTGCATCTATAGATATTGTACGGTTCTAGGTTTGTTGCAGCAGCCACTCACCAAACATTCAGATTCATTGCTGTGGAATGTCCATTAGGCAGCTGCCCCTCCCATCAATGCTACATAGGTCCTCCAGACTACCTTCACAAACACGTGCCTTCCCTTAGAAGGTGCCACATTCCAGCCAAGGTGGTCTGCATGCTGCTCCTCAAACTCACCATTCCTACCTCCAGGTCTGGCATTCTCTCCCTCCTCCCCAGCTCTACCACCTCTCATCCTTCAAAGCTCAGCTCATGGACCACTTCCTAGAGGAAGCCTGTGCTGGTCCCCTCTCCCCAAGCCCAGTTGTCTGGGTGCTTACCCTCTTCAAAACAACATACACATGCTCATCTGCTTACAAATGGGCCTCCCTGGGGGAATGGAAGATCCTTAGGGGCAACAGTTATCATTCCTGCTGTTGTGCCTGTGCCCCCATGTCCAGCACAGTGCCCGGCACACAAGAAAGGGATAAGGCTAAGACCTGTGATTTTGTTGCATTAGCAAACCCTCCACAGATGTGGGTTGGCACATAGCTTTGCAGCTGGCAGCCAGTACCTATGGCATTGAAAGGCTAGGTTGCCTCCCCAGGGTAGCAGAGTAGGCAGGCATGTGACAGCTATACTGGGAGGCCATGGCCAATGAGGGAGAGCCCCACCTCCGCCATTTTCATTTCCAGATGAGACAGCGAGTCACGCAGGAGGAGCAAGGATGGAAGGGTTGAGATCTGGATCACAGATAGCATTCAATTATCCTGTTCCCTTCCAAAAAAATAGCCATCTTTCAAGCTTCCCTATGTGAAGAAAGCACCACGCTTGCAGTCACCTAGATTATCACCACCTCAATGAAATCTTTGGCTCAATTAACTTCCCTCCACCATTTTGTATCTAGACAGTTGCCAAACCTTGTGAGTTCTACCAGCAAGTGGATAGAGTGCAGGGTCTGGAGTCAGGAAGACCTGAGTTCAAATATGACCTCAGACATTTACTAGCTATATGACCCTGGACAAGTCACTTAATCTCTGCCTCAGTTTCCTCAGCTATAAAATGAGGAAAATAATAGCACCTTCCTCCCAGAGATTTTATGAGGATTAAGTAAGATATTTGCGAAGTAGCTCACACATAGTAGGTGCTAATAATGCTTATTCCCTTCCTTTCCATGTTCGCCTCCACATCACTTCCATTTGTTCCCTTCTTCTTATTTACGCAGCTACCCCCCTACTAGTGTTTATCCCTTCCTGCCTGGCCTGCTGCAACAGTTTGCTAGTAGCAGGGAATCTATTCTACCTCTACCCTATAAAATTTATAATTTTTTAAAAGGAACTATTTTATATATACATATACATATATGGGGAGCATATGCTCAAAAATTTTTACTGGGGATGCAAAATCACAAATGGTTAGAGACTATTGCCCTCAACCACTAGAGTAACTAATTCTAATTAATTAATTAACCTCTGTTTGCCTCAGTTTCCCTATCTGTAAAATGAGAATCATAATAGCACCAACCTGCCAGGGTTGTCATGAGGATCGGATGAGATTATAATTGTTTGGTGTTTAGCTTAGTGCTGGCCCATAGTAAGTACTATGTAAATGTCAATTCTTATTATTAATTATTATTATAGTGCAGCTAGATGGCGAAGGGGATAAAGTGCCCAGGCTGGAGTCAGGAAGACTTGCCTTCTTGAATTCAAATATGAGCTCAGATACTTAGCTTTTTGTCCATGGACAAGTCACTTAATCCTGTTTGCCTCAGTTTCCCCATCTGGAAAATAAGGTGAAGAAGGAAATGGTCAGTCACGATGGTATCTTTGCCAGAGAAGCCCAAATGGGATCAGGAAGAGAAACAACTGAACAATAAATTGTGGTTGTTATCACCTTCACCACCATCAACATCGTCCTCATGATCCTTTCCCCTTCATTCAGTTTTCTTGATCACTTATTTTTCTCTTGTCACTCCATGAATTACATAGTTGCTTCCCATTACTTTTCCTGATTTTCGCCCCACTGGGCAAAAGTGGCTGTCCAGGCTCTGTTATTGCCGGTCAGAACTGGAGAGGGGCAGCGCTGTTGTAGGAGGAGGGGATTCCTGTTCAGGAATGGAGATGTGGGTTGGACTAGATGCCCTCTGAACTCCTTTCTAACTTTGAGGATCTGAGACTCTGAAATTCTGTGTTGTTTTCTTTGGAGTATTAAGAATAGAAAGGAATGAACAAGACGAACAGAGAAGAACTCATCTCTGTGACTTATGGACATGTGTGGCTTTGTTAGGATCAACGATCGCCACCTGGGATTCAGCCAGCCCCTTCCAGGAAGTAAGAGATGAAAGATACCATCCTCTGCATCCACACTGTCCCCTCCCCCTGCCCTACCAAAGGTGTCATATCATTTTCCACCCTAGCAAGAAGAGGGAAGATGGTTTCTGGTGTTCATGGAGCCTTAGCTTGGCTATCTGTAAAAACTATGGCAATTCCATGCTCTCCCTCACCCCCACCAGATCACACAGTGACCAGCATGGTGCAGTGGACCTGGAGACAGAGAAGGAACGAGCTTCAGATCCCAGCTTGGTCACTTACTAGCTGTTTAATCCTGAGCAAGACCCTCAGCCTCTCTATGCCTGGAGACATAGAGAAGGGCAATAGGGACAGCAGAAGTACCTACTCCCCAGGATTGTCAGGAGGAACCAGTGAAATGGTATGCATCCAAACCACGTGATTATTGGGCGTTATTGTGGCTATTGTGCAGGCCCTTAATACTCTGGGCCTCAGTGTCAGCGTCTATTAAAATGAGGGGGTTGGACACAATGATGTGTTTGGTCCTTCTCCAGCTCTAATCCTATTCAATCCTGGGTAGATTTTGCCAGTCCAACTTGTTTCTAGTTGTCACTGATTCAGAAAAATTCTTCTTCTCATTCTTTGTTAAGGAGAGGAGCAGGCAACCCCTTCCCTCTGATCCCCTAGGAAGGAAGGAAGGAAGGAAGGAAGGAAGGAAGGAAGGAAGGAAGGAAGGAAGGAAGGGAGAGAAGGAGGGAGGGAGGAAGGAAGGAAAGGAGGGAGGGAGGGAGGAAGGGAGGAAGGAAGGAAGGAATTAAGGAAGAAAGGAAGGAAGGAAGGAGGGGAGAGGAAGGAAGGAAGGAAGGGAAGGGAAGGAAAGAGGAAGGAAGGGAAGGAAGAGGGAGGGAGGGAGGAAAGGAGGAAGAGGAAAGAAAGGAGAGGGGAGGAGAGGGGAAGGGAGGGGAGGAGAAAGGAGGAGAAGAAAGGGGAGGGGAGGAGGAAAGTGATGACAAGAGGCCCTGACTGTGATCTTAACAGATGTTAAGATCTCATCTCTTTAGAATACCTGCAGAGCTAGGGGTAGACAACAAACCCGAGAAGGGGAGATAGAGTCTGTTAGTGAATTGGCCTTCTTATCACTACCGTGCCCAGAGTCCAATTGACTTAGGCACCTCTGTTTCCATTCCCCGTCCAGCATTGGGAGCTCATGGCACTGCTGTTTGCTAAGTGCACCAGCACAGACAGTAAATGCATGACGGCACTGGGGAGAGCTTCAGCTGTCTCATTAAAACACAAACCATGGCAGTCAGGCAGGGTCATTAAGAACCGCCTTCGGCAGCAGAGCAGAGCAACATCAACTGATCATTTGAATATTAAGTGTTTGGGGTCAGACCCTGGGCTCTCCCCTGATCATTCATATGAATATGTTGTGGCCCATTGGCAAAAAAAAAAAAAAAAAAAAAATGCCTATTTGTTGATAGCCTGTGTTTGGGGATGGGCAGGACACTTCAAGCCATTAGCACTGACATTAATCAAATCAAATCAACCACCCCCCAGAATCTCAGGTTTTAGAGCTGAAAGGCACCTTTGATTCTTTTTCTTCCTTTTTAAAAAATCTTTTTCTTTTCTTTCTTTCTTTAATCATGTATTTATTATTTATTTCTTGATCTGGTCCTGTGATTATGTCCCCAGCACTTAGCCCATGCTTGGCACTTGGCAGGGGCATAATACATCGTTATTGACTAACTGTATCCATATGGGAAATTCCTGGTATGGGAATTCCCTCCACTGATGCAGAATGGTGGGATGACCCATGGATACACAACTGATATGTGTCAGGGGAAGGATTTAAACCTAGATCTTCCTGATTTTAAAGTACTACACTACCAATGCAAAATTATTTTACAGATGATCCAAAGTGGTTGTTGTGTTAAGTCATATCAGTGTCTGACTCTTCATGATCCCATTTGGGATTTTCTTGGCAAAGATACTGGAGTGGTTTGCCATTTCCTTTTCTAGCTCATTTTACAGATGAGGAAACTGAGGCAAACAAAATACAGTGACTTGCCCAGGGTAGACAGCTAGTAAGTGTCTGAGACTAGATTTAAGTTCATGAAGATGAGTCTTCCTGATTCCCATGCCAGCACCCTATCTACCTCACCACCTAACTTCTCTGATCCAAAGTGGAATGGAGTCAAATCTGAAGCATTTGGTGCCTTTGAGATACTTAAAATCAAAGAACCTCAAAGTCGCAAAAAACCACAGAAGCCACATAGACCAACTCATTCCTGAACATCCCCAATACAACCCCAACAAATGCTCCTCAAGCCACTGAATGCCTTAGGGGAGAGGACCCCACTACCTCTTTGGGTGGTCCATTCCATCCCTGAACAGGTACTTTGCTAGTTAAGTTTTATCTTTATATCAAGCCAATCTTTGCAACATCTCTCATCTCCCCAGGGCCTGCCCTCTGGGGTCAAATAAACTGCATCTAATGCCCCTTTCACATGACAGTCCTGCAGATACTTAAAGATTTCATGCCGCCTCTAAGTATTCTCCAGAGTAGACACCCCTAACTCCAACTAGTCCTCGAAGTTGTCTGGTTCTGAGTCAGACTGGGCAGAATTCACCAGACTAGGGCCTCACAGGTGCCTATACATTCTACCCCATAGTAGTGCTGACCCAGAGTTGAGGTGGGTACTGACATCTTAAAGTGAATAAGTTGCCCACCCTTACAGCCACTCTAAATTTTTGGTGAAAATATATCGTATCCCAGCTGAGGACTGGGAGAGAGAAGCCCATTCACACTGTCTAATCAATACAAGGAATCAGTACTTGTTTGATTACTCTTGTGCTCCACCACTACCCCCAGTACTAATCACAGCTCCCTTTGGCCGGGAGCCTTTCCCTGTTGCTGTGGTTACATCTCTCCCCAAGATCGCCCCAGGAATAATGGAGTTGATTGAATATTAATGGACTTATGCGTGCCACATTGATTGATATTGACCTGTATCCTTGTGAGCACACATGCTCTCCACAGAGCCTGCCCCCAAGTGCCTTCTCAGGGTTGGATTCACATTTCAATGGGAAGGTCCTGAGAGACAGCCTTCCTAAGGATGAAGATAGGAACTTGGCTGAGACAATCTTTTCAAAAGCCTTTTTCAAACTCCTTTATGTGCTTTAATGTGTCTGTGCCAATAGTCACCATGGTCATTGAAGAAAGAGGATTTATCAGATAAGGGCCCCTTCCAGTCTTTGTATATAGAAATCACTCAGGGCTCCTCTCTGCCTGGCTCACAGGCCCCTCACCCCAAGTCCTTGATTAGTTTGACCTTGGTGAGCTATACATAGTAAGAGAATGTGTTGTCATGGATACTGCCATAGACCTAGAGTTAAGAAGATGTGAGTTCGAATTCTACCTTGAGGGGGGGAATGTTTTGCTTGACTATAAATATTTGTTATAAAGGTTTGGGTTAAGTTGTTTTGTTGGTTTTTTTTTTTTTTGCTTTTTTTGTTTTGGAGGGCAATTGGGGTTAAGTGACTTGCCCAAAGCCACATGGCTAGTAAGTGTGTCAAGTGTCTGAGACTAGACTTGAACTCAGGTCCTCCTGACTCCAGGGCTGGTGCTCTATTCACTGTGCCACCTAGCCGCCCCAGTTAGTTTTTTGTTTTTTGTTTTTCCTGTGTGAGAGGAGTTGAAAGGAAGAGAAAATAGATTTTTGTTCATTGAAACAAAGTACCTTACTAGCTGTGTGACCCTGGGTAAATCATGTAGATTCTCCAAGCCTCAGTTTCTTCTAAACTGGAAGTGATAAGAGTACCTGTGCTACGAGCTTCATACAGTTGTTCAAGAACTAGAACTGGAAGGACCTCAGAAGTCATCTGGGCCCATGTTCCCATTTTGCAGGTGAAGAAACAGAGGCCCAGGTTCATGCAGGTAAGGCTCAGAGGCAGAATTTGAGCCAAGTCCTCTGACTGTAATTAGTGTACGTTTGTTCCCCGGTACTACCTGTGCTACCTCCCTTGTTGTGAAGATCAAATAAACTAATAAATGCAAGATACTTTACAAATCTTTCAAAACTCAGTGTAATATGAATTATGTACTTATTTGCATACATGTTATTCCTCTTAGCCCCAATAGAATATGCACTCCATGTGGCCAAGGTCTGTTTCATTCTTGTCTAGCCCAAGCACCTAGTGCAAATCCTAGCATACAGGAAGGGCTTAATAAATCCTTGTGGAAATGAGTTTCATTAAGTGAACACATATTTGAGAAGCTATTGAATTGCATTGCAGAATGAAATCCAGGCTGCATCCATGTCCAGAGGCTCAAAGTAATGTTCAGAAATTTAATTCAATTTAACAACTGATTAGTTAACTATCTAATCAATCCGTCTCTCCAAAAACAAGCATAAAAGTAATCATAAGAATTCACATTTTTATAACACGTTAACATTTACCACAATAACCCTAAGGAGATAGCCTAAATATTCTTTGCCCCATTTTATACAAGAATAATAAACTCACAATTAAGCACAGGCATAACATTGATCTCTAAAAATTCAGGACCAATATTTTGAATAAATATAGTATCCAAAATGCTCACAATCTCCAAACTACATGAAATCAAAAGCTTTCAGAATATAGAGATTGACTTTAAAACTTCAGAGTCAAGTGGAAATTGTAGGAAGTATCATTGCCCTTGTCCCATCCGCCAAGAATGACTTTGGGGAACCAAGAAAAATGAAACTTTCATCCTAATACTTTTAAGACAAAAAGTAACTGTTTCATCCATCTGAACAAGAGTCCTTAGAACACTAAATATGAAAAAATAGTCAGATAGTAACTTTCTTGTGAAAAAGTTGAGACAAGTGAGATGAATAATAAGAATGACATTTTAATTATAATAGCTAACATTTACATGACAATTTGAAGTTTGCAAAGCACTTTCCAAATATTATCTCATTTTATCCCCATGACAACCCTGGGAAATAAATCCTATTATTATCCCCGTTTTACAGATGAGGAAACAGAAGTAGGTTATGTGATTTGCCCAGGATTACATAGCTAGACAGTGTCCAAAGTAGCTCTGAAATCAGTTGTTCCCGACTCCAGATCCATGGTTCTGTCTCGCTGCCTAGTTCTAAAAAGTGCCCATTTCTATATCACTATGCAATTTGCAAAGTATTTTATATATTTTTAACTCATTTGAATCTAATAGCAACCCCACCCTAGATAGTTCAGTCAGCAGAACATCAGACTTTTAATCTGAAGGTCCAGAGTTCAAGTCCCTGTCTAGGGACTTTTCTAGGCAGCTAGGTAGTGTAGTGGCTAGAGTGCCAGACCTGAACTCAGGAAGACTCATCTTCCTAGCTGTGTGACCTCAGGCAAATCATTTCCCCCTGTTTGCCTCAGTTTCCTCATCTGTAAAAGGAGCTAGAGAAGGAAATTACAAACTGCTTTAGTATCTCTGCCCAGAAAACCCCAAGTGGGGTCACAGGGAGTCAGATATGGCTGAAAAGACTGAACAACAGAGGAATGTTAGCTTGCATCATCATAACTCCAAGTCCAACACTCTATCCAATTCAATGCAATTTAGCATGCATTTATTAAGTGCCTACTATGTGCCAGGCCCATCCTAAGAGCTAGGTTTGCAATGACAAAATCAAAATAGGCCTTTTCTTCAGAGAAACTACGTTATACAGAGGGAGGGGAGTGATTTCAGCACTCTTTCTCCCATCACACTGCTTCGCCTAAGTTTCCATCCTCAAACAACAAATACAGTTTCCAAAACCTGGGATAGGGAGCAGCTCTCATCTGCGTTGGCATTTATTGGAACCCAGTAAAACTCTGATAGGAGGCAGCATGCCATTACGTAGCTCAGAATTCAGCCAGCATCAAAGCGTCCCTAATAAAGTCCTGCGAGAATACAGCTGGCACCAAGGTCAGATTTACATCATTGTAAAGGGATTTGAACAAAATAGGGGTGAGGGGAGCAGAAGGATGGAGCCAGATCTCAGGGCCTGTGAGGAAAATGTTCTTTGAGAAATATCAGGACATTTCGCAGTGGGAAAAAGAGCAGACTTGGAGCCAGAAAACCCAGATTCAGTTGTTGTACCTATCACCTTTGTGACCTTGGGCAAGCCGGCTCCCTTCACTGGACCTCAGTTTCTTCATCTGTATAATGAAGGGATTGGACTAGATTGAATTCTATCTACTTCAACAACAGTTCTTGTTTTGTATGTCTATATGTGTATGTGTTCGTATATATATATATGTGTGTGTATATATATATGTACACACACACATATGTATACACATTTGTTTTTCTTGTCCTCTTAACGGATGGAGGAAAGAGAGACAGGAAGGAAAGAATCTAAAACTGAAAATATGATTGAATTTAAAACAAAACTTTCTTAAGGATCTACTATGTGCTGGGTGCTATACTGTATGCTGGAGATAAAAAGAAAGCCCCTGCCCTCAAGGAGATTATATTCTGGAGGAGGGGGAGATAAAATTTGTACCAGTAAACGAAAGATATACATATGTATGTATACACATACACATATTATGTATATATGCATGTGCCTATACATATCTGCATATATATATCTTTATATACACATGTGTGTGTGTTTGTGTGCCTGCACCTGTGTGTATACATACACACACACACACACACAAAAATAACTTTGTGCAGGAGGAAGCATTAATAACCAGGAAAGTCTGGTGTAGGAAGTGTCTCCTGAGCAGTGCTAGCAAGGAAGTGCTTTAGGTGAGCTCTAACTGTCCCTGAAGCTCTGAATCTGTAAAACTGGGAGCCTATGAAATGAGATGTTTCATGCAGGACTTTTTGTAAACTGAGAAGCATTCTCTGGGCATAAGCAATTATGATTATCAGTCATCTCTGCGAGGGTGGCCTGTCTCTTCCTGCTCTGGGGTGGTTGGCTTTGGCTCTATGACATAACTCCAAGTGAGATTGTCTTGGTTGTTAACTAAAGGGCTGACTCCCAGGGAGTCTGGTAATTACCCTCAGATGGCTCCTTACCAGCGGCCAGAAGAACCACACACACCATTGTGGTGAGTGACAAAGAAGGGCCCACATGTTGTGCTTGGCCCAGCGGAACAGAACGCTTCCCAAGACTACAGGCCCTGGTGAGATGCCGGCTGTTTCCGGTTATACCAGAAAAGCCAGAAAAATGACTGGCTTCAGGGCTTCTCAGAGAATCCTGCTTCATTCCTTGTCAGAACCAGTGTGTTCAGGAAGCAAATGAGCGTCACACACAAGTAGGCAGCTAGTTGACACAGTGGGACAGTGCTGGCCTTGGAGTCGGGCAGGTCTGAGTTTAAATCTTGTCTCAGATACTAGCAGCTGTGTGACCTTGGGCAAGTCACTATCTCTGACTCAGTTTCCTCATCTGTAAAGTGGAGATTATAATACTACCTCAAAGGGTTGTTCTGAGGATCAGATGCAATGATAGGTAGATACATGCATACATATATACATTTATGTGTGTATTATATGTATACATATATATACATATATATGTGCTTATTTCAGTTCTTGCTATTGTTGTCTTAAACAGTCCTCCATGTGAAATACTACTCTCATACAACCCATTTTCAAAGTAATGGAAATCATTGAAATAGTGTAGTTCAGTAAAAGAAAAGAATGCTTCATCTGGACCCTGAAGACTTGGGTTCAAATCCTGTCCCTTCCATTTTCTACTCATGTGACCTTAGGTAAGTCATTTCCCTCCTCTAGGACTGTTTCTTCATGTGAGCAATGAAGATGTTGGACTTCGTGACCTTTAAGCTTATTTTCAGCTCTTAACCTATAACCTTATTATCTTCATTTGCCAGATTTAAGGAAGAAAAAGATGAACTTCTAGTGTTTGAATATATAATTCAGCACCTGTATGGTTGGCCAAGTTTTTTGGGTGGTTTTTTTTTGCATGTATTAGACTTATTTCCTCTCCTAAACTATACATTATTTCAGGGTGAAGGATCATTTATTATTCTTCTGCATTCCTCCCATCACCCTGGGCATCCAATCTGTCCTTGGTAACCCTATACACAGATAGGTTAATGGGAATGCTGAAGGTGGCTGGGTTATTTAGGAGTGCATATAATGTTAATTATGCGCAGAACATGTCTGGCCAGCCATATTTTCAACTTCTAAGGAGGCTCCATTGAAACTTAGTTTTGAGATTTCAGTCATTCCTTATGTGTTTCCAGTTTGAATTCCTAGAACTTGGATTGCCTAAGGAGGGTTGTTTGTGTGAAGTGAGGAATGTCTTGTGACATTCTTCTGGGGATGGGTGGAGGGGGAGTTATACAAGGGCTGCCTCTGGGGACTTAGGTCCCTTGGACCTAGCTCTTTCAAGAGCAGGGTACTGTCAGAACTCACAAATTCTGACTCATTCAAAGGAAGTCCCATGTGAATCCGAGGGCTTGGTCTTATTCTAGAATGTTGTCAGAGGAATGTAACTGCTGCCTTCAAGCCAGTAACTGAACATAAAGCAAGATAAGCAGAGATAGAGTTTTAACTAACTCATATTATTGAATTATAATTGACACATTAATTTTTCTACACATAGTTTAATCAAAAGTAGTTTATTCTCTCAAAGTAAGCATGCTTCCTGCAATTTCATTTATTATAATTAAAATATCAACAATAGTAGAAAAGACTGAGATGGGGTGAAGTGTGCAATAGTATGTACTTCAGCATGCAGCTGGGTGGTAAAGCAGACAGAGTGCCAGGCCTAGAGTCGAGAGATCTGGGGACTCTATCCACTGTACTACACTTCCCTTCATAACAACACCCACACCAACAATAACAGTAAAAATAACAACAACAACAGTAATAGTAAAGGTTAGACATAACCCTGCTTCTGGCTGCCCCCAAACAAGATTGCTTGTTAATGTCATTAATCCGTTGTTACTCTAAACCTGCAATCCTCGTACCAGGACAGTGCCACTGCATGGATAACACACTAACTGCCCCTTGTGATATTGTTTCACCTAATATCTGATTTTTGCAGAATCTAATGCATGTGTGTGTGTGTATATGTACATATGATAAGTATATACAAAGTAAAAAATGGTCATTTCAGGGAGACGCTTCAGAGATTCAGAGGATCAGGAAATGCCTCGTATGGGAGGGGGTATTTGAGCCAAATTCTGGAGAAAGCTAGA
This sequence comes from Pseudochirops corinnae, assembly GCA_028646515.1. Lineage (NCBI taxonomy): Eukaryota > Metazoa > Chordata > Mammalia > Diprotodontia > Pseudocheiridae > Pseudochirops > Pseudochirops corinnae. The sequence goes on from CM053588.1 coordinate 48,655,894, forward strand.
GATAGGAAGGCTTGGGGAACAGTGTGCAAAAGCACAGAGAGGAGATAAACAATAGGCATTTAATACATTCGCTCAGTGGACTCTTCCTTCCTAGCTCAAAGCTGAATCTGGGCCCCATTCCTACCCAAATACAGAACAGCCTAAATTATTCGTGTTCTGCGCACACAACCACTGAGGTACATCTTCAGCATAACTGGAATCCTGCCAGATTCCTCACACATAGCAATGAGTTGTCCCTGGAATCCTAGATGCTCAGGGCAGCTGGATATTCAAATGACTGATGGAGTCCATCCTCCTGCCTTTGGGCAGGCCTGCTCTTAAACCGCCCCTGACCTAAGACAAGTCCATTCCAATCCACCGGAAGCCTGGCTCAGAAGAGATGCAAGAAATATGTTTCACAATCAGTAGAAATCACTGTCAAATATTTCAGCAGATACATGGTGAGGAGGGGGCAGGAAGAGGGGGGAGAGGGACATTAGTCGGCCAACTACAATGAAGCAGCATTTAACACACAGCATAAAGCTGGGCTTAATGAAGGCATTAGCCTGGAGAAGGGACATTACTACTGAAGGAAAAATAACTGGGAGTCATTAACATCTTCCCTGGCATGGCGTCATTAGGGGAGCAATTTCCAAAAGACTTTAATGAGAAGGCTAAAAACTAGAGTTTCAAAAAGCTTCATCCACATGTGCTCCTTCATCAACCTAGAAAACATTGACTTCTTGATGCAGTACATCCCTGTCTCCTTGTCTTCATTCATTAGCCCAGTGTATGACTCACAGCATTGGCTTGGCAATGTCCTCATACCAAGTGGGATGGAGGGAAAAGTCTGCTGATGTAGCCTGGCTCCTGCCTCTTGGCAGAAAAGCAGCAGACAATCAGAATGGAGTAGGGCATACATTTTCAGATCTTGTTAATGGGTTAATATGTTTTTGTTTGGCTCTACTTACTTGTTACAAGAAAGGAACTCTTTGGGGGAGGGGAGGTACAGAGTTATTATGAATTCACAAAGAGCAAGAGCGGTGGGGAGAAACAATGACAAAGACAGAATCAGAGACACAGAGAGCACAACAATAAAATATCAGTCTTGGAATCAGAAGGTTGATTGGCTGGTTGTTGTCCCTTCTTGAAGAGGACCAAAATGACATCACCATGCTAGAGTCAAGTTTCAACATGTCTGACTGTGGTTGATCAGACCAATACAAGCTGAGAATGCTCTACTACAGGTCAGGCACCTACAGTATGGGAAAGAAGAGATATTAGAATGACTACCAAGAGGTATTAGACTGGATTTAGAAGATCTGAAACTGAATTCCAGATCTGATTCTAGCCAACCTTTCCTTGCTATAGTTCCCATACATATTTGGGGGGAAAAGGGGGAAGGAATAAGGGAATCCAGATTTCTGATTTTGTCAATATAGAGAACTTCTTGTTTGTCCACCAACACAGACCAGCAGCTCTTCTGTATTTCATAGTCTTTAAGAGAGAGAATGAGTAACTGCCCATGATCATACAGCCAGGATGTATCAGAGAATGGACATGAGCCCAGATCTTCTAGACTCCAAAGATGACCTTCTATCTACTATGTCCCAATGCCTCTCTTTTCTTGCCTCTTAAATGGGATTAATAATGCTCATACTACCTATCTACCAAAATGGACATGAAAAAATCACCTTAGAAAGCTTAAAGGTCTATAAAAATGTGTGATTTGTGATTTGTTATTATCTTCTATTGAGTAGAGAAAAGATATTTTATTTATAGGAGGGAAAAAAGGCAGTGTAGTGTAGAGGATAGAAGGCTGAATTTGGATTCGAATCTACCTTGAGTGCTAGTCATCTGTGTGACCTAACAAGTTAGTCTCTTACACTGAATAAGCACTTATTACATGCCTATTATATTCCAGGCTCTGGGATACAATAACAAATTTAACTGTGCTAGGAAGCCCCTTATTTCATGGTGTCATCATAGAAATCACTAATTCAGAGCTAGAAGGAACTTTTAAAGATGATCTAGCTCAACCCCTTCATGTCACAGATGACAAGACTAAGGTCCAATGGATTGTCATGTCAACTAGCATTTATTCAGTGCCTGTGGTAGGTTAGCTACTGTGCTAAGCCCCGGGGACACAAGGAAAGGCAGAGAAATAATCCCTGAACAGTCTACAAAGGGCTCCAGAGATTCCATCCCCAGTACTCCCTTTAATTTCAATAGATTTCTAGTCTCTTTTAGAAAGGGATTTACTGAAAAGGCAGAGCAGGAGAGTAATTACTAAACAATGTCCCCTCCCTCCTCACCTTCCCCCAACTCCAGGCAGGGGCACACTCTTCGTTTATACACACAGAGTCCTTGGAGATCGTGGCCACAACTTTAAAGAAAAATGGGAGTAAGGTGCCCCCAAGTGTCATCTCCCAACTCTGGGTTTCCTCTCACGGAATCCTCATGAGATTCCTTCTAGGAGTAGCTTTCTACTGGACTCCAAAGATTTGTGCTCTTTTAAAGTTCAGAGCCGGTATTTCCCTTTGAGGCAATGAGTTCCAATCCCAGAAACTGCTGCCATTCATGGGAGTCTGTCTTCCCACCTCCACCTGGAGATGCAGCATCTGTCATTGGCCATTCTCACTCTCACCAACTACTACACATCATCTGCCAATGGGGCCACTATTGGATCTGATGTACCTCTTGGTTCCCTGGGCACTCTCAACTAGGAATAGTCATTTGCCTAAGACCTAAGTCATTCACCTAAGACCAGGAAGGATTAAAACATGAAATAAACAGAGGTACTATGTGCTCACTGACACATGACAGTAGAAGAGTGGGTATCTATCTTTCTCCCTACCCAGCAACATTGCTACCTAGAAGGAAAAGAAGCAAAAGCCAATAAAGAGGGTAAACCACTTCTTTTTATATGAAGACTCAGTTCTAGTTTGGCATTTCATGGGTCAATAGTCCTTCCAGTTCCTCAGACAACCAAAAGACTGTTGGTACCACAAAGTACCAGTCACTCATTGCTAAAAGTAGGCTCACCAAGCCCCACATGTGGAAGCCAATGGAGAATATCTGTACATACTCTAAGGATTGAAACCAGGTAAATAACACCTGTGCCTGCTTCAAAGACTAGCCACCCTATTGGCTAGCCCCCATTACATTTGCATGTGATATATATGTGTGTATGGATATGTGTATGTGTATATGAAATATATATTTTTGAAATGTAATATAATTGATTGTTTTGATAGAATAGGGGGTCCTTGAGAACATGGTCTCTTTCTCTTTTGTCTTTGTATCACCAGAACTTAGCACAGAGCTTGGAACACAGGAGACACTTAATAAATACTTGCTGATTAATTTAATAGAAGAAGTTCCCAATCAATCAATAAACATTTATTAAGTACCTACTATGTGCCAGGTACTGTGGGAAGCACTCAGGATACAAGGAGTCAAAAGACAGTCCCTGCCCTCAAGGAGCTCAAAAACTGATGGGGAAGACAACAAAAAAATTTGTACAGACAAGTAAGATAAATAGAAAATAATTAACAGAGAGAAGGCACTAGAATTAAGAGGAATTGGGAAAGGCTTCCTGTAGAATATGGTGTTTTAGTTGGGAAGTAAAGGAAGCTGATATTTAGGAGATAATGAAGGAGAGCATTCCAGGCATTGGGAACAGCCAAAGAAAACGGTCAAGAGTTGGAGTGTCTTAGAGCAGGGTCACTGGATCAAAAAGTATGTGAATGGAGGAAGGTGTAAGAAAACTGGAAAAGTAGAAGGGGGCTAGACTATGAAGGGCTTTGAATGCCAACAGAAGATTTTATATTTGATTCTGGAGGTAATAGGGAGCTATTGGGGTTTGTTGAGTAAAGGGGCACCATGGTCAGACCTGTGCTATAGGAAAAGGGATTTGATGTTTGAATGGAAGATGGATTGGATTGGGAAGACACTTGAGGCAGGCAGACTCACCATCAGGATTATTGCAGCCGTCCAGGCATGAGGTAATGAAGTCTGCACCAGAGCACTAGAAGTGTCAGAAGAGGGAAGGGGGCATATTCAAGAGATGCTGCAAAGGATAAATTGGCAGGCCTTGGCAACAGCTTGAATCTGGGGATATGATACTAATCACAGATCCTTGAGATCTCCATAGACTCATGAAACTTCAGAGTTGGAAAAGAATCTTAGATGTTATCTAGCCTGACCCCCTCACTCAGGAAAGGAAAATACTGAGACTCCAATAAGTGAAGCAACTTAGCCAAGACATTAATGGCCCAGTCAGAGCTAGAACCCGGGTCTCTCAGGTCCCAGGCCCTGGTTCTTTCCTCCGCCCACCCCCAGCACTGGTTGTGTTTTGCCCTTTCTCTCTTCATGCTCAGCATTTTGGGAGCCTCATTAGAATGCAATGCATCCTTACCTCCGCCCCCCATTCTCTGCTTCCATAATGATCTTTTATCATTAGGATGAATTAATTCCAAGAGTTATTTTCTGTCTCTCATTACTAGAACTAGTGTGTGTTATGCAGGGTAGATGGATGGTTGTTGTTGTTGGTTTTGGGTTTTGTTGTTGTTGTTGTTGTTGTTGTTGTTGTTGTTGGAGGGGAGATTTTGGGGGGTTTCCCTGGGGTGAGGGGTGTTTTTGGTTTGGTTTGGTCTTTTTCCTCCATGTGAATAGATAATGGGGAAGAGAATGCCCTGGGCGCAATATTCTGTGATAACTACAGTTGTTCTCAGGACCAAAAAAATAAAAATAAAAAATGTGATGAGAGCTGGAAATGGCCTGAAATGAGACTCCTTCCTGACAGCCTGAAGATCATCAGGAAGAATAGGGAGAAGACACAATATCATTTGTCCATTCTCCTTGGCAGGCACTTTAATGAGGAAAGGAAATTAACCAGTCTTTTGACATCCCTGTCAACTCAGGGCTCTGGCAATGCTGGTTATGAGGTTCCTTCTCCATGGCAATGAGCTCTGGGAACTCATGTACACATGCTTAAATGTCTCACAGGCTGGAGAGTATCCCCTGTTTCCTTAACTGGACTCATGTATGGAGTCTGGTCCTTGCGGGATGAGGAGCATGGAGACTCCTTCCTTTCAGAGAATGTCATGCCACGTGACCCAACCATACCCCAACTCCAGTATAGAAAGTCTGGTCTAGGACAGCAGTGACTGCCTCTTTTTCTTTCTTTTTTTCTTTCTCTTTATAGCCCCAGCACCAGATATATTGCTGGGCACACAGTCAGAGCTTAATCAATGTGGCTTGAATTTATTGTTAAGATTCTATTTTTTTTTTAGGACACTTTGAGTTCTGAGCTGTCTGTCTCCCAACCCTGCATTAGAGAAAGCCAACATTTAACACAGATATATAAGTGGAACCATACAATTCATACTTCCCTATATCAGTTCTTTCTCTGGAGGTGGAAAGCATCTTCCTTCATAGGTCTTTTGTAGTTTATTTTAATATTCATATTATTCAGAGTAGCTTAGTCATTCACAGTTTCTCTTCACACAATGTTACTGTTACTGTATGCAGCATTCTCTTGGTTCTGCTCATTTCATTCTGCGTTATTTCATGCAAGTCTTTCCATGTTTTCCTAAGATCAACCAGCTTGTCATTTCTTGCACAGTAGTATTCCATCATAATCATATAGCATAACTTATTCAACTGTTCACCAATTGATGGGCATCTCTACAATTTCCAGTTCTTTGCCATCACAAAGACAGCTGCTGTAAATATTTTAAAACATATAGAACACATTTTAGAACATGTTTTTAACATATATGTTTTAGAACATATTTTTCCCTGATCAACTTAGGAAACAGACCTGATTATTATTACTGAATCAGAGGTATGTAGAGTTTGATGACTCTTTGGGTATAATTCCACATTGCTCTCCAAAATGGTTAGATCAGTTCACAGTTCCACCAACAGAGAATTAGTGTCCCAAATTTTCCACATCCCCTCCAGTATTTGTCATTTCCCCCTTCTATCATTTTAGTCAATCTGATGGATGTGAGGTAGCACTCAAAATTGTTTTAATTTATATTTCTCAATCAACAATGATTTAGACTTGCATAGGTTCCCAACGTGGGTAATACTGTCCCCTGGGGGGACACTGGAATGATGGGGGGGGGGGGACAGTAGCAGCCTTTTATGACACAAATTATTTTTTTAAACATTAAAGGGTTAAAGAAAGTAAATTTCCAAGAGGAGGTGCTGAGTAATTTTTTTTTAAATGGCAGTAAGCCAAATAATTTTGGAAACCTCTGAATTTTAGACATGTTTTCATATGACTATATATAGCTTTGATTTCTTCATCAAAAAAGTGCCTACTCGTATCCTTTGACCATTTTTTAATTAGGGAATGGCTCCTATTCTTATAAATGTGATAAAGTCCTCTCCATATTTGAGATATGAGGCCATATTATTAGATTCTTAATGTGGAAGACCTGGGGTCCCCTCACCCATTTCAGCATCTTCTTTGTGGGGAGGCTTGAGGAAGCAACATGATCTTGTCGAAAGAGTCCTGGCCTATGAGTCAAAAGTCCTCCTTCTAGTTCTAACTCAGCCATTAACACCCTGTAGGACCTTGGGCAAATTCTTTCAATTTTCAAAGCATTGGTTTTCCTACCTTTCAAATCAGGGGGTTAAAGACAGGAGTCTCTGCCAACTCTTCCCAGTTTTAACAATCTAAAAGTCTCTAAAGCTCCAACATTCTAAGTTCTGAGAGTTCTTTTAACTTCTGACATTGTGTTCTACAACATCTCCCAGCTCTGACATTCCATGTTCTAAGAACCCTTCTAGTTCTGACACTCTCCATTCAAAGGTCCCTTAGAATTCAGACATTCTAGGTTCTAAGGTCCCTTCCAACTCTGACAGTCTATAAGCCTGAGTTGATGAGTTCTCATTAACTTCAAAGATCTATGGCAGAGGGCCAGGGAGCTGAGAAGTTGAGGGGAGGAGAGAGGAGGAGTGTCAATTAGTCCCCAAATGCTTATTATCTTCAAAGCACTTCATAGGTGTTAATGAATGAATCACCACTACCAAATTTCCTTTGTGCAGTAAAGGAATCCCTGACAAGTTGGGTGAAAATCCAATTTTTTATTAATTGAAGCCACTTTTTCAATGAAATAGGGGAGATTACTCAGATTGGGAGCTTTCAGGGAATCCTTCCATAACCCAACACGCTCTCTCAATTCCAGCGCTCTCACACACACACACACACACACACACACACACACACACACACACACACACACTCAGTTTTCCGGCCTTGCCGGCTTAAATGTTGACATGTGACAAAACCTGAGGTAAACAGCCCAGTATATTCTCTGGCTGATTAGATTTCCCGGTCAGTGGAAGGTTAAGCAGATAATCTATTTTGTGTCAAGCCCTGCTGAAAATCTCCCCACCATCTGAGTCCACTTGCCTGCCATAAGTCCAATCTAATGAACAGAGTGGAATCTTTTCTGATGACTGTGGGTCTGGCAGGGGCTCAGGGCCAGAGCTCTGAAGATCAATTCTCTTTGCCCAGAGTGATGGGAATTAGGGAAAGAAGGTGCAGGCAACTGGTCTGAATATGAGAGACAGTGGAGAAAAGAATATTGACACTGGATGGAGCCTGAGGACCTGAGTTCCCATTCTGGTTCTGACACTGGCTACTTGAGGTAGCTTTAAGACTCTCAGTTTCTTTGTCTCTGAAAGGAGAATTATATTTGACCTAAAGTGTCGTGTGCCTAGTAAAGTGCTATATAATATGAGTTACTTGGGGTACAGTGTTAGACGTAAAATGAATCCAACCAGGAAAGACTTAAGCATAAATGAGTGCTGAATTCGTGGACAGATGACATAAGTTCAAATCTTGGCTCTGCTACTTCCTACCTGCATGACCTCAGCCAGGCCACTTAGCCTCAATGAGCCTCAGTTTCCTCACCTAGAGAATAAGAGGATTGACTTAGATGGGCACCAAGGTCATTTTCAGATCTGTGATCCTGCCCCCAGACACTGGGATACCTTAGGCAAATCACTTAACCTTTTCAAGTCTCTGTTTCTTCAAAGTTTACATTTCTCTTTTGGTTTAGACCTGTAAATTCATTGAATACCTGGAATTTCCTATGAGAAGACTTCCTCTACCAATTCAAATAGGCCCTTTTCCCCGCAATTTATAGTCTTAGAGAGTTTTCTGAGGCACTGACAAGTGAAGTGACTTGTCCAAGGTCACAAGTGTCAGAGAATGGACCTAAACCCAAGCATTTTTTACTCAAAGGTCAGAACTCCATCCACTCTTCCACACTCCCTCACATCTATAAAATGTAGATTCCAATATCGATAGGACTTGTCTCCCAAGACTGTTATAAGGCTTAAATAAGGCAATGGAAAGAAACTATTTTACAAAATTTAAAGTACTCTAGTTATCCAAGAAAAAATATCCTTGATGTTTAAAAAAATAATTTAAAGTTCCATAAGCTTTTCTTATTACTCACATCTTTTAAATTGATTTATTAAAATTCTTCTAATGAAGGACTGGTTAGTTAGGTTCTGATTGAAGGAGGTTCTAGTGTACCAGGACCCTTTAATAAGCCATATATTCACACACACACGTCCCTGAAAAGCCACCTGGAGACCAGATGAGTATTTGACATTTTCAAGTCACTTCCCAGCAAGACTCCCCAGATTCTAACTTTTTCCAGTCTTTGAGGTTGCTGATGGGATGACCCAGCACAAAGCCGTGTCTGTAGCTGGAGAATAAGGCACTGGAGAGAGGTGTTGGGGGTGGGGAGTGCTCGCTGCTCCCCAAGTCACTGTTCAGTGAATAACTGAGCTAGCCAGATCTCCAAGGTGCTCAATATAGCACCTGTCACTGAAAATTGGAAGGGAACAGAAATCCCCACAGGAGGGAATTTGACCCAGCATGCACCTCAGGTCAGTCTCCTGGCCTTCCTAAGGTTCTCAACCAGTGGTTTTAATCTTCCCTCCTCATGGTCAATAGAGGTCACCTTTCCCCAAGTAATTTTTAAAATGAATAGAGGGAAAAACCCAGTTCAGCAAAAGCAAGGAATACGGCATCCAGGTCTATGGGTAGGCTCATAGATTGAGAGCTGGATAGGACCTAAGAGTGATCAGGTTCAACCTCATCAGGTCTTACCCATTTTACAGATGAGGATGCTGAGACAAGACAGGTTAATTGACTTCCTTGGGGGTCATACCATTGGTATCTGCAGCAGAATTTGATCCCAACTCTTCCTGACTCCCAAGTTCCATACCCTATCCCATTGTCCACCCCAGGAACCTCGGAATTCATAAGGTAGCCACTCCCTAAAATTACATCTCTCAGAATCACTACTGAGGCAGCTTTCAGAGAAACCTAGAGTGAGCTACCATCTTTTCTACTGGCAGAGGGAAGAGGAACAATTGTACCTCCCATGGGAAATCCCAAGAATTCCACACCACGATTTCCATAGAGGAAAGATGGGAGAGCAGAGGACAGAGTTACTCTCTTTCCAATCTGCTAAGTGGGCTGCTCTGCAAATAAGAGGGTTGCTTCACCCTCTCCAAGTCCAAGTCCTTTGCTAGTGGGCCACACCTAAGCTGGGAAGCTTAGCACATGCTCCATGGGATACCCAGACCTAATGGTGTTTGTGTGTGTGTGTGTGTGTGTGTGTGTGTGTGTGTGTGTGTACCCACACACGTACACATGCACATACAGAGCAGATGCATAGTCCATGCTGTACCTAAAAAGGAATTTCATCTACCATAATCCCACATCTTCTGGAAAACCTCCAGTGATAGGGAAACCGATTCCATTTTTGATCAATGTAAATTGTTAGAAAATTTTGTCTGATGCAGAGCTGAAATCTACCTCTGTGCAACTTATTAATTGTAGTTGTCAAGTCCAATTCCCCTTTAACATGGCGGTCCTGCTCATGCTAGCAGATAGCTATTATGTTCTCCCTCTCTCCTCTTCTCCAGCTGGCCTTCTATGACATGGTTTAGAGTCTACACTCTCCTGGTGGCTTTCCTCTGGACAGTCTCCAGTTAGTCATTGTCCTTCCTAAAATGTGGCACCCCAGGCTGAATCAAGAGCTTTAGATGTGGTCTCACGGGGCAGAGGACATCAGGCTCACCATCTCTCTCATCTGCATAGAATGCAGCTATTAACGGGAAACAAAGTCACATCTTCCCCCTCTCCCTTTCTTGGGGTCTACTACATCACACTGATGATTTATTTTCAGCTTGCAGTCCAAAAAAAACTCCACCAGGTTTCTCTCCATGCTTCCCCCATCTTGTTTCTGTTTCTACATGTGTTTTTAACTCAAGTATACAGTGAAAAGAACATTTTAGCTCTGGAATCAGAGAACCTGGGTTCAAATCTCCTCCTCCCACCCATCTCCCAGTACTCAACATATTGTGACCTGGGACAAGTCACAACCTCCTTGGGTTCCTCATCTATAAAATTAAGGAATAAGATGAGATGACCCCTGATGTCCCTTCCAGGTCAGGCTCTCTGATCCTGTGCCTAAACTTTACATTTCTCTTTAAATCTCATTTTAGCCTTCAACACAATGAGATCTCTGTGGGACACAGTTCTGCTTTACAACCTGCTGGCTATTCCTCCCTACTTATAGGACCTGCCAATGTGATACCCTTGCCATCTCTGCCCTTGTCTAAGTCACTGATCCAATGTTGAGTGGAATGTAAAGCTGAGGGCAGAGCCCTGGGGACCAGCTAGAAGGTATTTCATCAATGAAAGGTGCAGTCTCAGCATCACCTGGAAGGTGAACAGCCTTGGTGTTAATAGCACCAGGGTATCACTAGGTTGCTGTAACCGAGAATCTTTCTAGTTGAATGTTACATGAAACACATCTCAAATGCCCGCAGAGCTGAGAGAGCATGGATCCGGTTCCAATTAATAGTTGATGAAGAATATAATTAATCATCAGCTAAGGCCCAGTGCCTAGGGTCTCAAGGCACTGTTCCAAGGTCTCTGTGATTTGGGGTAATACTCCCTCATGAATTCCATCAGCTATTTACCCCCTTTTCTATCTGCCCCAAATTGGCCTGAAGATTGTGAATTGCCCCAACCTTTTGAAATCACGAAATCATAGAACTTCAAAGTAGGAAGAAAACTTAGTGGCCATTTAGTCTAACCCAGACTTGAATAATAATCCCCTTTGCCTTATTCCTGGCCCTCATGCACCCCTTCCAGCCCCTGCCATGTCCCTGACCCTCGCCTGTCCAGCCTCTCTGGCTGAAGACTTCACCACCACTAGAAGCACCCCAGTCTGCTCTTGGAAAGCTTTTAGAGTTGGAAAGTCCTTGTTTTTGTTTCTTTTTCTTCATCCCTCACCTAAATTTCCCTTTTTGTAACATGCACCCATTGTTCCTACTTCTGAACAGAAAATAGAAGATCACAAATGAAAAATCTTAAGATGGGTCTGGATTTCTAGACCCATGATGTCATGAGTGAGCCCAGCATCCTGGTCTACTTCACATTGCAGTCAACCTTCAGTCAACCAAGTGTCCCCAGGGAGTGAACAATCTACTACGGAGGGAAGAAGGGTAGCCCAGGGGACGTGTATCCAGATAAATAAATACAAAAATAGGCAAATAATTTCATTTGGGGGAAAGTATGTTGATAGTGGATAGAGCTGGAAAAATCTCAGAAGTCTGCTTTGACAGATGGGGAAATCGAGGCTAGAGAAAGGAATTCTCTTGTTATACAGGTTGTAAATATCAGAGTCTGGGTTTGAACCCAGGACCTCTCTCACTCCAGATCTTTTGAGGCAGAGCTGACTCTTTCCATTGTACCACACTGCCTCCTTAATGTGAGACCCAGAGAGAGCAATCTACACATCCAAGGTAACACAGTTAACTGGGACAGAATGGAAATTAGAACCCAGTCTTCCTGGCTCCAGGGTTCAAGTGCATCTGCTTCCAGGTCCTAACACTGTACCAGAAGCATAAAAATAAAAAGATTCCCATGTCCTCAAAGAATTTGAAAGCTCCTATCATCGTCATCCCAATAGAGATCCTGTCCTCCTGCTGGTAATGAGAGAGTCTTGCCAGTCTGCCCCCACCAAGGGCCCAGCAGGCTACCTTTGCTCTGCTGGAGGACGGGTGGGGCTGGGCTGGCCGAATCAGCTGAAAGCCCTCACCCTTCCCCTGTGGCAGCCTCCAAAGGCAGCTGTACCCTCCTGCTCCCTCTGCCTTCTCCAGATTTCAATGTCCCTCTCTCTGGCTTGCTCTCTGCCTGCCTTAACCCCTTCCCCCTGCCATTTTCCCTGGCAATAACTCTTATTTTACAGCATTTTCTAGTTTGCGAAACACCTTCCTCATAATAGATAGCACTGTGAAGGACATAGCACTAGTATTAGAATCATCTGCTTTTTTACAGATGAAGAAATAGAGACTCAGAGAGAGAGGGAACAAATTGCCTGCAGTCACATACCTTGTGAGGGCAGAACTAGAATTTGACTCTAGGTCTGGAGACTTTAGGTCTGAAACTCCACTATACCCCATTGCTTCTCAACTGTCCGTTTACCTGAACTCTCAGGGCCTGAGGGGGTAGCTCCAGGGCCTCTTGGGAACACAAGGAAAATTTATGTGTCTGCAGTAATTCTTTCTTTCCATACAGCTACCATGGAATTGACTGACTCTCAAATGGGAGCACAGGAACTTGGCTGAGGTCCTCTGGGTTCTCCTTCTTTGTACCTATTTCCCCTTAACTCAAGGGCAGCTAGGTGGCACAGTAGATAGAATGCCAAGCCAGGAAGATCTGAGTTCCAATCCAACCTCAGATACTTTCTAGTTGTGTGACCTTGGGCAAGTCACTTCACCCTGTTTGCCTCAGTTTCCTCATCTGTAAAATGAGCTGGAGAAGGAAATAGCAAACTACTCCAGTATCTTTGCCAAGAAAGTCCCAAATGGCATCATGAAGAGTCGGGAACAACAAACAATGATTCCTCTTGCTCGACAGTACTGTAGGGCCTAGTGAACACCCCCATGCTCTTCCCTGGCCTTGGGCCCTAGGCTCGTCCTCTAAGAAATACAGAAACCCATTTATTCACTTCAACTCTGGGTTTTGCTTGGCTTAGGTCTTGAGCTGTCATCATATCCTAATTAGAAAAGCAATCCAGATCATCATGCTTTCTCACTAATGCCTGATCTCCCTTCAATTGGTCTTAACTGCTACAATTTATACCTTTAAACCATGCCAGAGGAAAAGAATGAATTTATACAATTTATTTTATACAATATATACAATCTTCCCCAAAGTTAACACCAAAATGCTGATAATGGTCCAAGAAGGGTCAGTCTAATAACCTTTCCCTTTGGCCACTATGTAAGTTTCCCTAGTTCTCTTCTTCCTTGGAGCATGGACCCAAAGGCCTCTTGAGAACCCTTCCAACCCTATGCTTCTGAGTCTCTCCCCTCAAGTAATTAAACAATTCATTTCAATTCCACAAATATTTATTAAAGACCTGCTATGCTCAGGGTATTGTCCCCCAGGGGGCAGGGTGGGTGGTCCATAGGTAACATCATAAATTTAGACATAGCAGAGATGTTAGAGGCAATCAATCCATTCCAATGAATGTTTCAGTAAGACTTAGGCCCTCATGGCCCTCATGGCCAGCAGTGACCTTGCAGGTTAACTCTAGGTGTGATGAATGATGCTTAGTCCAAGTACAAAAACTCATACTTAGAGCCCTGCCCAAAAGGCAGAATCATTCAGTGACCCAAAGCCTCTGGGGTAAGGCGTTCCCTAGGTTAAACAGGCATTTCCATCCCCTTCCTTCACATCACCTGCTACTCATACATCCTATTCAGTTATTTTTTTGCTATGTCCTTGTTCTGTGCTTTTTTCTTTATGAGCAGAGTAATAAAATGAGAGTTTAAAGAGAAAAGAAAATGCCCAAGCTATACAGTTGGGACATTGAAGGCATGACAAGGTGATGCCATCATATGTAATGTCCAAGTTAATATAATTGGCATATGGGAACACATATGTGCTTGTGGGAGCCTCAGACAAGGATCTGGGGCTGAGACCATCTCAGGTGAAGTGGGCATAGAAGACAGGAAGCAAAATCAGGAACAGACAGAGACAGAATCAAGGCATTAAAGCCGTGGTCACAAGGACCAAAAATCCCAGGATGTGAAGCTGGAAAGGAGTTCAGAGTTCACTTAGTCCAACTCTCTTATTTTATGAAAGAGAAAACTTTATCTCAGAGAAGGGAAATTACTTGCCTATGGTCATATAGTACCACTGATACTTGAACATAGCTCCTCTAATCCAGTTCTCATCTGTAAAATGGAGAAAATAATCCTGTAGCACTTGCCTCACAGTCTATCCTATCAAATTGGATTGTGTACATAGAGCAGTTTAATAAACGTAGAGAATATGCTATGATTATTTCTCTAATAGAATGTATGTTCCTCAAATTCAGGGAACAGAAGACTAAGTAGGACAGAGCCCCTGGCGCTTTATCACAGGGAACCAAAATTTGAAGGGAGCCAAAGTGATATCCTCATGCAAGCCTCCTCACCCATCAAAAGCTAGATAGGAGATCAGGGTTTGGGGAGGCAGATGACCAGTAAGGAGTAAGAAAATTCCAGACTTCCCTTGGTGATGCTTCTCCCGCTCCTCACCCCAGTTTGCAGATTAACCCCCTTTGTTCCTAGCCCCTAGCCCTGCTGCTTCCCCAGAGAGCCTGACAAGATGATGGGATCAGAGATGGAGAGAGATGCTGCCAGCTACTCTCTGAGTCTGGCCCCTAAGATAAGCAATCATATTCCCATTGGAGGATGACCAGAAAACAAAAACAAAAAACACCCAGCCCTTTTTTGTCTTGGGAATTGACAGCCTAGGCTAGACTACACAGAGACTGATCAGTCAGTCTTTGTCCTAGGAAGCCAGTGAAAGTCATACTGAGTCACCCACAGGCGTCTAGGGATTAGGGGATAGAGATGGAACCAGGGTCAGTTCAGATAGTGAAGGAAGAAGACAGCATATGTAGCCTAAAGAACTCAGAGCCAAAGAAGAAAGGCAGTCTTTGAACCCCAGTGGTTCTCCGGACCTAGAAAAGCTTTTCAGGAGTGGATACATCATGATTAACCGGCTACCAGCTCTTGCAGGCCCGGGCTTGCAGCCTTGATAGTGTGAGCAATCAATCAAAGCATCCCGTACCTTCATCCACTTCTCTTCTCCCTCCCCCCCTTCCTCCTGTATCCCTCATCCTCTGCTCCCTCCCATACAACAAGTCCCTGTAAAGTAACCATGGTAGTGGAAGTTGTTTAGTTAGAAGGATGTTGCCCAGGAAATGTGGTCAGGTTCCTGTAAGGACTTGTATGAGAAGGCTTTCCTCATCCCCAGGCTCCCTTTGTTGCCCTGAATTTCTTCTTGGGGTATTTAGGATGAGAACTCCCTCCTAGATCCTCCCTTCTTCCTCCCCTCCTATTCTCCAACAAAAGGCTTATCCCCTAATCCTTTCCTCCCACCCAGATACACAGCCCCTAACTCTTCACCAAAGGATTCCTTTCATCCAGCAACCAGCTCTCTCTCAGACCATTAGCCACTGGGTCTCTTTGTCAAGGAGATTTGGGGACACACTGGTAGTGTGTGGCAAGGAATGACTGAAATGACCCAGGAAAGGGCCCCTAACTACCTAGCATTTGTGAATCTCTAGAGCCTCATTGTACAAAACAGACTAGATCTTTATAAGTTTCACAATATTATACAGAATAGTTTGAGGGAACTGTAGAGCAGACTTGGACCTAAGAGGTATTTAGAACATAAAATGTCTGATCTGGGAGAGCCCTTAAGACAAAGAATGTCAGAGCTGGAAGAGACCAGGAC
The DNA here is from genome assembly GCA_028646515.1 of Pseudochirops corinnae. Lineage (NCBI taxonomy): Eukaryota > Metazoa > Chordata > Mammalia > Diprotodontia > Pseudocheiridae > Pseudochirops > Pseudochirops corinnae. The sequence goes on from CM053588.1 coordinate 48,671,729, forward strand.
ATAGAGCATCAGAGTTGGAAGAGGATTTAGAACAAAGAATGTTAGAGATAGGAAAGGTCTCTGGGATCAAAGCCTTCATTTTGCAGATGAGGAAATTGAGGCTCACAGAGGAAGTGAGTCACCCAAGGTCATTCAGGCAGTAAGAAGCCCGAGTGACAGAATCATGGATTTGGTTGACAACTCTATGGCCACCTGTTCCAACTCTTACCCACCCCTACCCTCGCCTGCCAAAAACAAAACTCTGTTAAAACATACATGACAAGCAACCATCCAGCCTTTGCTGGAGGACATCCAATATAGGGAAGCAGACATTTCCCAGAGCAGTCATTCTGCTCTGGGACAGCTCCGATTACTAAGAAGGTTTTTCTGCTATCAGGCCTAAATCTTCCTCTTCAGGTTCCACTCTCTGAGCCAAGTGGGACAAAATCTGTTCCTTCTGACAGCTGGCCAAGTGTGTGGAGGCAGGGTCATATCCCACCTATGCCTTCTCTTCTAAGGGTAAACATCTCAGACCTTCCAAACAGTCCTCCTAGCAGAACCAGGAGAACAGTGCACACAGTAACAGCAATATCATATCATGATCAACAGTGAATGACTTAAGTCGTCTCAGCAACAGTGATCCAAGACAATTCTGAAGGACTTACTATGGTAAATGCTCTCCAACTCCAGAGAAAGACCTGATGGGGTCCGAAAGCAGATCAAAGCAGGCTATTTTGGTTTTTCATGGTTTTTCTTTTCTTTCTTTCTTTCTTTTTTTGTTTGTGTCTTCCTTCACAATTTGATAATATGTTTTGCATGATTGCACATGTATCACCTATATCAAATTTCTTACCCTCTCAGGAGGGAGAGAATTTGGAACTCAAAATTTTAAAAAGTGAATGTTAAAATTGTTTTGACATATAATTAGGGAAAAATAAAATATCATTAAAGAAAAAAGTTTAAAAATCAAACAGTCTTCATATGTTATGGACTCAGGGCCCAATGCTGCCCTGCTTGCTCTCCTCTGGATGTTCTCCAGTCTATCAATAGACTTACTTAACTGTGGAACTCAGAACTCAACACCGTATTCCAAATGTGGTCTGATGAGGGCAAATTCCCATAAGACTATCTCTTTCCTGGAAACTCTACCCTTCTTATGAAACCCAACTTTGTATTAGTTTTTCTGGTCACCATATTACATATTAATTCATTTTGAGCTTGCAGTGCACTGAAATCCCCAAATCTTTTTCAAACAAACTACTTTCTAACTATTTTTTCCCCATCTTGTACTTTGGAAGTATTTTTATATTCAAATGCAATACTGTAAGGCTATTAAGTTTTGCAACAGGTTTTCTATCTCCAAACCCAGAGATCTTTTCACTGTCATATAGAATAATCAAAAAAATCAATCAACAAGGACTTACTCCATAGAAATGCCCTATGTTTGACAAATCAAATAGTAAGGAGTATGTTGTGATTTAAGATTCTTCTAGGGAGAGATAAAACTCCAAATATACTAACTCATCATCCCAAGATCCTAGGGGACCCTAGAGATCATTTACCTCAACCCCCTCACTTAGTAGATGATGTCAAAGAGGGGAGGTGATCAAAGTAGAGACAAAATGGTGCTATGGATAAATGAGAACCAACATTAGAGCCTGGAATACAGGGACTCAAATCTCACTGCTTGTACCACGTGAACTTAGGCAAGTCACTTTGATTTTTGTCCTTTAGACACCTCTCTATAAGACTATAAATTGCAAAGCAGGTGGCGATCTGCATTAGGAGAGGGAGTTTCATCATCTGTGAGTTTCCTATGTGAATGAAATCACAAGATTGTGATTTCCTTTCTCCCTCCCTCTCTTCTTTCTTTCTCTCTTATTCCTTTCTTCTTTCCTTTTTCCCTTCCTTCCCTCCTTCCTCCCTTTCTCCCTCCTTCCTTTCCTCCCTCTTTCTCTTCCTTCCTCCTTTCCTTCTTTCCTTACTTCTTTCCTTTCTTCCTTCCTTCTTTTCTTCTTTCCTTCCTTCCTTCTTTCCTTCCTTCTTTCCTTCCTTCCTTCCTTCCTCCCTTCCTTCCTCCCTTCCTTCTTTCCTTCCTTCTTCTTTTTGTTCTTCCCTCCTTCCTTCCCTGGTTGCAGGGACTGTATAATTTAGTGGGAGAGAAAAGGAAAGTACACAAACGACCTATCCCTGTCACATATGTAGTAAGTGATCACAAGGAACCTAATTCTTTTTTAAGATCCTGCAGGATGAGTGCATAGTATTTACTACATGCACTTGTGATGATGGAGTATAAATTGTGTATGATCCCAAGTTGAGTAGGATCAGCCTTCCTTAAAAAGTTTGGTGAGACTACCCTAGTCCCAATCTAGAAACAAGAAATATAGAATAAGCATCATGAGCTGGAATTTTCAGCCTAACAGAAATGTAGCCTAAGGTTGGCCCAGGAATTTCTCCTTTTGGGGAAGTTGGATAGGCCAAAAATCGTTGGAAGGACATTGAAAGACCAGCTTTGCTGAGAATAGTTGCTATTCATAGCAGAGCATCATACAATATTGCTGTTACTGTATACGATGTTCTCCTGGTTCTGCTCATTTCACTTTGTATCAGTTCATGAAAGCCCAGGTTTTTCTGAGAGGATCCTGCTTATCATTTCTTATGGCACAATAGTATCCTATCACAGTCATATACAACAACTTGTTCAACCTTTTTCCAGCTGATGGACATCCCCTCAATTTCCAATTCTTTGACACCACAAAGAGAGCTGCTATAAAAATTTTGTACACGTAGCTCATTTTCCTTTTTGTTTTTTATCTCTTTGGGGCACAGACCTAGTAGTGAGTAGGTGCTATTATTATTCCCCTTTTGCTGATGAGGAAACTGAGGCTAACAAGGGTTAAATGTTTTGCCCAAGGTCACACTGATATTAAGTGTCTGAAACTCAATTTTAATTCAGATCTTCCTGACTCCAGGCCCAATTCTCTATGTGCCACCTAGTTGACTACTGCAGAATAGCAGGTTGGTCTAGGCTTGATACCAGGAAAAAATAATTTCTAAGAATTAGAGTTGTCTGCCTCATAAGGTAGTGAGTTCCCTGTCACAGGAGGGCATCATACAGAAATTAACTAGATAACCATTTGCATGGGTTCTTGTAGAGAGTTTTCCTTTTCAGCTATGGATGATCTCTGAGGTTTCTTCCACTTGTGAGATAATGATTCATCCACAGAAAATAGCCCAGCTCAGTGGTTGATGAATCAGAGGGTGGAGGATCCTGCTATACTGTGAAACTGACCAAGGTTTAAGTCCCTAGTTTTAAAAGGTCTCATTAAAACTTTGCTCAGAGTCCTTACCTTGCTCTTGGGGTAGGTTCGTCTCTGTCAAGCCTCCCCCAGCCAATGTGCAGCCAAAGATTGTTAGGGACCAATGAGAACGACACAGTGACTTTTCTGAATGCAGCCCTGATGCTGAGGAATCTCCCTTTAAAGAGGGTATCAGAGTGCTCATGGGGCAGCAGGTGCTTGGAGCCAAGGAGCTTGATCAGTGAAATTTATGGCCCATGTATGTTCAGAGAACACTACTAGCATAGATCTGTCAGGCGCACGCACAGGCATATTAGGGATACGGTGATAAATAGCAGTGCATCCTACCTAGCAAGGCTTACGCCTATGGTCTTCTATGTGTGTCCTTATAAATACTGTTTACACAAAGGTGCTTGGTGAAAACAAAGAATTATTACGTGTTTTGCATGAGTCTAGGTTTTTATGGGTTGAGAAATCAGAAGTTCTGATAACTGCTATTTTTTATTTTCCCTGTTATTTCCAAAGGGACCCTAATGTGGCTGCTAGAGCTAGAAAATATTTGGCCAAGACCTTTCCCTCCAATTTTTTAGAATTGTAAAAAATGCCACCATTAAGCCAATGTGAACATGACTGAAAATCTTGGAAATGCAGAAAAAGCAATGAGAACAGATGGGCTATCCTAGCCAAAAGGAAGTAAGGCAGAGTAGTTATGGTCTCCTAGATTCACAGAAAGATGAAGCCTTAGGGTATGGGAGAGAATTAAGCCAATGGGAGCCAGTTGGGTGGGTACAAATGTTCCAGAGAGCCTAGAGAGTAGAATACAGGCTCCCTGAGGATAGAGACTGTCAAGATATCTTTATCATGACATTCTTAGCACTTGCCATAATACCTTCCTCAAAGCAAGCATGCTCTGCCTTTCCATGTCTATCCTTTCTAGTGACATACTGACTTTGCCTTAGGTCAGGGTATCTAGAATCTGTGAACTTTAAAAATTAGATAGATAGACAGACAGATAGATAGATAGATAGATAGATAGATAGATAGATAGATAGGTAGATAAGCATATTCCAATATAACCAGTTTCTTTTGCAATCCTGTGCCTTTTCATTTAGACACTTAAAAACATGATTCTGAGAAGTCGATAGGCCTTACCCAACTACCAAAAAAATTAACTCTTGATGTTGATATACCCCTCCTACTGCCTGCACCTTCTTCCCCTTTCAGGATGTGTGTGTGTATGTGTGTGTGTGTGTGTGTGTGTGTGTGTGTGTGTGTGTGTGTGTGTGTGTAATGTAACCCTCCTTACTAGATATTCCCAACTCCCACAAAACCTTACTAATCAGCACCCCTTGCCTGTGACCTAAGAGCATAATAATATAGATGTAGCGCTGGAAGGACCATGGAACTTATCCAACCTCCTTAACCAACAAGACGAAAAAATTGAGGACCAGAGAAGTTAAATCATAGTAATGGAAAGTTGGAAGGGACCTCAGCTGCCATCTTGTCTAATTCTATACCTAAAGGGAATCCCTTTGGTACTATACCTGACAAGTGGTCATCTGGTCTCTTCTTGAAGAATTCCAAGAATGAGAACCCACCACCTCCTAAAATAGCTCGTTCCACTGATTTGTCAAGGACATATGGAGGGTAAGTAGCAGAGCAGGTCCTTCTGACTCCAGAAAAAGCTGCTCTTTTCATTGCTCTTACCACCCTGCCTCCCCTATCAGATCAAGAAATCAGTCAATCCAGAAGCAGCTAGGTGGCTTAGTGAATAGAGCACCAGCCCTAGAGTCAGTAGGATCTGAATTCAAATCTGGTCTCAGACTCTTTTGACACTTACTAGCTATGTGACCTTGGGCAAGTCACTTAACCTTGCCTTCCCCCCCCTCCAAAAAAAAAGAAAGAAAGAAAAGAAACCAGTCAGTCCTACCTGAAAGAGACCATGTTCCTTCCTATAAAACCTGTGACCTGCTTTGGCATTACTTGTGGGATGATCCAGCTGTTAACCACACAGAAGAAGGGACAGCCTGGATGCTGGGCCAGGAAGGCCATATTTCACTGGGTCATTGATCCCTTCTCAGGCTGTCCCCAGGCCTGGAATGCCCTCCCTCTTCATCTCTGCTGCCCACTTTCGTTCAAATCCACCCTTCTACAGGAAGCCTTTCCCAATCCCTCTTCATTCTAATGTCATCCTGCTGTGGATTTTCACTGGCACATAGTTGTTTCCATGTTGTCTTCCCCTTTCCCGCTTAGACCATGAGCTCTTTGAAGGCAGAGACTGTCTTTTACCTTTCTTTATGTTCCCACACTTGGCACAAAACTTGGCATGTAGTACGTGTCATAGTAGTAGGCCTGCACCTCCTCTGGGGATTGAGCTACTAATGTAACTTGATACCTCTGCCCTTCCACCCACTCCCCTCATAACCAATTGTATGCTTGTGTCCAATCTGAATGGACATGTGCCCTACTCCTCATGGCCCAGGTTGTTCCAAGATGAGTCATAAGCCTTTGCCTGTGAATAAAGGCCTAATAAAGGCCCATTGTATTGCTTTCAGCACTCACTGGCCAGTGTGTCTCTTCTCCATGAAATGCCAGCACCTCCCCCTCACACATCTCCCATTCTATACAGATCTCCTATATACCAACCTAGACCTGGCCAGCCAGAGCCCCAGTGGGCAGCTACCACAACCAGATGAACAACCACCACAGTCTGTCTAGACCAACATATTTACCTATTGTCTCCCCAATTAGAATGTAAACTTCTGGAGGGCAGGTAAGTACCCCCAGAGATAATCCCAGGGCCTGCCATATAGCAAGTGTTTCGTCATTGCTTGTTGGCTGAGGATTCTTAATAAATGTTTTGTTTCTTGGAGAGGAGCGGAGAGTGCCGGCTGGGGCCCATGGACTATCCAAGATCAGTGGAGCAGCTGCTGTTTGGTAACACCAGAGGTACACTGGGTAGACCAAAGGTGTACCTTTTGCCAGCTTACTGAGGGAAGGGAGTCCAATAGGGGGGTGCTATAGCTTCCACCTTCCCTAGGTTCCCCTGTCCAGTTTGTATTGGCTGAACCTTCCTCAACAACTTGGAATCACCCTGGCCCAAGCCTCTTGCCTCCCTTACAAGATGGAAAGTTCACCAGGTTCCCCAGGCATCAGGTCAGCGTATTCTTCCCTTGCCTTAGCACAAAGCTGAGGAAACAAGACTGGCTGGCTCATTCAATGGGAGAGGGCTTTGGGGCTGATCCTAGAGTAGAGAATATGAACGTTGTGTTCTGGACCCCTCTGGCAGTCTGATGAAGCCTGTGGACTTCGCAGAGTCAGGTCTTCTAGTGCATAAATAAAGTGCATAACAGGAAAGAAAATCAATTACATGATAATAATGACAGCCAGCATTTATGTAGTGCTGAGTGTTTTACTAGTGTTCTCTCATTCAATGCTCACAACAACCCTGGGAGGTGGATACCATTGTTGTCCCCATTATACAGTTGAGGAAACTGAGCAGACAATGGTTAAGTGACTTGTCAAAGGTCACACTAGCTAGTAAATGAGGCTGGATTTGAACTCTTCTTCCAGGTCCGGTACTCTATACACTGTGGTGCCACCAGCCGCCTATACTGAAATCATATTGTTCTAGAGAGACCTAAAGGATCCCAGTTCTTCTGTTTCACAACTCTGTGAACCTCAACAAGTCCTTGAAACTCTTGGAGACTCAGTTTCCTTCTGTCTAACATGGAGGGGGGATATTTTTTTACCCTACCAACCTTACAAGATGGTTGTAAAGAAAGAAAAATTTCCTATTTCAAGAAATAGGAAAATGGGGGGAAAAAAAAAACCTTGGGGTGGCTAGGTGGCTCAGTGAATAGAGCATCAGCCCTGGAGTCAGGAAGACTTGAGTTCAAATCCAGCCTCAGACACTTGATACTTAACTAGCTATGTGACCTTGGGCAAGTCACTTAACCCCAATTGCCTTGCTTTCCCGCCTCAAAAAAAAATATAGGAAAATGCTAGAGAAAGATGATCATTGTGTATTTTAAAATATTGGGAAACAGTATGGTAGAGAGGATAGAAAACTAGCCTTGAATCTAGGAAAAACTGGGTTCAAGACCAGTCATTCAAACTCTTAATGATATAGGCCAGTGGTTC
>CM053588.1:48679649-48746833 GCA_028646515.1 Pseudochirops corinnae
TGTTTTTCTGTCATATTCAACTCTAAATGACCTTCCCCTCTCTAGTCTTCCCTTTAATCAGCTGTAGTTAAGGGCATTAGACAGCTAATTAATCCCCAAGTCTCCCTCTATCTCTAGATTTTATAACCAGGGTCATATTTGGAATATGGGCTTCTCTTCGAACAGGGAGCTGGACTGAAAGGGAGGGCAGGCCCGCTTTCTGATCCAGCAGGGATCAGTGCCTATTGGGGCACACTCAGCTAGCCCAGAAGCTGTATTGTTCTGTTCAGGCAGAAGAATCAGGCATCCGGCACGGGGGCTCCTGCCAAGACGTCTGACCACAGCTCACAAAAGAAGCCCCAGAAACAAGCATCTTGTGTTAGAGAGAGGTCATCCAAGTTTGCCCACCAGATCGATGCCCTCCTAGCAAGGGAGGGCTGAGCCAAAGAAAGGCAGTGAAGTGTTTTCCTCGGTGACAAGCCAAAAGACTGGGGAAAAGGCTGCATTCTGTCCGATCCCCCAGTGTGCTGGCTGATTGAAAAGAATAACAATGATGAGCCTAATCTTTAATAAAAATGCTTTAATTAAAATAATCCATAGCTAGTCAGCTCTCAATTATCTGCCCTACTGGAGCAGGAACAGGTACATGGGTAATCCAGAAACCATTTATCTGTTTGACTTTGGAATACGTCGTCAGAGAGTTTTTTTTTTCTTTTTCTTTTCTTTCTTTTTTTTTGGCAATGAAATCACCTCCTAAACTGAGCTGCTAAATCAAATGCTGAGAAACTATGTGGGATAATCAGTGAACAGAGTACTAGACTTGGAATCTGGAAGACTGAGGTCCGAGTCTTGCCTCTGACACCTGGGTGACCCTGAGTAAATCACTGAACTTCTGACTGCCTCCAGACAACTCGCACTCCTGCATCACCAATTTCCTATTGGACATTTCACAGAATGTCCTAGAGATATGTCGAATCTAACGTGTCCAAGACAGGACTTATTTTCTTTCCCCTGAAACCTTTTCCTCTTCTCAACTTCCCCTATTTCTGTTGAAGGCAACATCATCTTTTCAGCATCCCAATTTATAATTTTCCACTGTCACCCTCCACACCAATTCTCCACTTCTCTCTCTCCCTCCCCTTCTGGTTTTCCCTCCTCCAGCGGCTGCCATATCTCGCAGTGACATCTCCTTCTCCTGCCCCTTCTCTCTACTCACACTGCCATCACTTCAGTTCTGGCACTCATCACCTCCTGCGTTATTTATGGAAACCATAAGCTCATTGGTCCCCCAACCTCAAGACTTTCCTTTCTTCAGTCCATACTCCTTACACTTGCCAAGATGATTTTCCTTAAGCACAGATCTGACCATGTCATTTCCATTATATATGTGTCTGTCATATATAATTTTTCCATCTTGTCTCCCCCATTTAGAATCTGAGCTCAAGGGCAGACAATGTTTTTACCTTTCTTTGTAGCCCAAATGCTTAGCACCTAGCAATTAGCAAATGTGTAATAAATATTTGTTGACTCATTGGCTGGCTGAGTAAACACCTGTGGCTGCCTATTACCTCTTGGATGAAATAGAAATTCCTCTTTTTAGCTTTTAATGTCTTTCCCAGTTTGCCCCCAGTCTATCTTTATAGGCTCATTGTACATCACACCATCCCACCTCCCCCTTCTATTCTGCCAAACTGGCCTACCTTCTGTTTCTCCTTCAAGACACTTTTCCCATCCCAGTTACTTGATTCTGGCTGCCCCTCAGGCCTGAAATATACTTCCCTCTCACCTTTACTTCATAGGATCTCTTTCCTTAAGATTCAGCTCAAGTATTAGTTTCTTCATGGAGCCTTTCCTGATTCTGCCCATCTGCTTGTGCCTCCCTCACTTTCTATCTCATATTTCACCATTTTTATTTCATTTATTTTTTTATTCTCTTCATTTTTTCCCATATATATTACATGTATTGTTTCCCCAACAGCATATCATCAGCTCCTTGAAAGTACCAGCTGTGTGACATTGATCAGATCACTTAGCTTCTTTGGAACTCAGTTTTCTAATCTGTAGAATGGGGAGTTAGGATTAGAATATATTTCAAGGTCGACTTCCAGCTGTAATATCACCTAGCAACAGGAGGTCTTCTGGCACTTGTAGCTGCTGGAGAACAGGGAAAGTTTTAGCTAATAATGTTGGAAAAGCAGGATAATCAGGAAACATAGCAGGTCTTGAATACCAAGCCCAGGTGTTTGAATTTGCTCAAAAGGCAATAGAAAGGCCCTGAGGATTTCAGAGGAGAATGACAAGATCAGGCCAGTGCATGAGCACGCTTATTCTGGTAGTGGCATGTAAGAAGGCTTTATCTTTCTATCTCTTCTAGTGCTTAGCCAAGGCCCAAAGCTGTACAATAATAGGTGCTTAATAAGAGTTTGTTAAGTGAGTGCATGATTGAGTGAATTGCCTGCCTCTTGGTGCAGTCCAGCCAATTTTCCTGCAGGCATTCATAATGTTTGGGGGAGAGGGCGGTTGATGAGGGGAATAATGTCCAAAGGCTGTGTCTGCTGCCTCCGATCTCTTGATTAGGCCTCTGTTTCTTTAATAACATTCACTATTGACCTTTTAATCACGAACCCGACTATAATGACATCTCCTTTCTTATTAGTACTAACAACAAACGATGGCCCATGCTGTCTCCTGCTCAGCCCCAGGCTTCCTGGTTACGAAAAATGAATTGGTCTGGAGGGGTGGCCTGAGTTTGATCCCTGGAGTGGGATGTGCTTGGGTTTTCTCCAGCTCTCTGTGTCCTCTGCCCTATGAATGTCCTGGCTTTCTCTCTACCCCTATGCTTTGATGGTGTAGGTCGCTCCCAGTATAGAGTTGGGGAGAATCGGGGCAATGTGTAAAGAGGAGTGAAAGAAAGAGTCATAGGTGAGCATGAGTCTCCCAGTGGGAGAAACTGGAATCTCTTTCCTGATAGGCATTTGGAGACATGTCCTCGTAGCTCCAGAATCTCAGAACAGGAGGAGAAGTCATGTAATCAAACATTTACCTTCTGTGACTTATGCAGCAAGTCCTTGATGAAAGGTTCCAAGTGAGAAGGAAATCCCTGCATTTCAAGATGGTCCCTGTGATCTCTTGACCCCCTGGATTATTAGGAAATTTTTCTTTAATTCAAGCCAAAATAGATTCCTCTCTATCACTTCTACCCATTGTTCATAGTTCTTCCCTCTAGGGGAGGGATGGGGAACCTGCAGCCTTGAGGTCACATGTGGCCCTCTAGGTCCTCAAGTGTTGCCCTTTGACTCAGGGGTGGAGAACCTGACTGATTCAAAAGGCTATACTTGAGGACCTAGTGGACCACATATGGCCTCAAGACCACAGGGTCCCCAACCCAGCTCTATAGTCAAGCAGAACAAATTAAATCTGTCTTCCACTAATTCCTCCAAATACTATCAGTCATTATGGCCCTCTATTCTTAAGTCTTCTCTTCTCCAGGCCAAACATCTCCAGTCCCTTAATAAGTCCTACTTTGGCATAGTCTTCAAAGCTCTAGCCCTCTAGATTATCCTTAGTGGGATGGGCTCCATCTTGTCCATGAGCTTCCTTGAATGTGGTACCCAGAACCATTCTCAATGTTCTAGATAGTCAATCAGGGCAGAAGAGAATAGGACTATTGACCATTTCCCATCTCTCTTCCACACAGTCCAGGTTATCATTAGCCTTTTCGGTGACTGCCTTTGCGCAGCATCCCCCCAGTATCAATCGCCATCTCCTTCAGTCATTATGAATGGCTGCTGAACATTGGCTAAACTGAATCACCAGTGACTCAGATTGAGGGCTTTGGAAGTCCATAACAATTCTGAAGTCATTTTGACCAGCCCTTGATAACCATCTTCTTTCTAGAATGGTTCTGATGGTTCTTACCCAAAGGCAGGGGCATGGTGTCCCTAAATACACATTAAGCTTTGGTAATAGCAATAATAATGGCCATCTTATGCCACAACTGATGAGTAATAAAGCATTTTAATCCATCTTCTCATTCAGTCTTCACAACAAACCTGTGAGGAGAAAAAAGATGAAGATGAGGATGGTTAAGAGGCAGTATGCAATAAAAGAGTTTTGTGCTCCTTAAAGTGCTACAGAAATAGGATTTATCTTCATCATCATCATCATCATCATTCCCCCCCCACTTTTTCTACTTCCTTTTCCTTTATCTGCCCCCACCCCCTTAGAATATAATCTCCCTGAAGACAAGAACAGTGTTTATTTTTAGCTTGTTTTGTATTTGGCAAATAGGTGCTTTATCCAATCTAAACCCTTGCCTGGACTCAGAGAGCCCCCAGTTCAAAGGCAGTCTGAGATACTTACTAACTGTGTGACTCTAGGCAAGTCACTTAACCCTATTTGCCTCAGTTTCCTCATCTGTCAAATGAGATGGAAAAGCAAATGGAAAACCAGTATCTGTCAAGAAAACTCCAAATGGGGTCACAAAGAGTCAGTCACAACTGAACAACAAATCTCTCTAATATCTCTTCAACTCAGTTGGTGTTTAATAAATGCTTGTTAATTGACTGAAATAATTCATATTTCTACGGAGCATCCTAAAAGCTAATAAAGCTTAAGACTGTACTGAGACTTTTGGGGAACCCCTGCGCTTCAAAGTTTATTGGGCTATAAAGTAAACAAGGCATTTTGCATATATTATCTCATCTGATCTTCACAAAAATGCTGTGAGCCAAATACTCTTATTATTTCCATTTTTCATATTAGGAAACAGTGCCTTTGAAACTGCCGACCAAGGTCACAGAGAAATAAGTGGCATAGCTGGGTGTTTACCCCATTTGCTGAACCCTAGGAACAGCTCTTCTACCTACAAATTTTATTTTCTAGGGTGGGGACCCTTCTGTCTCCTATCATTTTCTGTGACAGATTCGTATGGTAAAGTGGCAGCTTCTGCTATAGAGGAGCAAGGATATAATTTTTGGGAACCAAAACTCTGAAAGACTATCAGTTTTTATACCAATTTTTATAACTAGAGGCACAAGATATACAGATGGATGGGATTCTTCAGGATAACAGGCCATGCTGCCAGGGCCCCTGCAGGGGCCCCAAATCAGAGAACGTGGCCACCAACATGGAAGGAAAGGATGAAAATATTGAATTCTGAGTGGGAATGACGATGACTGTTTATTCAACAAACATTGATTAAGTACCCACTTTGTAGTGCTAAGGCAGTCTGTTTTGCCAAGAGTAAAGCAAGGGAACAAAGGAAATGGAAATAGGAGGTCTAAGTTCTAGTCTCATTTCTTACTGAAACTTACTGTGTAATTGAGCAGATCACTTTGCTTTTCTGGGACTCATTTCTTCATCTCCAAAATGAAGAAATTAATCTCCAAAGTCCCTTCGAGCTTTGACTTTCCATGTTCTAACATTTTCTAATTCTAGCTTCTAAGAGGCTACAATTCTATCACAAATTTAGTTGTTCTATTTGCCAATCAATGGGACCATCTCACTATAGTGCCAACACAATATTAACAGAGCTGACGGCCACTGTAAACATGCTGGCATAGTGCTCAATTGCAAAATATAACAGACTCTCCATAAAGGAGACAGAAGCAAAACATTTATTCAGACACCAGAAAAACAAATCCCAAACCCAGTAATCCGATTCTATCATAGTAGCAAAGAAGCTAATAAGCCATAGCAGCACAGAGATTTAGCCTTCCCACAAACCAACATTACTCACAAGCCTAACTCTCTCCCTTGAATCAGTCCTCTCCTCCCTCCAGTCTCTAACTGCTCTGACTCCCAGTTTCCTGTGGGCTCTGCTCCACCCTTCAGCAAATTACTCCCACCACAGGCTTCATGTGATTACATTCAGCCTATTAGGGGCAGGAGATATTTTCAAAGCAGGGAAGGTCTTCAAATTCCCTTAGACTTATTAAGGGGCAAGGAAGATCTTCAAATTACCACAACTATTACACTTGCTTGGTGCCCAATGCCCAGTATTCACTTGGGCTTATCTCCAGACAGACCTGGGCCTCTATCTTCAAGGTCTGGGACACCTAGGATTGAGAACCAGTGGCCTGTGCAATTTAATTTTCCTGCCTTGACTACTTAGCTTTTTTAAAGGTGGGGAGCAGGATAGAGTGGCCATTGTCAATCCCAAAATCCCTTCCATACACTCAGGGAAACATTAATTTTAAACTACCAGAAGTTATAAAAAGAAAATAGACTAGTTTCCTTGCACTTAGTTTAACATAATAAAACCCTTTATCTTGCCTTTCTTATCTCCTATGATTACTTCCATTGAGCAAGGGGAAAATAATTCTGCCTTTCCCCCATATCAGAGAAGGTGCTGTGCTCTATGAGCAAAGCAGGATTGAAGTAATTCAAAAGAAACTTGAGATGCACAAAGTTAGAGTATCCACCCCAAATGTTAACATAGACTATTTGTGCCTGACCTGTGGTAGAGCATTCCAAGCTCATGTTGGTCTGATCAGTCACAGTCGTACACATTGAAACTAGACTCTAGCATAGTGATGTCATTTTGGTTCTCTTTGAGAATGAAGGACAGCAACCAACCAAGCACGAATGAATGAAATAATGAATGAATGAATGAATGAATGAATGAATAAATAAATGATTATTAATTTATCCAGCTAGCACTATGGTTGGAAGCATCAGCATGGTACAGAAGACATAGAATGATATAGACTCAGAGATTTTTAACCTGAAGTTTATGAACTTTACATATATATGTACATGGGTGTGTTTCAGTATAATTGGTTTCCTTTGCAATCCTATGTATTTCATTTTATACATTTAAAGACATTATTCTTAGCAGTCCATAATTGAGGACATGCCTGAGGAGTCCACCATACTGCCCTGAACACACAGGACTATGGATAAAAGGAAGTTAAATGTAGAATCCAAGGACCTGTGACTCTCTAAACACCCAGGTGATGTCTTGAGCTCACCTCTTAAGCACTGGTTGCCTCTTTTTCTTCATATGAAAATGAGAGGTTTAAAACTGGGTATTTCCTAAGGTCCTTTCTAGCTTTAAATTGATCCCTCTTGCCCACCCCCTCAAAAAAATCCCAGCTCTCCAAGGAGAATACAATTCCTCGTTGCTGACTGTTGGATTGATTGACTAATCTGGAACCACCATCAACTGGCAATTCTTAGCCCGGAAAGGGGCAGCTAGGTGGCACAGTGGAGAGCGTGCCAAATCTGGCGTCCGGAAAACTCACCTTCCTGAGTTCAAATCTGGCCTCAGACACTGACTAGCTGTGTGACCCTGGGCAAGTCACAGAGCCCTGTTTACCTCAGTTTTCTTATCTGTAAAATGACAAACCACTCTAGTAGTATCTTTGCCAAGAAAACTCCAAATGAGATCATGAAGAATTGTATACAACTGAACAACAGTCGTGAAAAGTTATTGTTTTGGGTTTTTTTTTACTTCAAGATTTAGTTAAATTTTTTCTTTCTTTGGTTTGTCTTAATAGGGAATTTTTGAAAGTAGAGGCCAGTTCTATCTAATTCCTGTTACACAAGTACTCCTGGTCAAAGGATTCCAAGAGCTAATTAAGGGAGAGTGCAGAGAATAGAAGTACTTTTTGAACAAGTGATAATTAGTCCCTTTGGGAGCAAAGCCCTTTGCAGATTTCTGCCCTTGGGAGCTCAGAGGAGAAGGAAGCAGGTTATTCCCTCTGTCTATAACTAGAGGTCCAGGAGTATAGGGCAGCAGACATAGAGCCACCAGCTCAGAACCTGTGCCCCTGGTGTGAGAGGTTGATGGCTAAATGTAGTAGATTCACCAGGAAGGCACTAGGCCATGGCCCATTTCATTCAATGTGGTTCAATTCAACAAACATGACTATACAATTTTTAAAAATCCTCAGGGAATTTCCATTCTACCTTAGAGCTAAAACATGTTTACAATCAGCAAACACGAAATATATATAAAGCAAGGCATTGAAATTTCTTTTTTTTTGGAGGGGGGAAGGCAAGGCAATTGGGGTTAAGTGACTTACCCAAGGTCACGCAGCTAGTAAGTGCCAATTGTCTGTGTCTGGATTTGAACTCAGGTCCTCCTGACTCCCGGGTCAGTGCTCTATTCACTGTGCCACCTAGCTGCCCTTAGGCACTGAAATTTCAAGAAACTGGACATGAGCCCAGTCTGCTTTGTATCTGCTGCTCTGCCTGGTTTCACCTCCATGAAAGCGAAGCAGATTATTCTCCTTCTCCCTGGACTTTCCTGATTCCTTTTGCATGTCGTCAGCCCCTTTAGACTGTAAGCTCTATGAGGGCAGGGACTATCTTTCTTTTTATTAATCATATCCCTAGGTCTTAGCCTGGTGCTTGACACATAGTGGGTGTTTAATAAATGCATCTTGGATCAGATTGAGATAAGAAATCAGACCAGAAATGTAGATTTGGCTCTTAGCCTCGTAGAAGAGATTATTAAAGCCATGGGGATGGAGGGGATGGGCAAGGGAGGGATGTTGTGGGAGCAGTCAGACAGACTGAGGGCTGAGCCCAGGGAGAACCAAAGGCACCAGAGGAGACAAGGGGCCACCAGGGAGATGTAGGTAGGATGACGGAGGACTGGGGTGATATGACTGCATGGGTATCCAGGAGAAAAGAGGTCTGAGAAGGAGATAACCAGCAGCAGTGGATTCTGCAGAGGTTCTGGAGAATGAGCTCAGAGAAGGGACCCTTGTAGCAGACATTTACTGGTAAGCCTAGTGAAGGGGGCAGGAGGGTAGGAGAAGTGGAGGCCGTTCAGGAAGTCTACTAGTGGCAAGAAAGAGACAAAGATGATAGCTGTGGATGGTGGCCATGGGGGATGTGCCATGTGAAGGTTTTTTCCCAGGTGAAGATTGAAGGCCGAGAGAAGGAGCTAGACAAGATCAGGGATACTGGGGAGAGCAATGGTGAGAAGAGGGGAATTGAGGCCTGTTTGAAACAGTCATTCATCTAGTTGGTTAACAAACATTCATTAGTGCCAACTACATGCCCGGCACTGTGCTAAGCACTGGGGATAGTTTGTTGCTGAGTCCCATCTGACTCTTTGAGACGTCATTTGGGCTTTTCTTGGCAAAGATACTGGAATGATTTGCTCTTCCTTTCTCTAGCTCATTGTACAGATGAGGAAACTGAGGCAAATAAGGTAATGTGATTTGCCCAGGGTCACACAGCTAGTAAGTATCTGAAGCTGGATTTGAACTCATGAAGATGAGTCTTCCTGACTCCAGGCCCAGTGCTCTAAGCACTAGGTCACTTACCTGCCTCTTCACTGGATATACAAAGGCAAAAAACAGTCTACATTTAAGGAGTTCACAGTACAATGGGGGAGACAACATTCAAGCAATTGTATTAAAACAACATTTGTGCAGAATAAGTTCAGATTGATGTCAGAAGAAAGGCATTAAGAGAAAGATAACTGGTAAGTCCAAGGAAGCAGACCCATACCCTGGACACATACCCTGGGGGGGGTTTCTTTGGCAGGAGGAGAGACAGTGGAGGCTGGCAGACCAAGGGAACCACACTGAGAGCCTGACAGATGAAAAAAACAAAGGGCCTAGTGTCAAAAGACCTTATTCTACATTTCCCTTCTCACACTCTGCAGTCCAGCCAAATGGGCCACCTTCCATCCCTTGCACATGAGCCTCCATGTCCCATCTCATCAGCTGTCCCCTAGTCCCAAAATACACTCCCACATCACCTCTGCCCTTCTCTATGTCAACCCAGGAAAGTTGCATCCACTGCTTTGTGCCTCCATTTCCCCATCTTTAAAATGAGGTTGTTGGGCTAGATCATCTCCATGAGGCTCCCTCTAATGCCCAGGGTCTGCGACTATCTTTAGCTCCTTCCCGCTTCCTGGATTCTACCCCATATCACTGTCCTCTCTTCACCAGGCATTGAACAGAGACCCCAGAAAGGGCAATAGGAGTTCTGCTTCTGTCCCAGAATTCCAAACCTTTAGAAAATAGTACAAGTTTAGATGGTTTAGCAGAGAGAGCACCGGATATGGAGCCAGGAAAACCTTTATTCTAATCCTGTCTCAGATACTAGTTAGTGACCCAGGGGAAGTCATTTCCCTTTGCTAGGTCTATTTCCTCATCCATATATAAAATGAGGGGGTTGTCTGGATGGCCTCTGAAGTCTCTTCCAGCTTTGAAACCATAACCCTTTGCATATAAATCAGTTTTGGAGGCTTCCAATCCCTCCTGGTTTCTCAGGGGGTGGTCAGGCTACTCAGGAATATTCCCCAGATAAATAAATGCACAGAAAGAGTCCAGGCTGAACTGTTCTCTGGACATCAGTCACTGGGCTGTGTGACTGAGGAGCAGGTAATCACCCTGGTAAATATGCTTGTAATTCTAGCTGACTAATGAAGCCCGTAATTAAAGCAAGTGCTACAGCAAACAGGGGGCTGGCCTCCCAGAACCTGGTCATGTGGCTCCATCCCCACAGGGAGAGGCTGGTCCACTGAGGGAGTACAGATTCCTACGCCTAAAACCTGTTCTGCCCTAACCTGGGGGAAAAGGAGCAGCTGCAAAGTGATTGCTAGGACACAGCTGCAGAGAAACCAACCTGGGCAGACTAGATCCCTTCTCAAAGAAGAAGGAGAGGAAAACCCTGCCATTTTTTCTGATATGGAAATATTGAAGCTTGTTCACTGGCCTGGATAAGGGTAGGAGTGGAGGGAAATCCAGACACCAGCAGTTGTTTCCTGGATCCCAACATAGCATTCTGAGTCTCTGATGGTATTACCCAACCTTTCTTGGAGCTTCAATTTTACTGATCTGCAAAATGGGTTCACTCACATGATTGAAAACAAAAGGCTTGGCCAGGGAGTTGGGTGGATGGGGAGGGGAAGGGGAGGAATCCTTATTATTCTGTGGGGAGTTGTCTCAGCCTCTGGGGATGAAAGGGCCTGGGTGTACATGTATATAACAACCCTTGCTTCATCATTCTGATTTATTGCTGTTGTACCACAGGGCTAGGAGGCTAGACCACACTGGGTGTAGCTGGTGTTAATAAATTCTTTTAGGTGCCACAGAAACTACAGTTATTATTAATATTATTTTTATATATTTTTTTTAACCAAACCTGTGATTGCATTGGCATAGGGAGCTCCCACACAGAAAATGTCTTCTGCACCCAAGCAGGTGCAGCCCAGCTCTGCAATTTACAGTTGAGACTTGCCCCAGGACACCGAGAGGTTAAGGGACTTTATCCCACAGGTGGGACTGAGCCCTGTTTGTCCTCATTCTGAGGCCAGACTTACTTGGGGTCTGCATCTTGAGGTCTTTTAACTTTCATATTTTGATAACTATATTTCAAGATAATTGGTTCCCTTTGGAATCCCCAAGATTTTATTTTTTTATGCATTAAAAAAAAATGTGATTCAGGGAAAGGATCCATAGGTTTCCACGACACTGCCAAAGGGGTCCTTGAGCCCCTACTCCCCGCTTAGCCTGTGCTGCTCCCCCAATCAATAGGCATTTGTCAAGTATGGTCTACAGTCACTGAAAATGCAAAAATGAAAATGAAACAATCCCTGTCCCCCAGGAGCTTCCATTCTTTCGGAGATATAACATGTACATACAGAAGTAAATTTAAAAGCGTCAAATAAATACACACTCTCATGGTAGCATAAATTTTGTCAAGTCAACAAGCATTTATCAGGTGCCTACTGTGTGCCAGGCCCATGGCGGAGCACGGGGGATACAAAAAGAGGCAAAAGACAGGCCCTGCCCTCAAGGGGCTTACAGTCTAAAGCAGGAGACAGGAACAAACAAATACATGCAAAATAAATTCTATTCAGGAGATAATTAGCAGAGGGAAGACCCTGGAATTAAGAGAGGGTGGGAAAGCCTTCCTGTAAAAGATGGCCTCTCAGCTGGGACTTAAAGGAAGCTGGAGGCTGAGAGATGCAAAAAGACTAAGAAAGTTGGGACGGGGCTGGGCAAGGAAGGACTTTCAACGCTGAGCAGAGGATTTTATTATTTGTTCCTATACGTGTAAGCAACTACGTACAAATAAGATGCGAAACTGGAAAGAATTTCAGAGAAAAGGCATTAGTATGAACGGGGACTAGGAGAAGCTTCCTATAAAAGGTAGAATTTTATAAGTTATAATAAAATTACTATTATAGTATGAGTAGTTGCTGTTACTCAATCATGCCTGACTCTTCATACCCCATTTGGGGGTTTTCTTGGCAGAGACACTGGAGGGGCTTGCCATTTCCTTCTCCAGCTCATTTTACAGATGAGGAAACTGAGGCAGACAGGGTTATTAGTCTTGGGTAAATAGGTGACAGGGGACAGGGATTCATCGCTGTCAAGCATGGTTTAGCAGAAAATAGCCTTGGATCTGGGGTCAGAAGCCCTGTATTTGAACCCCAGGTTTGCTGTTTGGGAAATATCAGGTGAACTTCCTGGGCCTCAGGTTCCCCCATCCATAAAATAGTCTTTATCAGCTTTAGAGACTACCGAGTAGAATGCCAACAGGTCCTCAGTTCAGACTTGGGGAATGAATCAATGAATCTAGTCTGCTGATAGTGGGAAGGTTTTTCCTCATCTCTCCCTCCTTCCCCTCCCCATCTCCTTCTGAGATTGCCTCCCATTAACACTGGATAGATCTTGTGTGTGTAGTTTTTTTTGTGTGTGTGGTATAGGATTTGAACCCAGCTCCTGTGACTCTGGGGGGAGCTAGGTGGCACAGTATATAAAGTGCCAGGCCTGGCATCAGGAAGACACGAGTTCAAATCCAGCCTCAGACACTTACTAGCTGTGTGACCCTGGGCTATTCACTTAACCCGGTTTGCCTCAGTTTAGTCATCTGTCAAATGAGTTAGAGAAGGAAGTGGCAAACTGATCTGGTATCTTTACCAAGAAAATACCAGAGGAGGCCACAGGGAGTCGGACATGACTGAGACAAGTGACCAACCCCTTTTGTGTGGTCTTCGAATTAGTCTCTCCCCTAGACTGTGCTGTCTCACAAAGGGATAGCTCGATGGTCAAGGAAGATGACATCTCCTGCTCTCCTGTCGCGCTGCTCTTCCTTCGCCTCCTCCCCTACCATAATCTGACCTGTTATCATTGACAGTAAAGGGTGGGGGCCAGCCTTGAGCCAGCTAGACGGGATGTAGGCTGTGCACTGTGCATGCTGAGATCCATGAGGAGGAGGGGCACATGCCAGGGCATGGTGTGTCACAGGGAAGGGTGTGCAGGGAGGAGGCTGTGCCCAGACTGCAGGAGAGCCAGCATTAGTCATGACTCGCTCTGGTCTAGACGTTCTGGGTTTCACTGGTTAGCACCTCCCAGGAAGCCCTGGTACAGAAAGGCTCTCTCTGGTTGCCCTTGAATTTGCTAAGTTGCTTACAGGAAGCGGGTACGGTGGGTCAGAGCTGCTTAAGGATACTAATTTGGCATCTAGATTTTTGCTAGTCAAGGTGAGATCTAAAAGGCAGGTTGGTACCTGGGATGGCCACTAGGAGCGGTAGAGATCAGCACTGCTCTCTCCTAGCCAGGCATAATCCTTGAACTTGAAGGAACGGCCAGAGGGTCACTCCTCCATCCCTGTGCCCTACAGCCCAGACACAGAGGCTTTTATAAAAACTCTCCAGAGAAAGAAATCTTTCACTTCAGCATTAACTCCAGCATTTAAGCGCCAGGCAGATTCTAACTTGCCCAAAGAACTTGAGAAAACTTTCAAGAAAGGAGTGAAAAGAGACAGAAGGCAGTTAAATGTGTGAAGGAAAAGAAAGAAAAGACCAGATCCTTGAGGTGTTCAGGGCAGCTAGAAATGATAATAAAGGAAAACATGGACTCTGAAGGGGCACAGGACTTGGGTTCAAAGCCCGGTACTGATCCTATCTGTGTGAACTTAGGGATAGCACTCCACCTGGCTGTGCTTCAGTTTCTCCATCTGTCAAATGGGATGACAGAGCTAGAATGACTCTGAGGTCCAAGTCAGTTCTGTGTCTACGATCCTATTATTCTAATGAGCTTCATTTCTATAGTGCTGGCCTCACAACAAAACAATGGCATGGGCATTGTAGAATTGATGACACCCATTTAACAGAAAGGGGAACTGAGACCCAAAGAGGTGGTGACCTGCTCAAGGTCACACAGGTAATAAGTAACAGAGCCAGGCTTTGAGCGTGGGTCTTCTTGCCTCCAAGCCCAGTACTCTTTCTGCTAACCGTAGGAGGAACCCTGGAAAATTATAAATGACTGATGTTCATCTTAAAGTTTTAAAGTTGTCAAACTGTTATTTACGTATTAGCTTGTTTGAGCTTGCAACCACCCTATGAGGTAGACACTGGTGCTATCATTGACCTATTTTACAGATGAGGAAACTGGGGCATAAAGAAATTATGTAAGGAGGGTTCAATTTGAAGGAAGGAAGGAATATTTCCAGAAATGACTATGGTTTTAAGAAAATTAATAAGACTTTTAAAAAAAGTTAAGTGACTTACCCATGGTCTCTAGGAGGTCTCATAGGTGGGATATGAAACCAATATTTGCCTGATACCAAGTTCAGCATATTATCCACTGTTGTTTTTCAGTCATGTCCAACCCTCCGTGATGCCGTTTGGGGTTTTCTTGGCAGAGATACTGGAGTGGTTTGTCATTTCCTTCTCCAGTTCATTTTACAGATGAGGAAACTGAGGCAAACAGGGTTAAGTGACTTGCCCAGGTCACATAGCTAGTAAGTGTCTGAGGCCAGATTTGAACTCAAGAAGATGACTGCCTCCAGACACTATATACTCTTACCACTACACCACCTAGCTGCCCTATATTACCCACTAAAAGCCCCCAAATAGATGTACTCGTAGCTGGGGTAGACAGAACTTGATGTTGTATCACACTGACTCCAGGGAAGGGCCAGAATTCTGGGGTGGAACAAGTGGGTAGATGAAGTTTGCAAGCCCCCAGAGCAATCCAAATCCTTGTCAGACCAGCTGCATTCACTGGCCCCCAGGCAGCATCAAAGGGCGTGCAATCATGTCTGATAGTGGCAGAGCTCTGGACGGTTCTGCCCAAGCCAATCAGGATCCATTTACCAGGAAAGCCCCAGAGCCAGCGCAGATGGCAGAGACAAGCCAGGGGGACATTACCCAGAGTGAAAGGCTGCATCTGGAACATGGTTGGGGAGAAATCCTTTTCTTCGATCTCTCTGTAATCCTCAAAGCTGCACCTGTGTCCCAGAGACCCACGGTGAAAGCAAAGGAGAAGATGGATCTGATGGAGTTGGGCCCCTGCTGGCAGCCTGGGGCTGGGAGAGTCAAAGCAGCACCTGCCAAGGGGCCTTCAGGGAATCTCCAGAAGTGAGTTTAAGACTTTGGATTTCCAGAGAGATCTATAGGGATTGATTCTGTGTGTGTGTGTGTGTGTGTGTGTGTGTGTGGTGGCAGTGAGGAGGGTACTTAGGGGAAGAGAAGAGTGGTGGGAAACAAACATTTATACCCCCTTCCCAGGAGCAATCCTCCCTCTACCACCACCACCACCACCACCACCACCACCACCACCAAAGGTAGGGATACTGCTCTTCTGTGGAGAAGTCCTATCTATTGCCTCAGCCCCTGAAACTCAAAGCAGGGTGTTTCCAGGCCCAAATAGCCACCCCTGACACTTAGGCCAAAGTATTGTCATGACCAAGTGAAAGAAATGATTGAATAATAAGATTCAGAATTGGAAGAAGACTCACCAATCCAACTCACTCCTAAACAAAAATGCCTTCTACAAGTGCTCTAAGAGGTCATTCAACCTTAGAGATGCCCTATGGGAAAAGTCCACTATCTCCTGAGGCATCCCATTCCACTTGGGGATAGTTCTTCTTGCCCTCTATTTGCCCCCTTTAACATCTAGCCATTGGTTCTAGTTCTGCCCTCAGTGACCAAGCATGCCCATGATAGCCCTTTTGAAGACAACCCTGGTGCCCCTTCTCCAACCCATGCACCACATATCCCCAGCCCTCTCAACCATCCCCCATAGAGCATGACCTCAGGACCCATCACTCTCTTGGCTACCATTTTCTGGAGTTCTCCAGCTTATCGACTGCCATCCTAGAATGTGGGCTCCATCCTTGAACAAACTATTCTAGATGTGGTCTGACCAGGACTGCAGAATTACCTCCAAGACTCTCCTGGACACTGATTCTCTTACAGAAATCCAAATTAGCCTCAGGTGTTTTGGCTGCCATGGCATACTACTCACTCAGATTTTTTCTCAGATGAGTCTAGCTGTGATTGTCCCATCTTATACTTGTGAAATACAAGAGATGGTACCTGTGGAAGAAAAAAAACACTGGGATTTGCAGTCTGAAGACTCAAGGTTCAAATCCTATGTTTCTTGACACCTCTGACTTCAAATGAGTATCTTGATTCTCTGGGTCTCAGTTTCTTCATCTGTAAAATAGATTAGATGGCCTCCAACATATCTTCTAGCTCTGAATTTTAGATCAACTCTCAAGTTGACTTTTTGAGCCCAAGTATAAAACTTTACATTTATCTCATACTTGAGAAATTGATTTTTTGAACCCAAGTATAAGACTTTAAAAAAAAATCACATTCAATCTCACCTTAGTCAGTTCAGCCCTATGCTACTAGTCTGCCTGAATCTTTTTGAATCCTGATTCTCTCATCTGATGCTTTAGCTATAAGGTTATCAGATCTCAGTTACCTACTGATCTGACTGGTTCTAGTGACAGCCTGTGTCTGCTGTCCAGAATGTGCTGCAAAGCACAGAGTGGTTTCTCCCTAGAAGTTTGTCTGCTGATCATGATTGAGCACGAAGCAAGCCATTAGTATCTACAAATTAAAATACCCAAAGAGCCACCAGTTTGGAGAGAATGGGGATGGGGTATCTCCCAGTAAAATATTTGCTAGTTTGATTGTATGGTTTTTTTCTTTTTCTAAACTAAACATGCTTTGTTGTAGATTTCACATAGCAAATTTTCTATCTTAGGTCAGAGTAAGCTGATCATGTTATGTAAATCTCAGTCAAACAGGGGAATTTCCTGAATGGCTTCACGCACTTGAACAGTCCCCTCACTGGGGCCAGTCTCCTTTTGTGTTTTCTTTTGAGATCCTGTGTCACTTTGGGGTCAGAGAGACGAGGGACAGTGTCTGATCTCAGCACATGACCCCAGAGAGCAGGGGCCTCTAATTCCACATCTGTGTGCCCATGCTTCCTCTTCTTTAATGTGGAGTCAGCTCCTGCCTCATTCCCAAAGAAATCCTTGTGCTTAGGGTTAGAAGGCACGTTAGGAATTATCTAGGCCAAGTGTCTCATTTTGCAGACAGATAAAGAGACTGAGGCCAGAGAGAGGGAGTAGTAGCTTGTCCAAGGCCAAAGAACAGGAAGCTGTAGCAGAGCTGGGGTCTGAATCCAGGCATCAAGAATCCTTAGGGAAGCTCCCAGACTCAGCTACTTCCTGGACTTGCAGTATCAGCAAGGATCCTTGGTCCATTACCTGCAGCCCTTTGTAAATGTTATCACTGAACAAGTTCCCCTCCGCCCCCCAAAAACCCCCACAAACACACACCTTTTAGGGGAAGACTAGAAATGAGCATTCGTTAAGGACCTACTATGTGCTGGGTACTGTGCTAAGCCCTTTGTAGATATAACCTCCCTTGATCCTCACAACAGCTCTGGGAGGTAGGGGCCTTATTATTATCCCCATTTTACAGTTGAGGACACAGGTTAAATGACTTGCCCAGGGTCACACAGCTAGTAAGTGTCTGAGGCTAGATTTGAACTCAGGTCTTCCAGACTCTAGGCCCAGTGCTCTGCCCATTCCCCTACCCAGCTGCCTCAAGAGATGATGGGTTTCCTCTCATGAGGAGTCCTCAAACAAAGGCTGGATGATACTTGTCATGGAGATTGACAGAGGATATTCTTCTTCTGGAATGGGTTGAACTATTTGACCTCTGTCCGCTACAAACCTAGCACAGTACCTGTCCTGTAACCAAGAGCTGCCTGGAGGGAGGAAGGGAATGAGCATGTATTTGGTGCCTACTACAGGCATTTTTCAAATATTATCTCATTTGGTCTGAGTTGATTTGACTGAGATTAGATAATCTCCATGCCCTTGGCAGTGAGAGGTTAAGGATCACTCAGCCAGTACCTGTGAGGGGTGGGGCTTTGTCCCACCCAGGACTTTCTGACTCCTGGGCCAGCTCTCTGTTCACTATACCATACGGCCTCTTTTCATAGGCAATGCGAACCTTAACACTATAAATATGAGCTATGAATAGAAATCCTCATGTTTGGAACTAGAAGTGACCATAAAAGACCCTCTTTTTAGAGTTGAAGACACCAAGGCTGTGATTTACTTGAGGTCATACAGATACCAGGTAGAATTTGAATTCAGGTTTTCTGCCTCTAAATTCAGTAATCTTGCCATAGCACTGGACTATCTTGTCTGCAAGGACCTATCTTTCAGGATGTTTCAAGGCAAACTTTAGCTGAAAACCCATCCTCTGTTCCACTGAGGACTTCCTGTTGCAACCCGGCATTGACATGCTCCAGTGAAGGCCTCTGGGCTCCTCTTAATCAAAAACACACAAGGAAGAAGTCCCTCCTCCCACTCCTGCCCAACACCATGCAAATGGTTTCCAGAATAGGAGGGAGATGTCAAAGCCTGGGCCCCTGCTAATCAGTCTGTGAGCAGGGGGAGAAGCCTGAATGTCTGAGCATTCTGGGCAGAATGGAGGAAAGCAGGCAGATGAGGATCCCCGAGAGTCTGAGATCAAACCCCAGCACTGCTATTTGCTGCCTGTGTGACCTTCGACAGGGTGCAGCCCATCTCCTGGCCTCAATTTCCCTTCTGCAAAGGGAGGAATTTGGCCCAAGGGACCCTTGAGGTCCCACCAAGCTGCAAACTTATGAATCCCAGCTTGGCTACTTTCATACTGGTCTGACCTTGGACAAGTCACTTCCCTGTGCTTCTTCTGTAGAAGGAGGAGGTTCACCTAACTGATCTCTCAGGACCCTTTCAGCTTTGATCTGTGATTTTGTGACCTCTATTTCAGTCATTTTCAATTGTATGTCTGATTCTTTGTGACCCCATTGGGGGTTTTCTTGACAAAGACACTGTAGCGATTTGCCATTTCCTTCTCCAGCTCATTTGACAGATGAGGAAACTGAGGCAACTAGGGTGAAGTGATTTGCCCAGGGTCACACAGTTAATAAACATCTGAGGCCAGACTTGAGTCTTCTGACTCCAGGCCCAATGCTGGGCCACCTAGCTGCCCCTGTAACTGCTGAGGCTCCTTCTCATTCTAAGTCCTGGGATGTAAAGGATTCTCACACACTGAGAAAAGCTCAAACCACCAAGGTCAGACCATGCTGCATGTGCGTGATAACCAGACTCCCTGGGCCAGCTGGAGAATGTAGGGGGCATATGGAATGTGGGCAGCTGCTGAATGCCAGGGATGGAGGAGATTGAAGACCATTCTAAAGTCCTCAAAAGAGTGAGTTTGTTGAACAGTATTGGGCAAGGCAGCAGGCTGAACTTGGGGTCACATGACCTGAGTTCCAGTCCTGAATCAGTTACTTACTGTGTGACCTTGGACAAGTCACTTAACTGTTCTATGCCTCAGTTTCCCCATCTGTAAAATGAGGAGATTGGATTGGATGGCCTCTGAATTCTATTTCTGTCCCCTGTTCAGTGCAACCTGCTTTTCGGACACAGGAAGAGAAATTGGGTTGGGGCAGAGTGGGGTTGTCGAATTTAGTCTTACCTAAGGGCCTTCTTCCATTAGAATGTAAGTCCCTCGACAAGCCCAACTGTCTCACTTGCTTTTTGTACCCCTGACATTTAGCACAGTGACTGGCTTAATAAATGCTTCACTTATCTGTCTCTTCTGCCCCTCAGTATGGATCTTGGGAGAACAGCTGTTGAGTACAAGGGACTTCTCAAGCCATCTAGGACAAGCTCCAAGGTCACCCAGGTAATAAGAGTCAGACACTGGATTCCAACCCAGGCCTCTGACACCAGAACCACAATGCTTCTCACAGGCCCTCAGAGAATCACAGAATCTTAGGGTCAAAAGGGAAATCTGAGGACAAGAGGTTCTTGAACAGCAATGGCAAGGTGGGCCTCCTCCATTGGAAGGGAAGTGGTCCTCTCAGACAGATGCATTTACTTACATCTGCCTTGCTAGAACAAACAGCCACTGTTCCCGGTTCAGCCCTTCAGGACCAAGCAGAACAAAACTAATTCCTTTTGCAAATAATAGCTCGCCAAAGACTGGAAGGTAACTATGAGGTCCCATCTCTGGCCCTCCCTCCAAGTGTTGTCTAAACATCTTTAGCCTAAACACCCCCACTCCTTCAAAGGACACTCATATGGCATCCGCCAGTGCTCTCCCCATGGGGAACAGAAGCTGGGAGGAGATGTAAAAGCTGAAGAATAATGTTGAAGAAACACAAAGTTAAGGGGCAGGGGACCATAGCAATCCCATAGAAAGAAAAGGTGAGAGAGGCAGGGAAAGGATGAGGAGGACTGGAGGAGTCAGAGACCAGAAGGCCCAAGATGATCTTTGCCTCTAGTGTGAGCAAAGATTGGATCTAGTCACAGAAAATGCTCTGGGGGAGCTCAGGGGTACTGAGTCTATGGTTTTATCAAAGGGAGAGAATATCATACAACTAACTATAGAGCAAGAGAGGGGGCTAGGAGGTGCCTTAGAACTCAGAATGTCAGGGCTGGGAGGTGCCTTAGAGCTCAGAATGTCAGGGCTGGGAAGTGCCTTAGAGCTCAGAATGTTAGAGCTAGAAGGGTACTTAGAATACAGAATGTCAGAGCTGGGAGGGATCTTAGAACAAAGAATGTCAGAGCTGGAAAAAACTTTGGAACACAGTGTCAGAGCTAGCAAGAACCTTAGAACATGGAATGTCAGAACTGAGAGGGCCCTTAGAACACAGAATGTCAGAGCTGGGAGGGGCCTTAAGACAGAGAATGTCAGTGGACACAGAATGTGAGAGGAACCTTAGAGATCATTTTGTTCAACCTCTACATTTTACAAAAGAGAAAACCAAGACCCAGAGAGATAGTGTGGTTGATTGACAGTTAGCGGCACAGCTGGGCGCCAGACCCAGGTCTCTTGACTTTCTGCTGAAGGCTCTTGGTCAGTGGGTGTTTAAAATGATTTCCCCAGAAGCTGGAATCCTGCTGGGCCTTCAGGGGATGTACATGCCTGTCCACATGTCATTAAAGGGTGCTAGGACATTGGGAGCAGCTGAACTATCTCAGGCCCTGCTAGGGAATAATGGAAACATGTCCTATCCTCTCCTCTCTGTCCCTTTGAACCTCTTCCACTTGGACTGGTGTTGAGTAGGGAGGATGTGTGGCTGGCCCATGGGCATTAGCTAGGAGGTTATGGAGGGAAAGCTGGGAAACCGGGATTGATGGTATGCAGTGTGGATTCCAGTGAGGAGGCAGAACTCCTCCCCCTCTAAAGGAAAATTACTTGGGCGGGGCTTTAAACCCTGGGAGGAAAGCTCCAATAGACTGTCTATAGAGTAACTCCCTCCTGGGCCCTGTATTATGGAGATGGCTTTGGATGTGGGGCAGGGGCTGATTCTGGGACCTTAGGTGGAGGGGGGGAGGTCTACAGGGCAGAGGGGAAGACAGGACCCACGGGCAGAGGGACTGTTTGAGCTCTGCTCATGCCAAGGAATCCAATGCAGGCAGGCTTTGGCCCCCAGCCTGACTGGGCTTTTGATCGTGAGTTGACAATGGAGGGAAATCTGATCTGCCTCATGGGGGTGCTGGGAGAGATAAGTCTGGCAAAGGCGAAGCCTCCTGAGATGGGAGCAGGCCCACACCTGCCAAGTCAGAGTTGGAGAACCGGGGTAGACACAGGGAAACCCCATCTGAGAGGCCAAATCTCTGAGCTATCCAGTGTCCTGCTCTCCCTGCTCTGGGAATGTGGGTATCTGGATGGAGGCTGCAGGGAGAAAGGCTAGTGCCTGACCCCACCCAGGTTCCCACCACACCCCAATGCCACAGGTGTTCCCTGCTAGGTCTGCCAGCTGCTTACTGGCTCACTTTGTGTCCCAAGCGTGAAGAGGTTGATCTTAGGAACAGGAGTATTTGGGGAAAGTCTCTAAAGGATTTGGCCAGCCTCTTGTGGAGAGGGTGGTACTCAGGGCTTTCAGTAGGGATAGGAGTGGGCAGCAGAAAGAGGTGAAAGAAGAATTGGACTTTCTGCAGTTTTCTTGTAAAGGACACAATGCAATTGGAAGCCCAGTTATTCTCCCTTCTGGGGAATGAACAGACCTGTGGTTGTGTTAGTGTAAAGGAAGTGCCCCACGCTCATCAGCTTTTGCTCAGCAACTTAGGGGCCTGGAGAGCCACCTGGGACACTTAAGTGACTTACTTGGGTCCCACAACCCTAAGATCATAGAACCATAACTTCTAGAGCTAGAAAGCTTCACAGAAACCATAGACCAAGGATGGGGAACCTGAAGAACAAATCTCTTAGTAAAAGGATTTGTTCCATGAAGTTTGGGTTCAGTCAAAAGACTGCACTTGAGGACCTAGAGGGCCACATGTGGCCTTGAGGTCCCACATTTCCCACCCCTGCCACAGACCAAACTTCTCCCCCCCCCATTTTACAGATGAGGAAAATTGAGGCCTTAGAGGTCACATATCTCACCCAAGATGCCACAGGATTTGAAACTGAGTCTGTTTGGCTTGGAGGCCAGTGCTATTCATTATGCCACACTGCTTCTCCCATTTTAAAAAAAGTGATTTTGTTTGCTTTTACATTATCAGATATTGCCTCTCTTTTCCAGATAAAGAGGCTGAGTCTCAGGAAGGTGATTTGCTTTGTACGTGGGGACTTACTATGTCTTTTTTTTTTTTTTGGAGGGGCAATTGGGGTTAAGTGACTTGCCCAAGGTCACAGGGCGGGATTTGAACTCAGGTCCTCCTGACTCCAGGGCCTGTGCTCTATTCACTGTGCCTTCTAGCCCTCCTTAGTAAGTCTTAAGATTCAAGGCAGTGGTCTACAGGGACATAGGTCTGGATTTGTAGTCAGGAAGATCTAATGTCAAACCCTGCCCCAGACACTTAACCATGTGACCTTGGACAAGGCCCTTTATCTGACCCTCAGTTTCCTCATTTGGATAAGAGTAGCACCTATCTTAAAGGTTTGTTGTAAAGCGTTTTTGCACACATTAAAGCAATATGGGATCATAGATGGGGAGCTGAAAAAGATCTTAGGGGCCATCTAGTGAAACCTCTTCAGAGTATGTAAATATCAACTTTATTATTCTAAGACTCTGCAGGGGGGCTGAATATTACCTTCTAAAGCTTCTGTCTGCTTCTCTGTTAAAATCCCCTGATGTTGTAGGCCAAGCCTTTCATTTTACTGAGGAGAGAACAGAAGCCCATTGAGGCAGCCGTGACTTGCCCAGGGTAGTAGGTAAGAAGAGTTTCTAACCCAGATCTAGCGATCTCTCCTGAGTGACTCAGTATTTATAGACCTCACAAAGTCAGTGCCTCAGTGGGACATGTCTGAAGAACCTTCATTCTTGTGTACTGTTTAAATACAGAGACCAAGGAAGGGTGCCTTGTTCCTGGGAGACTCCAGAGGAAAGGCTTGTCTTTCAATTTCCTTATCTCTGAAATTTGGGTGTAATGTCCCTTTGGGAGCTCTGGCTTTGGGATCAGAGAACCTGGGTTTACATCCCACCTCAGACTCTCACTAGCTATGTGACCCTGGAAAAGTCATGTTACTGTTCTATGCTTCAGTTTCCTCGTCTGTAAAATGAGAGGCTGGAGCAGATGGTCCCTGAGGTCTTTCCAAATCTAAACGTATGACTCCTGTGAAATCTGACTGCTTCTCCTTGGGTGACCCAGGGCAAGTCACTGAACCTCTATGGGTCTCAGTTTCCCTATCTGTAAGATCAGGGGGTTGAACTACGGTGTCTTCCCGCTCTCACTCCTGGCTCGGGTCCCGTGAGACAGTTCTCCAGCTGCGTCCTCCGAGGGCAGCTCCCTCGCAGCGGGTCTGGGAGCTGGGTAGTTCACTCCTGTGGGTGGGATCGGAGAGGAGGAGCCAGCAGGGGGATAGGCTGGGGGCGTGGCCACCAAAGAGCCTTCTGCCATCCCGGAAGGAGGAGGAAGAGGAGGAGGAGGAGGAGGAGGAGGGGGAGGAGGAGGGGGAGGAGGAGGGGGAGGAGGAGGGGGAGGAGGAGGAGGAGGCGGCGGCGGCGAAGCGAAATCCCTTCTCACGTGAGAGGCCGCCGATGCCCAGACAACCCCGTCCTGCTTACTGCAGAGCCTCGGCTCACAAAGTGACCTATTTCCGAGAGCCCGCTTGGACCCGGCTCGCTGCATCCCTGCAGCCGGGGCGCCGCGGAAGGTGGGGGGCGCCGGGCGTGATGAAGTGGGACCCCTAGCCCCGCGCTTCCCTCAACCTGGGGAGATCCCGGAATCTCCGAAGCGGCTCCAAGTTGCCGGCCTCCCAACTTGGGCTTTCCGTCTGTCCGGACCGGGGGCCGATCGAGGACCTCTTTCTCCGTCTCTGCTCTCTCTGCGCCCGGCCTCGCGCTATGAAGTGAGGCCCCGCCCCCGTCCCCTTGCGGTGCCCCCCGCCCCCCCTGCCATCATGAGAGCGGCGGACTCCACCACCTGGGAGAGGGTCAAATTCCTCACGGGCCAGGTAGAAGCGTGCACTTCCTGCGGGACCGGGGAGGAGCCCGCGGGGGAGCGAGGCCGGGGAGCTAGCCCGTGGGGGCGGGGGCGGGGGACCGAGCCCAAGCCGGAGCCCGAACCCCATCGGGCGCCCCAGCCCCGGCCCCAGCCCCTCGGAGCGCAGCCAGCGGCTCCCACCATGAAATCCGACGGTGACGAGAGGAAGCCGGGTAGGTGGCGGCCCCGGCGCCCTGGGGGACCTTTTGGGGGACTGGGGAGGGGGAGCCGTTTGGGCGGGGGGGGGGGAACTGGAATCGGTGGCGGGTGAGGGGGGGATGGAGAGCTAGGGCTTCCAGGCCCTGGCTATTGTCGAGGCTGCCGACCTAACCCGGCTTGCGCTCCTGGGCACTGATGGAGACAATGCCGCCCACCGGCCGCTTGGCCGCCTGGCGGGCCACCCTGGGACCGAGCTTAGGACCACCCCTCCCCCCTGACGGAGCAGATGTTTGCGGGGAATTAACGAGCAAAAGTTCTCGCGGCTCCGAACTTGTTGGCGTTGGCCCGGGGAGCGAGGCGATCGGTGCGATGCCCTTCTGCTGGGGAGCGGGAGGCGGCGCGGTGATGTTTACATTCGGGAGCCCAGGCGAGGGCTCCCAGTTCCGGCCACTGTGCCTGGTGAGGGTCTGGGGAGGCTGCCTCAGCGATCCCTGCCGCACAGGCCAGCTCATCCCCAGGTGCGGGCTAAGCCTCCACAGGCGTGTTTGGCAGGTCTCAGGTGAGAGGGGCAAGAGAGCACAGTCAAGGCCAAGTACGAAGGCCAGCAGATCTTCGCTTTAGGACTGGAAGGGATCGTAGAGGTCATGGAGAAAAGAGTGATGGCTCTCGAACTCAACTCCTTCTTTCTTACCTGAGTGACTTTAAACAAGCCCCTTGACCCCTCTGAGCCTCAGTGTGCTCATCTATAAAATGGACTAGATGACCTCCAAGGCCCTGTCCAGTTCCAAGTCCATCAAATCCTCTCATTGAACAGAGGGGGAAACTGAGACCCAGACAAAGCTACATAGGTAAGAAGTGATAGAACCTGGTCCTCATGCTTAGAGCAGATAGAAGAAAATGTCAAGGTCTAGAGACGAAGGAAGTCTGTTGCCAGAGTTAGCGGCAGAGATGGGATTCAAATGCAGCTCCCTGGACTCTAAATTCTGGGTGAGAAACTTTGCCGCCGGGGTGGATTTCTTCTTCACTGAACTCTGGTGGAAGGGATGTGTTGGAAAGGCAGCTGGACCAGGAGGGAAGTGAAGATTACAAGGAATCCCAGCATCTACCTTTAGTTGATCCAGAAATGATTCAGAAGAGCTCACTGTCATCTGCTAGCAGATAGCCCTACTGAAATGCAGGAATGGGTACATCTATTTAGCGGCTGAACTCCTTGGAGATGAAGGAATACAGGAAAAGACATTTCAGTGGAGGAGAAACATATGTGCTACTCTAATTGTAGAACTTTTGCTAATGTGAAACATTTGCCAAAAGCACAGAAAACACATTTTAACTTTTAAAATGATCTCAGTTAAACATGCTTGGACCATGCAGTTACATGGTCTGTTTCCTTCCTTTCTCTTCCTTTGGGTCTGATGTGATAACTTCTCTAGGTCAGTTCATTACCATGATTTTATATGTAGGAAGCAACTTAGGCATAGGACAGGAGTATCTCAGGGGAGGTTTATAGAAGAATGCAGAATGCCAGAACTGGGAAGGAGTTTAGGACAGAGAATGTCCTAACTGGGAGGGACTTTACATCACAGACTGTCAGAACTGGGATGTTCCTTAGATCATAGAATGTCAGAGCTGGAAGGGTCCTTAGAACCCAGAAGGTCAGAACTGGGGGGGGGGGGGGGGGGCCATTTAGAACCAAGAATGTCAGAGCCAAGAGGACCCTTAGAACTCAGAAGGTCAGAACTGGGAGGAACCTTAGAACACAGAATGTCAGAGTTGGGAGGGCCCTTAGAACACAGAATGTGAGAACTGGGAGGGAGAGGTGGGAGAAGGAACTAGAGAATGTCAGACCTGGGGGGGTGGGGATCCTACTTTGGAAACTATCTAGTTCAACCCACTCCTTTGACAGATGGTAAAACTGACCCTAGAGAGGTCAAGTTACTTGCCCAAGGTCAAATAGGGAGACCCTGGCACAGCTGGGAGTTGACTCCAGCTCCTCTGACCCCTATGACCAGTATTTTTTTCACCCTAAAGCATAATCCATGTTTGAAGCTTTGCCTGATATTTCCAGTGGTGAAAGATTTCCTGGCATTACCAAGGCTTTGAATTCTTTCCTTTCAAGTGAGGGAAGTTAGTTTGGAAGGCCTCAAGCCCTAACCTGTCTAGGCTGCTCTGCTCTCCAGGGATACAGGCCCTAAGACCTCTCTTCCAACTGCAGAGACTAGTCCTATCTGCCCACAGCCAGGCCAGGATTGGCCACCACATTGTTCTGTTTCTAGGAGCAACTGGAATGCTGGAACACTATTGGTGATTCTGGTGAACCCAGAATGGGATGGTTCCTATGGAGAGGCTGGCTTAGGAATGGACATTCCCAGAGAATAGTCACTTCTGTGCCCTGGAGAGACCTCACAGGAAACTTGCACTGTTTGGATTTTTTTGGGAGACAGAGGGCAGCAGTGGCCTGGCCTCTTGCACATGAGCCCATCCTCCTGTAACTCTGTCTCCCTCCCTCCCTTCCTCTCTCTGGCAGGGATTTGTGATCCCTGTACTGACATGGAATGCTGCAGTAACCTAGAACTCTAGGCCCATTTGCTGGACTTATTTATGCTGTGTGTGTGTCTGTGTCTGTGTGTGTGTTGTAGGAAGGCACCTGAGCCTGGTCCAGACCAGTTAAAAGCCTTCCCTGCTCCAAGCAGGCAACAACGCAAAGGGCTAGAAATATCAGCTTCCGTTCCAGGGTTTTGCCTATTTCTGCTGCTTCCACTGACTAGAAAGAGCATAGGACCAATAGAAAGGGGATATGAGATCTCTCCCCCAAACTTAGAAAAAGGCACATTATTCAGAGCTTTAAGAAATTTTTATATCTTTTGTATATCTTGGGACATATTGTGTATCTTTATATCTTCCCCTTCCCCAATATATTCCTCCCTACAACTCCACCCAAAGAGCAGAACTTTGTAATGCCAAGCAAAGGCAACTTCCAAGGTTCAGATTACCAGCATAGCAAACCCCATTTATTCAGTGACAGATTAAGGCAAACATTCACAGAACAGAGAAAATCAAAATACGGTGTAACTCATTCATTTAGCAAGTAAGTTCTCAATTCAGTTGCAAAGCACAAGGTCCAAGTATCCCACCCCTGGCCAGTATTCAAAGTAGCCCACTCCTGGGCAGTACATTCATTTAGTCTCTTCTCAAATAGAGATTAGTTTCCAATTATAAACAAAGTACATTCATTTGGTCGATCACAGAGCCCAAAAAAGTCAAAGGTTTCCCACCCCTGGATCACAGCTGAATTACAATACCATCCATTAAAGCCAAGCACTTTTTCAAAAGGGGCAGGAGAGCACAAAAGGCCATCTACCCTTAAGCTACAACAAGGTTAAAATACCATCACAGCATTGAGAACCCAAGAAAAGGCCCCTCCTTCATCTCGATGGAGGCAAGTCTTAGGCAATCTCAGTTCCTGGGGAGACAAGGCTCAACAAAGCCATTGCCAGCGTCCTCATCAAGTCACTCTCTGCCTGCAGAACAGTCCCAGAACTCCTGAAAACAACAGCAAGGCCCTCTTCCAGGATTTCTGTAAACATACAATAAGAAAATCCTCCTTCAAGGCTTCTGAACCAACGGCAAAGTTCCAGGACCATTACAACAGCAGCACTATCCTTCACCAGCAGGTGAATCTGGCAAAACAACATCAAAACAGACAGACAAAATACTGGCATCACAGCCATGCCTCCTCAGTTCTTGGCAGCTCTGGGTGGCAGTTTCCAAAAGTCCTGGGCAGCTCCAACTGGACCTCAGCAGTCCTCTCTCAGCAACTCTGGCCTTCTCTGCTTGGGCTTCTCTAAAAATCCACGTCTCTTTCCAGTTCAGCCCTCTCTCTTCACGTCAACAAGTCCATCCCACAAATGGGATTCACAAGGTCTGAGTTTTAACACTCAACCCAAAAACCAAGGCAATACAGGGGGATCTTTAAATTCCATTACCATTACAGCCTTTCTGCGATGAATTTAAAGGACAGAAAAAGGAAGAAGGGGGAGAAATCAGCAAAACCTGTCAGTACATGGGAAAAAAAAAATCTGATACCATCTACAAGTATGTCTGTGGCTCCCCCATCCTCCCAGAGAAGGGGCTCTGCCCCATTCTTTTTTTTTTTTTCTTTTGGCTTTTTTTTGGAGGGGGAAGGCAGGGCAATTAGGATTAAGTGACTTCCCCAGAGTCACAGGGCTAGTAAGTGTTAAGTGTCTGAGGTCATATTTGAACTCAGGTCCTCCTGACTCCAGGGCCAGTCCTCTATTCACTGCACCACCTAGCCACCTCATGCACCTCATTCTTGACAAAGCTTCCCTATGCTACCCAGACTATGTAGGATAATGGAAAGACTAGGTTGGGAAGCTTGGGTTTAAATACCTTTGGTAGCAGTGTGGTGTCTTGGGCAAACCCTATAACTGTCCTGTACCTTGGCTCCCTCATGCATAAAATAGAGCTGATGTGATGTCCGTCTCACCTGACTCTCATAGCAGTGTAACAAGAGTGCTTTCTGAACCTTGAAATGCTACAGAAATGGGAGGTATGATTATGTAACCATGGGCATGTTTATTCTTGCTCTGGTGCCTCAGTTTCTCCCATCTCCCCTGCAGTAAAGTGGAAACAGCCCTGGACTTCACTTCAGTAAGCCTTGTTTTGGTCATTTACTATGTGAAGGGTTGTGTTTTAACTGCTGGGGAGATAGGAGTTTGTGAGCAGAGAAAAGAATTTTGGAGTGCTGGTTCATGGAGGGCTAACAGTAGGGATAATGGCACATTAGAGGGCATGACCATGCCCATGCCTGTGTGGGGGGTCATACCTGTGTATGTGGGGAAGTAAAGGTGCAGATCCTAGGAGTGGTGGAAGTTAATTACCTAGCCAACCTGTTGTTTGAGGGGACATTGACACAAACATGAATGTCCCCAAGGTGGAAGTTATCTGGCTAGGAGGTTAGGTGGAGGTGTGTACCCACCTGGGGTCAGGTAGGTAGGTTCTCCTCACTGAGCCTTAGTCCCTAACCTCTGCAATGACCTGCAGCCTTTTGTGGTGATGAATATACTAATGCGTATCTCTATACCCTTGGAGTTCTGTCATTAAGTGCCTGTAAATAGAAGGTGCTATTATGAAATACTCACATAGAATGTAGCCAGACAGGAATGCGTGTTTCTGTTGTATGTAAGGAGATGCCAGTGGTATATTTGTAACAACAAAATCTTAATGACATGGTCGGTTTATGGGACACCTATCTCCAAGGCACCAACACGGAGGTACCATTAGCCCTCCTGACAGACGGTCCTTGGGGGCAGAAAGAGATTGGTTCTTGTAATTGACACTTTGCACATGGCCATACTGAGGCAACTTTCTTTCATCTGTGTATACAGTAAGGAGGCTCTAATACCTTTACCATAATGACTTGGAAATACCATTATGTGATAGAAACACACACACACACACACACACACACACACACACACACACACACACACACACGCTTGCACACAGTTTACAACTCTGAGAATGGGTGATTTGCCCAAGCTGCAGAGTCTGGATGGGAACTCAGGTCCTGGGACTCTGAACACCTTTTCCACTGGACTAACACTGATTTCTTCCCTCAACACATGAGGATCCCAAGCTTCCCTGGCTAAAACCCAAGCTTCATTTCACTTGTCAAAAGTTGCTTAGAGGTGGGAGTCCTCCCTGGAGTAGAAGTAGGTTGGACTAAATAAATGGGATCCTTTCCAGTTGAGAGCCTACAATAAAAAAAAGGGGGGTGGGGCCAGTTGTGTTTCAGGTTACAGATGGACAGTCTAAGTGTGTACTGGCAACCAGAAAATATTAAAAGACCCAAAGGAAAGGCCTGTGGCAAGTTTGGACGGGCAGGGAGTGGGCGGGCCACAATCTGAATGGGAGAAGGTAGTTCTGTTGGTGATATAATCATAGTGGTGACTGACATTTATATAGCTCTATACAAAGCTTATCTCATTTTATCATGTGACATAAATATTGTAAGTGTTATTAACCCCATTTTGCAGATAGAAAAACTGGTTTGAAAGAAGTTCCGTGACTAGCCCATAATTCATTAAAGTGTAACACCAAGACATATAACAGAATCGATTTTTCCTCCAATCAAGCCAACAGTTTAGCCTGGATTTGGAGTCCTGAGATAGATCTGCTAGTTTTACTACTCTGCCTCCTGACCAAGTCACTTCCTTTTTGCCTCCTGTGTACAGAGACCAAAGAATACCCCTCCCCTCACCCCACTTTTTGCTCCCTCCCTTCCCTCACAGTTCCCGCAATGGCCAGGCACTGGGGCTCTCTGGCCATAGGGATGGTGAGCCATATGGTTTCTCTGGCTGCTTCTGGATACGGCCAGGAGTTTTCCTTGGGGAGATCAACAGAAACTATTTTGGGTGGGAATTGTGGCTGAAGTAAACATTCAGCTCAGCTACATGGCGGCTTTAGCCTGGGAGCCCAGCAGATGAAATTCCCAGGAGTTCCTTCCCTGGTTTGAGGAGATGAAAGGAATTCCAATTTGGGTGAAGGGGGCTGCGGAAATGAGGGCAGTTTGGAGATTTGAGGCTGGATAGCTGCTTTAGGAAGGCGAGATTTTCCCACACCTTCCTGGCAGCCACAGCTAAGGTATATATGTTTTAGGAAGTAGTGTCAGACTGACCGAAGGGGCCTATTTGAGAGGGCCCAAACTGGCCTGGGCTGTGTGGCCAGACAAGATGACACGTCTCTGGGCAGTAACTATAATAATGACTGCGAGCTATTTAGCATCCCAGCCATGATCTCATTTCATAATGTATGTAATACACAGCCCAGGTGCAAAGTTGTCAAATTCTGCATTCTGAGTACCCTCTCAGCCCCCACATCCTATATTCTCAATTACTTTCCTTACTTGTCTGTGGAATCAAAGAATCCACGAGAGCAGGGGCATGGTTTTGATTTGTCTTTGTATCACCTCTTCCCCCTCATCTTCCATCTAGTAAGTGCATAATAAATACTTATTGCATAGAAGGGAGGGAAGAGGCAAACTGGGGAGAGTCTGATAAAACAGTTGGCCCTCAGTGATGGAAGTAAAGGTGGGGAAGTGCTTGTCTGAGATGCTGTAAAGGGGATTTTTGTTCCAGGGTGGATTGGACCACATGGATGGGGTTCAGTGAAAAGAGAATAGCAGAGCTGGCATGCAAATCCCACCTCTGAGGCTGACGACCTTGGGCCGCCACTTGCCCCTCTCCTGGCTCCAGTTTCCTCACCTGGAAAATGAGGGTAGGGCAGCCAGGTGGTGCAGTGGAGAGAACTCTGGGCCACCAGTTAGGAAGACATTGAATCTTCCTGAGTTCAAATCCAGCCTCAGACACTTGCTAGCTGTGTGACCCTGGGCTAGTCACTTGACCCTGTTTGCCTCAGTTTCCTGTAAAATGAGCTGGAGAAAGAAATGGCAAACCAGTTCAGTCTCTTTGCCAAGAAAATCCCCAAAGGGATCAAGAAGAATTGGACGCCCCTGAAACAACTGCCTGACAACAATAAAATGAGGGGGCTGGTTGAGATCGGAAGTCCCTTCTATATCTATGAGCATATATTCAGACATATGTACACACATACGCATATATACATACGCACACATATATACAAATATACAGACATACGTCTATACATACATCTACTCTTACACCCTGTATCTATCTTGTATGTATATATTCATTTACGTGTTGTTCCTCTCCTTTAGAACGCTGACTCCTTGAGGGCCACGATTGTGTTTTGCCTTTCCTTATACCCCTAGCCCTTAGCACACCTAATACCTCAGACATAGACAGGGTAGTGGAGAGAGAGCTGGGCTTAAGAGTCAGAAAGATCTGAGTTGAAATCTTGCCTGAAAGTCACCTCCTGGTGTTGTTCAGTAGAATTGGGCAAGTCACTTCAGCTCAGCCTCTGTCTTCTCATCTGTTCAGTGGGAATTAGAATAGCAGCTTCCTGGGGGGGGTGGGGTGGGGGGGAGGAGGTGCAAATGAATGAATAGATGGAAAGGATTTCAAAACATGAAAGCACTAAGAACTAAAGTTCTTCTTAGCGTTGTTGGTATTGTTAACAGTCAGTTTTTGTCTACTGACTGAGCTTCTGACCCCTCTGAAGTCCCTTCCAGCGCTGAGATTCTGAGGTTCCCAAAAGACACAGCTGCCCAATAAACCTTCCTCCTTTGCCCCAGAGGAGCTTGGGAAGTCACCTAGCTGGTCATTTCCTAATCTTCGGGCAGGTATTATAGGTATGGAATCTTTAAAGGGAAATTTCCACTGCTATGGTTCCCCTAGAGAAGTCAGCTTACTGGAGACTTTCTCCTGGTGGCGTAAACAGAAATAAATAGACCCACCCCCAAGGCTGAACCAGTTGGTTTTTAAATTTTTTTAACTTGCTTTTTCTCTTGCACAAATGGGTGCCCTTTTCTTTTATGCGGTTTTAGTAGGGCCTTATCTCAACGCCTTTAGTAACTTGTCAGTTTTCTATTAGCCCTTCTGAAAAGGCAGTGAGGATGAGATTGCATCTCCAATTTCTGGGAATTAAGGAGGCTGGGAGAAAGCTGCCCATTAGGGCCAGATGAGGAGATGTTCTGTACTCAGAAAGATCACCCTGGTTGGTGGGAGGAAGCTGTGGTGTTTGCAGCCTCTCTGAGGTCTGTAGTGAGTGGAGCCAGCTCTGGAAAAGACAACGGATGGACCTTCCCATCAGCAGGATGGGAAGGGACTGGGACTAAGGCAGTGTAGTGTAATGGAGAGGGCTCTGAACTTAGAATTAGAATCCAGACTCTTCTGCTATAGCACTTTATTTTATAGATGAGGGAACTCAGTGCCAAAGGAGTTAAGTGACTTGCCTAGAATCACACAGTGAATAAATATCTCGAGGCAGAATTTGAACCTGGATGTTCCTGACTTCCCAAGTCTAGTGCTCTGTCTGCGGTGCCCTTTAACTGTCTGGGTGACTTTGGGCAAATGACTTCTCCTTTCCTGGGCTAGCAGTTTCCTCATCTGTAAAGTGATGGCTTTGGATTAAAGATCTCTCAGGTCCCTTTAGCTCGAAAGCCAGTAGTGCCAGGAGGCTAGGGACCAGAGCCTTGTCCAGACCCTTCCAGGTCACAGAGATGGCTAAATAGTGAGGCTAAGATTCAAAGCCACACGTCTTAACCCTGAAGCCCAGTGTATATTCTGCCCTACCAAGTTCCCTCAAAGTAAAGTGAAGAGCCGTGGAACAGTGTCTGGCAGTTATCAGAAGGTGATGGCAGGAAAAAAACCTCCTTAGAATGATAGCTGTCCCAGGGCAGAATGGCTTTACTTGGGAGATAGGATCTTTAAACTAAGGCTGGAGTGACTACTCGTAAAGTCTCATTAAAGGAGGCATGATTGGTGGAGAGAAGCCCAGCTGGAGCATCTGAGTACCTGGATTCAGATCCTATTTTTCATCTTTGTGAGCTGGGGGAGGTCACAACCTCCCTGGGCTTCCATTTCTTCCCTTGTAAAATGGGTGTTGGATTAGATTTTTCAAAAATAAACATTTAGTAAGCACCTACTGTATGCTAGGCACCATGCTAAGGGCTGGACTAGATGGCTTCTGAGATCCCTTTCAGCTCTGGATCTGTGTTCCCATAAATGAATGATTGAAAAAAAGCATCAGTAAATGGTTGTAATGTGCCATTCACTGTCCTAAATGCCTGATATTAAAAAAGCAGAGCAGCCCCTGCCCTCAAAGAACTTACATTCTCATGGAGGAAGCAACGCAGAGTAGTGAGTGATGATGGGGAAGGGAGTTACTTTGTTTTGGGGAGTCCTATATATGATGAATGGAACAAAAGCGCAGCCAGTCTCTATCTTCTGATTTAGGGGCAGGTTAGACTGGATAAATGAGGTTCCGTCTGACCTCTTAAGGGCCTGTGATTCTGTGAAGGACAAGCTCTCCCGTGATCAGAGCTGCCCAGAAAAGGAACGGAGCTACCCCAGGACAAGGATAGAGCTCCTGATCACTAAAAGTATGCAAGTAGAGGCCGGATACCCATTTGTTAGACACAGATGAGGAAACTGAGGTTCAGAGAGGTCATATTTTGCCCAAGGTCACAGAGGTATTAAGAGGCAGAGATGGAATCTGAACCCAGGTCATTTATTTCCAAAGCTAGCATTTGTTTCTCTGTCCACTTAGGATTGGTCCAGATGGCCCCTGAGGCCCTCTCCTCCCCAGCCCTGAGATCCTGTGACCTTTCCTGTCTGAAGTCACCTCTGTTCTAGTCTTCGCCTTCAAGAACGGCTCTATGGCCACCATTGGCATGCACATTTCATCGGCGTTCCCAGCCAGCCCTTCTCCATCAGCCTTCCTTGGCCTTCTGTCAGCTGCAAGCATATTTGAATCATCTGTAGTAATTTTTCCAAACTGACATTCATTGTTTATCTTGGGGCAGGCATGGTAATTATCCTTTTTAACTTCCTCCTCATCTCTTTCCTCAGCCAGATTGTTTATGTTTGTAGAAGATGTCTGCTCATTGCCTGCCTGCGCCCTCTACAACTCCTTTGCCATGTTGGCCTCCTGTCTCCCATTTGGCTCCGAGGACAACTTTTCCTGATTATCATTTCTTCAATTATAATAATTCCTACCTTCCTCCAGCAGAATTTCTCCTGCGCTCCAGAGAGCCAAATGAGAATTCCTCGGGGGTGTTGTAGCTCCTTCCAGTCTTAAGCACCAAGCAACTGCTCTCCCCAGAACATAACTCTTACAAAGTCTTCTCCAAGTGAAAGGCAGCCCTCCCTTAGCTCTGCTGGCCCCAGATTCTGGCAACTGACTTGGGTTTTTAACTTGCATGAGCTCTGTCTTCCAAGCGGTTTGGGCTACCTCCCATAGATCTAGCTAAAAGAGACCTTAGAGCTCTTTCAGTCCAATCTACACGTTGTTATGAAAAGAGATCTGATTCTAGAGTCAGAGGACCTGAGTTCAAATCCCAGTTCTGCAGTGACTACCTTGGGCAAGTCACAACCTCTTTAGACATCGGTTTCTTCACTTGTAAAGTAACTGTGTGAGTATATGTGTGTGTGTGTGGTGGTGGTAGGGGGTGTGTTGAACTAAATGACCTCTAAGGCCCTTTCTAACTCTGAATCTGTGATCCTTCATTTTAGAGAGGGAGAGTGACTTGCCAAGAGTTGAAGGGGTTTGCCCAGGGTCCCACAGCTAGTGAAAGACAAAGCCAGCGCTCGAATCCATGCCTTCCCACTCCAGGTCCAGTTTTTCACACTCTACCCTGTGCTCCTTTCCCCAAGGAAGTCTGGCTATCTGACCTTTCACTTAAACCCTTGACGGTGTCACCATTGATGATGCCAAATTGGTGAAGAGCCTCCAGTTGGGCCATATGAAGATGGGTAGAAGGAACTAGGGGATGTTTAGTTGGGACAAGAGAAGACCCAGGGGAAACAGGATAGCTGCCCTCAAGTACTTGAAAGGTTGTCATGGAGGGAGGATTCAATTTTTTCCCTTTGGCCACAGAGAACAGAGCTAGGAGTAATGGGGAAAAGTGGCAGGAAGATGGACTTCAGGTCCTTGTAAGGTGGGGGTGAGGAAAATGCTAAAGAAAAGGCCTTATATATATATACATTTATATTTCTATGAGATTATGGTGATGACAATTATTTTTGTTATGGTTATTAGCTAGGAGTGGTAGTGGATTGAGTGCTGGACTTGGAATTAGGAAGACCTGAATTCAAATCATGCCTCAGAATGACACTGGACAAATTACTTAACCTGTCAGCCTCATTTTGCTCTTCCATAAAATGGGAACAATGACAGGGTTATGAGGATGAGATGAGATGATTCATATAAAGTGCTTTGCAAACCTTAAAACATTTTATAAATGTTAATTATTATTATTTTGTTTCATTCGGCTTTTTGGGGACTCTAGCTCTCCTAGGGTAGCATCTAACCCAGGACTCCAGCTCCTGGGGACCTCCTTGGCCTTTCATTGTCTTTCCTTCCACCTCACCCCCCAATCCCCACTCCCAGCTTCGTGGCACATACAGGTAGAGAATCTCATCAGCTAGGCCCTGCTGAGGTTTTAATAGGGGTTGCTTGGTTAGTTTGACTTTTCCTCTTAAGAAATATATTGATGTTTTTGGGGGGAAGTGGTGGAGGGAGGTCTTCAGGAGAACCAGAAAACTTTTATTGAGTACCTTCTGTATACAGTGATCAGTTGGCCAAGATACAGACATGTGAGAAACACACTTGTGGGGCTCACAGGACTTCCCAGGCAGGGTCA
This sequence comes from Pseudochirops corinnae, assembly GCA_028646515.1. Taxonomy (NCBI): domain Eukaryota; kingdom Metazoa; phylum Chordata; class Mammalia; order Diprotodontia; family Pseudocheiridae; genus Pseudochirops; species Pseudochirops corinnae. The sequence goes on from CM053588.1 coordinate 48,716,815, forward strand.
GGGAGTTAGCACGGACAAGCTTCTGCCGTGCACGGCTTTCCTTGGTGCCCTTAGGAAGATCCAAAAGATATACACCTTAACACAGCAAAGCCCTTCTCACTGAAAGAACTCAGAAAGAGAGTAGGCAGAAGAAGGTGTCTATTCTGCTTTGAGCAAGGAAGTGGGTGTGGTGCTCACTAGGGAAACCCACACTGATAGAGAAGCAGGAGTGAGGTTATACAGTTCTTTCCTTCCTCTTAAAGTTAGGGTTCATTCAGATTCCTCACTTTATTTCCCTATATTCCCTCATTATGCACATAGGAGTGGTAGTGAGGATCCTTGTGACTGGGGCACCTCTAGGGTCCGAGCCCCCACCTTTCTAGTTCCCCCTGGGGCCAGGATGGCCATTGTCTTAGTAAAATAAGATAAGGAGTTTCCCCACAGCCATTGATCATCTTCCAATAACTTTATCTAATAACAAGATACCATGATATCACCTCTTACAAAACATGAATATGGCACTACCCCCAAATGGTGGACTTTATGGGCCAGGTCATATTCTGATTATCAATAACCAGAGTTTGGCAGATCAATTACCCTGTGTGACTTTAGGCTAATCACTTAACTTCTCTGGGCTCAGTTTCTTCATTTGTTAGGAGGTTGGCCTAGCTCATTCCTGAGTTTTTGGATCCTATAAAGAGCGTAAGATGCCTTTTGCTTTAACCCAGAAGAGGGACTGCTGAGGTTTTAATAGAGGTTGCTTGGTTAGTGTGCCTTTTCCTCTTAAGAAATGTATTGATGTTTTGGGGGGAAGTGGTGGAGGGAGGGCTTCAGGAGACCCAGAAAACTTTTGTTGAGTATCTTCTGTATCCATTGATCAGTTGATATATCAGATATATACAGTGGTCAGATGCAGTAGGACCAGTAGGAATTATAGTTTATTATGACTACTGTTGCTGCTCCTACTACTACCAGTACTAGTACTACTAGTAATGTTAGTACTGGTATACTACTAGGGGTACCCCTACTAATACTACTAGGAGCTAGCATTTACACAGCACTTTAAGGTTTAAGGTTCTCATATGCTCTTCACAACAGCCCTTTGAGATATAGGTGCTAATAATAGCCTCGTTCCAAAGATGAGGAAAGCAGATTCTGAAGGAAATGAACTGACTTTCCCAGGGTCACGCAGCTGGTAAGCATCAAATTAAGGATTCAGGTTCATTCCTTGATCCAAACCCATCACTCTCTGCACTAGCTGCCCAGCCAGGGCAGCCCCATTTCCTTGCGCCTTGGATGAGACCACTTCTTGGTGGAAGCGCTTGGCCCTGTCTCTGTGGGGCTGCTCTGCCTCCATCCAGGGCTCAGTATTTTGGGAAGCCCAAGAGGCATTCTGACTGACAGCTTCTCCCTTTTTGATTTCAGCAGTGTCAGAATCATCCAGAACACCCCAGGGCCAGGCTACGCTTCTTATCTATTTTACCAAAAAAAAGCCCGGCATGCCTCCTGACTTAGAGGTGCATATATTTTCCCAAGGCCGCATTGCACCAAATCACTTGGACTGGGCGGGCCTGCCAAAATAAGTCACTGCTTCCAGGGAGACTGACAGGACCTCTCTCGCTTCCCCTCCCCCTGCTCCAGCAGCTGATGCTTTGTATTCCTGGCTGTTATAACACCCTCAAATTCAGAGCCGGGGTAGACCTTAGAAAGCCTCCCTCTACCAATTCAGTCCAGATGTAGAGCAAGAAGATGTGTATTTCCAGTCCTGGCTCTGCTATTGACTAGAGCTGTGACCAATTAGAGGAAATCACCTTCCATCTCTGGGCTTCAGTTTCCCCATCTGTTCAATGCACGGGTTCAATTCCATGGTCTCTGAACTGAGGTCCTCCAGCTTCTTCACTTTATAGGGGAAGAAACCGAAGCCTAGAAATGTTCAGCGACTCACCCAAGGTCATTCTGTAAGAATAAACTCATAAAATCATCTAAGGAAACCTTTGGAGTCACAGAGTGTGGAAGAACTCAAGGAGGACCTTAGAAAGCAGCTTGTCTGAATGGATCATCCTTCCAGACTCTAACAGGCTCTTCGACACCAGCCCTTCCATTGCTTCTCACTCCCATATGCTTAACATGTGTGTGTTCTAATTACCCACATTTGTGTCTGTCCCTTTATAGAGATGTAGGGAGGCAGCGAGGTCAAGCGAGGTCAAGAAGAAAAGACGCTGCCTCTAGAATCAGCAGTCCTGGGTTCAGATCCTGCCTTTGAGGCTTAGTTACTTATGTGGCTTTGGATAAGTAACTTGACCACTCTGGGCCTCAGTTTGTTAAATGAATGGGTTGAACTAGAGGGTCTCTGTGGCCCCTTTGGGCTAGAAATCTGATTCTGTGAGAAGTTTGAACAGTCAACTCCCCAGGGATAGGAACTGGAATCTAAACTTCTCATCCCCCTCCCCTCCAGCCCCAACCCCCAACTCTGAGTACAGTAGCTGGAATTGCTTAATACATTTGTCTAATTCAGTCAGTCAGTCCATAAACATTCATTAAGTTCCTACTGTGTGCTGATCACTGGATTAGATTGTTGGCTGGCCTGAGGTGCCATAGATAGGGACACAGGACAACTGGCCACACCCTCTGGTCCCAGCTGGGATGGTTCTGAAAAGTTGGCGGGTGGGGGTGGGCTTCATTGGAGACTGAGCATTCCTGCTTCCCTCTTAGCCATCTGATGTGGCCATTAGACTGTGCCTTCCCATCCTAGCCACTTAATGCAGAGATTCAAGGGATGGCCTGATTGACCCCCCCCTCCAAATCACATGTTTGAACAGCCTTTCTGTTCTCATAAGGGAGGGTAATCCTTCTGCTTCTTTTGTGCTGGGCTCTGTCTTTTATTCCCGCTCATTACTCACTCTTCGTCAGGTAAACAAGTGAAGGATGGCCTCCCGAGCTTCCTCTTTCTCCCCAGGGTCACTGGTGTCTCTTCAGGCTGCATTCTGAATGCCTGGCTTTCCTTTCTTCATCACCACCCAGCTGTGTACAGATGCTGCTATGGGAGGCAGAAGCCCTAGGTTTCTGTCCTGGTCCTGCCTCCTGCTACCTTGGGCAAGTGGCTTGCTCTGTGGGCCTCAGTGTCCTCACTATGAAATGACAGTGTTGGATCAGATGATTATGAAGGCCCTTTCTGGCTCCAGATCTGTGATCTGAGTTGTGATCCTCATCAAAAAAAGTTTGTGGCTTAGGACACCATCCTGGGGGCTCCCACTGGGGGCCTCCCATACCAGACAGATGCTGATCTGGGCCCTCATGTGGAAACCAAGCAGGCAGAAGCATTAAACCAAGACTTGGATGGACAGAGCTCTCGAGGTGCCCACATTCCATGAGCATCCCGTACAAATTCCCCTGTTTGGTATCTAAAAGCTTGGCTCCCACCTACCCTTCCAGACTTATTTCTGCTTTCTTACCTTTGCATGCTCTATGTCCTAGCCAAACTGGTTTATTTGTCCTTGTACACAATAGTTCTGTCTCCCATTGCCATGCCTCTGCACAACACTGTCCTCCCTGCCTCTTTGAATTCCAGAGCACAGATCAGGTGCCCCCAGCCCTTTCCTGATCTCCACTCCTCCCATCCCCCATCCCCCAGCTGCTGACACCTTCTGAAATGACTTTGCATTTACTCCTCATATATTTTGCATCTCCTCCTCCATGCACATGTTGCTTCATCTGGTAGAGTACAAAGGAAGGGAAGATGTTTTCTTCCATACTAGACTGGGTGTTGGGCAACAGATAGAGTGCTGGATTTCAAGTCGGGACACCTGGGTTTGAATCCTGGCTCTGACACTTATCTTCAGTGTGACCTTGGGCAAGTCTCCTTTCCTGGCCTCTGTTTTGCCATCCAAAAAATTAAGGTTTATGTTAGACTATCTTGTCATGTGGTAGAAATAATGCTGGACTCACATGTGTGGGACCTGAGTCTGAATCCCACCTCTGCTACTTAATTCCCTTTGTGACCTTGGGCAAGTGGCTTAACCTCCACAAGCCTGTTTCTTCAGTTGTAAAAGGACAGGGTGTCCCAGGTAGCTGTCTCTTTCAGCCCTAGTGCTATGATCTTGTGTTCTGTAAGGTCCCTCCCAATCTTAGGGCTTATGATCCTACATGTATTTAAAGGGCAGTTTGAAAGGGAGGAGACTAGATGCCTCCCCCAGGGCATCCTGGGAGCCAGGCATTGAAGGGGATGCGGCATAGTAGACAGAACACAAATTAAGTCCTGGACCCATCATATTCTAGCAGTGTGACTCGAAGCACCTCAGTCTTCACATCTGTAGAATAAGGATGGGACTGAATAGAATAGTCAGATGGGACTGAAAACAACCAAATAAAAGGCACTTAATAAATGCCAGTTGGTTGATTAGGGCACTGGTTTTTAGGGTTGATTAGGGCACTCAATTACCCTGGTTCTGCCTCCCTCTCTCATTAACTGCTGTGAATAAAATGCTACAAAGCCTCTGAAGGACTAGATTTGGGAGCCACTGTTTCATTTTTGACAAGGAACTAGAGAGATGGCAGGAAGGAGGAGGAGGAAGCAGGCTCTGTAGGGCCGGAGACCAGAGGAGATCCAGCAAAGCTGCTTTTCCCAGTGTCCCCCCAAAGGTGCCCACTCCGCTCCCTCCCTTTCTTCTCTGCCTTTGGACCACCTGATTTGTTTCTCTTGAGGAGGGAGCCTGGCTCTTCCTGCTTCTGCTCCACTGCTCAGGACTCCTTCCCCATTTCCTGGATTAACTTGCCAGCCGAGCTCAGTGACAGCTCTAACCTTGGTTTCTAGGAGACTGATGAGCGTCCTGTGGATTGGGGCCTTTGGACGGAAACGTCCTACTGGCCGCTGGACGGGCCGGCGTCTGCTGTGGTCTTCTGACCAAGGCATGTCCCAGCTCCCCAGTTCTCCCAGTGGCCTTGAAGAGTCCTCTGCAAGTTCCCGGTGCCAAGGTTATCTAAATAGAGAAAGAACCATCCATCTGTGGCTCCTTCCAAGGGCACATTCCGAGCTCTGGGATGAGTCACGAACATCAGAGACCCAGAACAGGAAGGAACTTTATTTTTTATTTTTTGCTTTTTAGAGGGGAGAAGGTAGGGCAGTTGTGGTTAAATGACTTGCCCAAGGTCACATGGCTAGTTTTGTGTTAAGTGTCTGAGGTGGGATTTGATCTCAGGTCCTCCTGATTCCAGGACCGGTGCTCTATTCACTGAACCACCTAGCCGCCCCCAAGGAAAGGAACTTCAGAGACCTTCAGATCCAGCCCCTCTCGTTTCAGAGAGATTGAAGGCCTACAAAGTTAGTAAGTGTCTGGGGCAGGATTCAAATCCGAGTCTGCTGGATTCCAAGTACCAAACCACCTGTTAACCTTACTAAGAGTTGACATCTACCGCCCCTGGAATTTTGCAAAATACTTTCTGTATGTTATCTCATTTTGTCCTCACAACAGCCTTGTGAAGGAGCTGCTGTTACTATCCTCCTTTTGTGGATGGGGAAACTGAGGCTCAGGGAGGCTTTGGGTGACCCATGGCCCCACAGCGCATGAGTGTTAGTGGCAGGATTTGAGCCCAGGCCTTCCAGAGCTCTGTCCATTCTTCTCTGAGCAATATGTGGCATAACTGACCAGTGCCCTAATCAACCAACTGGCATTTATTAAGTGCCTTTTATTTGGTTGTTTTCAGTCCCATCTAACTCTACAGGACCCCGCTTTGGGGGTTTTCTTGGCAGAGACACTGGAGCGGTTTGCCATTTCCTTCTCCAGCTCATTTGACAGATGAAGATATTGAGGCAAATAAGATTCAGTGACTTGCCCAGGGTCCCTTAGCTAGTGAGTGTCTGAGGTCAAATTCGAACTCAGCTCTTCCTGACTCCACTCCTGGTGCTCTGTGCACTGCACCACCTAGCTGCCCCGATTAAGTGCCTACTATGTGCTAAGTCCTAGGGCTATAAAGTGCAAAATGAAAGGTTCTTGGCTCTTAAGCTTCCATTCTTATCAGTATATATACTCAGGCAGAAACCATGTTTTATCTAAACCTGTATTTCCTTCAGTGCTTAGTCCTGAGATCTTTGCATAATAGTTATTTGCTATATTGAATTAAAAAACCTAGAGTAGCTTAATGTGGGAGGAAGGGCTCTGGGAGGTCTGGCCTATGGCTCTTCCTTCCAGTCAATAACTAGGACCTGGGCCTGGTTAATTTGGCTGGTGATGATGGAATCCTAGAGGATTCTCGCAGGAGCAGTCTGTCCTGCATCGGAAGGCACCATGGGAACCCAAGGGCTTTTTGTCTTAAGGTCACTTTGTAGTGGCTAAGAGAGATAGATTGCATCTACCTGGAATGTTGTCTGGAGGGAAAGGAACAATGGGATTTTCTACCTGAGAGGGGCCTAGTGAACAATGGTGGAAAAGGCATTTCCCTTGTTCTGAACTTTGGGCTCAGGGAACCCTAGTCCTCTCTCCCTGACTCTGGAGAGACATGGGCAGGGACAGGTAGGAAATGGTAGGACAGCAGGATAAACCCTAGCTGGAGGATGGCGGGTGACTGCCCTCAGACTCTGTGACCACAGGGATTTGGGTTTTCAGGTCTAGCAGAGGGATTTCCAAATAGTTGACCTAGTAGCAAGAGTGGGGAACCTTTGACCTCAAGGCCACATGTGGCCCTCAAGTGTAGCCCCTTGACTAAATTCTAACTTCACAGAACAAATCCCCCTAATAAAAGGATTTGTTCTGTAAAACATAGGCTGAATCAAAAGGCTGTACCCGAGGCTCTAGAAGGCCATATGTGGCCTCCAGGTTCCCCACCCCTGAGTCCTAGTGTTTTAGGGAGAGGAATTGAGAGCAAGGGGATAGGAGGAATGTTCTTCAGGTCTGTTCAAGGGACTGATAACTCACATTTCTACTGCTCCCTAAGGTTCATAAAGCACATTCCTCATTGCAACCCAGTGAGGCAGGTAGTGGGAGGATTTTGATTCCCACATACCCAAGAAGTATTTGAGGTGAGCTTTGAACTTATGATTACAAGTCCAGCACTATTTCTGAGACATTAACTGGGCTTAGGTGGCTTATTAGACTGTCAAAGAGCTTCTGTTAACCAGCCTGGGGAAACCCACCAAACAGCCAGAATTTTCATGTGATGAGTTTGAGTGTTGTGGAAAGAGACTCTGGCCTGAGAACCGAGAGATGTGAGTTCTAGTCTTAGCCTGACACTGACAATGGGACCTTCCATAAAGCATTTCTTTTCTAGGTCTGTTTTCCCCTGAATAAGATAAGGGGCAAAGGTGGCCTTCTTCATCTCTAAGACTTTCATCTCTGACAGTCTGTATTCTAAAGGCCTTCAACTCTGATATTTAGCCCCTTCCCAGCTACAATATTCTCTGTCCTAAAGTCCCTCCCAGCTTTGACAGTATACATTCTGAACGTCCTCATAGCTCTGACATTTCCTGTTCTAAGATACCTCCCAGCTCTGACATCCTGTGTTCTAAAGACCCTCCCAGCTCTGACATTCTGTGTTCTAAAGACCCTCCCAGCTCTGACATAATGTGTTTTAAGAGCTTCCCAGCTCTGACATCCTATGTTCTAAAGACCCTCCCAGCTCTGACATTCTGTGTTCTAAAGACCCTCCCAGCTCTGACATAATGTGTTTTAAGAGCCTCCCAGCTGACATCCTCATTTCTAAGGGCCCTCCCAGCTCTGACGTTCTGTGGTCTAAGGTAGTGGTTCTCAACCTTCCTAATGCCGTGACCCTTTAATACAGTTCATGTTGTGGTGACCCCCAACCATAAAATTATTTTCGTTGCTACTTCATAACTGTAATTTTGCTGTTGTTATGAATCTATCTGACGTGTAGGATGTATTTTCAGTGTTACAAATTGAACGTAACCCACAGATTGAGAACCTCTGGTCTAAGGCCTTTTGAGTTCTGACATTCTATGTTCTAAGAGCCCTCCAGGCTGTGATATTCTGTGTTATAAAAGGTCCTCTCACCTTTGACTTTCTGGGTTCTAAAGGACTCTCCCAGCTCTGACATTCTGTATTCTTAAGACTCTCCTTTTTTTTTGTTTTGCTTTTTTGCTTTTTTTTTGGAGGGGGAAAGGTAGGGCAGTTGGGGTTAAGTGACTTGCCCAAGGTCACATGGCTAATTTTGTGTTAAGTGTCTTAGGCCAGATTTGAACTCAGGTCCTCCTGACTCCAGGGCCAGGGCTTTATTCACTGGGCCACCTAGCCACCCCTCTTAGGACCCTCTTACCTCTGACTTTCTAGGTTTTAAAGACCCTCTCAGCTGGAGGATCCTACAATTCTTTTTGCTGTTGTGGGGTAGATGAGAACACACTTGCATGGATGTTGCCACATCAGGGGCCCTACAACTGCTTTCGAATGATTCCATGTGGGCTGGGGAGAGGGGAGGTGGGTGGGAAGAGTTGGAAAACAGCAAGAGAAATGAGCTGGAAGGGTTTTGGCAGAGGAAGCTGGCCCTGTGGTGCTGGTGTGGGTGTTGGTGCATTCTGAATGGCTTCCTGCCTGGGGCTTCTCAGGGGGCCCAGATGGCCCTGCCAGCTTCACCCAGCACAGGGCTCTTCTCATACTTAGTGACAAAAGTGGTGCTAACCCAGTAAAAGAAAAAGGCCTGTGGATAGTGAAGGACAGACACAAAACTTGGCTTTAACAGCTAACTTACTTCCCTTCTTCCCCGTCAGTTCAGCAGCCGATGCTGTCCATCAGCTACTTATGGAGTTAAGTTCACCTCGTATCCCTTCTTTGCTATTGTTGAGTTTGGTTTTTTCCCATATGTCTTCTTAGATAGCTTGGTGGTGACCTGGAGTCAGGACCACATGAGTCTCAATCTAGCCAAATGAGATAATATTTTTAAAGTACATAGAGTAATACTTGGAATATAATAGGCACATAGAAATGCTTGTTCTCTTCCCTTCCCCCCAACCTCAAACACTTTCTAGATGTATGACCTTGGGCAAGTCACTTGACTGCTGTCTACCTCAGTTTTCTCCACTGTAAAATGGAGATTAAAAATAGCACCTCTCTCTGATGGTTGTCATGAGGCTCAAATGAGATCTCATGTATATATCTCATGTATATCTCAAATATACAGATCTCTGCAAACCTTAAAATACCATTTATATGTGTAGCATCAAGGCAGTATTCACAGCACCAACGGTCACTATAAATATTCCTGCATAGTGCTTGATTGCAAAATATAACAGACTCTCCATGTAGAAGACAGAAGCAAAACATTTATTCAGACACCATAAAACTGAATCCCAAACCAGTTAGCCAATTCCATCATAGTTGCAAAGAAGTTAATAAGCTACAACAATACAGAGAGCCACAGCATCATTTAGCTTTCCCATAAACCAACATTTACTCACAAGCCTAACTGTCTCCCTCCAGTGTGTCTTCTCTTCCCTCCAATCTAGCGGCTCTGGCTTCCAGCTTCCTGTGGGCTCTGTTCTACTCTTCAGCAAACTCCTCCCACTACAGGCTCCATGTGATTACCTTCAACCTGTTAGGGGGCAGGGTATATTTTCAAAACAGGGAAGATCTTCACATTCCCATTACCCCTATTACATAATGTTAGCTCTCATCAGTGTTATCCCTTCTGTCTCTAGCCCTGGCTATCATCAGAACTGCATTGGGAAAACATAGATGGACAGTAAAGGCACATGTTTCAAGAGAGGCCAGTATTCCCTGAAACCAAATTTTATAGAAGTGCCCCACTGGCCGGGGCACCCAGCTTTGCCCATGCCCAGCAACGCAGAGCATCATGAATCTAGTTGGATCAATGGAAATATCCTTAAAGGCATCTGAGACCTTTTGCATTTAGAACTGGCCCATCCTGGTCACCCAGTGAGATCCCTTTGATCATGCCTATTTTGTATGGGGGGGGTGTATGTTGGAGAAGAAGAGATCGTTGGTAACATTGACACTGTCCTCTTGCAACTGGTGCTGTGAGCCCCCTATTTCTGCTTGGTAGTGACATACCTAATCCTCTAGTCCAGTGGTTCTCAACCTTCCTAATGCTGCGACCCTTTAATACTCGTATGTGGGCGTATCTGCATGTGGGCAGAACCTCCTGGAGATGAATAGAGGAGCCGTGCCTGGGTTCCTAAGACCATCGAAAATATGTGTTTTCCGATGGTCTTAGGTGACCCCTGTGACCCCTGTGAAAGGGCTGTTCGACCCCTAAAGGGGTCGTGACCCACAGGTTGAGAACCACTGCTCTAAACATTTAATTGAAACCATCTCCACAAGTACCAAGTGTTCCTCCATCTCCAGTGATGAGGGACTGAGCAGCCTAAGAAAGTAAGCAGGTAGCCAGAAATTCTTCAGGAACTCCTCGATCTGACCTGATCATTCTTCACCATTCCCTCCCATGAGCTTGCCAAAGGGAGGGAGACTGGACGGGGAGTTAAAGGAGGGGTTGTGAGCCTGCATAGCATTCCCTATGGTTAGCTACTGTTAGCCACCATCCTGTGGGTTGGCAAGGTGCATGCCCCAAGCAGTTTACAGAGTTAGACAAACAAAGTTTCCATGTCATCCTTTGCACAGTCTGGTGTGACTTATGGTATAATGGGTAGGGCATGGGACTTGGCACCCAAAAGAATTCAGGATTTGGAGGAATGTGGTTCAAATCTCATCTTAGATATTAGCTTCCTGCCCTTCAGACAAGGTACTTAACTAACCCTTTGGTGTTTCCTTGTGTGTCAGACAACTGGATTGGAGCAGCTGACTTATTGGACTGAGTCTTTCCATCTCTAAATTCACAACCCTTGTGATTCATTCCACCTCTGACACTTATTATCTGTATCATTTTGAATGAGTCAGCGAAGCACTCTGGGCCTCAGTTTCCTCATCTGTTAAACAAGTCTGTCAAACTCTGTTGGAGTAGATGAACTTATTGAACTAAGGGCCCTTCCAGATCTAATTCCCATGACCCTTTCACCCCATCCCAGACATTTAACACCTATGTGACCTTGGGCAAGTAAACTTGAGCCTCAGTTTCCTTATTTATTAAGTGAGGGGCCTGGTCTCTAAGGTTACTTTTATCTTTGAACCTGTGATTCTGTTAGCTCAGTTTGAGGTCTAAGTCTCCACTTAAAAAGCTAGATGAGCGGGGAACTGGAAGGGGCCTTAGAAATCATCCGATCCATGCAGGGATCCCATATCCAAGCAACCCTGACCCCAGGTCATTGGGAGAAGTCATTATCTAGAACAAGGGTTCCTACCTTTTTTTATTCTATGGCCCCCTTTGGCAGTCTGGTGAAGCCTGTAGACCACTTTGCAGGAGAGCATTCTTTTTTTTTTTTTGGAGGGGGGAAGGTAGGGCAGTTGGGGTTAAGTGACTTGCCCAAGGTCACACAGCTAGTATTAAGTGTCTGTGGTCGGATTTGAACTCAGGTCCTCCTGAGTCCAGGGCCAGTGCTCTATTCACTGTGCCACCTAGCCACCCTAACAGGAGAGCATTCTTTAATAAGTGAAGGAAATTCTAAAAGTTAGAGGCTACTGAAAATAAAGCTATAATTTCTTCCCCATCCAAGTTCATGGCCATCCTAGTTCAAGGCATCCTTTGGTGTGCCCCCCAGGTTCAGAACCCGAGACTCAGAGTCAGAGTGATAAAATGAAAAGAGCAGTAAGTTCAGTCAGGGGTCCTGAGTTCAAATGCTGACTGTGTTGTTCGTTACCTGTGTGATCTTGGGTAACTCACTTCCCTTCATTGGGACTCCATTTCCTCCTCAGTAAAAATGATGAATTTAGGCTAGAGATAGTCTCTCATGTCTCTGTCTAGTTCTGACATGATTCGATTCAGGCTGTGTTGTGTCTGTGTGTGTGTATGAAGTGGAGGGGAGGACTCAGATGTAGAGTTAACACATTCCAGGCAGCCTAAAGGAAAGGGTGGACTGGGGCTGGTGCCTACCCCGTTCCTTTCCCTCTTTGGAGCCCTTGGCTCTACAGTCTTTGTTCTTTAGGGCACACAGGACTCTGTTGACCTTTTCTGCTGAATGTCGATAACCAAGAAGGCTTACAGGTGTGGCTCCAGGCTTGTTTGTGCCTGACGGTGTCCCTGCCATCCCTCTCTGAGTACCGACAGCCTCTTTTTGAACCAGGGCTGGGGATGTTTGTGGAAGGAGGGAGGGCACCTTAAGTGTGTTTGATTTCCCCGATGCTTTTCTCCAGGGAGTCCAAAGCAGAGAACAACAGCACGTACTGGGTATGTGGGGAAGATGGAAGATTTTCCTTTGAGCTACCAGGCTGGGCGGTTCTTCAATGTCCTTTCCCACCAGGAAGCCTTCAGAGGGGATAAAGGGAGGAACTGCGGGGTTCATTGCTGTTCCGTCGTTTTCAGTGAGGTCTGACTTTCCGTGACCCTTTTTTTGGGGGTTTTCTTGGCAGAGATACTGGAGTGGTTTGCCATTTCTTCCTCCAACTCATTTTACAGATGAGGAAACTGAGACAAACAGAGTTAAGTGACTTGCCCAGAGTCAGTCATACAGCTAGTAAGTGTCTGAGGCCAGATTTGAAGTCAGGAAGATGAGTCTTCCTGACTCCAGGTTCAACATTCTCCACTACACTACCTCCAAATGCATTACAAAATTCAGCATTTGGGGCTCCCCTGACATTAATGGAGAGGTAACCTGGTGTAGTAGTCAACAGCCCTGGATTAGAGTTGGGGACCAGAGTTCAAGTCCCATATCTTGGTTGGGTTCCATGAGTGGGGGCCACTGGACAAGTGATTAAGCTTAGTTTCCCCATCCATAAAATAAGTCCAAAATCACTTACATGAACTGTCTCCAAGGTCCTTCTTGTTGGAAATCTTAAGACTTTAGAAATAGGAGGTTTCTTGTTAATCCCCAGAAGACTCCTGGCAAGAGCTGAGAGATTGAAGGAGTGAAGGGGCCCCTTTCTAGAATGTTAATGGTGTAGATACCACTCTGCCACCAGCACTAGGCTTAAATAGCCTGGACTGGAGAGCAGTTGGGTGCCTGAAGAAACATTCACCCCTAACAGGCTAATTGAGTAACAGGTTTCCAGCTCCTTTTCCAGAATCGCAGCATTCCAGAGTTGAAAGAGGCGGCAGTCCTGTACCTGGACAAGAATGCCCTTTTTATCATTTCTCATAAGGGCTTATCCCAGGTCTGCTGGAAGCCATCCACAGAGGGGAGACCCACAGTCCCCAAGAGGCAGCCCTTTTCACATTAGACAGCTCTAAATCTCTATCTAGCAAGATGGCACAGTAGGTAGAATAAAACCTGGAGTCAAGAAGACCTGAGTTCGAATTCAGCCTCAGATACTTACTAGCTGCCTGACTCTGGGCAAGAAACTCACCTGGATCTGCCTCAGTTTCCTCAACTGTAAAATGAACATAATAATAGTATCTACAGACACTAGCTGGTGACCTTGGACAAGTTACTTAACTCTGTTTGCCTCGGTTTCCTCATCTGTAAAATGAGCCAGACAAGGAAATAGCAAACCACTCCAATATGTTTGCCAAGAAAACCCTGAATTGAGTCATGAAGAGTCAGACATGACTGAAAAATAACTGGTCAATAGAATCTCTATCTGCCTGTCAGTAAGCTCCCCTCATTTCTCTAGCTCTGTTCTCTGGGCCGAGCTGCACAGCCTAATTCCTCTTGCAGGTGATGATAACCTTTCAGACCCTGGAAGAATGTAATGGATCAAGTACAGTCTGACTCTCATTCAAGATTTTTTCCCTCTCAATCCATCCCCCCCTTGTTTTTGTTTCAAAGTCTACCTCTTCCCTCCCAATGAGCCATCCCTTGTAAGGAAGAAAGGAGGGGAAGATCCTCTCAACACTCATTTTTTAAAGCACCCACTACTTACCAGGCATTGAAGATTCAAGGACAAAAATGAATAAGTCCACACTCTCCTACCTCCTAATGGAGAAGACAACATATTTGTAGATAAATAAGTGCAGAGTATATCTGAGATAAAGAAAATCAGTCAGCAAGCTTGCATCTAGCTGGTGCAGTGGTTAAAGCAGCAGGCTTGGAGTCAGGAAATTCTAAATTCAAAATCTGGCCTCAGACTCTGACTCAGTGAGTCTGGGCAAGACACTTAACCTCTGTTTGTCTCAGTTCCCTCATCTGTAAAATGGAGATAATAGTAGCACCTCTCCCCCAGGATTGTCTTGAGGATCAAATGAGATGTTTGTGAGATGCTCAGCAACCGTGCCTGGAACCTAGTTAGTGCCACATAGATATTAGCTATTTTTTTATACTCCTACCCCCTGCCTGGCACTATGCTGGGTAATGGAGATACAGAGAAGAAGATAAAATCATTTTTGCCCTCCAGAAGCTTATATCTAGCAAAGGAGACCGGATGGACCAGTCTAAGTGCATGTACAATGTATGCAGAATACAGTCAACAAGTTAACATTTATTATGTACCAACAATATGCCAGGCCCCGAGCCAGTTGCCAAGGCCACAGAGACAGAGATGAAGCTGCACCCTCCATGGGCACAGGCCCCCTGTTGCCTTGCTGTGCTGTGCAGCCCATGGAATGCTGACAGGTTGGAGGAGATAGAATCTCGCCACCTAGAGTGTTTAACCCAAGTAGCCCCTGCACCTTTCCCTAAAAGATTGCCCCACATTTACAGCTAATAAAGGTAGTTTAGCTTTTCCTTCTCTTTCCTGAAAATGGGACTTTCCTTTTCTGGAAGTAGTCTTAGACCAGATGCTAATTTTACAGCGTATTTGACATTTTCTCTCAGACCAGAGAACAGGGGTGATTTGGGAGTGGTGGGTTAAACTGCCTTAATTTTCATGACTCTTTCAGTGATCACTGGTGAAAACTAAACAGAGTTTGCCATTTATCTCTTTTGAAAGATGCCTTCTTCACATGGGCCTTCTTCCAGCATTTTGCAGCCAAGTCCTGACTTTGGGAATTTGGGCAAAGAACTCTCACAAGTTGATCTTCAATCAGCCATCAGTCCCCTCTTTCCTTCCCCACTGACTGACTCAGTTTGAGATGCCTTTGGGCTTAATCTTTCCACTGGATATTGGCCAACGGCAGATACTGGAAACCTACCAATGGTAGATACTGGGCACATTCCGATGGCAGATATTGGGCATCTACCAATGGCAGATACTGGGTAACTACTGATGGCAGATACTGGGCATCTACCGATGGCATATAATGGGCACCCACCAATGGCAGATACTGGATGCCTACTAATGGCAGATACTGGATGCCTACTAATGGCAGATATTGGGAACCTACCAATGGCATATAATATGCACAGATACTGGCTGTTTTACCAGTGGCACATAATGGGCATCTACCAATGGCACACTTGCCCTAACCATGAAGTGACTTTGGAAGCCCAGAAAAATGAGTGAAAAATTTCAGTGGGCTACAATAGCAACCCCAGATGAAATGGTGAACTTTCTTGTAAAAGCAGAGTTAAAATGTGAACACCTGTTCCTGATTAGCATTCTTGTTTCTCCAAATTGCTTCTTTTCTTCTGCTTTGTCCGACTATGGAAGCATTCATTCTTCTTTAAGTGTTCACAAGCTGTAGTTATCCCTTCCCCCACCCCTCTGAACCTAAGAACTCAAATTACAGATATTCGGTCTCTCTCCCCACCCCTTTCAGGGCCGTGAGCAGTCAAGGCTTTTTTTATATGTTACAAGGAAAGAAAGTTGATGGGATCTGCAAAGAGACGATGTGGTGTTGTGTGGAAGGGGTATGGAACTTGGTTTGAAGGCTCAGCTCTTCTACTTAACCAGTTGTGTGACCTTGGACAAGTCACTATACTTTTCTGGGCCTCTGCTTTTAAATGGGTGGATTAAACTTCATGATCTCAGAAATACATACCACCTTTTAACGTTCCAGTTTTCTAAGGGACTTGGCAGCTGTGGCATTCTGTGTTCTAAGGGCCCTCCCAGCTCTGGCATTCTGGGTTCTAAGAGTCCTCCCAGCCCTGACATCCTGTGTTCTAAGGGCCTCCCAGTTCTGACATCCTGTGGTCTAAGGCTCCCAGCTCTGACATCCTATGTTCTAAGGGCCCTCCCAGCTCTGACATTCTGTGTTCTAAGGGCCCTCCCAGCTCTGAAATCCTGTGCCCTAAGGGCCCTCCCAGCTCTGACATTCCATGTTCTGATATCAGGTTGCTCCCCCATTTCACTTCTAGGTTTTCACATGACAAGGAAGGTAGCCTGGGAGAAAAAAAAAACATAAAAGAAATTAAAAACCACCTGTGGTGGAGAAAGTGATTTCTCAGCCAAGGCCTTGGAGCTTAATCTCTGGGCCAGGCTGGGTCTGCTCTGATCAGTTATCAAGGCCTGGCTGGCAAGCCCAGGCTTGAAAGCTGAGGTGGTAGAGTGACTTAATCCCTCCCTGACTTGCTGCAGAATTAGTCCTTTTGGTTTCCACCTTTGGAGGAGGGGGCTTTGAAAGCTTTGAGTAGATTTCTGATTCTAATCTTGAATTCCAAGTGTTTCTCCTTTCCGAGCTGGGGGGGAAGGCTGGGTCATTAGAGCTCCCCTCGGCTCTTGGCCTTGGCATTAAGACGGAAGAAAGCAAGCACGGTGCATGTTTCTTAGGTAGGGGTTCACTAAAGTGGGCTGGGGGGTGGTTGAAGTTACTCCCCCCTCCTCCACCTTTTTCATTTTTCCAATATTTGTCTTCTCTGTTCTCCCAAGAGGCAGCCCGCAGAGTTGATTATAAACGCAGCATTTGACCTTTGTAAAATGTTGGTACAACGTCCCAGATTGTCAGAAGAAACATTGCGTAGGGAGTGAATGGGAGCAGCTAATGGTGTGTTATTGTGGAAAGAACTTCAGAGTACAGAACCAGGGCCTCGGCTTTCAAATCCCAACCCAGCACTCAGGCCCATGAATTTCCCAGCAAGTCACTGTGCCCTTTTGACTCACCTTCTTCATCTGTAAAATTAGAGGGGTTAGACCAGGGGGCCTCCAAAGTCTCTTATCTTCCAGCCTGTTATGATAAGTACAGGACACAGCATTGGAAATCTTGATTCGGGGATGGGATTTAGACCATATCTGAGGTACCTTCCTACTCTAGTTTGAGTGAACAGGGAGAGGATGTGACTCCCCAACCCTTATAGGAGTCACCCTAACAAGCCAAGGAGCTTGAATGGGAGCACACAGTAGGATAGTTCCTTTTCCTGCAGCCACCCTGGGACTCCTGATAGCCACCCATCTACTACTCCTGAGAACTCTCTGACTCAAGAAGGCCCCCAGAAATAAAGCGGGCGGTCGCATTAGCAAGTTCCAGACAAAAAACTTGAGCCAGAGAAGGTCAGGAAGACCTTGAGTCAATGGACCAATAGGCAAATAGCTCAGGAAGCAGTTGGCCTTTCCAGGCCTTGTAGGGCAGTTTGTACTCTAGAGGTGAACACAAAGTGGTAGAAGTATCCCTGAGACTCTGAGTCAAGAAACCTAGTTCTAGAGTCTTCTGACCAAGTCATTGACCTCTCTGCTCAATGGTTTCTTCATTCCCTAAAATGAAAGTAGCAGTATTGCCCTTCCTACAGTGGAATTGTGGGATTTTCAAGCTGGGCAGGACCTGAGAGATCATTGGTGGTAGAACCCTGGTTTGCAAGAACCCTGGTTTGCAAGAACCCTGGTTTGCAAGGCACTTTTCATTTGGTATAGCTAGGCTGGCCTTGGAATTCTGAGGATCTTGTTCAAATTCAACCTCATACATCTACTAGCCGTGGGACCTTGGGCAGGTCAACACTGCTCACCTGTTTCCTCATCTGAAAATAAGCTGGAGAAGGAAATGGCAAATCACTCCAGTGTCTCTGCCAAGAAAACTCCGAATGTAGGGGTTGAGAAGAATCAGATACAGCTAAAAATGATTGAACACTATTTCATGTTATCTCATGCAGGGTACCCCTAAATAAAATGCCTCACCGTTGTTTACTGATCACTTTGTGAGTCTGAGTTTTTGTACTTGACAATATTCACAACAATCCCCTGGGGGGGATGCTATTAACCCTATTTTACAGATGTGGGAAAAGAGGCAGAGGGTGGTTCAGTGAATTGAATTGAATAGTATAGTGCCCAGCACATACTGGATTGGATGAGACTGGAATTGCCCAGAGTCACCTACCTAATGGGTTTGGGTTCTATTCCCAGCTCGGACACTTAACTACCTGTGTCACAGTAGACAAGTCACTGAATGTCCCTGGGCCTTACAGTGAGGGGTTTGGAGGCTCAGGCTGGTTAATGCAGCTTTCCAGAGTCAGAGGCCAGATTTGAGTCTAGAGGACCAGAGTCCTTTCCAATATACCAGAATTCCAGAGGATCTGTCTGACCAGGTCATTTCCTTGCTCGGGAAGCTAAGGAGGTCCCCCATCCCTTCCAGAATAAAATAGAAACTCTTCTCTTTGATATTTAAAACCCTTGGCAATCTGGCCCCAGCCTGTCTTTCGAGACTCCCCCTCTTGAACTCTACCTTCCAGCCCTCTGACCTCTGCTTTTCTTACTCATTTCTCCACTTTCCACCTCCCTCCTCTGGCCTTTGGCTGGAGCTGTTTCCCCGGTGTGAGTCTTGAGCTCTGTCCTCCCTTTCACCTCCCATAGCTCCACTCAGGACAACACCCAAATGTCACCTTCTACTCACGGCCCTTCCTGTACCAGCCTCCCCCTCCCCCACTGTCCTTCCAACTACTTTGTATTTGCTTTTCTGTGTATATCTGGAGTCCTTAACCTGGGATCTATGAACTTGTTTTTTCTTTTTAGATATGTTTTGATAACTTTAGTTGTTTTTCCAGTCATGTCCGACTCTTCGTGACCCCATTTGGGGTTTTCTTGGCAAAGTTAACTGGAGTGGTTAGCCATGTCCCTCTCCAACCCTTTTTACAGATGAGGAAACCGAGGCAAATGAGGTTAAGTGACTTGTCCAGGATCACACAACTGCTAAGTGTCTGAGGCCAGATTTCAGCTCACAAAGTTGAGTCTTCCTGACTCCAGGTCCCATTCTCTGTCTACTTCATCACCTAGCTGCTGCTGGATAATGCCGTTTCTATAGAATTGATTTATTTTATATTTCCATGTGGTTTATTTTGTCTTAAAAAAAAAATATTCTAAGAAGGGGCCTAGGCCTCACCAAACCGACAGATTCACCGCAAAGGTGAAGAATCTCCGGTATCTGTTGTTTCCGCTCAGTAGAATGGAAGCTTGTTGAGGGCAGACACCATTTTTGCTTGTTGTAATTATTTCTCCTGTGCCTAGTACATAAGCAGGGACTAAATAAATGTTTTAGAATTGTGGCTGAATTGAGGATGGATGTGGATAGGTAGGAAAACACTTTGAGAAAAGCTAAAAAAAGCTGGGGAAGCCTTAAGCCTTCCACTTAGATAAGCATTATTGTCTGGGCAATTCCCTTGTTGAAGAGAAGGGTACCCACCCACCTACCTGGCAGGGTAAGATGTTATCTGAAGCCTTTGCTGACCATCTTTACTAGTAGTTGGGGGGCGAGGGGTACAGAGGAAGAAATGGCCTCCATAGTCCTTCTGAGGCCCTGACTCCCAGTGACCCACCCCATCGGAACATAAATACAAGCCTTGTTTGGCACTTGGAAGGTTTCCTGCGGGTCCAGTCTTCCAACTGACCCATGCCTGCGTTTCCTCAGCCCAGTGCAATTAAACATGACTGCCTGGAATCCAGTGAGTGACTGGAGTGTGGGAAAAGTCTCCGAGCCTGAAGCCTCTTCTCCTCCACCCCCACCCCCATCCAGGGCTTTGCTTCCCAAGAGGGACTCAGATTACATATCAGGACACAAATCATTTCATTCCAACGTGCATCAGTGCATCGGGGAAAAATCCCAGATGCCGAACCCCCAGGGCCAGAGAGAAGCTGCTGCCTTCCCACTAGCAAACACCCCTACCACACTGCCAGCCCAGCTTCCATTGGCTGGGGCTTCCAAAGCATCTCCCGAACCCGGAACTCGAATGTTACTTGTTAGTGATTTTATTGCTCAACAATTTAGAAAGGAAGCCTTGCCAGTTTTCATAAGTGAAACATTTAAAGTATGCAAAACATATTTTACTCCTTCCTGGAGCAGCTGCTCGGTTGGGCTGGAGAATAATCAGCAGTGAATTATATACATTTGTATGCTACCCTGCAGTGTTCTAAAGCTCTGAGACCGTGCCTGACGTACCAAGTGACTGTCAGCTCCAGAGCTGGCAAACAACTTGGGGGCCGACAATTGGGATCTCATCCCGCCCACAGTATTTTTCCCTCCATTCTCCATATGGTTAATAACAAACAGCATGAAGGGAGAGTTCGGGAAAAAAACCAGCTTATTTCTTTGGCTGCCCCAGATCTCTTCCCCAAACTCAAGGGGAGGCACCATCTCCAAAGGGAATGTGCAGGAGGTGTTAGAATCCACTCCTGTCTGTAATCCACATCTGAACCTCTTTTGCAGGCTTGAACCTAGCTTTATGAGAGTGGAGGACTGATCATAGAGCTGGTTGGGAACCCCAGAGTCCAGCCCATTCATTTTCCAGATGAGGAAACTGAGGTTTAGAAAGGTGATCCCATGGTGTCATGCAGAAGGAGCACTGGTCACCAAATTGCAGAATTCAGTGACTGCAAAAAAATTTGGTTTTGTTCAGTCCTATCCAGCTCTTTGTCACCCCGTTTGGGGTCTTATTGGCAGAGATACTGGAGTGGTGACCATTTCCTTTTCCAGCTCATTTTGCGCATGAGGAAACTGAGTCAAACTGAGTTAAGTAACTTGCCCAGGGTCATACTTGCTTGTAAGTATTTGAGGCCAGATTTGAACTCAGAGCCCTCCTGACTCTAGGCCCAGTGTTCTATCCACTATGCCACTTAGCTACCCTTCTTTCAGAATAGTTAATAGGATGTTGGTATTTATTACATCAGTAAATATCAGATCAATCGGTCAGCAGGAATTTAGTAAGAACCAGATCTTGTCCTTAGCACTGGAGACACAGAGAGAAAATAAAACAAGCCCTACCTTTGAAAAGCTTACATTGGCCTGAGGGGAAGCAGTGTGCTTACAGAGAGCTGTGTATAAAACAGTGAGGGGAGGGAGGAGAAATCTAGAGAGACATTTTCTAGGGGATAGCTGAATCTCGAAGGGAGCTAACAGTCACAGTGAGGGGCCTGGCTTCCTGGGAAGCCCCCTTCAAGTACACAGAGGGTAATGAATGAGGATCTGTGCCTGAAGGGATGGCTTACCCCAAAGAGCAATGACCCAGAGACCAGATGACAGAGTTTCAGGGGAGCCTTCCTCTAGCGGAGCAGGGTTGTTCAGAGTGACTCGGTGAAACCAGGCCTGGCTTAAAGCCAGCCTGCATTCTGTTGGCGGCCCTCATGCCTTGAAGTTGGAAAAACTGGGATCCAGGTCTGGCTCACATTAGCTGTGGGACCTGGGGCTAAGTCACTGCATATCTCTATACCATAGGGGACCTTGGAGGCCATCCAGTCTAACGCCTTCATTTTACAGGTGTTGGTTAAGCAGTTTCCTCAGTCATATGGGGAGTATTGTGGCTCTTGTTTTACAGGGTGTTTAAAGTTTGCAGAGCAATGAAAAGTACACCATTCTATTCAGTCCTCACCACATCGTGGTGGTAGGTGTGAGACAGATGATCTTACTATCTCCCATTTTACAGATGAGCATACTGAGTCTTAGAGAATGTAAATAAGATGTGTACATGGAACTCTGTGTACATGGAAGAGTTCTCTGAACCTCTCTTTAACAATGCTTGCCCTGCCTTCCTTCTGGGATGTGCTCTGAAAAAGTCTTTCGATAAACCTAAACGCTCTGGAGATGGGATTTGTTATATCTCTGATGCATTAGTTTATTGGTCTGAGTCAAGGACAGTGCAAATTGACAGCTGTCAACAGACAGGTACCTGGGTCCCTGATGGCCCCCTGCAACTGTCAGAGCCTGGGGTCTTTAGTGTCAGCCTCCCTGCTAAAGCGCTCTTCTCTCATCCCTGCTTGAGACAGGGAGATCCAGAAGCCAGGGCTCCAGCTTGGGCTAATTCTGCTAGTCATGAAACCCGCCTCTCCCTGGATTCTGCAAGTAAGCAAACACTGTTTTTGCTGGCTCCTTAATCCATGCCAACTCCTGGTCCTCCTTCCCACGGGTGGTAGCTGAGTGTCTACTTCTGCCTCCTCCAGCCAGATGGTGTGTGATTGGGGGGCGAGCTTCTTCTCTGTGCCTAAGTAGCCGACCAGGCCAGATGCCCCTCTTTTCTCCTCCGCCTCCTCGATGCCTGGTCACCAGAAGCTTCCCGACCCGAATGCCAGAGGTGTCCCCTAGAACGTTCCCACCACCAGCTGTGCAGCCAGAAGATCCTTCAGGGGACCCGGAGCTTGGGAAGTCTAGTGTGTAGCAAACACAGAGACACACCAGTAATTACAGGCCTTTTCGATGCAAGCCTGCAGGGGCAGCTTGCTACAATGCTAGATCTGTAAATTTAGCTCCCAGTGGGTGAGCTGGAGAAAACTTTCAGCCTAGGAATTATCTAACAGCATGTTTTTCCTTCATCCTTCCTTCCCCACCCCCACAGACACCGCTATCTCTACTTTCAAGTTGGCCTTTGACCCTTGTGTTCCCTGGCATAAAGCTGGATGAAACAGTCTAGGGATGCCTGTTGCCTATGGGAAAGGCAGAGAATTGCCTCAGCACTCAGAGAGGATGATGGGAAACTCTGAGTTTCAGCTGAAAGTTATGTTTAAGAGGTGCTGGTGACCACAACATTCCAGGCAAGGGAGGTGGATGAAAGGACGTGTGAAGGAAGGGTCAGTCACTGAAAAGTCATAGAAGAAGGTGCTATCCTCTTGGTGTGATGATCACTGGGTACCCAGGAGGCTCTAGCATCCTCTCTTCCTCCCTCCCAGTAGCAACCATCAGGATTTTCTGGCTTAGAGAAGCATGTACATACGGACCAGCAAGAGGGTTTGAGTCCATTGGGTTTTCCCCAGTTGTTGCTACATCTTGAAAAATCCAGGGACTTTCAGCTTGCTCAAGTGGGTTACATGGCAGTTGAGCACATAGAGCTGTAATTCTCCTTTGGCACAGTCTCAGCTTGCTTTTGCCTGTCTCTCTGCCCATCCCCATCCCTGTTACTGGCTCATTGGGGATGGCAAATCTGTCTCAGCATCAAAGGTAGATATGGTGGATCTGGGAAAGTGATATGTTCAAGGAATCCCCAAAGAACCAAGAGCATGGTGGAAACCATGACCAGGTTTTCAGTTAGTCCACTGCGTGACAGAGAGACCAAACCTAGGAGTAGCCCAAGGAAGCAAACAAAAGAGAAATGGTAGATTCCTTTTCTGGCCCTTTCTCTGCCCTAAGACTAGGACTAAGGAGGGACCCTATTTTATTTTATTTTAAATATATTTTATTTTATTTTGCTTTTTTTTTGGAGGAGGGGGCAGGGCAATTGGGATTAAGTGACTTGCCCAACGTCACACGGCTAGTTTTTTGTATTGTGTCTAAAGCTGGATTTGAACTCAGGTCTTCCTCACTCCAGGGCTGGTGCTCTATTCACTGCACCACCTAGCCACCCTGCCAGTTCCTATTTTAAATAGCACCTTACTGTTTACTGAGATCTTTCCTCCTAGCAGTCTTGGAAAGGGGGTGTATAAGGAGAAAGGAAAGATTGGTTGGGGCCAAGTTCTGAAAAGCTTTAAAGCCAAACAGTGGAGTGTCTGTTTTTATTCTGAAGGTGATAGGTCTCTCTGTTGGTTCATTTGTTCCTTTGTTGTTTGTTCTTTGTTCTCCAAGAGGGCCATGGCATTGGGAAGGTGGTGTCATGACTTGAAAGTGAATTGGACTTAAGTGAGGGAGGACTGTGCCAAGTCACCAGCCTCATTCTCTCCTAGATACATAGATCAGGTCTACTGGAGATGGCCCCAGATGCAGTGGGAGGCCTTGGCCTTTTTAAGCTAAGGTCTTTTCCAGGTCTCAGTACGACTGAGTTTATTGAGTAAGGGAGTAACATGGTCAGGATGGTGCTTTAGGAAAATCCCTTTGACAGCAGTGTGGAGAGTTTGAAGAGGGTAGAGAACTGAGGAAAGGAGCCTTTGTGGGAGAATAGGAGAGAGATGATGAAGCCAATAGAGGTGTGTGCATAGAGGACAAGGGAGAGAGCCAGGCCTTGAGCCCAGAATCCCGTGGTTCTGCGGCCAGCATACCCTTGCTCTGTCTTGGGGGTCATGTGGGCCGGGAGATATCTTCTCCCAAGATTACAGCCTCCAAGCTGTACTCAATACCCAGGCTATTTTGCAGCGCTATTGATGGGATTCTAGCTCTGTGATTTCTCTTAACAGGAAATGCCCTCAATCATTTTAAATCTGCACCTGCTTTGGCACTCCTGATGGTGATTGTTACTTGCCTGGGGTATTGAGAGGTTAGGTGACTTGCTTAGAGTCCCTTTGTATGAGATCTCCTATGCTCCATTGCATGGCTCTTCCCCATGCCTGGAATGTTCTCCTTCCTCTTCTCTACCTCTTTCTTAGTTTCCCTGGCTTCCTTCAGGACTCAGGTGAAAGCCTACCTTCTGCAGAAGGCATGACCCAGTATCCACCCCCCACCCCCACTCCCCCAGCTCCTAGTGCCTTCTTGTCACATAGTAAGTGCTTATTGACTGAGTACAAACAGTTAAGCACCTTTATTTACTTGGTGAATACCTAGATCACTACTTCATATTATGGTAATTTACAGGTCAACATCTTTCACTTTTAAGTTTATCTAGATCAGTGTGCAGGATCCCCTTGCCCTAGGGACTCTTCCTGGAACATCCACGGCCCTTTGAAAGTTGCAAAAATCCAGGACTTTCCTGACAAAAGCAGAATGTCCAGCTCCCTTGACCTTAGAGTACCCTCAAAGCTGCTTTCCCAAACGTGTTTTGGGAAAAGGATGAGTTTGTTAATAACTAATTAACACTTGAGGGTTTGTTTGGACCCACACGGGCACAGACTGTACTCCTGGCTTGGAGATAGAAATGTGTCCTGGATTGGGGGTGGGGGTTAGAGGGATGGGAAACAAGACCTCAGTGGAACCCATCTCCATTGCTGGATAAACAGCTAAGAGGTCATGCCCTTTGGAGAGGGATCCAAAAACACCAGCTCCATCTCTGAAGGACCCCATTGTTGTGTCTTGGGCTCTTCACAGTCATCTTGCTAGTGCTTTGGAAACCCCCTCATGCTACCCAAAGACTGCTTCCTTCCTTCTTGAGAAACTTGGCTTAAAATGGGCAAAGCTATTTCTTCCTTTTCTCCCTTCCCACCCAGTGCTAAGCCCTGTGACCTCAAAGAAATTAGAAATGGAAGAAGTTTTCCATTAATCTGCAGCCTGTCCCTGTGGCCAGGGTGGAATGGCTCCCCAGGGGCATTGATCACCATCCTCCCAGGGCTCTGTTCAGCCATTCTCATTGTCTACGCTGAGAAGGGGCCATGATTGTCTTCTCTCTCCTCCTCTCTTTGTCCTGGACCTTTTTTTCTCTCTTCTCCTTCTCTCTCCTTCCCAGCCTTTTCTTCCTCTTCTTCATGGCTTCCTCTTCACCTTCTTTCTTTCTCCTTCCTCCTCCCTCAGTCTCACCGTCTTCCCTCTCTTTCTCTTTTTTCCTCTGTTTTCTCTCCTTCTCCCCCTAGCTTCTCTTCTGCCTTCACACTATTCTTCTCCCTCTACATCTTTTCTTTTTTTCTTTCTCTTCTTCCTTTCTTCTTCCTTATCATCTTTTCTCTCCTTTTCCTATTCCATTCTTTTTCCTTCCTCTGTTCTCTCCCTTCTTTCTTCTTCCTTCCTCCTTTCCCCTCTTCTTCCTCCTCTCACCTTCTCTTCTACCTCCTTCTGCTTATGCTTTCTTCTTGTCCTCTTTCCTTCCAACTCCTCCCAGTTCCTTCCAGTCTTCCTCTTCCTCAGGTGCATCTGGATGGGAGCCCCTTCTCCCCCAAAGGGCACTAGGGAGTCCTCAGCCAATCTGAGAGGCTTTGCCATTTGGATTGTTGTAATCGGATCGTTATTAGATTAAAAGATTTGGCTTTGCTTGAGCCTCTCCTACAGAGAACTTTTATTTATGCTCTCTCTGTGAATCATGCTGGCCTGTGGGCCTAATTCCCACCTCCAATCCAGGAGGGACAGGGCTTTGAGCTCTGAGGACCACCAGGGGTTTTTGTCATACACAGTCTAGCAAACCTGTTCACAAAATAATTGTAGGCACGGTTGGAGCTCAGGGTTCAAGGGCAATAGGAATCAGCATTAATGTGCCTGGGGGATGAGAGGAGGGGAAAATCCATTCCTCTGAGAGCATTGCTTAAAAGTATTTCTGTAGGCAAACTTCTTGGCTTTTGGGCATGCCTTGTAGGGAGAGGCAAGTCATTTTGAGGGATCTGATCTAGCTTCACCTTCACCTCCCTTCCTCACTGTAAACTCAGTGGGCCATTGGAGAGGGAAATAGAGACCTGGAATCATAATAGAAAGAACATTGTATTTCCTCTAAGATGTACCATAGTCGAATAACTTAGCCTCTCTGTGCCTCAGTTTCTTCCTCTGTAAAATGGGGGAGGAGAGATTAGACTGGACGATCTTTCAGGTCCCCATTAACGCTACATCCTACATACCCCATGGTATTAGACAAGGTGAGCTAGGAGTCACCAGGACTCCTGGATCTTTTTCCAAGGGCTGTTTTCAAACAGGCAGCACAGATCCCGGGACGTGGAAGAGCCTTTCAACCTCATGAAGGCCAGTCAGGTAGAAAGGAGTTCCCTTCCCCCCACCCCTTCCTAATGAGTACCCATCCAGCTTCAGCTTCAGGCCTTCAGGGGTTGGGGAGCTCAACCTTTCTAAGCAGCTCAGGTTCACTGGCAAACTCTATGAAATCTTTAAGACAAATGCTGAGTGTGCAATTGGCTGAGTTGTAGTGGATTCTTATTCACCTCACACTTAGGGGGGTCCCTGAGGTCCCTTCCCAGCTCATAGATCCTGTGACCCAATAGATCCTGATTCCTCTTGCTCATTAAACTGAACTGATCCATCCCAGCCTATAGTGCTCCAAGAATCCTCCTGTCTGCATACCAGAAAATCCAGACTTTGTTTTTGTTTTGTTTTGTTTTATTTTTTTGAAAATCCAGACTTTGTTTACAGATATTCAGTAAGGGGGAATTTGACCCCTCCAGATTTGGGCTGCTCTCAGAGACTTGAAGTTTTGCCTTTGGGAAGCCTAAATGAGCATCCTTGCCCTTCCCTCCCCGCCCCTAGGTGCTCCTGGACCTCTGGGGCCAGCCAATACAAAGCTAGCCCCACTTCAAAGGCCAGCCTTCAGGTACTTGGTAGTTATCATGTCCCTGCCAGGTCATTTGTTCTCTAGGCTAAGCATCCGCAGTGCCTGTAACTGACCCCTGTATTTCCTGAACCAGTTGCCCCACCTCCTGTAGCTAGGAGGACCCTGCTTGTTGGAGAGTTTGCAGTCAGGCTTTACAAAGAACTACCTCTTCTCAGCATGGAGACCTGCTTGGTCATTAATGATTGCCATCCTCAGATCAGCTCACCCTACAGCAGCCTGTCCTTAACTTGGAATCTGGGAATTTGGTTTTGTTTCTCACATTTGTGTTTGGATAATCGTATGTCAGTGGCTTTGGTTTCCTTTGTGGTCCTCTGTACTTTATTTACGCGTTTGAAAGCATCCATCTGAGAAGGGATCTCTCCCTCTCCCTCTCCCTCCCCCTCTTCCCTCATCCTCTTAGTCTGTCTCCTGGTCTCTCAGTCTTCCCAGTGGGTTTGTCTGTCCTGTCTCTCTCTGTTGGAAGGTTCCAGCTGACTCTGCCTCCATCCAGGAGAGAGCCCTGACTTGTGTGGCACGGCTGCAGCCTGGGGAGCTATACCCCAGCCTCCAGCGTGTCCTGTCAGTGCTCGGTGGTCATGGCCAGTGTGATGTGGCAGCTAGAAGAGCTGATGTCCTTAGGAGAGAGCCTGCCCCTGGGAATGAAGAGCTGATCAGCCCTGTCATTCTCTCTTGCTCAGACAACACTTGAGGTATCCCAGGTGGTTTGGGATAGCACATTTTCAGTACAAGATTGATCTGCTGACCAGCGTCCAGAGCAGAACACCTGGGATGGTCTAGCCTATATGAAGTTGGTTGAGGGACCTGAGGGTGTTTAGCATTGAGAAGAGAAGACTGGGAGCATGTTTGGAGCCTGTAAGATCTTGGGACTCTGGGGGCCTCAATGTCCTCATCTGTAAAATATGAAGGTGGAATTGAATGGCCTTTAGAGGGCCTTCTAGCTTTGAATGTATGGTTGTGTGATTACCATCTTCAAGTATTTCAAGGACCATCCTGTAGAAGAGGGATGAGCTTCCTCCAGCTTGACCCTGAGAGCAGAACCAGAAGCAATGAGAGGAAGCTGCAAAGATGCTCATTTGGGCTGGATGCCAAGCAAAGCTTCCTACCAACCAGAGCTGTTCCTAGTTGCAATGGGTGGCCTGGGGAGGCAGCAAGGCTCCCCTTCACTGGAGGTTTCAAGAAGAGCCTGAAGGACCCTGAGGGGAGGGAAGTGGATTTTCCTCCTGAGGCAAGGCTGGACTAGATGGCCTCTGATGTCCCTTTCTGGTCAGCCATCCCCCAGTTCTCACCACTTACAATAGCTTGGCTACATTTAAAATCCACCTGAATTTCTGTGGTGGCCCTGGAATTCTAAGGCTCCGGAGAATGAAGGAGACGGGGGCCTCTGTGACAATTGCTTCAGACAGTTCACTTACTGCCCTCCTCTCTTGTCATTGGAGGGTCATAACCAGAGAGCACTTGATGAGGCTCGGAAGCCACCCCTTCAAGAGCAGCCTGTCAGCAGCCCTTTCTCCCTCTAACAGGCTCACATTGCTTCTGAGCTATGTGTTGGGGAAGGCCCCACTTATCAGGACTTATCTCTTCACTCCCAAGAGCAAAGCACAGGCCAGAAATGGAATCAGGCAGCCACCTTGGCATTGACAAATAGTCCCGTGGCCCATTGTCATTACTAAGGAAGCCAGCTCCAAAGGGATAGAGCCATTTTGGAAATGATTCCTGCCATCTCAGGCTCAGAGATGATCTCAAGGAGGGTTCATTTGGATGAATTGCACCTTCAAGCCTCTGGATGGGAGCCCAGTGTTCTCCCAACAGCCTGAGGAACAGAGGAAGGAACTAGCAGCTCTAGGCCCAATGGGATCAGGATTCGAAAAAGAACTAAAGAGAAAAGAGAAGATCTGAATGTATTTTGTCACCAGTGTGGAAATGTGCCAGGAGCAAAGGGGAACCTGAAGCTGTAGCAGTCTGAATACCTTCTCTGGAGTGGGAGGGGAATCCAGTAACTCCAGGAGCTCTCCACCCACAGGTGGCTCTGAGGCTTCAGTTTCGTGAGGCATGAGGTGTCTGACTATTCATTTCCTTGGCAGCCGCTGTACCTATGACTGAGAAGCCTGGTTTCAGTTCAGTAACAGGGAAGAATGTATAACGGGATCTGTCCGAAAGGTGATGCCTTTTGGTCCCTAAAGGTATATGCCAGAGGAGGTAGGATGAAGACCATTTCCCAAGGATGTTGTGGAGGGGATTCCTGACCTAGGGAATGGATGTCTTCTTTTTTTTCTTCCATCAACTTGTTTATTTACTTTTAGTTTACAAGATTCAGTTCCACAATCCCTTGGGTTTCAAATTTTCTCCCCTCCCTTCCCCCCCACCCCATGGTGGTGTGCAATCATGTATAGGATCTGCAAATACTTTCACATTGTACAATAGTCTGGTTGTATAGAAGGGTTGTAACCAATGGAATGAACATTGGGGAAAAAAGAAACAAAACCAAACATGAAAAAGAACGATATCATGTATTACTTCAGTCTCCATTTAAACTCTGGTCTTTCTAGATCTTTCTCTGAATGTAGATATCTCCTTCCATCCTGAGACTTGTGGAGTTGTCTTATAACTATGCGTTGCTGAGAAGAGTCCAGTTTATCAGGGTTGGTCATCATACATACAATGTGTCTGTGATTGTGTACAAATTTTTCCTGGTTCTGC
>CM053588.1:48747333-48808158 GCA_028646515.1 Pseudochirops corinnae
CATCTCCTTCCCATTTCTTATAGCACAATAGTATTCCATTACATTCATATACCACAACTTGTTCAGCCATTCCCCAATTGATGGGCATCCCCTGTATTTCCAGTTTTTTGCCACCACAAAGAGAGCTGCAATAAATATTTTTGTACAGGGAATGGATGTCTTCTGATCATTCTTATAGTTCTGAGGTTCTATGATATTTCTGGAGGACATACTAGGTTCTTAGTCCTGTGCTTTAGACTATGGGGTATACTGAGTATTAAATATACTGATATAGGTATATGAGTATATGAGACATGGTCCTTTGTTCTACCTCTTCTAGTAAGGAAGACCGGAGTGAATAATAACTTCCACATGCATAGCACTCTCCTCCCAAGGCAGATAGTTATGAGTAAGATTTATCCCCATATTGGAGATAAAGGAAACTGAGCCTTGGAGGAATGAAGTGACTCAGGTCATGGCACATTGAATTTAGAGAAAGGACGCTGTTGTTTGTCCTTCATTTCAAAGAGGATCGGTGACGTCATCAGGTGAACTGGATTTAAGTGATGAAAAGTTGCACCAAGTCGTTGATCTCACCCTCTCACTCAGAATCATCAAAGTCCAGTGGCAGAACAAAAGTCAGAATGACTGAGGATGGCCCTGGGATACAGTGGATGACTTTGGCATCTTCAGTGTCTGACCAAGCTCTAAGCACTCCACAATGCCTACTTCATCCTCCTTCTTGGTCATTGGAAGGAATTGTTCTTGTCTGCCCATTCCTCCAGGAAAATCTTCCCCTCTCCCCAGCTCCCAGATGGGTTTGAAGCCCAAAAGGTCTAGTTTATGGAGGAGGGAGAGATTCGGCTTGTTCACTTTTAGCCATGAGTAGACATCACAAAGAGGCCAGGCTGGTTTTCAGGAGAGAACCCTAAGTTGCAGAGATGCTGACCTGCATTGATAGAAGTTTCTAGATCTGGATGCTCCCTATGCTGATGAAACCCCAGGTCCAGCCCCTAGCCCTGTGAAATCAGTTCATTTAGAGTCATCCTTAGAGTGCCAGCCAGTAGACATCTGGGAAGACAAACACCAATGTGCACTTGGTAAAGATTTTTCATTCTGGCCAATCAGACACATAGAATTTTAGAATAGGAAAGACCTTGGCAGTCATCTTGTCCAATCTGGGGGAAAGAAGATTTCCACTATAGCATACCTGATAGGGGGTCCTCCAGTCTTTGCTCAAAGATCTACAAGGAAGGAACGACTGCTCCACTTTGGAACAGCTTTAATCTAGGGAACCTTTCTCAGAATAATATTTTTAAATAATTGAAGGAAATGCTTACTTTCAGTTAGGGACTAATAAAAATAAAGATGTACTTTTTTATCATCCCAAGTTTGTGGATCCCCTGAAATCTACCTACCCTACCCTTTTCTTTGGATGGGGGGAGATGTCTGTGGACCACAGAACCCATGATATAGAAAACAATGCTTAAGCTGTGTCTTCAAAGGGGATAGAGACTCTGGGATGGAGTTGAGGAGGGATGATATTCCAAATATGGGGGAATCACGAGAAAGAGAAGGTCAGCTTGGCTAGAGTGAAGAAAGAGGGCTCTGTGTAATAAATAAGGTGAGAAAGAGCGTGGGACCAGGTCGTAAAGGACCTTAAAAACCAAATGGAGTTTCTATGAGACAATTCCAGCTTTCCTGCAGTTATACCAAGCTGAGAGGAAAAGAAAATAGCCCTTCTGCAAACTGTAATTTCTTCCTTGTTCCATTCCCTTGTGTTTGGTCAGGACTGAGTGGGCCCTGGTTCCCCTTCCTAACCTTGTTAGTGGGGTCAGGGTTCTTCCTTCCCTCACTCCACCAGGATAGGTATAAAAGCATGACTCCTCTTTCTCGGCTCACTGCAAGGATAGGGCTTCACCTCCTGCTGGTGAGAGCCGGGCAATCTTACTTAATCCCCTCCTTGTTGCTCTTTTCTCTCCTTCTGTTAACTTTACAAGAAAGCACAAGTTGGGGCCACTGTGGATGGAGCCAAGTTGGCTCGCACAAGGGTCCTTAGTCCCAGAAGAGTCCTTGTGAGGTCACTGATGTCATCTCTGTCAAGGGCACACAGGACTCCCCAGAACCCTTCAGACAATCGAAGGAGACTTGAGGCTCTTCAGGAGAGGGGAAGGTTGCCCAGCCCTCTGTCCTCACCCACGTGGGGCAGTCCCACTTCTTCAGAGGGCTTTTGTCTGGCTTAAGGCCCACATGTTAAAACTTTTTTTCTGGATTCCAGTCAACTCAGCCCACCCCCAAGTCACACAAAGGCCAACAAGCTAACAAGTGGAGGGTGGAGGCAATCATCCAGGTGATTCAGGCAGTAAAAACAAAAAAAGAAACCTCTCCGGCAAAAGATTCTCCAGTTCTAAATTAGCTGAGGAATGCCTTTGGCTCCTTGTTTTGCCTTGGCAGGGAAAAGGAGGCCCAACAGTGCTCTCTGTGTATTCCCACAGAAGCAGCTACCCAGGTAGAGGGCTTGGGAGGCATTTTTATTTTTGTTTTTTGTTTTGTTATTGTGATTATGTTTCTTTGAGTCTAGGACCAAAAATCATACATAGAACATTGAACCTGGAATATCAGAGTTGGAGGGGTTCTTAGAACCCAGAATGTCAGAGCTGGGAGGGCCCTTAGAACAAAGAATATCAAAGATAGAAGGGCCATTAAACCTAAAAATGTGAAAGCTGAAAGGATCCTTAGGACCTAGAATGCCAGAGCTGGGAAGGCCCTTAAAACAGAGAATCTTAGACCTGGGAGGGTCCTTAGAACACAGAATGTCAGAGCTGGGAGGGTCCTTAGAACACAGAATGTCAGAGCTGGGAGGGTCCTTAGAACACAGAATGTCAGAGCTGGGAGGGCCCTTAGAACAAAGAGTGTCAAAGATAGAAGGGCCATTAAACCTAAAAATGTGAAAGCTGAAAGGATCCTTAGGACCTAGAATACCAGAGCTGGGAAGGCCCTTAGAACAGAGAATGTTAGACCTGGGAGGGTCCTTAGAACACAGAATGTCAGAGCTGGGAGGGCCCTTAGAACACAGGATGTCAGGGCTGGGAGAATTCTTGCAAACTAGAATGTAAGAGCTGGTGGGGAGGAGGGGGGGAATGGTTCTGAGAACATGAAATACAATAGGTGGGAAGGCCCTTGGAACACAATGTTAGAGCTGAGAGAGACCTTAGAACCTAAGATGTCAAAGCTGGTGGGGCCCTTAAAGGAGAAAAGGTTGGAGTTGGATAGGTTTTTAGATCACAGAATGTCAGAGATGGGAGATGGGAACATTAGAATAGAGAATATGAGTTAGTTGAAATCTTAGAACACACTGTCTGTGCTGGGAAAGAACAGAGAACAGAGAATGTCAGAGCTGGGGAGCACTTAGAGCCTAAAGTGTGAAATGTCAAGAACCATGAGAGTCCCTAGAGAACAGCAGCCCAATTGCCTCGTTTTGTAGATGAAGACACTGAGACCTGTAGAAGTAAAGTGACTTGCCTAATGTCATGTGGTAAGTCGGTGGCACAGCCAGTAACAGAAGCCAGATCATCCGATCCCCTTGTCTGGAACTCTTCCTCCATAAGCCCTCCCCCCTCTGATTTTCTGCCTCTGATCAAAGGACTCTGGCCCCCAAAGGCCTTAAGAGCATTGTCAGTATCTCAGCTGGTACAGTGTCAGTTAAGCTCTTTGGAACCTTTCTCTCTATGGAAGTGGTTTTTCTACCTCTTCTGAAACCCGGCTCCTAGGATCACCACACCTGGTGGTACCTCCCTCCTTTTTTTGTTTTGGGGCGTGGAAGGGCTGGGATGTCAGGTATACCTAATAGGTGAGCCGGGCAGAAAACAGCTATCGCTCTCAGTAACCAAGGACAACGGCCTCAATGCCATAAAGGAAAAACAAACATTTCTCAAGGGGGAGGGGGTTGGGTGGGGGCCAGCCCAGTCTTGTTCTTTTCTTCCCTCTCACATTTGCACGTAGATAGGGGAGCTTCTGGATTCCTTTGCCTTAAACATTAGGGTTGTCCTCCTGAGGAGATAGAGGGGAACCCTCTGTGTTGTGACTCTGGTCTTTTAACCATTGCATAAACAAAAACAAAACCTCTCTCCTTTACCTGCTGGTTGTAGAGCAGGAACTTTTACCATTGTTGATTCATTCCTTTGGCTTAAGAAAATTTCTCAAGGAGTCTTCTGTTAAAATGTAAGTATATTAATCTGTTAGTCAGATGAAGCCTTGTATAGTAGATAGAAACCAGGAAGACTCAGGTTCAAATTCTGCTTTTGACAGAGACTTTGCTTTGGAATTTTTATGGTTGACACTTAGTACAGTGCTTGGCATGTGGCAAGCATTTAGTAAATGCTTTTTCATTCATTCTTTCAGACTAGATGTGTGACCATGGGCAAGTCACTTAAATTCTCAGTGCTCCTAGGTAACTCTGAAAAGATTTTAAGTTACGTTGCCAAACTGCATGAGTGGTGGGAGGGAGCTTCTATACTGGAAATTGGCTATACCAATGAAGAGAAGTAGGAAAGCAGCTGTTATTAGTCACTAACACTTTAGGATAAATCTTGCAAAACAGTCTCCCTTCTGACAGATATCTTGGGAAAGGGGCAATGGGAGATTTTGACACAACAGAGTAGATTTGAGGGAGGGATAATTTGGGTATCTGGGCCCAGAGTGGGCCATCTAGATAGACAGTTTGCCAGAAGTGGGGTACACTGTAAAGTTAATAGGGGAGACCACTAGGTTAAACCATCTGCTCTGAAATGTTGCTTAAGGAAGACTAGCTGAAAATGGAACTGGACAGAAACCATACCAGAGGCAACAACTTACTCTGTGGGTTAAGGAGAAGTTGGAAGCTACCTTGCAGATTACTACCAGCCCAAGTCCTATAACCAAGGATGTACTGATGAATGTTTGACAGCCACTTCATTGAGAAAAAACATGTATACTTTTAAGTTTAACCTTCAGTATTAACATTTTACCCATTCTTCAGTCTAGACAATCCACAAAACAATAAAATAGGCACTGAAATGCTCTAGCTGCCTCAGAAGGTTTCAACTCCCTCCAGCCTCTGGGCAGTGGATAGAATGCTGGATTGACTACTCAGTTCTGGAGCTCCTTAAAAGCTTTAAAAAAGCAAGACTCTAGCTCTTTCAATAGGAACATTTGTAAGCCCAAGATCTTTGTTTCTGGAATTTTCCCTTTAGATTCTGTGTGGGGCCTTGTCTCCTTTCTCTTCCCTGACCATCTCCATCAACCTCTGAGACCATGTGATTGTTGTGGGGGGGAGCAGGGTGCCCCACTGTTCTGTGACTTCCTTGCCTTTGCCTCTTTACTAAACCAGTCAGTGGTGTTAGGAGAAACCTGGGTATTGGGGAAAATAGGCTCTAATTCAGGTCTTTGCCCGCTGTGTGACATGGGGTAAATTGGTTGCTTTCTTTGAGTCTTGGTCTCCTTATCTGTAAAGAGGGTAATAATGTAGGAGTGCCCTCTGAGGTAGATGTGAGGAAATTGCTTTGTGAATTAATTGTAAAGCACTCCAGAAATGCAAAATCATGTCATTCTCTTTTCCTCTCCTTTCTCCTTTCTTGTTAAGGCAGATTATTTCAGTGTTTGGGGAGTGAAGAGAACAGTGAATGCCCTTTTAAAAGTCACAGGCCCTTGGATTATAGAAACGAAGGGAAAATTGTCTGTGAGAGGAGAGGGGAAGAGGGCTCCACTTCATCTTCAGAGGGTCTGACAATCCTGATCTTGCATTGTGTGATCCTGCTCAGTCAGAGGCTGCTGTTGGTATGGTCTAAATGCACAACTTTGGCCTCTGTGTGGGCTAGACCTGGGATTTCCTTGGTTCAGGAAACACATACTCTTGTAGGTCAACACCTTCTCTTAGAGAGTTTACTGAAAAATTAAGTACCTTGCCCAGGGCCACATACAGCCAGTTATGTGTCAGGTGCAGTACTCCAACCCAGGCCTTGACAGTTCGTTCCCCTTTCACACACACCACACCCTCACCCTTCCCAGATTGACCTCCTATCTACTGCTACTGCTGCTGCCACCTCTGAAAATGTGGTGTAGTGGAAAAGGCACTGGGCACAGAATCAGGAGAGAGTCTTAACTCTGATACTATCTGAGTGACCTTGGGTAAGTCATGTAACCTCCATAGGCCTCAGTTTCCTTGTTTATAAAGTGAAGTCATTTGGCTGGATTTCTGAGGTACCTTCCAGCTCTAAATTTGTGGTAAGCTAACTGTGTTTGTACCACCTCTAACGTCCCCTTTATCCTCATCTCTCAGGGAGAGAAGACTCATTCAAAGGCTGTGTTTTAATGACTCAACAATCACAATTTGCAGTGAGACTGTTAGAGAGCCATTTAAAACATGTATCATTCATAAACTGATTAAAAGAGTTAGTTCTTTAAGGTTAGCATGGTTTCCTTCCTCCCTTCTTTTTCTTTTTCCTCCAGAGGGAGAGAGAGAGAGACAGAAAGAGAGACATAGAGAAAGAAAGACAGAGACTGAGAAAGACATGCATACATACACTCCTTTTCCCCTAAGGGATCTTAGGTTTCCATCCCTTATTTGCTTGGGCCAACCCTTCCCTAAGAAATTATACAAAGGTAACCCTAAGCCCAGCCCTGAACTGATTATTACATTATGAGCTGGTCAGAGGGAAATGGCCCCCTGCCCCAAGCAGGGCTTAGGACCCACTGACATCATTCTGCTGAACACACCTGGATTTGAGTGTCTGTTCAACTTTTGACTTGTTGGATGAGGACCAAAAAGGACTTTGAGCATAAAATGTCAGAGCTGAGAGGGATTTTAGAACTCAGAATGTCAGAGTTGGAAAGAGCTTGCAAGTATTAATGTTAGAGCAGAAGGAACCTTCCCATACAGAATGTTATAGCTGAGAGGACCCAGAAAACACAGAATGTGAGAGCTGGGAGGACCTTAGAACATAGAATGTCAGAGGTGGGAGCGCCTTTAGAACATAAAATGTCAGAGCTGGGAGGACCCTTAGAACACAGAATGTCAGAGCCAGGAGGGCCCTTAGAACATAGGATATCAGAGCGAGGAGGGCCCTTAGAACACAGGATGTCAGAGCCAGGAGGAGGGTCTAAAAACCCCTCTCATTTTACAGCTGAAGAAACTGAGGCCAGGGCAGTTCCTGGCTTTGCCCAAGATCTCACAGGTGAAAAGTAGCAGAATCAGAATTTGAATTCAGGTCCTGTGAGTCTGAGTCACATAATTGATATGGAGCTGGGAGAGACCTTAGCAGTCATCCAGCCTGACCTCCTTCACTTTGACAGATGAGGACACCGAGGCATAGAGATTAAATCACCTGATCTGGATTCACACCCAGGTCCTTTCATCCCGCTCCTCCCCACCTAACTCTGCTCTGAGCTGCTCCTTCACCAACAGAACAAAGCCAGGCCTTCTTCAGTTTCATTGAAAGAGAAAGGACTCCTTGTTGCCCATCCCATGGCCTTTGTTTAAAATGACTGCGGGTCAGGGGTTTGAGAGCTGCCCAGGCTGGCTTAGCAGAATCTAATCCTTTGTTCCTGTGGTCTCACAGGCAGCTAGGTGCCATAGTGGAATGAGGGCTAGACCTTGAGTCAGGACGATCTGAGTTCAAATCCATTCTCAGACACTTAACTGTGTGACCCTGGGCAAGTCACTAACTCTGCCTCAATTTCCTGAACTGTAAATGGGGATCATAACAGCACCTGTGTTCAGGGTTAGTGTGAGGATCCAGTGAGATAATATTTGTAAAGCGCCTGGCGCATGGTAGGCTGTATATAAATGCCCCTTGCCCCATCTTCAGAATCCTCTCCCCTGACCTATCCTTTTCTGAGGAAGTGTGTGTGATCAACTACAAAGATTCTTTTTCTATGGTACTTAGCTCACCAAAGCCATTTGTGACTTAGTTTCAAAGTTCTTCTAAAAACCCATTAATGGGGAAAAGATAAAGATCCTATTATTTTGAGCTTGAAAGGGACCTTAGAGGGTCATCTGGCCCAACCTTCTCATTTAGAGATGAAGGAGCTGTGGTTTGGGGAACACAAGCAATTTGTGTAAAGTCATGGGATCATAGCAGTGGGATGGGAGAGGACTTCAAAGCCTATCTAATTCAGTCGTCTTTTTACAGCAGAAGAAACTGAGGCCCAGAAATTCTAAGTGACTTGTCTCATCCAGGTAGTCAGAACCAAAGGTAGGATTTGAACCGGGTTACTCTGGGTTCTTCTGAGCCAGCTGAATTTTATCTTAAGTTCATGATCTCCAGGGTCTACATAAAGTGCTTCTTCCTTTGTCTGCCAGTTTAGAAGTCATGAATTTAGACAAAAAAGTTCAGCTCCTTGGAGCTCATAGATTGGACCACAGTAGGTGCCTGCCCAAGCTCCATTAATGGCTGTATTTTGGGCCTTCCTGGCTCAGAGTGAATGTCAATGGTAACTGGTTCTCTTTTGATCAGCAACCCTGAAGGTCTTTCCCTCCCAGTTTTTTTTTTTTTTTTTAAATTAAAGGGACTATCCCTGGACTCGATTCTTAAAGAAGCCTATTCACTGAATGGGCATTACCTCACCCTAAGTGAGAACCTGAAAAGGCCTTAGACCGGTGGTTTTCAGCCTTCCTAATGCCATGGTCCTTTAATACTTGTATGTGGGTGGTCCCGCCTGAAGACAAATAGAGGAGCACTGTCTCGGTTCCTAAGACCATTGGAAATATGTGTCTTCTGATGGTCTTAGGTGACCCCTGTGAAAGGGTCATTAGACCCCCAAAGGGGTCTCAACTCACAGGTTGAGACCCGCTGCCTTAGACTAAAAGGGCCAGGGTCTCCCACTGCATCCTGGGCCCTCTCCAGTTATCCTGGTGAATATTTGGTCACTAGACCTAGATGGCTCTGTAGGAAAGAGTGAGGCTGGTGACCTTGCACAGCCTTTCCCCACTCAAATCAAAGTCAACTCTAAGTCATGTCATCTTCTCCCTGATGCCACGGTCCTCTTCGGGAACAAAGGACAAACACAGCCATGTGACTTTCAGGAAAAATGAGACAATGATACTCCCATAGCTCTTTGTTACAGAACCAGGCTGGGGAACAGAATCTTAGGCATCGTCCATCCGGTGAGGGTGATGAGGGACTGGGCTTTCTCCTCAGGCCAGGAAGATGTCATTTCCACTGGGGTACACTGGAATAGCTGAGTGTGACTATCCACATGCCTAGAGAAGATTTCTTCCTTACCTCTGACTCTTAGAGTCTTTTGTTATCCAGTCATTTTTCAATCTTGTCCAACTCTCTGGGACTCCATTTTGGGGTTTTCTTGGCAGAGATGCTGGAGTGGTTTGCCATTGCCTTCTCTAGCTAATTTTACAGATGAGGAAACTGAGGCAAACAGGGTCAAGCAACTTGCCCAGGGTCACACACCTAGTGTCTGAGGCCAGATTTTAACTGATCTTCTTGATTCTAGACCCAACATTCTCTCTACTGTGCCACCTAGTTTAGAATCTTGAGCTTCCTTCAGTGAAGTGTCCCCTCTTAAAAGAGGCCAATCCCAGTCTCCCCAGTTGCTACTGCTGTCCCTACAGAAATTGCCCAGGTTTTAGCACAGTCCCTGGTGCAGCGTAGGTGTGTGACAGATGAACAAATGTGGAGAGGTAGATGGATGGGTGGGTGGATGGATGGATGGATGGATGGATGGGTGAATGAGTGAGGATGATCTCCATGGAAATCTTTCATAGGGGGAGAAGAGAAGAGCAGGGTTGAAGTGAGGCTGTTTGGCTCAAATAGAACTGGTTCTATGGATTCAGGTCCTGGTGACCTGGGATTAACCAAGCTCAAATTTGGTGCCGTCTCTGGGCTCTAGCTCATCCATCAGAGAGGGAATTGAGGTGGAAGATTTCTAAGTTTCGTTCCAGCTTTGACCTTCTGAGCCTAGGAGTGGATGAGAAGCAGCTTGGCTTGGAAGTCAGGAAGGCCTGGCTTTGAATCTTGCCTCAGAAAATTATGACAAATCTCACTCTATAGGATCACCCAGGGAGAGCTGGAGAGGATGGGAGAAGCTCACAGTTCTATTAATGAGATTAAAACACAAAGATGTGGTTTGTTTGGCATCCACCAGTATCTGAGGTGAAATTTTAACCCAGGCCTTTCTGATTCCAAGTCCAGTGCCCTGTCTGCTACACAGGGAGGTAGCTGGGTGGCTCAGAAAGATCCATGTTCAAGTCCTGATTCAGGTACTTACTCCCTGTGTGAACCTGGGCAAGTCACTTAACCTCTGTCTGGCTTAGCTACCTCGTCCTCTATAACTGTGGTTCTCAACCTTCCTAATATCGTGACCCTTTAATATTCATATGTGGGTGTATCTGCATGTGGGCGGACCTGCCTGGAGACAGATAGAGGAGTGGTGTCTTGGTTCCTAAGGCCATCAGAAATAATGATCTTAGATGAAAGGGGTCACGACCCACAGGTTGAGAACCACTGTTCTATAATATGGGGTGATGATAACCCCCACCTTCCAGGGTGTCTGTGAGAATCAAATAAGATAATATTTGTAATGCGTTTCACTTTTCTTTCTTTTTGCTTTGCAAGTATCTTTTAAGTAATATTAAATATGATAATATATTACTATCTTGTATCATATATTAATAATATGTTATATGGTAAAATTGTTGTAAATTTTAAATATATTATCTCTTAATAATATTTATTTTCTCCATTATATGTAAAACAATTTTAAGCTTTTTTTTTTTTTTTTAAGTTTTGAGTTCCAAATTCTGTTCCTCCCTCCCTCTCCTTTCGCTTTCCTGAGATGGTGAGCAGTCTCATATGGGTTATATGTGCAGTCAAGGCATTGTACTTTTCAAACCTTAAAGCATTATGAAAATGCTCATTATTGGCATCATTATGAATTATGCCTTACTTGCTAGTCTTCCATTTCCTCATCTATGTGATGGAAAGAAAAGCACCTACTTTCCAGGACATTTGTAAGCATCAAGTAAAATGATGCTGTTGTAGTTCTGAAATTCTCTAGAAATGTCAGCTCTTCTTACTGTTTTTATTATTGATGACAGCCATTCAAAGATCCCATGACTCAGTTAACAGGAATCGCCTGGAAGGGTAGGTCCATTCACTGAGGTGGTATTCCCCCAGCTAACGTGCAAGGATTCTGGGTAAATGGCTACTGGGAATACCTAAGTGCTTTTTCCCTTTCGAGGAGAAGCTTAGACAGGCTGAAGGTCTTTAATATACCTACCCCATCTTGCCCCAGTGCAAAAAAAAAAAGAGATTGAGAATGTTAGTCATTTCCCTGCATTGTTCTTGTTTCCTCCAGTGTTACTCCGAGAAGAGGTATCTCAGCTGCAAGACGAGGTTCATCTCCTCCGGCAGATGAAGGAAATGCTCACAAAGGACCTAGAAGAATCTCACGGAAGCAAGTCCACAGAGATTCTCTCAGCCACTGAGCTCAAAGTCCAGCTGGCCCAGAAGGAGCAGGAGCTAGCCAGAGCCAAAGAAGCCCTCCTTGGTGAGTGTCATGCATTGGATGCCCCCTTTGAGGTCTGGGTCCCCTCCCTCGGTGAACCCTTTAGCCACCTACCCCACTGGGCAGTCCTGGAGAAAAGAGACAGACAAACAGGGAATTTCAAGGCCAGGGTGAGAGATAGCATGGACACGATGCTCTGAGCAGAGAATGTCTGGGAGAGGCTAGGGGTTACTTCTGAGGCAGAGTTGGGGTGGAATGGTATACTGTAGCGTGAACTTGCATGACTGCAAGGATCCCTCTCTGGAGGAAGAAGAGGATGACACGGAGTCTTGTCTGAGCAGTTGCACAAATAGATTTTATATTGGCCTCTCTTTCTCAAGGCATAGATCTACTTTGAGTATTACTGTGCTATCCAGAGCCGAAACTAAGGTAGGGCAATTGAACCTTTGTCCCAAAGGCTCTGAAAGCACTTCCACTGTTTCAGTAACATAACCACAACAGTCATAGAGTGAGCATTTATTAAGCACTTACTGTGTGCTGTCATTACCATTATAGTTACTGCACCTAACTAGTTAAAATTGAATGCATCAGAGTGGGCTCTTGCCCTGGCCTTCCATGTTCTTTTGCTTCCTTCCAGCAGCAGCCTCACCTTGGCATCCCTATTACAAAATGTCACCCCCTATTTCCACTGTGTTTCAGTCTGATATCCCTCCTTTTCCCCACCTTGTTCCAGCCATTGAGTCTCTCTCAGGGGCTTGACCCCTGCTCTCCCACTGGAATCCCCTGTCTGTCACCCCAAGATTCTTGAGCTGTTCTTTGCTTGGCATATTTTTTCAGTCACTTTACTGTCACTGTCATCATCTATTTGGGGGGAGAAATCCAATATGTCAATATCCTTTTTAAGTCTGGGACTCAATATCCTTTTTAAGCAGACATAGTCATCTAGATATGTAATCTGAGCAAGGCACAGAAAAATGAGATAGTCATGTCCATTTCTTTGGATACTGGGACTTCATGTGACCTTTTGGGGCTTCACTATCTC
Organism: Pseudochirops corinnae; assembly: GCA_028646515.1. Classification (NCBI taxonomy): domain Eukaryota; kingdom Metazoa; phylum Chordata; class Mammalia; order Diprotodontia; family Pseudocheiridae; genus Pseudochirops; species Pseudochirops corinnae. The sequence goes on from CM053588.1 coordinate 48,759,854, forward strand.
ACCACTGACTTATATTGAGCTTACAGTCTAGTCATTTTACCCAGACCCCCTTCCTTCAAGTCTTTTTTACATGATCTATTATCTAATCAAGTCTTCTCCCATGTTGTACTTGGGCTATTGATTATTTGGGCCCAAAGTTAGGACTTTACATTTATTCCTATTCAGTTTCATTGTTTTATAGACAGCCCCTCATTCTAACCTAGTGAAACTGCCCCTTCACCTGTTAGTTATCCCACCTACCTCCCACCTCTGCATCATCTGCTAATTTTATCTCTGCTTGAGAACTATTAAACTATTAAAAAGGCCTGTGGTCCTGCCCTACTACAAATGCTTTTCCTCAACAATCTTTTGCAGGTCCTTGCTGGGGCTCTTGGTAATTTCAACCTCCCCTTAGCTCTAGGATAGTCTCCACCAGCAAGCAGAGAATGCATCCCTTGCTGGAAACACTCAAGACTAGTCTGAGCAGAGCCCCAGAGACTCTCCCACAGGGGAAATGCTGGCTGGCACTGGGTGGGGTGAGCTAGCAGGCTCTGCTCCCTGAGCTCTGTGAGCTTCCAGAGTATAGGGGCTGTGGCAGGCATCAACCAAGTGCTGTTTTTATAACCTTTCCCAGCACTGATTCCAAAGACTGTAAAACCTCTCCATGGAATTAACCTCAGAAAGAACACTCAGCCCTGTTCTCTCCCTCCCAGGTCTGTACCAGCATGCCCTATGGAGCTGGGAAGAGGAGAAAGTCCTTGTTCCCTGGGCTCTTCCTGGAAAAGAAGGGAAAAAGGCAGAGACTAGCCAGCCTGCTCTGGCCTAAACACACTCAGTACTCCCCAGTGTAGAGTTATAAAGCCTAGTCCAAATCCACATATCAGGGGATCACATTGAAGGATTATAGAGGGTTACCCTGTGGGCACCATGTGGTATCCTAACAGAGCACAGGGTCTAAAGGGACCTGGGTTCAAATTCTGGTTCTGCCACTTAGTACCTCTATGACCTTAGTTAAGTTACTTAACCACCCTGAGACTGTGGCTTTCAAAAGAGCTTGAAGAGGTATAAAGGAAAGAGTAGTTCATTTGTAGGCTGGAATCCTGGGTTCAAATCCTGACCCTGCTAGTTAATAGAGCTGTTTGACCTCGGACAAGTCCCTCCATCTCTCTTGCCTCAGTTTCCCCATCTGTAAATTCAAGGAAGGTGTGCTGTTAGATTACATGGCCTTTGGAGTGTCTTCTAGATTCTAGATCTGTGTGGTACTAGATTTCATGAAGCTGATGCCCAGAGATCCAAGATCACACAGCTACTAAGTAGGTGAGTCAGGATTCAAACCCAGGACCCTTGCCTACAGCCCACCACTATTTCCATTACACCTTTTTGCTTGTCAGCAGACAGAATGCCTGGCATCAATTTAGTTCCACTAACATCAGGGAACAGGGAACCCAGCCCCAGGGGTTGAGGTGCAAGGACAGGATTTTCTACTCTCTGAGAGGATGGAAAGAAAGAAGGTTGGCCCTCTCCCAGAAGAACTCAAACATCCAGGAAAGGACTTAAGCACTGGGGGTGGGGCAGAGGAAAACAAGTCAGGTGGGTGCGGGGTCACAAAGCGAGCCTTAAGAGCCTGGTTACTGAGGCCCAGCCACAAAACCAACAAGAGAGACTCGGCTCCAAAGCCAGAACGGGACCATTTGCAAAGCTGACTTACTCTGCCCCCTCCAGCCTGTAAAGCGCTTTCTGTGTGACAGGTGTGGTTTATCCCCATTTTACAGAGCAGTTGACTGAGGCTTCTGGGAATTGCCCTGATTCAATCAGGGGCCTGGAGATCTCCGGGCTCTGAGCCCAGCACAGATTCCAATCTTATTACCACATTGACCGTGTCATCACTGCCTGTGAAGACCAGCTGAGCTAAGAGTTGACCCGAGGCTCCCTGAATTCCCATCTAGGGCCCGGCCTGGCCTCAGAGTCTAGGGTGGGGCTGGCCCTGCAGGTGAGGATTAAGAGGCTAGATGGCTTCAGTTGACACCAAGCAGATAATAATTAAATTACATCCTAAATTCTTTACAAGTATTACTTATTCATCCTTTTATTAAGTGTTACCCTTCGTTCTTTAAGCTTCTCTTTAAAGAAATTATAGATCATAGAACCATCAACTGAGATTTGGAAAGGACCTTAAAGGCCATCTAGCCTTCTTTTTACAGATGGGGAAACTGAGGCCCAGAGATGCTGAAAGGGACCTTAGAGGCCACCTAGTCCAATTCCCTAATTTTATAAATAGGGAAACTGAGGCCCAGAGAGGTAGGGTTACTTATCTAAGGTCATACCAGTAGGAAGCAGCAGAGCCAGGATTTGATCTCAGGTCTTCTAACCCCAAATGAAGCATGATCACAGTCTTCTCTCTTCTTATATAAACGGAGAAATCTTGGCACAGAAAAACATATTACTTTGCCCTAGGGCTGTCCAGAAAACCAATGTCTGGGGATCATCAGGTTCCAAATGTAGTAATAATAGCCATGATATTATCTTTCCTCTCGAGAATGATGAAATCACAAGTTGGTTGTTTTTTTTTAATTGAGAGTTGTCAAAGCCACATAAAGATTCGTTACCCCAATCGTAACAAATCTGTAAAGTACCTATTAGTCCTTTTACCTGTCTAGGAGAGAGACAGCAAGGCTTAGTGCATAGAAGGCTTCAGATTCTGGCCTTAATACCACTGGCTGTGTGGCCCTGGGCAGATCACTTAACCCCTGAGTGCTCCCCACAGCTTTCTAGGGCTGGTAGATGCAGACAGATTGCCAATCTGTCCCAGGAGAGGGAATTTCCTCACTAGAAGTTCCCAACATGTACAAAATCACAGGTCTGAGAATCCCTCGCCCACCCAAAAAAAATCTCCATTTATCAAAGGAGGACTCCAAGGTGAGTGAGCTGTCTTCCAGGCTAATTTAAGGCCCTTAGGTCTGTGATCACTTATGACCTGTCTGGGTCTTGGTTCCCCCAACTATAAGAAGATTGAACTAGATGAGATTAAATGACTTATCTAGGGTCATACAACAAAATCAACAACAAAAACAGGTGTAGAAGAGTCATTGTAATTAATCATAATTATTATGATTGACATTTCCCAAACCCTCAAAACACTTCCCACTCCCCATGTTGATGATGATGAGAATAAATAACAATAATTAGCTGCTAACTTTTACATAGCACCTACTATGTACTATTATCTCATTTGATTCTCATAACCTTAGGAGGTAGGTGCTGCCTTTATTCCCATTTCACAGATGAGGAAACTGAGGCAAACAGGTTAAATGACTTTTTTATTTTGCTTTTTGGAGGGCAGTTGGGGTTAAATGACTTGCCCAAGGTCATACAGCTGGTAAGTGTTAAGTGTCTGAGGTAGGATTTGAACTCAGGTTCTCCTGACTCCAAGACTGGTGCTCTATTCACTGCGCCACCTAACCACCCCCAGGTTAAATGACTTTCCCAGGACCATAGACCTGGTATCTAAGGCTGGATTTGAACTCAGGTCTTCCTGATTCCAGGCCCAGCCTTCTCTCTACTGTGCCACCAAGCTGTCTATCATTCCCATTTTATGGATGCCAGAACCTAGTAACTGGCAGATTGGGACCCAGGTCTTCTGACTTCTGGTTCAGTATTCTTGTACTTGGCCGAAGCTAGGGCCCCAGGGAGGGTCAGGCTGAGGTGGAGATGAGGCAGGAACGAAAGCCTGTATCCTCTGGTGGAGGACATTTCCTGTGGGTTGTTGAATCAGAGCTAAAGGTTCCCCAGAGATTGTCTAGAATGTCAGCTCTGTGGTGGCAGGGATCATTTCTTTCTTTGTTGTGCCACCACCAGTGCCCAGTGCCTGGCCCCTGACTTGGAAGAGATCCTTTAACAATGTTTATAGATAATCGATCTAGTCCAACTACCTGTTTTTACAATGAAGGAATAAAGTGATTTGCTGAAAGTTCACAGCTAGTAAGTGGGCAGAGGCAAGATTTAAATGCAAGTGCTCAGAGTCTGAATCCACAGCTTTTTGTACTGCTCTATATCAGCATCATTGTTGCATTGGGCTCAGCACTGTGGAGTCCATCTGGGCTCCAGGACCCTCTGAGCACTGTGGTTGGGCTCCAGAGAAGTATTCACCTGATTCCTGCCACCTACAGACCTGGAGAATAAATCGTAGACAAATGCAGGCAGAGTATGGCTTGGACGTCAACAGGAATGTATAAGCCTGGAAGGAGAAAAACTAGAAGAAAGGTAGCCATGAAACAGCAGCAGATGTTGGGTAACACCTGTTAACAGTCTGTGTCCCCATCAACAGAGGAAACAAAGCCCACTAAGAATTCCACTGTTGACAAATGTATCAGCAAACACCACATTGGGAGTGAGTGAGGTTTGAATAAGCTGGTCTTGGGAGAGGACTTACAAGGCAGGAAGCAGTCAGAGACCTCTGTGCCAGCACAGATCACTGCCACTCAGAGCTGGGAGGGGCCTTAGAACAGGGAATGTCAGAGCTGGGAGGGGCCTTAGAATACAGAATGTCAGAGCTGGGAGGGAGCATAGAACTAGGTCAGAATCTAGTTCTGTTAGAGTTAGAGAGAACCTTAGAACCCAGAACATCAGAAATAGAAAGGGTCTTAGAACACAGGATATAAGAGCATATGAAGGGATTAAAAAACTCACAGTGTCAGAACTGGAATAAATGTTAGATAATAGAATATCAGACTTGAAATGCAGACGCTTCAGAGCTGTTGGGGGAGGAATGAAGGGAGAGAGGAGAGAATGACCTTAGATCATAGAATGTCCAGTCTGGGAGGGATCTCAGAAATCACCTAGGCCAACCTCACTTTAACAAATGAGGAAATTGAGGCACTTTTGAAATGACCTGTTCAGGGTCACACATTTAGTTGGGAAATAAAGTCAGGATTTCAATATAGATCTTCCATCTCCAAACCCAGAGTCCTTTCTCCCCCAGCCTGCTGTCTCTGTCTTTCCTGCTTTTCCCCAAGAGCAGCCAGTGTCCTTGAAGCCAAAGGGACACATTTGGTCTAAGGCAGTGCTCTGTCATTACTGTCAGTTTCAGTCACGGAGTAACCACTACCTTGAGTGTTATTGAGTCCCTGCTGCCCGGGAGACCCTATCCCCTGGCTGAGCACACGGGCTGGTGTGAGATGTGAGGCCTGCCCTCAGGGAGCTTACGGTATAGTTGTGGAAGCAGCTAAGAAGCCTGATCTCAATTTTGAGAGGCCTCTTAGAAGGTGCCCACGGAAAGTCAGCATCTGAAAAGAAAGAGACCACTCCCTACTTCCACAATCCCAGGAGGGCTTCCTGGAGGAAGCTGAATTTAACCTGGACGCTGAGGGGCTGAATAAGATAAGTGATTAGAAAGGAAAGAAAGAGGCACTTGGGTTATGGAGACTAGCCCTAGTCTGGGTGAGCAGTGGAGAATTGTTGGGTTTGACCACAATGGCAGGACAGAAGACAGTGGAGAGGGATAGTGATGAGGTACAGGCTCTGGGAAACCCCTTGAACTCTGACTGAATCTTCCCACTTGATGAGGTATTTGCATGAGGCCTTAAGTCTTCTACTGTGGCTCTGCCCAAACCTTTGTTACTAGCCTAGCCCTCCATTGTCCATCTACTTCCCACCCTCTAGCCTATCAAAATATCAATCCACCCTTGAACTAGCCTAGCCCTCCATTGTCCATATACTTCTCACCCTCTAGCCCAACCGTTCTCAACCTCTGGGTTGTGAGGGGTCACCCAAGACCATCAGAAAACACATATTTCTGTGCTTGACACCACGCTCCTCTATCCATCTCCAGGCGGGTCTGCCCACATACAGACACATCCACATACGAATATGAGTATTAAAGGGTCATGGCATTAGGAAGGTTGAGAACCTCTGCTCTAGCCTATCAAAATATCAATCCACCCTTGAACTGGCCTAGCCTACCATTGTCTGTCAGCCTCCAGGTAGCCTCCAGCAATTTCCCACCCTTAATCACTCATTTACTTCATTAACTCCTGAAGACCCTCCCCAAACTCCTCCTCTAGACCACCCCCAGATTCCTCCCACAACCTTTCTGTATATAAGACCCCATCTTGCCCCCATGTGTGTGAGAGCACCATAGAATGACCTAGCACAGACTTATTCTGTGTCCAATACAGGAGAACTTTTAATAAATTTTGCTTTTCTTTGGCTGAGAGAAGACTTGAGTCGAATTCATTCAGCAGGATCCGGAGTGTTGGTATTTTGGGGTCTCAAGCACCCCTAACCCTGGCCCCCTGCATTTTATGGGCAACCTCTTCAATAGGAGAGAAGAGGGCCTGGTGTGGAAATGGAGGCCCCAGCTGGGGGTCAGTTACCAGCCTCACCTTCCTCATCCATAAAAAGGCACCTGTATGGCTGGGTTGTTGAGAGGATCCAGTGAGAAGTTAGAAAACATTTTGTAAGCTTCAAAGCCATAAAAATAAGAGGATGGTTGTTATCAACCCCAGTGACCTTGGGCAAATGACTTCCCACTCCAGGCCCCAGTTTCCTCCTCTTTACAAGGAGTATTTGGTCCTAAGCTTCCTTTCCAGCACTATGACACCTGAAGCTATAAAAAGCTAATGAGTTTGGACTTTATTCTGTAGGCTATGGACCTCCATCAAAGGCTTTTCAGCTGAGGAGTTTAATATGCCAAACCGTGTTTTAAGAAGATTAATCTACTCATTAGGAACAAGCCATGGGGCTTAGAGTTAGGAAGATGTGTCTTCCTTCTTTCAAATCTGGCCTCAGACACTTAGAAGCTGTGTGACCCTGAGCAAGTCACTTCACCCTGTTGGCCTCAGTTTCCTCATCTGTAAAATGAGCTGGAGAAGGAAATGGCCAAACACTCCAGTGTCTGCCAAGAAAACCCCAAATGGGGTCACAGAAAGTTGGACATGCCTGAAATGACTGAAAGGCAACAATAATCTCCTCTTTAATTTATCAGGCTTGTCTATACTTATTTGTTACAAGGGAGGGTGGAGGTAGGTTGAGTCAGTGTGAAGTGATAGTGATGTCATAAGAAAAGGAAAGAAAAAAAAGTTAATCTGCCATTCCCTCAAGCATCATCTCTTTGGCAGAAGGAGGGATTGACCTGTTGGCACTTTACCTGCCATGGAGGGAGCTTCAGTATTCAAGTTACCTCCCTGAGACATCAAAATTCAGCAGCTCACTGAGTATTTTTAAAAATAAGCAAATAAATAGAAAATAACCATGCCTGGAGATGCCTCCCTGCCTGCATTCCAAACTCCAGCTGGCGTTAAAGCTTCAGGGCAAATAGGGACAGTCCTGGAAGCCTGAAGCAGCTGTCCTGGAAAGCCAGGCTGCCTCTGATTCTGGGCCCAGAGAGAGGAGGCGACGGGAGTGCTGGTGTCTTGGGAAGGCATTGCAGCAGCATGGCATCAGTGCTGACCCAGCTGGGTAATCTGCTGGCTTCGGAGCAGACCCCTGCCACGCCTGGGAGGTTTGCTAACAGAGCTGGTGTGTTTGCTGGGTCCTTTATAGCAGGCCCCCCTGACCCCCACTGCTGCTCTCACTGCAAGCAGGCCTCCAGCTGCTGGGCACTGTGGTCTGGCATGGAACTTGGACTCAGTCTTCCAGGTGTCACTTCACAGTTTTATGCACTCATCTTCTTGGACTTGAGTTTCTTCATCTATAAAATGAGCTGGTTGTATTAGATGATCCCCAAGGGCCCTCTCAGCTCTGACATCCTGTGTTATAAGGGCCCTCCCAGCCCTGACATCCTAGGTTCTAAGGGCCCTCCCAGCTCTGACATCCTGTGTTCTAAGGGCCCTGACTTGGAGTCAGACATACCAGGCACTTAATAGCTGTGTGACCCTGAGCAATCACTTAACCTGTCTTGGCCTCAATTTCCTTGCTGTAAAACAAAGGAATTGAGCTTGACGGCCTCCAAGATCCTTCTGACTCTAAGTCCATATTCTTATAGTTGTGTAAATTATATTATCTCTCTGAGCCTCAGTTTCCTCATCTGTAAATGAGAGGATTAGAATCATTGGTCTCCAACATCCCTTCCAGCTCCAAATCTATGCTCCCATGTATGATAATAGAAATATATTTCTTTTTGGAAGGAATTACCCCCATTTTACGAATGGTGAAGCTGGGGCCTCAGTCTCTCATCTGTAAAATGGGGGTAATAATAGCACCGGTTCAGGGTTGTTGTGAGGATCAAATGAATGGACATTTTTATTGCATTAGCTGGGCCTACCCAGGAGCAATCGACATTTTCCCAGTTGTTTAGATCTGACTTTATTTGTATGAAAAGCGTTTGTAATTGTGTCCATACAGTTCCTGGGTTTGTCTCGGCAGGTTGCCTCTCAGGTATTTCACGTAGTCCACAATTATTGTAAGTGGAATTTCTCTTGCTCCCAGGCTTCGCCGGTAATCTATAGAAATGCCAATGATTTATGTGGGTTTCTTTTATCCTGCAACTTGGCTAAAGTTGTTCCCTGAAGGCAAGGTCTATCACTTGTGGTCTTCATGTCCCTAAGCATCTACAACAAGGCCTCACACACAAGCAAGCATGTGATAAGTGTTTGAAGTGACTGACCCAGGCATGGACCATTCACTGGCTCTGAAAGGGACCTTGGTTGAACCCTGTGATTTTTACAGGTTCAGAAACTCAGGGAAACTCAGACCCAGGGAAGTCAATTTGGCCAGAGTAGCCTGGCAAGTTAGTGAAATGGTTGTTATGATTGTCCTTCATTCTCAAAGAGGACCATGGCACCAGGAAGGTGGTGCCATGACTTGCAAGTGAACTGGATTGAAGTGAGGCAGGGCTGTGCAAGGTCACCAGCCTCACTTTATCCCCCAGAGCCATCTGGGTCTAGTGGCCAGAAATAGATCAGGAGGACTGGAGATGGCCCTGTAGTGGAATGCAGAAAGAAAGGGAAGGCCAAGGAGGTGGTAAGAAGAAAGAGAGTGTAGCAGGGATGTACTGAGATGAGAAGGAATGGGGCAGGAGGAACTGGGAGAGAGTGAAGAATGGAGGTGGGGCATGAAAAAGTGGTGAAGGGAAAAGAAAAGAATGAAGCGTGCATGCATGGCTGGGCAGTGTGCTACAGTGGCAAGAACATTGATTTTGGAATTTAAGGCCCCGGGTTCAAATGTTGCCTCTGATGCTTATCACCTGTCTGGCCTCCCTGGGCTTCATCCTCAAATGAGGGTGTTGGACCATCTGAAGGTTGCTTCTTGCTTTGAATGTCAGAACCTAAGATTTGAGGAGAGCAGGCCACTGCCAGTGACCTAGCCCAAAAATGACCAGCCCACAGTCTAGAGCAGCGGTTCTCAACCTGTGGGTCACGACCCCTTTTGGGATGGAACGACTCTTTCACAGGGGTCACCTAAGACCATCGGAAAACACATATTTCCAATGGTCTTAGGAACTGAGACACCACTCCTCTATCTGTCTCCAAGTGGGTCCACCCACATGCAGATGCACCCACATGCAGATGCGCCCACATACAAGTATTAAAGGGTCACGCATTAGGAAGGTTGAGAACCACTGGTCTAGAGGGATATTCCCACTTACAGCTCCCTAAAGCCACTTTGTGTTTACCTTGATTGAATTTATGGTTTTGTGAAAGGAGAGAGGAACGAAGGAAGGAAGGAAGGAAGGAAGGAAGGAAGGAAGGAATGGAGGGAGGAAGGAGGGAAGGAAGGAAGGAAGGAAGGAAAGGAGGTAGGGAGGAAGGAAGGAAGGAAGGAAGGAAGGAAGGAAGGAAGGAAGGAAGGAAGGAAGGAATGGAGGGAGGAAGGTAGGAAGGAAGGAAGGAAAGGAAGGAAGGAAGGAATCTAGCCAATAAACCCCAAGTTACGTGGGCAGCTTCTGGCCATCAGATTTTACCTTCCTTTGGAGGGGAGAAGGAGAGGGAGAGGAATAGGAATGGACTTATCTGTGCACATGAGTCGCGCCCCCCCCCCCCCAATAAAATAGGGCAGGGGGAGTTTTCTTTTTGATTTTTATCTTCCCAATGCAGGGCCTAAATCATAGTAGCATTTTCTGAGCATTCGTTGAGAATGTCTTGGTGCTATGAGTTTCTGCTACAAAAAAAATATCCCCAGGAATAGATGGGGAAGTGCTGGTCTTACAGGATCCATAGGCACAGCAGCCGCGCCCCGGACTCAGCCCCTCTTTTGTTCCTCTGCACTCCAGGGCACTGATGCAAGCCCCAACCTCATGCCAATGGCATCTCCAGCTGCCCTGGCCCTTGGAGCATGAGTCCTGGCCCCGACTTCTCAATCTCATTTGATACCATCCCCAAGAGAGGGTCTGAACCTATTGGGCCCAGTTGGAAGAGAGAGAGAGTAAGGATTAGAGATGAGGGGAGAAGCTGCACTCCCTCCCCACCCCCAAAAACACTATTCATCCTCCATTCTGTTCTGTTTGGAGGGAAGGGCAGAGACTTCTTTTCACAGAGAAATCCTGCAGCTTGATCTGACCCAGAACTCAGGGCTGTTGGATCTGGCTGGAAGATCACGGCCAGCCTGGTTTGCCAGAACCACAGATGAGTAATTTAGTAATGCCTGGGCAGGTGTATCTTCTAGCTCATAGGAGGAAATCCACAGTAGACTTTAAATCCACATACCCATTTTCTGAGGGAGGTAATTGAGACCCCAAGAAAAGAAGTAGCAGTACCTACCTCCCAGGCATTTGCAAGGATCGAAAGAGGTAACAAACAAAAACACTTCACAGACCTCAAAGTACTTTATAAATGCTATTATTAGCATTTAAAAGACATAGTGCTTTTACCCAGCTTAGATCCTTGAGTCCCACTGTAAACCTCTGAGGTCAGTACTATAGGTATTATTACCTTTTATTTTACAAGGAGGGAAACTGAGGCAATTTGACTGGTCCAGAATCATAGAGCTAAAGGTCTTTCCCACTCCACGTCAGACGCTATCCACTGAACTACACTTCCGCTGTAGCTGAGCTTGCATTTGAGTCCACTTCTGCTGACCCCTCTGTCCAGTGGCAAGGAAGGAAAGAAGGAAGGAAGGAAGGAAGGAATGGAGGGAGGAAGGGAGGAAGGAGGGAAGGAAGCTAGCCGCTGGTCCTGTCCTTTAACAGATAAAATCATAGCCTTCCGACCATTTCTCTGTCCCAGACCAGACTCAAACCAGGCTAGGGAGAGGGCTTTTCTCCTTAATTGCATGTTTGTGTTTCTTAACTTTCACTGCCTACCCCCACCCCCAGCCAAAGGAGGGCCAGTGGAATGTTGGTCCTTCCTCCGCAGGGGTCTGTAATGCTCTCCTGCTTCTGATTTATTTGAGGAATTCTCCATTCCCTGAAGAAGCCCTGGACAGTGTCAGAGGGACAGGCTGGGTGTATAAGAATGGCCTGTTCCCTTTCTTGCCCATGAAATTTGGGATCCTTCCTGGTGGGCCACCTCCAGGAAAAGTCCCAGTTGATCATGGGAATTTCTAGGGCAGAAATTCTATTTGCCTCTAGCTAATTCAAGTAGCCTTCTTGCTCCTACAGGGGTGACTGCTAAGGATTATGCCCTCAGAGAATGAACTCACTTGTCCTTTTCATCCTTGAGACTGGAGCCTCCTCTGCCATCCTCACCTCCCAGAGCTCATGATTAATGTCATTAGGCTTCAGGACATATTCTGGGAGGGGGATTAAAACCCAAGGCTGGCAAGCAGAGTCTTCATTCTGGTCACACTCCCATGGGGAGTTTAATTCCTGCCTTTCTTACGCTGCTGTCATCAGAGGCACTGAGGCTCATGTCCTGGTCAGGGTGCTGGGCTTGGTGTCAGAGGCCCTGGATTGGACAGTCACCTCTGTGCCTCACATGAGCTCAGTTAGATCACTTCATCTCTCTCTCATCTGTTCGATGAGTGGGGTTGGTCCAGTTGGCTGCCAATGTCCCGTCCAGCTCCAAATCTGTGATCCTATTTATTCAAGAAATGTTTACTAAGAGCTTACTGTATGTAGAATTATTGGGATCGCTGACAACATTTGTACGTTTCCTCCCTAGGCATGGTACGTGGCTGTTTACATTGGGTTAATATTTATAGTGACATAGGAAGGCAATGACCTCATCTGGACTCAAAAAAAGGCCAGATATTTTTACTCTGAAGGAAAAGATAATGGAATCTCCAGCCTGGCGCAAGAGAAGCCTTGGTCCCAGATTATCTAGCTCTGCTCCCTCATTTCATGCATGAGGAAACTGAGGTCCAGTAGGTTGCCCAAGGTCACACCAGCAATAGCCCAGAGACAGGATTTAAACCAGGTTATCTAACTCATGAGCCAGTGTTCTTTCCATTAGAGCATGAGTTTGAGAGCTACCTGATCCATGAATTGACAGGGCAGGTGGATGGTAGATAGGTGATGTGGAGAAGGAAGCAACTATATCTTGAGATTCACTTCCAGGTGACCCCAGGAGAGCAAGGCTTTGTCATAGCTTTATGAGGGGTAAAATGAAGGAGGTGTTTGAGAAATGGGCTGCTGTCCCTCAGCTACCTGGAATGTCTTTGATGTGGTTCTGAGTGGAAAGGGGAGGATGGATAAGACTCCTGGCCTCTGGACCTTCTGTAACAATAATGGTTGGCATGCCTGTAGCATGCGTCACCCACTGTCACAACTCAAGGCTTCCTAAGAATGTTCTGTACCAAAAGCCGAAGCAGCTAAGTGGTACCATAGTGCACAGAGCTCTGAGCCTGGAGTCAGGAAGACTCAACCTCCTGAGTTCAAATCCAGCTTCAGACACTTACTAGCAGTGTGACCCTGGGCAAGTCACTTGACCCTATTTGCCTCAGTTTTCTCATCTGTAAAATGAGCTGGAGCAGGAAATGGCAAACCACTCCAGAATCTCTGCCAGGAAAACCCTAAATGAGGTCATGAAGAGTCAGGCCCAACAACAAAGGCCAAGGACTTCACACAGTAGGTGTTTAGTAAACACTGAATTGGATGGGCTTGGTTGGTTTAGAGTTTGAGGGACAACAGAGAGAGCCTTGCCCCAAGGACCCTGGTGCTTTTGGAAGGGAGCAGGAATGGAGGGGCCTGTGTCCTGTGGACCCTTTCCCCAGAGGAAGGGAGGCCTGGATCCCAACATGGGGCCTAGCCACTCTTCAAATGATGTTTGTTGAATGAAGAAAGGAATGAATGAACGCTAGGTTTTATTTGGAACAGGGGAAGACCTGGAGTCTTTCTGGTAGGGCTATCTAGTCCAACATATACTTAAAAAAGGAATTCCCCACTTCATTATAGCTCACGGGGAGAACAGACGGTCCTCCAGCCTCTGCTGGAAGCCGGCCAGTGTGGAAGAACCCACTCCTTCCTGCTGTAGCCGCTATACTCTACTGTAATGAAAAGATGTGGGCATTTATACAAAGTCACATTGGAAGGGGCTTTTTCATTGACTCCCCCTCCAAGTCCTGACTTTATACTCTGGTCCAGGGATTCTTCATCGTTTTTATACGGTGAATGTCTTTGCATTTGGGTGAAGCCTCTGGGCCCCTTCTCAGAAGAATGACCCGTCCGTTGCCCACGTTCATAATTAATGCAAATGCTAAGGCTGAGACCTCGGTTAGATGCAGCAAACCTTGTTCTAAGAGGTGACTGTGTGGGAAAGAGCATGGAGCCTGGATGCCACAGATCTGGATTTCAATTCAAATTCTGTTATTCTCTGACCACAGGAAAGTCACTTCTCTTCTGTGTGTTTCAGTTTCTCCATCTGCAAAGCCAAAGGTCTGCAGCAAGTAACCTCTGAGGCCCCTCCCAGCTCTGACATTCCCTGTTCTAAGAGCCCTCCCATCTCTGACATTCTTTGTTCTGAGGGCCCTCCCAGCTCTGACATTCTGGGTTCTATAAGTCCTCCTTGCTCTGATGTTCTCTGTTCCAAGGTCTCTTTTAGCTCTAGCTTCTGTGGTTTTAGCAAAGGTTTTAAGTAGACCACCACTTTAATGCTGCTAAGGCCCAGATTTTGTGCCCCAGATCCAAAGGGATGGCTGAACCTCATCTCTTACTGGAATGTAGAACTGAATTAAAAGAAAAGCCCTTGTGGCCTCCCACTCCAGCATTACAATAGGGCAAAACCACCTCACTTCACTCCAACAAAGGGAAGGAATGCCGGTCTAGAAAGCCAGCCTGGCAATGAACAGACAGGCCACTTCTCCTGTCAGCCTCTTGTCTCCAGAAAGCATGAATACATTGTTCCAAGGCCTGTGGGGCTGAAAAGAAACAGCTCTATAGAATAGAGTCCTAGACCAGGCCTCAAGAATATGGAGAAAATCCTATATGATATAGTACTAGAGGCAGTCCTGGGTTCAGATCCTCCTTGGACACTTCCCAGCTGTGTGACTTTGAGCCAGTTACTAAGCCTTTCTGGGCCTCAGGTTCATCCTTTGTAAAATGAAAGATGGGTCTTAAATGACCTCCGAGGTCTTCCCTAGTTTATTATCTGTGATTTCATCAGCATGGGAATCTCCCTGCAGAAGAACTCCCTCAGCCCATTCAGCTTGTGGATGGTAGCCTTGTAGATAAATCCTAGGAAGCTGCTTAAGGAGCATGGAGAGTCACTCAGCTAGTATGTGTCAGAGGCAGCAGAATTTGAACCTGGAACTCCCAAACTCTAAACTCAGGATTCCATTTACCCTACTTGATTTCTTTAATAAAAAGCCTGGGCTTTTCATCCCAGCCTTCACACTGATCACCTTTGTGAGGAGGTGAATCGGCATCCCTTCTCTTTCCCTACCACCTCCAATGCTGAATCTCTGCTTCCTCAGTGATAAATGAAAGGCATGGATTAGGCAATCTCTGAGGACCCCAACAAAGTCTGAGATTCTGTGTCTGATGAGGGGGCCTCTAAGGTCCTTTCCATTTCTAAGATTTTGAAAGTTTTTCTTTGCTCAGCGAAGATAGGGCCCCATGGCTTAGAAGGGGACAGAAGGGGGAAGCCATTCCTGAACAAATTCCAGGGTTCTTTGCCTCCTACAGGGAGGACTGAGATTGTGTAGCAATCAGGGATTATTTTTAAGAGGGGATAGGAGGAGCAGCTAGCTCTATCCACAATGGATAGAGCGCCAGGCCTGGAATTAGGAAAACCTGAGTTCAAATGCAGCCTCAGACACTTATTAGCTATGTGACCCTGGGCCAGTCACTTGACCCAATTTGCCTCAGTTTCCTCATCTATAAAATGAGCTAGAGAAGGAAATGACAAACCAGTTTAGCATCTTAGCCAAAAAAACTTCAAACAGGATCACGAGTCTGACACAACTGAATAACAGAGGAGAAAGAGAAAACAGGCCATGTAATGCTTTACTGTGAAGTATTTTTAAAAAAAGTTTCTGAATCCCAAGTCCAGAGTTGGAAGAACTCTCAAGGCTTCTAGCTCTACCTCCTCAATTTTTTTTTTGTCTTTTTCTTTGGAGGGGGCAGAGCAATTGGGGTTAAGTGACTTGCCCTAGGTCACACAGCTAGTAAGTGTCAGGTATCTGAGGCCACATTTGAACTCAGGTCCTTCTGACTCCAGGGCTGGTGCTCTATTCACTGCATCACCTAGCTGCCTCCACTACCTCCTCATTTTACAAATGAATAAACCCAGATCCTCTGGATCCAAAGGCAGAGATTGTTCCCTGTACCATTATGCTTTCCAAGTCATAGCCTATTATAGAATTACTCTACTTTCCTAAGATTTTGAGCTTCCTAAAATGTGTTTGCCTCACAACAGTTCTGTGAGGTAGGTCATGCAAACAGAAGTATTCCCATTTTACAGATGAGTCCATTTTACAGCTGAGCACCTGGTTTAAGGCCACACAGACTTGAACCCAAATCCATTCATTCCAGCTCCCGGGTTCATTTGCTCATAGTACAGCTAGGCTGTACTTGCTAACTGTATGTCCTCAGGTAAAGCACTTTTCCTCTCTGAAATCTGACTTTCCTGCCTTTAAACCGAGGAATTAGAATTAGTTCAGCAGCTAAGTGATGCAGTAGGTAGATTGCTAGGCCCAGAATCAGAAAGGTCTGAGTTCAAATCCAGCCTCAGATATTTACTCACTGTATGACCCTGGGTAAGTCACTTAACATGTTTGCTTAGTTTCTTCATCAGTAAAATAGAGGTAGTAATAGTGCCTACCTCCCAAGAGTTGTATTGAGGATCAAATGAAATGATGTTTGTGAAAGTGCTTAGCACAGTACCCTGGCACATAGGAGGTACTACAAAAGTGTTATTGTTGCTGTTGGTGTTTTTGTTGGTGTCAAAGCCCCTTCCAGCTATGAAGCCTCTGACCCTACATGCTGATGCCTGTTAGGAGGAAATGCTTCCTAATTAAGAAAAGTATCCAACAGTGAGTGTGTGGGGTCAAAAAAGAGCATGGAAACCCCATGCTTGCTGATCAGAGAACTAGCAAGGGCCTCTAACCCTCCCCCTGTCCCCCACCCCGGAATGCCATTGTCAAAGAGCCATTCTGACAAGAATTTGGTGTTGGAAGCCCCTGTCACCTGGTTCTCCATCTGAAATGCAAAAGGCCAGAAAATTGCTTTTACTCATTGACAGGAGCTGATGTCAGCAGAGAAAGCAGCATTTGTAGACTTTAGGTCTCAGCATGAGAATAAACCACGAGGATAAGAGCCTCCATACCCCTTCAGTTTGTCCAGGCATAGGACGCTTGCTCGCCTGGCCTTTGGTTGCCATGGTTTCCTTCTTGGGCATGTGGGTAGATGGACAACACTATTCATGGTCTCCATTGGATGGGGGCTGAGCCAAGATGGTGCGGCAGGCAGCAGTGACAAGCAAGGTCATTAATTGAGGAATTGCATGGAAGCCCCTAGTCTTTGTTAGTCCTGGTGGCTGGAACCACTAAATTAGGAGAGATATTGAGTACCTGGTGCTTAAAAGCAGGGTGAGTCTAGGAAAGCCGCAATAGTGCGTCTAGAGTGTTTGTATTACTAGGCTTCACTGATTTTAACAGCCTCACTTTTGCATAACATTCCTTCACTAATACACACTCCATGCCGGCCAAGGGTGGGTAACAGATGTTAATTCTCGTTTGGAGATAGGGAACTCATGTACAGTGATATTACTTCTTCTTTATGAATATTTTAATATTAAAACAGCAAATCCCACAAAATGCTGAGATGACACTTTCCTTAAGTTGTTTAATTTTAGCGAACTGTGGAGAAGGCTTTTGCCTTGTGCTAAGCCCAAGGCTGCTAGAGTGACACACCAGTCCTTCCTTTGGAGCTGAAATACATCTCTGACATAGCCCCATCCTGTTCCCACTTCCCTTCCCCACCCCCCAAAATCTTCTGCCCCAAGGAATGATGGTTGCAGTGCTATCATGTTGATAAGCAAATAAATAAATACAGGAGTCACGTGCCCTCTCCTGGGAGGAGTCTGGACTTGGGGTCTTGGATTTGTCAATTTAAACTGGAGTTGCTAGGTGGCACCGTAGTGTACAGAGCAACAGTCCTGAGTTCAAATTCAGCCTCAGACACTAGCTGTATGACCCTGGGTGAGTCACTTAACTTTGTTTGAAAGAAAGAGAGAGAGAGAGAGAGAGAGAGAGAGAGAGAGAGAGAGAGAGAGAAAGAAGGAAAGGAAAGGAAACAGAAAGGGAAGGGGAAAGGAAGGGAAAGGGAAAGGAAAGGAACTAGAGTCTGACTCATCATCTCTTAAGCTGGCTCTTGGATACCTAGATCCTAGGGTTGCTGTCCTTAATGCCTTCTCCCACTCTACCCTTTTAAAAAATCTTACCACTAGTAAATGGAAATGAGAAGGAGGATACAGTTTATGATTTCAGAGGTGGCTTTGGAATCAGCAAGACCTGAGTTCAAAGCATACCTCAGATGCTTATTATCTACGTGAACCTGTGCAAGTCACTTAGTCTTTAGGCACTTAGTCAGCCGCAGTTTTCCTAATCTGTAAAATGGGGAGGTTGACCTAGCTAACTTCAAGTTCTCTTCTGGGTCCAGCTCTGGGATCCCCTGACTTTATGGCCTCATGAGGCCTTTGGTCATAGAAATGATCAGTCCAGAATGAGGCAGAGAGTTCCAGACTGGGCATTCTGATGGCATGTTGGGCTCATGCTTTCCGTATGTGACTTTGGGCAATCACTCAACCTCGCTGTGCTTCAGTTTCTCCAATGGTAAGATAAAATGTTTGGGCCAGCTAGTCTCCAAGGCTTTCACCTCTGCATCTCTGTGGGCATTGATGCCTTCCTCCCCCCCCCCCCCACATGTTAGTAACATTTATTCCCCAGTGACCACCTGCCTCCTTCTGCTCCACAAAATACCTCTTTAGAACAAAAAAGTATAGTCAAGCAAAAAATTAAAAAATCATATGATCCTGGGGTCAGAGCTAGAAGGAGCCTTAGAGACTGCTGAGCCCATGTTCATTTGCAGAGGACAAAAGTGAGGCAGAGAGAGGTTAAGTCACTTGTTCAGGGTCACACGAACAATGTGTCCGAGGAGGGATTTGAACTCAGTTGTTTCTGACTGCAGGCTCAGTGGGTCATATGATGTCCCGGGCTGCTGATTCTGTACCTCTGCTCTACCATCTCTCTACAGAAAGACAAGAGGAGTGCTCCCATCAGGTCCTTTGAAGCCCCGCTGGGGCCTGCCCTTCGTCCCCTTGTTGGCAGAGTCTTACAGGGAAAAGTACTGGGTGTTAGTAGACGTGGCTTCAAATTCTGACCCTTCTGCTTGAGTGACGCAAAGCAAGTTCCTTCTCTTTCCCTTCATGCCATTGAAAGATGAGAAGTTTGGACTAAGTGATCTCTAATCTGCTGGTGATAAATCCCCTGAGCATTTTCTGGGCCAGTGGGCACCTTCCACTCTTTCGTACTTTCTAGTCAACTCAGTGCATTCAGCTCAAGGCCCACTTTCAAGGGGTTGGGAGTGGTGATATTCCCTCAAGACTCCAGCCCTCACTGATTTCTCCTCTCTCTTTTCCTTCCTGTAAGATGAGGAAGTTAAACCCAGTGGGATCCAAGGTTCCATCAGTTCTGATGATCTATATTCTAAGGCCCCTTCTATGTTGTAAATTCCCTCCCAGCTCTGACATTCCCTGTTCTAAGGGCCCTCCCAGCTCTGACATTTTCTTTGTCAGGTTCCCCTTGGTGTGAGATCCACCCCCAACCCTGTAAAGCTGTTCCTTCTCCACTTGGTGGCTGCCTATGGTCATCCTTGGATCTGCTCCCATACCCACCAGTCAGACCCCTTGGTGCCTTGGGGTTGGGTCCTGTATTTCTCCCTTTCCCAACACTGCCATGCTGAGCTGAACAGGGACCTGCTTGTGGGATGAATTGCTACCAGTCGCCCAGCACTGCCCTGGAGGACCTTCTAGAGGGAATTGTAATTAAATACAGGGCGGCCGCACTTAGGATAATGACACACTGTACTCAGAATTGCATTCCTTGACTCTGGATTACCTGATGCCAGAAAATCCAATAACCCGGGGTTAAATTGAATCAGGGGGTGGTGTTGATTGAATTTGTACAAATCTGGCCAGCATTCCGCATGGGTTTGATTATTCAAGCCTCTCTAGCCCTCCATTGGCTAGGGTATGCAGCATGGTCTAGGGCAGTGGTTTTCAATCTTCCTAATTGCTGCGACCCTTTAATACAGTTCCTCATGTTGTGGTGACCCCCAACCATAAAATTATTTTCGTTGCTACTTCATAACTGTAATTTTGCTACTGTTATGAATCGTAATGTAAATATCTGATATGCAGGATGTATTTTCATTGTTACAAATTGAACATAACCCACAGGTTGAGAACTGCTGAGCTAGGGGAAAGAGTCTGGAATTCTGCAGTCACGAACATCTGGGTTCACATCCTGTCTCTGACTCTTAGCTGTGTGATCCTGGGCAAGTCATTCTCTGGACCTGTTTCCTTGATGACAACATAATGCCTCTATCTAGTATATGTGAGGCACTTCCCGGGCTTTAAGATAGAAATTAATGAGGAGAAATGACTGACATCTCTGCAGGGCTTTGTGCCTCTATATAGTCAGCTGTTGTGATTACTGATGTTTCTCCCAATTTGGGAGGTAAAGAAACCCACAGCAATGCCAATGACCGGACCAACACGTGACCGTTAGCCTGGTGATCAAGGCCTCTTCAGACGCCTGCACATGACTGGGGATTAATCAGCTGCTCCCCTCCCCCTACAGTATCCTCAACAGGTGGTCAGCTCTGGAACGCTTTCATGGAGGAGGAACGTTCCATCCCCTTGAGGTAGCCCTCAGTCTCAGGGACTGTTCTAAGGCAGAGAATTCATAGTAGGCTTTTGAGTTCACAAGGATGAGAACTGGAATGAGGTGAGGTTAGGAGGAATGGACCTCGACCTACACTCAGAAAACACGAATTAAATACTCCGCCTTGCCACTTGCTAGTCCTTGTCTGTGGCCATTACTGTCACCTGTATGGGCATCAGTTCCCTCTTACATAAAATAGGTTAGTGTTTTCAGGGTTGGGATGAGGAAAGCCCTTTATGAAATATAAAGAACTACGTAAACTGAGACTTTTTTTAAGGGCAGTTGGAATCAGTCAAAGCATTTATTAAGCCCTAGGGCCTGTGCTGGGCACTGAAGGATACAAGTGAGACAGTACTTGCTCTCAGGAAGCTTCCATTCTGTGATCAATCAAAAGGCTCAATGCTTAGCCTGTGTCTGTGATCATACTCTTTGTTTTGGGCAGTGAGGTGGCACAGTGGATAAAAAGCTCAGGGCCTGGAGTCAGGAAGACTGTGTGACCTTGGGCAAGTCACTTGATCCTGTTTGCTTCAGTTTCCTCATCTGTAAAGTGAACTGGAGAAGGGAATGGCAAATCACTCCAGTATCTTTGCCAAGAAAACCCCAAATGGGGTTACACACAGAGTCAGACAGGACTGAAAAAGACTGAGCAGGAGCGTGGTAGAGTAGATAAAGAGCCAGCCTGGAAGCCAGGAAGGCTTAGCTCCAGTCCTTCCTCTGACACACACTGGCTGTATGGCCCTGGGCAGGCCACTTAGCTTCTCTTTGCATAAGAGAACTCTCTAAAAACTCTTAAGTTGCAGAGGATGTGCTGAGCTACATTGTTTGAGAGCGTTCCCTGACTTGAGTTCCCTAAACCAATGATATCACAGGTCCAGACTCTATCTGCCCATCCACTAGAATACACACATCACTTATTCCCTGCCAAGGACAAGAAGGGACAATATTCCAAGGGGTCCATGGCACACACAAGAAAGGTGGCAAGCCCCTGTTCTAGATGTTTTGTGGGCTTCTGCTCCTTGCCTTCCTTTAATCCCAAATCCTGAGAATGGGCTTGTTCTCTCTCTCTCTCTCTCTCTCTCTCTCTCTCTCTCTCTCTCTCTCTCTTTCTCTCTCTCTCTCTCCTCTCTCTCACTCTCTCTCTCGCTCTCTCTCTGTCTCTCTCTCCCCCCTCTCTCCTCCCCTCTCCTTCTTCCTCATTCTCTTTCCTCTCTCTCTTTCTCACTGTCTCTCTCTCCTTTCTCTGTCTCTTTCTCTCCCTCCCTCCATCCCTCTTTCCTCTCCTCTCCCTCTTCCTCATTCTTTCTGTCCCTCTCTCTGTCTCTCTCTCCTTCTCTTTCTGTCTCTTTCTCCAGCCTTGGTCTCTCTCTTTCTCACTTCTCTTCCTACTTTTCTCTGCTTCCTGCCTTTGGGGCTTGCCCACCTTAGATACCCTCTCTGACCTTTCCATCCTTCTCTCTTCATCTTCTCCCTGTGTTGCAAATGGCACAGAAAATGGGTGTTAACCACAGGGAAGGCTGCCTCTGCTCCCTTCCTTCTCTCTCCTCTGCATGCTGAGGTAGGGGGGACATCAGAGAACCTTTGGGCTCAAAGGATACCCAGCATCCCCAGCTCCAGGGCAAGGGTGAATCATGCAGAGGCAGATCTTTGAGATAAGAGTCATTAGAATGTTACATGGGAACTGTTTAGAGAAAGGTGATAGGAAAGCCTGAGAAGATGTGCATACACGCACGCACTCACGCATGCACGCACACACACACACACACACACACACACTGGTTCCTATGTGTATGCAGGCACCTCTGCATGTTTACTTAGGCACGCCACATACACTGACTGCACTAATTAAGCACCTGCTGAATTCATGTCATGCTCTGTCATTGCAGTGGATGGTGGGACAAGATGTATTGTCTATACTTGGGGAGCTTACAGGTTAGGAGACAGGCATCAGACAGAAGCCAATGACTGTAATACAGAGGACTGCACATTCAGTGAATCAGAGAAGCGAAGGCATTGGGTTGTTACAGGCCCATGGAGGAAAGTCATTAGCAATCTGGGAATGACGGGTGCATTTACACTGGAGGTAGAGATAGGCCGCAGCTGGCTTCAAATCCAGGCTCTGACGCTTCCTATTTGTGTGACCTCAGATTGATAGACTTGGAGGCAGGAGAGACCTACCTCTAAGGCCATCTGGTCCCACCCCCTCAATATACGGATGAGCAAATGATGAGGGCCCAGGGAAGCAGAGGGCAAGTGAATTGTACAAAGTCATATCGCCAATAAGCAGGAGAGCCAAGATTGGAGCCCAAGTCACCACCTTCCCTGAGCCTCAGTTTCCTCATCTGTCACATTCATTCAATCACCACGCATTTAATCAACATCTAACACACCTTGTGCCAGTCACTGCACTAAGCTGAGGATTGAAACAAAGGCAAAAAACAAGATTGGAAAGCAACATGCAAATGACTATATACAGACAAGATACAGACAAAGCTAAGTAAGAGGGAAGGGAAAAGGCTGCTTGTAGCAGATGGCATTTTAGCGGGAACTTGGAGAAAGCCAGGGAGGGCAAGAAGTAGCTATGAGAATAAAAAGGGCTCCAGGCATTGGGATAGACAGTGAACTGGATGAATTCATCACAACTGTGTTTGAGAAAGAGTAATTTAATTTACAGGGGCAGCTAGGTGGCACAGTGAATAGAGCACCAACTCTGGAGTCAGGAGGACCTAAGTTCAAATCTGGCCTCAGACACTTAACACTTACTAGCCATGTGACCTTGGGCAAGTCATTTCACCCCAATTGCCCTGCCTTCCCCCTCTGAAAGAAAGATAAAGCAATTTACAACTGAGTGGAAGAAATCCTAAAGACTTGAGGCAAGGAGATGGACCAGCAGGCTATTTGGATAGTCTAGGTTTGAGGCTTGGCTTAAGGTGCTAAGAGAAGCAGAAGAAAGAAGGAAGTGTATATGGGGGAGTCTACGAAGACGGAATGGCCACGTCTTGGCAATAGATTGAATATGGGACATGAGAGAGAGTGAAGAGTCAAGGATGCCACCTAGGTTAGGAGCCCAGGGAGTTGGTGGTGCCCTGGACAGTGAAAGCCAAATTAGGAAGGAGGGGTGGAGGCAGACAGTGAGTTCAGCTGTGACACACGGAGTCTAAGACATCTATGGGACATACAGTTCTGTATTTCCAAGAAGCAATTGGAGATGCAAGCTGGAAGTCAGGAGAGAAACCAGGGCCAGATAAGTGTGTCTGGGAATCATTGGGGTGTTGGTGATAATCAAAGCCATAAGATCACCTACTCAGTCAGTCAACAAGTATTTATTAAGTGCGGAGATTTATGTGTCAGATGTGCTAAGCACTGTGGATATAAATGCTAAAAAAAAGACAGCCTCTGCCCTCAGGGAGTTTACAGTCTGATAGGGGAATGTGACATACAAAAGGAGCTGAAGGGGGTGGGGGAGGCAGCATTGAAGAATGTAACTGGTGAAAAAGGCAGAGAAATCCCAAAACAGGTAAGAAATGAAGTGATGTTCTGAGCTGTTGCTTAAATAGAGGTTTTGGAGTTCATGACTCTGCCCTCTGATCCTAGGGACAAAAGGTGGGGATAAGGTGGAGAAAGATGAGCACACCTCATTTTATTTCATTGTGCTTTGCTTTATTGCTTTGCAAATATTACCCCCCCACCATGTTCCTCCCCCTGCTCCCCCCCCCCCCCGCCTAGGGAATTGGGGTTAAGTGACTTGCCCAAGGTCACACATGTAGTAAGTGTTGTGTCTGAGGACGGATTTGAACTCAGGTCCTCCTGACTCCAGGGCTGGTACTCTATTCACTGTGCCACTTAGCTGCTCCCCCACCCCCCCACCCCATTTTTGTTTTTAAACAAGCCGAAGGTTTGTGGCAACCCTGAGTCAAGCAAATCTATTGGCACTATTTTTTCACAGCATATGCTCACATGGTGTCTCTGTCACATTGTGGTAATCCTCACATTTCACCCTTTTTCATGGTTATTCTCTCTGTTATAGAGATATGTGATCAGCGATCTTTGATGTTCCTATTGTAATTCTTTTGAACTGTGCCCATAGAAGATGGCAAACTTCATAGGGAAATTCTGTGTGTGTTCTGACTGCTCCACCAACCAACTATTCCTGTGCCCTGAGATACAGCAATATTGAAATTTGGCCAACTAATAACCCTGTAATGGCCTCTTAGTGTTCAAGTGAAAGGAAGAGTAACTGATGTGGCAAAGTTCATTGTTGTCTTATTTTGAGAAATTGCCACAGCTACCCCAGCCATCAGCAACTGCCACACTGATCAGTCAGCAGCCACTAACATAGAGGCAAGACCCTCCACCAGCAAAAAGATTACAGCTTCCTGAGGGCTCAGATGATAGCATTTTTTAGCAGTAAAGTATTTTAAATTACATATATACATTGGATTTTTTAGACATAATGCAATTGCACACTATAATAGACTATAGGATAGCATAAACATAACTTTTATATGCACTGGGAACCCAAAAATATTTATGTGACTCACTTTATTCTGATATTCATTTTATGGTGACAGTGCCTTCAAGGTCTTCCTGTAGTATGGTTGGAAAAGAGAAGAAGGTCCAGGACAGAGCCTGGAGGAGTGAAGTGCCCACTGTTAGAATGTTTGACCTAGATGAAAATTCATCAAAGGAGATTGAGATGAACAGTCTGGCAGGTAGGAGTAAAACCAGTAAAGTGTAATGTCATGAAAACCTAGGGTGATGAGATTATCAAGGAAAAGAAGGTGATTGATAATATCAGAAGCTGTAGAGAGGTCAAGAGGGATGAAGATGAGATTTGACAATTAAGAAATCATTAGTAACTTGGGAAGCAGCAGTTAAAGTTGGATGATGCGATCAGAAGCCAGATTGTACAGAGTTAAGAAGAGAGTAAGAGGAAAGAAAGAAAGTAGAGGGACCTGTTGTAGACATCCTTCTCAAGGAGCTTAGCCACAAAGGGAACAAAAAGTATGGGATGATAACTAGTGGGGATGGATGGACCAAGTGAGGGGCAGATGACATGGGTATGTTTGTAAACAGTAGGGAAACAGCCTGGAGACAGAGATTGAAGATTAATGGGAAAGGGATGATGGAGGAGGCAAATCTGCTGGAGAAGACGAGATGTAGACAGGTTAGCTTTGGGAATGAAAAGGACCCACCTCTTTACATGAGACAAGATTAAAGGAGGAAATGGTGACAGAAAGTATCTGAGGGATATCACAAAAGGAAGGGAAAAGAGAGAGCTCCTGAATAATGACTTCAATTTTTTTTTCAGTGAAATATGAGGCAAGTTCTCAGCTGAGAGGATGGGGTGGAGGGGTCATATGGGAGGTTTGAGGAGGGATGAAGAGGTTTGGAAAAGGGGCTGTGGTGAGCAGGAGAGTGAATTGATTAGGAAGCAATCAGTGTAAAAGTAATGCCTTGCCAAGGCGAGAGCCCAGTTGAGATTATATAATTTAAATTTTTAGTGGAGCCAGTCAGCACAGTTTCACGATTTATTCTGGCTTCATTCAGTGGCAAATGAATAGGAGCGAAGGTAATGGATGGTGGGAATAATCCAAGACCTGGCAGTCAATACCTTCAAAAGGATAAGGGAGCAAAAACTTGAGAGAAGGGGCAGAGTGAGGGTTGGAACTGGTTTACCAATGGGCCAAGATGGGAAGGCAGTACAGGAATGGAGGGAGAACAGAAGAGAAGAAGGACTGAAGAGAACTGGGAGAGAACCTGAGAGACATCTGAAGGGCAGAGGGATTAGAAGTCACAGCCAGGAGGAAGGACAGATGAAGAGGGGGAAGGACGACAGGTTGTGATCAGATAAGAGAGTTGTAGAGTTGGTGAACTTAAAAGTGGATGGACTTGGGAAAAGTACTACCTGTGGGGTTTATCTCGCTGGGTAGTTCTGAGGATTACATGAGAATATAAATCACTTGTTATATTTTTAATGGGGAGTAAATGTGGTAATGTCCACACACTGCCTTACACACTTTAAAGTGCTATCTAATATCTGCTATCATGATTATTCCTGCCTTCTCCACACCTTGGAACATTGTTCTTAGGAGGCTAACAAACCCACTCACCATAATGCCTGTGCCTGGAGTAATTCCTGGCTGTTAGTCATAGGGACCTGGAAAGAACTTCAGAGACCAGCTTGTCTAACCCTTTCATTCTATAGGTTGGAAACTGAGTCCCTGAGAAGTTAAATTATTTTGGATCATGGTTCTAAATGTGGAAGGGAGCTCCTAGGTTATCAAGTCCAACCTCCTATTTTGCAGGTGAGGAAACAGAGGCCTTGGGATGTTAAGTGACTTTCCCAAGGTCACTATACCTCATAGCTCAAAGAATCATTGCAGGATACCACTTCTCAGACTGTATCCCAAAGAGAACATAGAAGTGGGAAAAGGACTCGTTTGTACAGAAATATTTATAGCAGCTCTTTTTGTGGTAGCAAAGGATTGGAAATCAAGGGGATGCCCATCAATTGGGGAATGGCTGAACAAGTTGTGGTATATGAATGTAATGGAATACTATTGTGCTATAAGAAATGAGGAGCAGGCAGACTTCAGAAAAACCTGGAGAGACTTATGTAAACTGATGCAGAGTGAGGGGAGCAGAACCAGGAGAACATTGTACACAATTACAGACACATTGTATCTGTGATGACTGACTTTGATAGACTGGGCTCCTCTCAGCAATGCAAGATTATAAGACAACTCCAAAAGACTCATGATGGAAAAGACCATCCACATCCAGAGAAAGAACTGAATGCAGATTGAGGCAAACTACTTGCTCTCTCTCTTTTTCATTTTATTTTGTTTTGTTCCTTCTTCCTCCATTGGTTATAATGCTTCTTTACAACTTGACTAATGTTTAAGATGAAGGTATATGTAGAGCCTGTATAGGATTTGCATGCTGCCATGGGGCTGGGGTGGGGCGGGGAATTTGGAACTCAAAGACTTGTGAAACAATGTTGTAAACTAATAGTAAATAAATTTTAAAAAATTCTTGCAGGGATGATTAGAACCAGGAACTCTGACTCCTAGGCCTGTGCTCTTTCCAATAGATCACTCTAGTTCCCAGACTTGAGAAGTTTCTACTAAACCACAGCAAGTCCTTCTGCCTCTTTAACCTCAGTTTCCCAATATGTAAAATGGCAATATTTGCAATTCTACTTTACAGGCTGGTTGTTAAGAAAGTGTTTTGTTAAGCTTAACTTACGTTTCTGTATGATTTTGTTAGCATCTTCATTATAGACACCAGTGAACACAGTGAAAAATACTTGTACACGTAAATTGATGGATGGTTGGATAGATAGAAGATAGATACTGCATATACAGTATACAACTAATGTATACTACAGATACATGCATAAGCATTCTAGGGCACATTATAGAAACTGCCTTTGCCCCAGGTTGACACCGTAGCCCCTCCCCTGTCATGGTGTTTTTCTCTATGACCCACCTAACCTCCAGGGATAGGCAGCCATTCTTACAAAATGGGTGATACTTGCTGGAAAAAAAACACTTCATGGGATGGATTATGTAACTCCTCATGGGCACACATGTGCGCATGTGCACACACTCATACACACACACACACACACACACATACCTCCAGGTTGAAGGAGCAATAGGTGGGACTCCAGGATGAAGGCTTGCCTCAGTTTGCCTGGATCAGAAATGTACCTGCAAAGCCTTGAGAGGGGAGGTGGAGGTGGAGTGTTTCTCACCCCTGGAAAATCAGAGTCCCAGAATCTCAGGATGGAGCAGCTCTCTGTTGCTGCTCTAATCCAGGGCAGGAATCCCTTCTACTGGAGAAGGGGTCATCCAGCCTCTGCTAAGGGACCTCCACTAAGAGGGAACACCCTTCTTCTCAAAGCTAACCCCCATTCCACTTTGGCATAGCTCTGTTTGGGGGAAGTTGGTTCTTATAACAATCTTATGTGGGGCCAAGAAGAGCAAAGTTAATCCTTTTTCCACCAGCAAATTCCTCTTCAGATATCAAAACACAGCTCTGTCATGCCCCCTCTACAACATCTTAGGGAAAGTGACTTTATTGTCCAGATCTGTTTTTTCCTATGTAAAATGAAGGGAGAAGGAAGATTGGACCATGTGACCTCTACAGTCCCTTCCTGCTCCAAATCTATGAACCTGAAGTTTTAGAGGAAACATGAGTGGATGGATGGATGGATGGATGGATGGATGGATGGATGGATGAATGAATAAATGAATGAATGAATGAAAACATTTACCAAATGCTTCATGTCCACTTAGTGCTGTGTTAAGAGCTGTGGATACAGAGACAAGTGGAAGAGCCCCTTTTCTCAAGGAGCTCACACTAATTGGAATGCCTCTAGTCTTCTCTCCTCTGGGCTAAACCTCCCCACTTCCTCCAGCCCATCCTCATCATTGTGGGCCTCCTTCAGTCCTTTCATCATCCTAGACAATGTCCTTTCTCTGGGAATACCCCAGTTCATCATTGTCCAATCTCGCCCCCCACTAGACTGGGAGCTTCTGGAGAGCAGGGACAGTTTTTTATCTTTCTTTGTGTTCCCTGTGCTTGGCATAGTGCCTGGTGCACAGTGGGTACTCAATGTTTGTTGACTGAATGAATGATATACTCCAGATGAGAGATGAGAGCACCAGGTTTTGTCATCTCACTAACTCTGAGCAGTCCACTTCCATCAACCACGTTCATATTGCAGAAGAGGCTGAGAGAGGAACAGCTGAGTTGGAAGGCAGTCACCCTTTCTCTGGCTGCTTCTGGCCATTGGACCTGATAGTCGACAAAAGAAGCAATGGGGTCTAGGTAATGGGGGAAATCGTGGCAGCTGGAGGTGCAGTGGGTAGAGACCTGGGCCTTGACTCTAAATTCAAATCTAGCCTCTAGACACTTATTAGCTGGGTAACCCTAAGCAAATCACTTCACTTCTGTTTGACTCAGTTTCCTCAACTGTAAATTGGGGATACTCATGGCAACTAATTCCCAGAGTTGTTATGAGGATCACATAATATTTGTAAAAAGCACTTAGCACAAAGGCTTTATGTAAATGTTTGTCACCTACATGCAGGAGGGCAGGCACCTGCCAGGGTATGAACACCAGGTCATTAAGTCTAAGCTGGAGCATGATCAGAGCAGGAGCAGAAAGACCAGGAACAGGCAGATCAGAAGAAGGGACAGATTTTGCATCTGTAAAATGGGAACAATTCATCTCCTACCTCACAGGGCTCATCTTTCCATTCTATAAACCTTTGTTAGGCATCTGCTGTGGGCAGGGCTGTGTGGTTAAGGGAGGACCAGGGCACCCTAGAGACCAACCAATGAATGTGGGGGATAGGGCAGAGTTGGAGGTGGGTGGGACCATTTAATCAATGCCCCCCCCATTTTATAGATGAGAAAATTGAGGCCCAGAGAAGTTAAGCGACCCAGATAGTAAGCATCAGAAGTGGGATCTGAACCCAGAGCCAGTGCCCCTCATAGCCTTTTTATGACTCCTAAGTTCTCAACTTTCATTTCTTTGGAGAACAGTAGCCATTAGTGGTCAGGAGGGATGCTTGAAAGCCTTGGGAGGACGTCATCAGGATTCAAGTGCTGAGCCCACAGCTATGGCTTGGCTTGTCCATACTAGCCTCCATGTTGTAAGAGATTGGGGAGAAAGCTGAGTGTTGTAGAAATCACTCTGGCCTGAGTCGGGAGGAATGTGGTTTTGGTAACCTGGTTTTGTCGCTTACATATTCTGAATATACCTAGATGTGTACATACTGTCTACCCAGTGCCCAGCATACAGTTGGAGCTTAATAAATGTTGGGAGGGGGTTGGTTGGTTGATATCCGTGTGACTGGGCAAATCATAGAAGCTCTCCAAGCCTCCATTTCATCATCTAGGATTCTTTCTTCCTACAAACCTTCTTTATTAAACACCTGCTGTATATCATGCAAAAGGGTAGCTGTGCTGTACTAGAGGACTGATTCCAGAGTCAGAAAACTTCCAACTCCACCACTCCCTAGCTGTGGGACCTTGGGTCAGTCTTTTCTCCTCTCTTTTTCATCCGTAAAATGGGGTCACTATAACCACATTCCTTTCATTACCAGGTGATTGTACAGAAAGTGCTTTCAAAACCCTAACGCCCTATAGAAAGGAAGCTGCTGGGTTTATTATTCCTGCTCCCCAGCCTCCAGTTTGGCTTTGAATCTCATTCCAGCTCTCCAAAGTGGCATTTGCCCTAGGATATGGCTCAAGAGACCTGCCAGCAGCTGTAAATAAAAAAATCACCTGTTCTGTTGTTTTATTCCTCTGGGCCCTTTCAGATTCCTCTTGGTTTGGGGAAAGGAAAATCCTGGGGTGGAGGGAAATGAGGGTGGAGGAGAGAAGCAGGTTGGCATTTTCATCCTTCACTTCTTGGGGACCCAGGATAGCAACGGTTTCAAAACCCAGGGCTCCTTGTTGCTGTAGCAACCCCCAGGCCTGCTGCTGCTGCACCTCCCTCTGCCAGCCCTGGAAACCCGCCTCCTCTCAGAGCCAAAGGTCCCCACACACGTGGCCAGCCTCACTTCAAGAGACAGTGTTTCCTCACAGCTGCCTCTGGGGAGGAATATGAGAACTCTTTAAAATGTTAGCTCGTGATTTAGGGCAGGAAATGGTTTCTTCCCTCTGCTCTCTCCCCTTGTTGTTTGGACTGATAAAGCTGAAATCCTAATCAGCCCCAGCTAAGGGCTCTTTCTTCTTCTCTGTCCATGTAACCAGGGAGGACCATCGAACAGACCATTCCAATGGGACTGTAGGATTTGGGTCTGCAATGGCCCTTCTGTAGAACACAGAATGTCAGCACCAGGAGGGCCCTTAGAATATAGACTGTGATAGTTACAAGGGCCTCAGAACATAATATGTTAAAAGCTGGGAGACCCTTAGAAAACAGAATGTCAGGGGCAGCTAGGTAGCACAATGGATAGAGCACCAACCCTGGAGTCAGAACCTGGGTTCAAATCTAGCCTCAGATGCTTGACACTTACTAGCTGTATGACCCTGGACAAGTCACTTAGCCCTGATTGCCTTACAAAAAAAAGAAAAAAAACCCAGAATGTCAGAGTTAGAAGGGATTTTACTACATAGAATGTTATATAGAGTGCTAGACCTAAAAAGTACTCAATGTAACCTGTAAACAACTACTATTACCACCACCACTACCACCACCACCACCACTACTACTACTACTACTACTACCACCACTACCACTACTACTACTACTACTGCTACTACTACTACTACTACTACTACTACTACTACTACTACTACTACTATTACTACTTCTACTAGCTAGCTAGCGTTTATGTAACACTTTAAGGTTTCCAAATCTCTTTACAAATATTTTTTGTATTTTTTACATTATTTATTTTATTTACATTATTATAAATTTATTCATAATAATTATTTACATGATTATATTACATTTCATTATTTACGTTATTACACATATTAACTCACGACAATATTTCTCTTCCCAACAACCCTGGGAATTAGGTGCTATTATTACCTTCATTTTACAGATGAGGAGACTGAGGGACAGAGAGATTAAAGTGCCCTGTACAAGGTCACCCAACTAGTAAGTATCTGAGACAAGGTCTTCCTGTCTCCTAGTTTGGCACTTTTAGCCCCTACCATGTCTAGCTCCCTCTAAAATATCAGAGCTAAAAGAGATGGGATCTTGGACCTCACCTGATCCAATCCTTTCTATGCTGAAGTGCCAAAAGTCATGTAGGTAAGTAGCTGAGATTCAATCTGAAGCTATGCTTGCCCATTAATTGGATATGCAGTGGTTGAGTTTGCCCATGGAAATAGCTAGCTACAAGTCTCAGGGAGTCCTTTAAATAAGTCCCAGAGAATGCAATCTCTCCTTGAGGCTGGTACAGTCTGCTTAGCTTAAGAAGAACTCAGGACTCTATGGCAGAACCCTAGGATCCTAGGTTACAGCTGAAAGGGACCTCAGAGGACTTGTGTAATCCCCTCATTTTTTTGTTGTTCATTCATTTCAATCACATCTGTCTCTTCATGACCCCATTTGAGGTTTTCCTTGAAGAGATCCTGGAGTGGTTTGCCATCTCCTTCTCTAGTTCATTTTACAGATGAGAGACTGAGGCAAATGGGGTGAAGTGACTTGCCCAGGGTCACATAATTAGTATGTATCTGAGGCCAGATTTGAATTTAGGTCTTCCAGACCTGGTGCTTTATGCACTAACTGCCCCAAATTCCCTCATTTTACCATCAAGAAAACTGACTCAGTGATCAGGAAATGACTTGCCCAAGGTCACACAGGTTTTTGGTGGCAGGGCTGAGTTTTTAATCCAGGTCCTTCAACTCTGTGTCCCTTTTCCCATATACCATTTGGCTTCGGGTTATTGGGGGGGGGGGGGGAGGGCAGGACCACATCGATTCAGCAAGAACATCCCTAAGCCTGAGGTACTTAAAGGAACTGATGCTGTCTGTTGGGCTCCGATGTTTAATCACATCTAGTTTTGAGTTCTCTGGACATAGTGTAGTTTATAGAGGCAGCTGGTGGATTGGTCTGTGAGGTCTCATCACTAGACACTAAACACCCCTTTCCATAACAGTAATAGTAATGGTGATGATGATAATAAGGATAATGAGAACTGGCACTAACAAAGAACGCTTAGTTTTGCAGCATACTCTGCCTAGAGCACCCTCAGAGCAACCCCGTGCGCTTAGGACAGATATGTCCCCACTTGTTTTACAGAGGAGGATACTGAGGTTAAGTGACTTGGCCAGGGTCAGTTAGTTAGAAAGCATCACAAATGATATTTGAACCCAATTTTCTCTAGCTCCAAATGCTGCTCTGTCTCCACGACACCACGCTCCCTCATCCAACAATAGGTCTGTGGGACCTGTATGTTTCTATTTTGGCACACAGGAAAGAACATTTGAATTGGATATAGGACTGTGAGCCAGTCACTTTTCTAGGGCTCAATATCTTCCTTGACAGAGGGGATAATCCAATCTGCACAACCCATTTGGTGGAGTCATTGTGTGGCAAATACTTGGTAAAGTGTTTTTTGTAAAGATAGAAATTTGAGCTATTATTATTTTTCTAAGTCCTGCTCAGCCCATCAATATTCTAGCCCAAGGAAGGGGTTTGAAAGAGACCCTGGGAATTTATTGTCATGGACTGTGGCCTGTGTGTAATTGCATTCTCTATTCTCTTGGTACCCAATTGCCAGTGCTCTGAGACCCCATCCTAGAACACCTTGCTGATGGATGGCCGTGATACTCTTTCAGTCTGATTAATTTCTCCCAATAGGACCTGGTCTTTCATTGAAAAAAAAAACATGCCCTGCATTTGCCTGGTGAAATAAACACCCGAGTTTCACTCTTTGCCAAAGTGCAATTCACCATGGTCCCTCTCTCAGAGACCTCAAGGCCTATTCTATAGACCAGTCCTTCTAGCAATGACTTGTGCCTGATGTCCTGACACGATCCTTGGCAGGTAGGAGGCTGCTTATCTCCTCTGGTGTTGCCTTGTAGGATGCAGGTAGGATTAGAGGTGAAAGCCCAAATGCTTCAAACAACAAAAAGAAGAAATAATAACAATAGCAAAAATCTGGTTCAAGCCCGCCTCTGAAACATACTGACCCTTCCAGTAACCAAGGCCACTGTTGTCCAGCTCAAATAGAAATTAATCCCTGCAGTCATACATTGACATAGAAAACCACAAGTTAACATTATCTATGTTGTGTTGTAATTTTATGTATTTCGTCAAATATTCCCCATTCCATTTTAATCTGACTGCTGCCTCATGCCTCTTAAGACTGTACACTACAGAGAAGGTGCAGAGAGAGTTCCCTGTAATAATGAAATCATAGCTAAAATCCTCATCCCCAAAGTGGATCCCATAACTACTTACAGAGGTACATTGGTTCAGTCAACAAGAATTAATTAGTAGGTGCCAGGCCATGTGCTAACCTCTTGGGAATACAAAGGAAAAAGCATAAACAACCCATGCTTTCAAGGAGTTCAGAACTAATGGGAGAGATAACATGTAAGTAACTAGGTAAATATAAGATAATAAACCTAGTAGATGGGAAGTAATCTCAGAGGGTAAGACGTTAACAGGTGATGGGACCAGGAACAGTGCCACCTTGCCTTGATAGAGGGAATTTTTCCTCATCTGAGAGTTCCATGGGCAGTGAAATTAGGACTCTAGTCAGTCTCTGTCTCCCCTCCCTTCCCCTCTCCTCTCTTCTCATCTTCTCTGTCTCCCTCCCCCCCTTTCTGTCTTCTCTCTTTCCTTCTCTATTTCTCCCCTCTCCTTTCTTCTCCTCCCCCATTCTTTTTCTGTCTCTCTCCTCCTCCCTTTCCCTCTTTCCCTCTCCTCTTCTTTCTTTCTCTTTTCCTTTCTCTTTCTCTGTCTTTGTCTCTTTTTACCTTACCTTTCTCTCTATCTTTCCTCTCTGTCTCCCTCTGTCTCTGTTTCTCTGTTTGCCTATATATACGCATACATACATATACATATATATACACACACATACATATATAATATATATGTATGCACATACACACATGCCTTCTCTCCTCATAGGATTATGAGCTTCTTAAAACGAAAACTCACAAGCATCAGGGGTAGAATTTGAACTCAGGTGTTCTTGGCTACAAGACTGGCTCTCTATTCCCTACTCAGCTGCTTCATAGTTAAGTCAATATGAAGTAATTTCACTAAGGAAT
Organism: Pseudochirops corinnae; assembly: GCA_028646515.1. Classification (NCBI taxonomy): domain Eukaryota; kingdom Metazoa; phylum Chordata; class Mammalia; order Diprotodontia; family Pseudocheiridae; genus Pseudochirops; species Pseudochirops corinnae. Next base: position 48,794,849 of record CM053588.1, read on the forward strand.
GAACACTTAATTACTAGGGAGATCAGGAAAGGTCTTGTGCAGCTGGTGCCCCCACTGCAGTATTCTCAGAGGTAGAAGTGAGAAAGAAAGGACATTCCAGGCGTGGGGACCAGCCTCTGTAAAGCCATGGGTTTTTTTCCTGACCTGCAGAATGAGAGAGTTGGACCAGATGCTCTCCAATGCCCTCCTGCTCTAGCTCTTAACCCTTGGATCCTCAGGTTCTGGGTCTCCTAGCTAATTAACCATGTAGCTACACAGACCTGAGAACAAAGCCAGCAGGGAGATATGGAGGTTGAGAAAGGGCTCTAGACAGGAGGTTATGTTTTTCCATTTGGGTTTTCCTCTACCCTTTTTGAAAATTGGGGGATAGGATTTCTTGGCTCAACTCTCTGACCCCGATAAGACTCCCCAAAGCCCAGGGAGCTGCTTGGTCTCAGTTATTCTTTAGCCAAATCTGGGTTCTGCCCGTGAAGAATAAACAAAACCCAGTGGTAGCAGCACAAACCTGAGGAAGGTGGGGGAGGGCGGGGCTCATCCCTGCTGCCAGGTACCCCTTTTCTCCCTTCTATTTCCACTGAGTAACCATCTCAGATTTGAGAGGGGAATCATGGAGGTCCTCCAAGCTATTACTTCTCAGAACTGGAATCCCCATTATACCAGTGTCTAAGAACTTGTCATCACCTGGCCCTTGCTATAGAATATTCAGAATTGAGATGGTGCAAAGACCAGAATGCCCAACCTGGAGTCCCTGGCAGTGAATCTGAATTCATCCCAACACACTGACTTGCTGCCAGACTTGACCTTGGAAAAGTCACTTAATCTTTCTGTGTCTCACTTTCTCATCTATATAAAAGGACAGGGTTGGACAGGAAGACCTGTAAGGTCCCCTTCAGTTCTTGAGAGATAACCTGAGGCTTAGGAAGAGGTTTTACTAGAATGCTTCCCAACCTCAGCAGACAATCTTTTTCCCCCACATGAAATGTTGATATATTTTGTTTCTTGATCACTGATGTTTTCCAGTATATCTCTCCCTCCCCCCAAAGATCCATCCTTTACTACAAAAAAAAAGAGAAGGAGGGGGAAGTTCGACAAAACACATTGAAAAAGGTCTGACCATATATATAGTCAGTGTTCCTTACACAGAGTCCCCTTCCTCTGTGAAGAAAGGGGATAGGCTAAGGGTGAGATGGCATCAGCAGGCTAATTATTCATCTGCCATGATTTCCAACTGGAAAGAACTTTAGAATCCAGGGATACTTAACATGGTCTATGTCCTGTCCCTTCTTGGCGGTGTCTGGGGAAGTCTGTGGACCCATTCTGGCAGTCGTATTGTTAAATGCATAAAATAAAATCGACTGGATTACAAAGAAAACCAATTAGAGTGAAATACAGTTAGCAACTCTTTTTTTTTTTAAGTTCATGAAGCCCAGTTTAAGAATCCCTAATCCCTCATTTTATATGTAAGGAAACATAGACCCAAAGAGGGAAATTGATTTGCCCAAGGTCACACAGAGAAAAAAGTAGCAGAAATAGTATTTGAACCCAGATCCTCTGACTCCAAATTAAATTAGCATAAAGATTTTTACTCACTCTGTCTCACCCTCACCCACCCCACCACTTTCTTCACAGAGGTAGGGGACTATGGGCATGGAATATTGAACATAGGATCAGGCTTTTTCAATATGTTTGTTAGTTTTGTTAAATCTCTTCCCCCCCAACCCTTGTTATTATAAAGGCTGACTCTCTGGGTAGGGCAGGGGGGATATATTGGGAAAATATGGGTGACCAAGAAACACACACACACACACACACACACACACACATACACATACACATACACATACACACACACACCCCTATACCTGCCAACTCTTGGCTTGCTCTGTTTACATCAAACACCCACTGATCTACCAAATTGTCTCTAATACTGACAACATGCTATCTGTCTTAGAAATAATCATGAAGGAGGGTGGTTAAAAAGCAGGTCTGCCGCTCATGTCAGGGGTCTGGGGTGCAGATGTGGCGTGTTATGATGTTCTGAGGTTTAGTGGCCTTAACAAAATCTCTACCAGCTCCTGTGACAGTGGGAAACTGCTGGCCCATGGAGACTTTGAAGACTTTGGATGGAAATTACAAATTAACAAAGCCATCCACAAGCATTTCTTAACTAACTGTTACGTACTAGGTGATGCAGTACACAGAGAGCCAGGCCTAGAGTCAGGAAGACTCATCTATGTGAGTTCAGATCCAGCCTCACTTACTAGCTGTGTGACTCTGGGTGAGTCACTTAACCCCTTACCTCAGTTTCCTCATCTATAAAATGACCTGGAGAAGGAAATGGTGAAAGAAAACCTCAGATGGGGTCACAGAAAGTTGGACACGACTAAAACAACTCAACATCACCATCACCACCATCATCATCACCATCATCACCATCACTATCACCACCATCACCACCACCATCACCACCATCACCATCACCACCATCATCATCACCATTAACAGCAGCAGCCGCCACAGTAACAACAAGTTATGTGCTGGGTGTCGAGGATACTGCTTCTGCCCTCAAGTAGCTTGCCTTCTGTTTTGAAAGAGAACACACATGTATCTAAGTATGTTAGTCACCAAGCATCTAAATGCCAGAGGGGCGGCTAGGCGGTGCTGTGAATAGAGCATGGGCCCTGGAGTCTGGAAGACCTGAATTCAAATCTGTCTTCAGACACATGACACTAGCTGTGTGACCTTGGACAAGTCACTTAATCACAATTGCCCTGCCTTCCCCCCTCCAAAAAAAACCAAAACAAGCAACCAAACCATAGCCAGAGCAGGTTATTGTGGAGGGGAAGGGACTAAGTATCTGGGAGAGTCAGGAAAGAAAGGGTTCTTGGGCCACGCAAAGAGGCAAATTTGGGTTTGAGACGTGGAAACATTTCCTGGCAATTAGAACTACCCACAAGCACACTGAGCTGCTTCATTGGGTTGTAATTTTGTCCTCACGAGAGCTCTCAAAGCAATAACTACATCTGAAGGAGAGAAAAGGGGTAAACGGATGCCATCTGAGCATTGTGGTACCTAGGGTGGGGTGATGAGGGTTTTGTCCCAGAATTTAGAAGCCAGCCCTTCTGCAGCAGTCCCCCAGGGGGAGCTCCTCCCCTGCTCAGCTGCGCTCTGGATAATTAATAATTATTAAGCTCCTCCTCTGTTCCATGCTGAGCCCTGGGCTTGGATCCCCAGCCTCCACTTCCTATCTCCCCCATAGTGGCCAGTCCTCCAATAGCCTAGGAACTGGAGGATGTCCTGGACAGGCTTCTTCTCAGAGACCACCCCCAAACCAGGTGAGCCCTTGCCTCTCCAGCCTGCCCCAGTTACAGCTTCTCTTGGAGGTCCGTGCCCATGGGCATCTTGTGACCACATGGGTGATGCCATGACAACACAGCCCCACCAGCATTTTTTTCCAGCCCTCAGTCAGACAGAGATGTTTGTGGATTTGCACCCCCCACCCCTACCCTGAGGCTTCCTCAGGCAGCCAGTTTCCACATGAGCTTAAAGGGAGTCCTGTCTGTAAATCATTAAGGTCCCTAAATCTGCTGGTTAATTAGCAGAAGTTGTGGCTGTCAGTCTTAGGTATTTAATTATGTTCTTGGCAAGCCTCCTTGACTTGGCCTGCTGGTTATAAAGCGGCAGCAGAAGGGGCTGGCCCGGCCCGTAAGAGAAGTAGGTGGGTACCCGTGCCGTGCCATCGAAGGGGCCCAAGAGGGGCTGCCCAGAGCACAGATATCACCCCCACCCACCCCCAAGCTCAAACTGGCTTAGGGTAGAAATCCTCACACTCTCGGCATTTCTTTGGGCTAATTATCATGACAGTTTTTTAGATGTCACAACATCTAAACATCTCAATTAATTTTTGTTTGCCTTCAAAAGTATGTTCAGCATCTTTTGTTTTTATATCATGCGCATTTCAAAGTTTATTCCCCCTCATCATCTCTTATAGCACGAATTCAAAATGAGGGGGAAGGTTCAGCAAAGCTAAGCACCACGTTGGACCAGTCTGACGTGATATACAGTGTTCTGCACCCATGACCCCCACTTCTGCAAAGAACAGGGAGGGTGGGGGAGGCGGCCGCCTTCTCCTGACTCTTCTTTGGGGCCAAGCTTGGTCCTTATCTTTTTACAGGCTTTCCTTCCGATTGCTTCCCACCCACCACATTTTATAAAGAAAGAGAAACAAAGGCCCAAAGGGACTAAGTCAGCCAGTCAATCAATAAGCATGTAATAAGTGCCGACTGTGCGCCAGGCTCTGTACTAAATGACTGGATTTGAACCCAGATCCCCTGACTCCAAGTGCTGGTGCTCATTCCATAATGCCAGGGTAACTGCCAACTGCCATGTACTTTCCTGAGCAGCCTGTCACCCCATTGTCCGGCTCCTGAGGAAGGGAAGATAAAAGGCCCGTTCTAGCGGACTTGGGGCCTACTCTTTTTCAGGAAAAGGGGAACAGTGAATGCAAACCTTAAGAAATGAGCATTTCAGCCTGTGGGTCCAATGTATGGACAGTGAGTTGGCTGCTCTGTTAACAGCTGACCCCTAAATGCTAGAGAGAAGAATAGTATTTATTTCACTTGGACTCACTGCGTCCTTGTTAGGTGTGGACAGAAAGATCTGTAAGGTGCCTAATTAATGCCTATTCCTCCCTTCCTCCCCCTCCTCTCTTCTCTCCCCTCCCTCTCTTTCCCCTCTTCTCCCCTCCCCTGGGGAGGGGGGGGCACACTTAAGAGGCCGGAGGAAAGAGCCAAGATGCAGAGACTTTCTGTCCATCTCAGAGAAGCCTTTCTGTCGCCTGTGATTCTCTTTACCTGAGCACGCTCTGCCTCTTCGCAGGTTGCTCCACATGCGCTGGGCTTCCGCACTGAGCTCCAGCATCTTTGTTGATTGATAGATTACACAAAACATTACAATATTTACCATAGACTCACTTCTCAGGTACCATCTGTCAGCGCCTCTGTGCTGCTCACACGGCCCACCCCTCAGTTCTTCCCTTCCATTCTCCGCCCCCAGCCCCACCTCAGCCCTGCCCAAGGAGACTGAGGCCTGGGAGGCACTGGCCCCATGGCCCTATGGCCCTCAGGCAGGCCCTGGCCTGTTCTCCTCTCAGGTAATACCACCCCAGGCCCCCATTCAGCCAAGGAGAATCACCAGGGAAGCTGGGTAATTTCAGCTTTCCCTTGAATTTCAATTTGAATGCAGAGAATATGGTATCTTGCTCCAACCCTCCCTCCTTGGCAACCTTATATCAATGCTGTATATATTTCAGGCATTGCTCTAGAGAGCCTACTGTGTGCCAAGAGCTTTTATAAATGTCTCATTCATCCTCACAGCAACCTGCAAGGCAGGTGCTATTATTATCTCCACATTACAGATAAGGAAACTGAGGCAGACAGGCCAAAGGACTTGCCCAAGGTCACACAGCTAGGCAGTGTCTGAGGCTGGATTTGAACTCCAGACTACAGGCCCAGCATTCTCTCTACTGTGCCACCAGTTGCCTAAAGCTAATAATAATATATTAATATGCAATATTATATAATAATGGCTAACATCTATATAGCCCTTTAAGACTGCAAGGTGTTTTTGCATTTTATCTTCACAACAATCCTGGGAGGCAGACGCTGCTGTACTCATCATTTTACAGTTGAGGAAACTGAGGCAGATGGCAGACAAGTGATATGCCCAAGGTCACACAGCCAGGAAGGATCTGGGGCTACATTCAAATGCAGGACTTCTTGACTCCCGAGCCCCGGGGCTCTGTCCATCAGACCACCAGCCCCTTAATATATGTACATGTTGTCATCTCTAGCGCAGTGTAAGCTTCTCCTTGTATGCCCAGCACAGTGCTGGGCACGTGGGAGAGAGGGACTGGACCCATGATTTCAGTGGGGCAGGCAACTCTCTAAAAGAAGACACCCCCTTTACCAATGAGGTGGCACCTTCTCTGCAACTTAGAGGTTTAGAGAGTCCCCCAGGGCACTAAGATGTTAAGTGACTTGCCCAAAGTAATACAACCATTAGCTATCAGAGGCAGGATTAATCCTAGGTCTTCTTGGGTCTCCTTCTTACACTTATTGATCAGTTGATAGATGATGATAATTAAGAGAGAGATGGATAGATATAGATAGATAGTTGATAGAAAGAGCATTTGAAGAGGTAGCCCAGCCCAGTGTGAAGGGCCCTGGTTCCAAAGTCAGGGGACCTCTGTTCAAATCTTCCCTGGGATTCTTGCTAATTCTGTGACCTTGGACAAGTCACTTCTCTGTGGGCCTCAGTTTCCTCATCTGTAATATGAGGAGGTGTTGGACTAGATGGCCTCTGTGGTCCTCTCCAGCTCTAGAACCAAGATCTGATGAACTTTTTAATACCTTGGACATAGTGCGTGATTACTAAATATTGGTAAGATTGCAGATTTGCAATCTGATGGGCTGGGAGGAGAATCTGAGCACACAATTAATTATGAAAAATAAGGGAGAATAGCGAGAATGCCAAGGAGAAGCCACACAAAATTCTAAGAGAGATTGGAGGGGAGCTGGAAGGAAGGCAGGGAAGGCTTCCTGGCAGAGGGGTGTTCACATTTAGGCTTTGAAGGAGCGGAAGTCTACTTTCATCTGTTAGAACAGAGGCTCCGTGAGGGCAGGGTGCAAGTCTTTGCCCTTTATTTATACCCTCAAGGCTTAGGATACTAAGCAAAAAACAATTCCGTGCCATGGTGTTTGTTGCCTGACTGCCGGACTGGCTTTGTCAGTCCCATGCAGCCTTGGGGAGGGGGGGGGGGGGTGCAGAGCAGACTTCACACCATCGTATGGCAGAGGCAGCAGAGCCGCTCCCGGCCTGATGGGCAGGTATCTCCACTGTGGTTTCTGACAGATGTTTAACGGGCCATGTAAAGTGGGTAATTCTAAAGCGTGAGGAGGTTGTTTAGGAACACAGCTCCCATCTCTTCATTTCCTGCACATTACTGCTTGCTAAAGAATCTGATTGCCACTGCCTATTAAACTCTCAGGCTTTGATTTGCATAAGAATTTTTTTTTCTCCCGATAGATTTATCAGTCTCTACCATTCCCAGAGAAGGCCTGACAGGGATGGCCTTCAAGGCATCCTGCCTGTCTCCAGGTGTGGAGCCAGACCCAAAAGGTCCTGAGTCACCCCCCTCGAGGCCATCACACTGACATCTCCAACCACCCACATCTCTTCCTTCATTCTGGATGTTCCACGTGGGCACCAGGAACTGAAGCAGTGTAATTGGCTGAGAAGGCATCCAGGCATCTCAGCTCTTGGGGCAGCTTTAAGGATAGCTTTCTGTGGGGGCTTCTCTCCATAAGCTCAGTGGCTCTAAGCTGATGCTGAGAGGGCCTTGAGAACATAGGTTCAGAGCTGAAATGGACCTTAGAGAGGGAATCCAGTCTCCTCATTGGGCAGATGAGGGCACTGTGGTCCCTGAGTGGTTAAGTTTTATGTCCAAAGTCCAGAATTCAAATGCCAATCTCTTCACTCCCCACCTTGCTCCCAAGGAATGATAATACCCCCAGGACAGTAATGGAATTACAACCACGACAATGAATTTCAAAATGACATTTCTGTAGCTCTTGAAAGTGTGGGAAGTACTTTGAGGAAGATACTGCAAGGATTTTTAGTCCCATTTTAGAGATTAGAAAGCAGGCTCTCAAGGCCACAGAACAAGGCAGAATTTGAATTCAGGTCTTCCTGACTTCAGGTCTAGGACTCTAACTACTGATGTTTGTTACCATCAGCAGGATGGCATATTAGAATATTGAACTAAGGCAGGAGGTCTGAGTTCCAATCTTGGCTCTGTAATGGAGCTCCCAGGGTAGCAGTGGACAGAGTGCTGAGCCTGGAGTCAGGAAGACATCAGTTCAGATCCCACCTTTGGCACTTCTTAGCTGAGTGAGCCTGGGCAAGTTAGTTTCCTCATCTGTAAATGAGGGTAGTAGCAGCGCCTACCTCCCAGGGTTGTTGTGAGAATCAAATGAGAGGGTGTTTTTAAGGTGCTTAGCACGTGCCTGATCCATAGTCAGTGCTGTGTAAATGTTAACTGTTATTAACCTCTGAACTTCGGGCTGAGATGATGGAGGGGGGGAGTGTGGAGATACAGCAGAAACAGGTCTTCCTCTATTCCCACTGTGCCCTTCCCAAAACCTTCCTCCCCTCCTGCCTCCCTCTGTCAGTCCCTATCTTCTCCTCAGTTCTTAGTTTGTTAGCTGAGTTCCCAGCTTTGTTGTTGTTGTTGGGTTTTGTTTTATTTCCAATCTAGAGAACTGGACAGGAAATTATTCCCTCCTCTTCTCCTTTGAGGGGTCGGATGTCATTTCTCTTTTTAATATATAATCATTTTAGTCATAATAAATAGATACCATGCACCAAGTCAGCATTTTTCCAGCCTGAGACACAGTAGCAAGGCATCAGAGCTGGTACAATGGCACAGTAGATAGAGTGTCAGGCCTGGAGTCAGGAAGACCCATCTTCAAGGGTTCAAATCTGACTTCAGACACTTACTAGCTTTGTGACCATGGGCAAGTCACTTCACCCTGTTTGCCTCAGTTTCCTCATCTGTAAAATGAGCTGAAAGAAATGGCGAACCATTCCAGTATTTTTACCAAGAAAACCCCAAATGGGGTCACTAAGAGTCAGATAGGACTGAAGCAACAACAGTGGACTAATCCATCACTCTCCCATTTTACAGAAGAGGAGAATGAAACCTAGAGAATTACAATGACTTGCCCAAGGTCATACAACTAGTAAGTAGTAGAGAAACAGAGACTGGTGAGTGAGAGGAGCACCCAGGCCAGCCACCTGCCGAGGAGTATGTCTAGTCAGGGAGAGAGTGGTAGGAGGTGGTTCAACTTTTAAGGTAATAACCCCTGATTTTGTAGCTTTTCAGTCAGTCAGTCAACATTTGTTAAATAGCTGCTGTATTCCAGGCACTGTGCTAGGCACAGTCAGACAGCTGGTTAAATGGTAGCATCAGGAGGGAAGGAAATAACCAGGATTCTTAAGCACTTACTATGTTAAGTCCTGGGGATAAACATAGAAACAAAAAAGATAGCCCTTGCCGTCATGGAGCTTATGATCTAATAGGGAAAGACAATACAACAGAAAGAAACTGAAAGGAGATGGAGGAGAAGAGAAGTTATTCCGTGGGGCATGGTCTTCAAGTCCAGAGCCAAGCAGGGCGACTAATAAAGTGTGGGCCCTTCTGCCAAATGGAGGACCCCAGAGGTACTCAATAATGTGAGAAGGGGGCCAGCCTGGAGAAGGCAGCTGGATGTTCCAGGGGGTTGAGGCATCATGGACAGAGTGCTGAGCCTGAGTCAGGAAGACCTCAGTTCATGAGTGCTAAGAAGCCCCAGGATGAGACAGAAGCTGAGGCATGATTTTGTGGTCTGGAAGTCAGGAGCAGAGCCAAGAGGGGAAATCAAGGCCTCCTACCTTGCCGTCTAAAATCCTGACTTAATACTTACTTATGCCTACCAGGAAACACGAAACCCACTCCTTCCAATGTTTCTCAGCCTTCACTCTCAGGAAATCCTTCCTAAGTCCCTTCGGTCATGGCTTTAGCCTGATTCCACCCCTTTGGGTTTCAGTGGGGACAGAAAGCGGTTGGTTTTCACCACCCACAAGGTTGGAGCCCATAACATTTGCAATCTAACACAGTCGTCCTTGGGCCTTTCGCTTTGTCACATGGCCGAGCAGCCTCTTTCCTCCTTTTCTGCCTGGTAATCAGTTTTCTTTGTTATAACTGTTCCCAACCACACCCATCCCCACCCAGGAGATAGAGGTCCCAGAGTAAGGCAGAGACCTCCAAGTAGGGTCTGTGCAGCTATGGAGAGAAGAGGGCTGAGAAGGCAGTATAATGGAGAGACAAGAGGTTCCAGGAGGAAGACAGCAGAAAGAGAGAAAATAAAAAGGGAGAAGATTGTAGAAAAGCAGGTATTGAAAAGAGAAAAGTAGAGGGAAGGAAGAGAGCAAAGGGGAAGAAGAGTCACTGTTTGTCCTTCACTCTCGAAGAGGACCATAACATCAGGGAGGTGATGCCAAGACATAGAGGTGAATTGGATTTAAGTGAGGCAGGGCTGTGCAAAGTCACCAGCCTCACTTTTTCCTCCAGAGTCATCTGGGTCCGGTGGCCAGATATAGATAAAAATGAATGGAGATGGCCTAGGATGCAGTGAGGAACGCTGGCCTTTTCAAGCTAAGGTCTTTAACACGTCTCAGTTTGATTGAGACAATGCCTATTCAGTGATTAAGGCTTAATAAGAAATGAGGCAAAGAATGAGCTCTTTAAAAAAAAAGAAGCGTAAGAGGAGAGACAAAGTGAGTTTGGGGAGAATGGGGCACCCTTTCCCTTTCCCTTGTTTTAGGAGTAGCAAGAGAGCAATGACCAAAGAAGATGGCTCTGTCCAGGGGCCCAGAAGGGGAGGGGTTCTGTTATCTGAAGAAGATTCCTAATTAGGGCATGAGCCAGGCCCAAACATGTTGTCTACCCAAGAGGGAGAACAATGGACAGGCGAACTCCCAAGACAACTCACAGAGATTCCACCATCTCATCTCTCAAAGCATCTATGAAGGACAGACAAGATGGTGGAATTGGACCAACGTCTCATAACCTCCAATCTTGGGTGACTTTTCAGACCTAGGTTTGAATAGAGAGATCCTAACCCTCATGCCAGACCACAGAAAATCCAGTAAACTTGCCCTAATAGGATTCTGGAATGACGTTGTCCTGTTAATTGGTAGAAGGAGTTAGTTTTATGTCAAATTTGGAAGTCTAACATAATTAAGATCTCTATAAAATATTTAGACCATCATGCCCAGAGATATTAATGATTACACATTTAAATGGTAATGAGTATAATTAGATGAAAGATTGGTTGAGCCTTTCACTAAATATACATTCAGAACTGATAAACTTTGTAATGCAAAATTATAGCAGGTGTGTGTGTGTGTGTGTGTGTGTGTGTGTGTGTGTGTGTGTGTGTGTGTGTGAGATGCTTGGACTTTGATCAGCCTCTTTGAACTCTGAACCATTTAGCCCAGTAAAAGGGAGCTTGTCTGGTTTGAATGAGACCCCAGAAACCAGAAGACCTTGGGCCCATGCTGAGCTATGGTGGGCAATCAAATCTCCCTCCACCACATGGTAATTAGAAAGGAAAGACAGTAGATGTGTGGAGGATAGAAATGAGGTGTTTTCTTACCTTTCCCTCCCGCCCTCCCTTGATGTCCTCAAATACTTAGAGATGCCATTGGCCTTGTTTGTGTTTTGTCTGCCCCTCATAGTTAGACTACAAGCTCCTCGATGCCAGGAGCTGACTTTACCTTCATATGTAGTAAATGCCGGTTGACTTGATTTGACTTGGGGTCATAACTCTAGAATTTGGAGAGCCTTCAGAAGTCACTTAGTTTGACCCTCTCATTTTACAGATGAGGAAACTGAGGCTTTGGGTGATTGACTTGTCCAAGGTCACACGGGTCATAAGTGTTGTTCTATTGGACTCTAGAGGGCAGTAGAGGGGACAGTGTCTGGAACTGCTGAGAGGCAGCTTTAGGCTGGATGATAAGAAGTATTTCCTACCAACATGTCAAAGTGGAATGGACTGCCTGAGGAAGTTATGGGTTCCTCACCCTGGAGGTCTTTAGACAAAGGTTGGTTGGCCCTTTCTTGGGTATGATGTAGAGAGGGTACTTATTCCAGTATGGGTTGGACTGGATGGCCAGGGAGCACCCTTCCATCTCTGAGGAAGCCCTAGTCTTTAATGCCCAGCATTAATACCTAACAGGTATTTAAGCATGAGTGCTGAGTAAATTCTTATACATGCTAGAAAAGACAGTATGGTGTGATGGCTAGCATACCAGACAAGAAATCAAATGACCTGAGGTCCAGGCTTAATTTCCCTTCTTACTGACTTTGGAACAGTTTACTGTCCCAAACCTCAGTTTACCCAGACTGCTAAGTGAAAGTTGGTCCATCTTGGATAGGGTCAGGGCTGTGACTTTAGCCCATGTCCCAGATTTTGTGTCGTAGGATAGAACAAGTCAGCCACAGAGCCTTGAAACACAGGGCGCCTGTGTCTCCAAGGTGGACCCATGGGCAATAATGCTGTCTCATGGCTGTATGCAAAGCTTTGACTCTCATAGGATTCCCCAGAACTAGAAATGAACCCACTAAAGTCACTAGCTGGTTGGCTGGGCTGGTGCTGACTGACAGCTGACAGCTCAGTCAGCCACTGGCAGAGGAGGTGGGAGTACTGAGGTCATCGGACTGACCTTTCACATCTCTTACCCTTCCACTTATTCCACTTAAGAAGGTCTCAGGCAGAGTTTTAGCTATGTAAAGTGAGTTGAAGCTTAGGAAATATCAGAGGGTGATTGAAGACTGACCTTGCAAATATCTGGGTAGTGCCTTCCAATTGGGGTCCAGAGAGGTAACCCCAGCAATATGGCTTGGGCCATAAATGGACCTGATCCCAAGGGGCTCCTCAGCGCTCAGAGGACGTGTGCCCCTCACAACTCTGAGCCAGGCCCGAAAGTGACCTCATAGAACAGCATAGAATTTTAAAAATAGAGCCCATTGTGTGAGAAGATTATTGTGGAACATTCATTTCCAGAAAGTCCCTTCCAGAGTTCCTGTGTCGAGGGAATGGGAGCATCCTGAGCCCCATCTACTCCTATTTTTAGTTACTGCTCGATTGTGATTCCGAGGCAAAAGGGCTCTTCCCGGACCCCTGCCCCTCCCCCAGTGAGGCCAGGAAAACAAATATTCCCCTAATTGCCATATGAGATTCCTCAGGCTCACTTTTAATAGAAAGAGGAAGTCGAGTTCCACCATCCCTGGGAATCAGTTTTGTATGGTGGAAAATAAACACAATCCAGCCACCATGCAGCTGCCACATTGAAAGTCCTAAAGCATAGGGCTGACCATGCCATTCTGCTCAAGTCACATCAGTGGTGCCCTACCTCCTTGGGGATGAAATGCGAATACCTCTGCTTGGCACTTAAAGGCTTTACACGCTGTAACCAGCCTCTTTCCAGATACATCACACCTTATTGTGACATACATGCTATATATTCCCACCAAACTGGCCCAACTTCTGTTATCTTTACCTGAAATGGATTCCATTTCCCACTGCCATGCCTTTGTCCCCTATACCTGGAATTCCTTCATGTAGCCTTGTAGAGGAAGCCCTAGATTTTTTTTCAAGGTTCACCTCAAGTGCTGTCTGCTACCCAAGGCCTTTCCTGAGTCCCTC
>CM053588.1:48808658-48825381 GCA_028646515.1 Pseudochirops corinnae
ATGTCAGAGCTGGGAGGGCCCTTAGAGCAGGGAATGTCAGAGCTGGGAGGGCCCTTAGAGCAGGGAATGTCAGAGCTGGGAGGGCCCTTAGAGCAGGGAATGTCAGAGCTGGGAGGGCCCTTAGAACAGGGAATGTCAGAGCTGGGAGGGCCCTTAGAATATAGAATGTCCGAGCTATAAGAGACCTTAGAACAAAGAATGCTCAAGTAAAAAGGATCCTTAGAAGCTCAGATATCTGAATTCTCCTTTGGAAAAGGAACCTTAGCCCGCAAGCTGAACTGAGGAAGGCACCAGTCCCTTTTCCTCCCCATGGCCTTTGAATTTTCCAAATAGGGTGCTTTCCAGAGGCAGGATGGTGTGGTGGTCAGAGCACTAGCCACAGAGCCGGAGGCCTTGGCTGTGGTCCTCATTCTGTCAGTGACTTTTTCCGTGACTATGGCAAGCCTCTCTTAGGTTGGGCCTCCATGTCCTCATCTGCAAAATGAGAAGAGGACTGGATCTGACAGCCTTGACAGTTCTTTCTGGCTCTGGCTCTGGTCCTGTGAGCCTGGTTCACCTTTAGGTAGTGGTCTTCACTTTTGACCCTCTTATCTACTTCTAGCCCTCTGTTCATAGGCCTCCCACAGAGGTGATGCTGCCATGCTGTCCATCGCTGGCTGATAGAAACGTAAAGCAGGCCCACATTCAGTTGATCACTGGTCTACTGTGTTCTGGATGGAACAATAACTGTTATATTAACTTTGAAAACATCACAGCCAATGGCCCGTTTCATGTCAGGCAGTACAATGAAATTCGAATTGGGTTGGATCCAGGACTGCCAGGGGAAAAGGCAGGCAAAGGGATGCCCCCCACTGCTTCCAAGCCACAGAAGGAGGGCAAGCATGGCTAGGGACAATGAACCGCAGGTCAGCCCACTGCCTGCTCACGGTGGGACAACCCAGCAACTAGACCATCACCCTACCCTTTCCAGCTCACCCTCAAACTGAAGCCTGGGCCAAATTCTGACAGGACCAGCCTATTAAGGGGCAGCTAAAGCAGTCCTGGAATGCCTGCAAAGTCCTGTTTAAAAAACAAATGTTAAAGTTTTGTTTACATGTAATTGAGAAAAAAGGAGAAAATATTATAAAAATTAAATGTAAAAAAAAGTCTTGGACTAATTAAGTGGACTAATTTAACCAAGTCACTTTCCAGTCCACTCATGAAAAAAGTAACGGTGATGACAAGCATTTATAGAGAGATTGAAGGATCATAGGCTTATGGGCTTAGACCTGGAAGGAGCCTTCGTGTTTTATTCAGTAGTTTTAGTGGTGTCCACCATTTGTGGCCCTGTTTGGGGTTTTCTCAGCAAAGGTACTGGAGTAGTTAGCCATTTCCTTCTCCAGCTCATTTTATAGATGAGGAAACTGAGGTAAATGGGGATGAGTGACTTGCCCAGGGTCACGCAGCTAGTAAGTGTCTGAGGCCAGATTTGAACTTGGGGAGATGAGTCTTCCTGACACCATATTTACAGAGGAAGAAAAAGGGAAGTGGTTTGGTTAAGGCCAGACAGCAAGTTAATGGTTGGGGCAGGCCTAGAACCCCGGGTCTCCCAAATCCCATTTCCATTATCCCACAATAAATCCAAGTGAAGGCAAGAGCTACCAGGCAATATATTCTGAAATCCACAGGTCAGGGCTGGAAGGCAATATACAAAAACTGTGTTAAGCTCTGGTGACACAAAGAAAGGCAAATAAACATAATCCATGACCTCAGGGAGCTTGTAGTCTAATGAGGAGTAAGTACCTGTGTACAAAGAAGGAAATTCTAGAGTTAACTTCCAGGGAAAGCACTAGGATTAAGGCCAGCTCCCTCACTTGACAAGTAAGGAAACTGAGGCCCAGGGGAAGGTAAAGGGGCTTCCCAGGGTCACATAGGCAGAAATGGGGAAGGTACAGGAGATTTGGAGCCCCATCTTCAGATTCTCGAGGCAATGAGAGTTCAAGCTGCCTCCTTGAAAGAATCAGAGAAAAGATTTGAATTCAGGTCCTTCCCATTCTGCTGCACTGACTTGTTGTGCCCCCAAAGTTGTGAAGTCTAATTATTGAGAAGTGTCCCTCTCAATTCTGCTTTTAGACAGAAAAAGGCAATAGAGGAGGAAATGAACAAATAAGCTTTTGGGGGAAAGGGTAGGGAGGGGCCATCAGTCCATCTGTAGGATGCAACATATACATACAGTGGACCCCAAAGGAACCATTCTGAAGTGAGTTATGGCCTCAGACTCACAAGATTGCCTCAGAGTTCCCTTGGCCCTCACCACCTGGCCTGAACACACTTCTAGCCTCCTTTCATTTGGTAAATGGATTTACAAAGATCTCCCAACAGTGGAGACCTGCTCCCATCAAGTATCTTCCTAGGACCAAGCCCAGAATTAGACCCTGAGGTAGGCTAGGCTCCCTTGCTACCCTTGCAATGCCATAATTTATACAATCTCTTCTGGCGTAACCTATGCTCTGAAGTCCTTGCCAGCTGATACATTCTGAATTTTGAGGTTCCCTCCCAGCTCTGACATGATATGTTGAAGGAGCCCTCCCAGCTCTGACATCCTATATTCTAAGGCCCTCCCAGCTCTGACACCCTGTGTTCTAAGGGCCCTCCTAGCTCTGACATCCTGGGTTCTAAGGGCCCTCCCAGCCCTGACATCCTGGGTTCTAAGGGCCCTCCCAGCCCTGACATCCTGGGTTCTAAGGGCCCTCCCAGCCCTGACATCCTGGGTTCTAAGGGCCCTCCCAGCCCTGACATCCTGGGTTCTAAGGGCCCTCCCAGCCCTGACATCCTGGGTTCTAAGGGCCCTCCCAGCTCTGACATCCTGGGTTCTAAGGGCCCTCCCAGCTCTGACGTCCTGTGTTCTGGAGGATATTAGGGGTGCTAATTAGTACTTTTTTGAGAAATCAATGCTCAGAATGATCATAATTCCCAATCTCTGTCCATGTGTCCAGATCCTCCTTAAACTGGGGTCTTAGGCACCCCCCACACAAGTAGACGACCCTTTGGAAAGCTGGCTCTGCTGTCTCCCTCCATTATCCCCTGTACCTTCCCTATCCCCTTTTCCCCACCCCCACCCCACCCGAAGCTGGAGCAGGCAGTCCTGGGCAGGATTCATCCCTGAGCAATGCTTCCTGCCTGGGCTGAGGGTGTCCAAAGGGTCGGAGCAGCACAGAGCCCCCAAGCAACTTGGGAAACCCGACCCATAACAGAAGACACACTAGGAGAGACATAGTTTGTTTCCCTTCAGCGTGAGACGTGGGGCCCGGCCCCCTGGCCAGGGATGGCTTCTCAGAGACCTTTTCCTCAGTAGACATGGGGGCTACAAGGAGGGAGATTCCTGGAGGAGGGAGGAAGGAGCCAAGGCCAGGAATGTGGCCTGGCAAAGACAGGCTGTCCCCTGCTGGGACTAGAGGGAACACCCTTCTGACAGACAGCCATCCGAGGCTGCAGCTGGCTGTTTTCATGGGAAAAGGGTGGATTTTACTGGTACTGGGGTGGTTCCCCCACCCCTCAAGAGTGCCTGGGTTCAGACTTTCTGGGAAATATTTGCTTTTACAAGAAGGCAATATGGGATAGTAGAAAGAGTATTAATTTTGAAGTTGGAGGATCTGGGTTTGAAGGATACGTCTGTTACTCACAACCCGATGACCTTGAGATACTAGATTCCCTGTCTGACCTGCAGCTTCCCCCTCTGGAAAATCAAGGAATTGAACTGGGTGATCCTAGAGGTCTTGTCTGATGTTAAATTCCCTAATGATAACAAAAGCAAAAATAATATTAAATCCCCTAATAATCACAATAGCAATAATAATGACGATATTTATCTTGGATTAGCTGAGACTATAGGGCATTTGGGGGCCATGGACATTTTGGAAGAGTGGCTATCAGTCTGTTTCTTAGCCTATGCATGTGTCTTCCCCCTACCCCAACCCTTTTCCCATACTACTTATGCCCAAAGCCTAATTCTAAAAAATAATTTCCTCTATGTTTAATATGAATGTATATGTAGAACCTGTATCAGACTGCACACCATCTTGGGGAGGGGAAAGGGAAGAAGGGGGAAAAAATTTAGATCTCAAAATCTTATAAAAGTGAATGTTGAAAACTAAAAATAAATAAATAAAATAACTTATTTTCCTCCTCCGCATGTGATTAAATCAGTTATTCATAGCAAATTTAAATACATTTTTATAGATAGATTTTGTTTTCACATCACCTACATTTCCCAGCGTGCCCTTCTCCCTCCCTTATAACAAAGAATAAAAAACAAGTTGAAGACACTGACAGGCATTAGACACACCCATGTCCCCCCACCTTTGCAAAGAAGCAGGGGTGCACCCTTCCCATATCTCTTCTTTGGTCAGTCAGTCCACAAGCATTTATTAAGTGCTTACTGTTTGGTAGATACTGTGCTAAGTACTGAGGGTACAAAAAAGGCAAAGGCCGGGTGCCCTGACCTCAGGGTGCTTACATTCTAGAATAGGAGAGAACAGGTTAATAACTAGGCACATGTAAATATACATATATACATACATACACACACTTATATGTGAAGTTAAAGGTAATCTGTGGTCATTAACTTCCCAGGGTTCAGTTTCCATTTTTTGTGGAACATAGAATGTCCTTTCAGTTTGCATCATTGTAGTCATGGCACAGTTTTCCTGGTTCTGCTCACTTCCCTTGGCATTATTAAATACAGCTATCTCTTCCACATTGTGGGAATTAGGGACGTGGCACTCCCCACAATCTAGAAAATCCACATAAAATTTTTTGGCTCTCCCTTCATACCAGAGAAGGATGAATTTTTTCTTTCTCTTTTATAGAGTGTTTACAGTGCCTTATTGTAAAGTTTGGGCTGATATTATACAATACTCTACATACAATTTTTTTTTTTTTGCTTTTTGGAGGGGAGAGGGCAGGCAGTTGTGGTTAAGTGACTTGCTCAAGGTCACATGGCTAGTAAGTGTTAAGTGTCTGAGGCTGAATTTGAGTTCAGGTCCTCCTGACTCCAGGGCTGGTGCTCTATTTACTGTACCACCTGCCCACCGCATACATACATTTTTTGCATTTCTGAGTTTCTAAACTTTTCTCTGTGTCATCTACAACTCCTGCAAAACTCCCAAAAAATTCACCTTTAATTTCTTATACCCACCTGCGATATATCGAAACTATAATGGGGGAAGTCTTGAGCTAGAAGGGATAACAGTATAATAAATTCTTCATTTTCATAATTTCTTACAACACAGTAATATTCATTCCCCACTCCATGGATGCCTACTTTTCTTTACTATTAATGCTAACAATCTTGAGCTGACAGTGAAGTGGGCTGCCCCTGGAGGTGCTGGGTTCTTCCTCACTGAGAGGGAGGGTCACCTGGCCATTTGTCAGTTTTGTTATAGAGAATATTCTTTTTCAGGCATACAGTGGACTAGGTAGTCACTGAGGCCCCTTCCATTTCTCAGATTCTGTGACTGTGACTTTTTCTTCTTCTTGACCTGAGAGGGCAGGAGGAAGAATGGACAGGGAATGCAAGGAGGCACGTTTAGGCTTTGTAGAAGGAAAAAAGCCCTAATGATGATGGGGAGAACAATAGAAATAGAATAGGGATGATTCCTAGTCAGCAAGTTACAGAAGAATCATAGATGCATCTGAGGCACTCTTGGGGGGGGGGGGGGGGCCTTTGCATCCGCCCTGCAGCAGACCTTTCCTCCAGTTAGAGAGCAAGCTCCTTAAGGATGAGGATTAAACCAGATCAAACCAGTGTGTGTCCCAAGTTCAAAATTAAATATTAATCCATTCATTCATCCACCCTAGATTTAGAGCTGGAAAGGAACATGGAGGCCATCTTGTCCACTCCCCCCCCCTTTTTTTTTTCCAGAGGAAGAAACTATAAGAGTCAAGTGACTTGCCCAAGGTCACACAAATAAGAAGTAGCAGAGGTAGGATTTGAATCCAAGGTCTTCAGATTTCCAAGCCAGTGATTGATCTTTCATGTTTAGTTACAGATTGCACTAGGTGGCATCTGAGATCCCTTCTCAATGAGATTCTGCAGGAATTTGGACACACTATTACACAACAGACTTTTTTCTGGTACCTGGCTATATTTGTACCTCCCCTGTCCCCTTTACCAGCTGGGGACAGAATTCCTTTTTT
Source organism: Pseudochirops corinnae (assembly GCA_028646515.1). NCBI lineage: Eukaryota > Metazoa > Chordata > Mammalia > Diprotodontia > Pseudocheiridae > Pseudochirops > Pseudochirops corinnae. The sequence goes on from CM053588.1 coordinate 48,814,836, forward strand.
TTTTTCTCTTCTCCTTTCCTCTCTGATACCCTCCATCAAGTCCTGGAATCCTTGGGAGGCTGGTCTCCCACTGTGATGTGCATTCAGTGCTCCTAGCCCCAGCCTGTGGTGTGACATCATCCGTCACCATGGAAATGGTTCTGGTGGAGTTGCAGTGGAATGGGACATGCCCGAGTGAACCAGGTTGATTAGGAAGGAGAACTGGGGGCAGGAGCTGGCTGCCTAGAAGCAGGGGCCAAATCTAGAGATACTCAACAGATTTCTCAGGTTGTCATCGGCAAATCTAGCTTGGAAGTGTTTGGGGGCATGTTTTGCCGGGGAAGGATCTTTGTAACTAGTGTGAGATGGCACATATTTATAAGCATGAAAAAGGCAGTTTGAGGCTTGGCAAATATAATGATAATATAGGGTTGTTGTCATTTTTTAAACTAGACTTGTGATGCCATTGCTACAGGGAACTCTTAAGTGAGGAAATTTCCTCCACCAATGCACGTGGGCATGTGCTCTCCAATGTCCAGTCTAAAGGTTTCTGGGGCCCTAAGAGATTATCTGGGGCAGTTAGGTGGCACAGTGGCTAGATCACTGGCCCTGAAGTCAGGAGGACCTGAATTCAAATCTGGCCTCAGACACTTACTGGTTGTGCAACCCTGGGTAAGTCACTGAACCCCATTTGTCTCAGTTTCCTCATCTGTAAAATGAAGCTGGAGAAGGAAATGTAAAATACTTCGGTATCTCTGCCAAGGAAACCCCAGATGGGGTCACAAAGAGTCAAAACACAACAATGGGTTATATGACTTGCCCAGGGTCACACAGGTTACAGAGTTGAGATTTGATCCCAGGTCATAGACTCCTCCATTAGAACTGGGAGGGACCTCAGAATTCAGTCCCTTCATTGTACAGATGAGGAAACTGAGGGCCCAAAGGGTTAAATGACTTGCCCAAGGTTCTACATAGCACTGGGATTTGAACCCAGGTTCTCTGACTCCATATCCAGCAATCTTCCCACTTGCTCCTTCATGGGAGGGGTTGCTGATGAGGCTGAATCTGAGCACCAAAGAGAGCTGCCTGCTCAGGCACTCCCTATCCCCATTCCCTTGACACTTGCCCCAGGAGGGCAGCTTTTGCCATAGAGACCCCACACGGGGCACCAGGCTGGAGGGGTTTCCTGGGGGTATTGCTGGAATGTATCAGAATCTTGGGCTTCCTTTCTTGCAGCTTGCCATAATGCCGCCACCCATCCCATCCCTGGGCTCCTCCAAGCCTTTGAAGCAAAATCTGTGCCAGGTTATTTTCCCTGGGGTTGGGAGGAGGAGGGCAAAGAGAGAACAGAAGGTATGTGGTGGTGGAAACTGCCTCCTCCCATTAGGGCAGCCCCACTTTGCGGTGGGGGAGGGGTCATTTTCATTTTCCCTGATAGAAAAATCACCCAGGTGACACGTTAATGACTTCTCTTCCCCCCCTTTCCGCCCCCCCCCCCCCCCCCCCCCCCCCCCCCCCCCGCTCTCTACAGCCCTCGGCTGTCATGGTGATGAGAGGAATGTGAGCCCTGGATTCCAGAGGGCTCCTCTCAGGGCCAAAGGAGTGGGAACATTAATGGGGCATTCCTGTTAGCTCCTGGGGAAGGGGCAGCCTGGGGAGGTGGCAAGGGGGGGGGTATGCTGTGTTCCGTGGTCAGGTCACTTCTTTCTTAGCTTATGTTCCTTATTGAGGAAATGAGGGGTTTAAACCAGATCATCTCTGACGTCTCAGCAGGCTTCAAGTCCAATGAGAATCCTGCAAGGCACTGTCTCATGCACCCCATCTGTCTTCTTCCCCTTTGGTGCCTTTCGCCTCTGGGGCAGGTGGTGTTCTCACTGTGGAGCAGGTGCTCTGCCCCATCCTGGCCACTTAGTGTTTTCTTTCTTCCCTCCTCCCTCACTTCTTACCTCCCTCCCTCTTTTTCTTCCTTCCTGCCTTGCTTCCATCTATTGTCCCTCCTTCCTTCCTTTTCTTCCTTCCTTCCTCTTTGCTTTGCTTCTTTTTCCTTCTCTCCCTCCTTCCCTTCCTCTGTCCCTCCTTTCTCCCTCCTTTTTCCTTCCTTCCTCCCTCCCTTCCTCCCTCTCCCATCTTCTTTTCCTCTGTTCCTCCCTCCCTTCTTTCCTCACTTCCTCTTTCCTTCCTTCTCTCTCTCTCTCTCCCTCCCTCCCTTCCTTCCTTCCTTCCTCTCCCTCTTTTCCTCTGTTCCTCCCTCCCTTCTCTCTTCCCTACCTTCTCTCCTTTCTCTTCTTCCTTCTCTCCCTCCTTCCCTTCATTTCTCCTTCCCTCATTTTTACCTCCTTCCTTCCTTCCTCCTCTTCTTCCCTTCTCCTATTCCTTCCTACTTCTTTCTCTTCCTTCTTCCCTCCCTCCCTCTCTTCCTACCTCCCTCCTTCCCTTCCTTCTTCCCTCCCTCCTTCCTCTCTTTCTTTCCTTCCTTCCTTCTCTCCCTCCTCCCCTTCTTCCTTCCCTTCCCAACTCTGAAGACCAGCACTCTATCTGTTCTCCCCTGCCCCCTCCTTTACATTGGGTTGCTTCTGTTATTCTGATTTTGTTTGTGGGAATGGGTGGATGTGACGATTGAGGGTCTGGCTGTCCATGGTACTTGGCACACAGTAAAACAGGATAGGGCCTCTCCCTCTGGTTTTGGTCATTTCTGAATGAGGAAGCTTCCTCTCCCAGTGTGGGTCAACACCTTCTCTTCATTTGGTATTAATGACCAGAGGACTGGTCACACAGCATGCATCTATCAATGGCTAGATCTGAACCTGTGTCTTCTCAGCTTCAAGGCCAGGTGTCTGTCCACCAGGTAAAGGTTCTATCAACACATAGTAGGTGCTTGTTAATCATCGGTGAATCATTGGCTCACTGTAAGATCCCATCAGAGGACTGTCCTGCTCCCCCACCCTTAGTGGGTCTCCTCAGGATGGATCTTGTATTGCCTTCTTCCCACACATTACAGAAGCTGTGTTTTAAGTGCTAGGAAATCCTTTGCCAGATGGCAAGTCTAGGAAGAGACAAAGAGGGTTTCAGTAGCATGAAAAAGCCTTGTTTGCTTGCTAAGAGGCTCCTCTCCAGGTGAGATGTTGCATATTTTTAATCAAGCTGAGTCCCCAACCATGGGAACAGGAACAATTGTCAGCATCTCTGGCCGGGGCGGATTGACAGCTTCTACTCACTGGCTTTCAGGGGGCTCTGTGGTTTATTTCAATAGAACCTGATGTTCAAACCAGCTACTGTGTGGCCCCACAAAGTCGAGACAAGGGGTCCCAAAGCCCCTCCCAGCAGGCTGGGCCATGGACTTCCCTGTTAGAAATCAGTACTATTCAGGAAGGACCAGCAGGGAACAAAGAGGTGCCTGGTGAAGGAAGGAGGGGAGGCCAAGAAAAACTACCTTCTAGCTCAGTCTCATGTTGATATCCTGTTCTCTCTTTCTCTTAGCCATGAAGGCCGATAGAAAGCGTTTGAAGGCTGAAAAGACAGACCTCGTGAGCCAAATGCAACAGCTCTATGCCACCCTGGAGAGCCGGGAGGAGCAGCTTCGGGATTTCATCCGCAACTATGAGCAGCACAGAAAAGTAAGGCCAGTTGTCCTACTGCTGTCTCATGACCTGCATGTGCCTAGGCATGCATGTATGTGGGTGAGGATGTGTACTTATACAGCTACACAAGATGCCGCTCCATGGTAGGAGCATAGGTAGAGAGCCATTGAGTCCATTTTACAGTTGAGGAAACGGAGGCAGACAGGTTATAAGGTCTGGGGAACCCGTGGTCTCAATGCCATAATTTGGATTCAGTCAAAGGGTTGCACTTGAGGATCTAGACTAGAGGGCCACATATGGCCTTGAGGCTGCAGCTTCTCTCCCCTCCCCCCCCTTTAGGTGATTTGGCCAGGGTCACACAGCTAGAAAGTACTTAAGATAGGATTTGAACACATACCTAACATGATTCCAAGTTCCTTATCCTAAGCAGATGTGGAATGAGGAGATGATGGGTGATTAGGACCAGGTTCTAGCCAACCTATAGAAACCCCACCAAACCATGTTCCAATATTATTTATTCCTTAAACTCTCAGTTAACATATTGCTCTAAATCCAATTGGCCTTGATTCAAGTCCCATCTGTTGCTTTTGGCTTATGTTACCTTGGGCAAGACACTTAATCTCCCTAGAACTCAGTTTTCTCATTTGTAAAATGAGGGATTGGTGTAGTGGACTCTGAAACTTCTTCAGCCTTTATCACAAGGTCCCTGCTAGATTTAGGCATAGGATTTTATGATCTCAAGGTGAGATAGATGGATGGATGGATGAATAAATAGAGGGGTTAGATGGATGCATGGGTGGAAAATGGATGGATGAATAGATGACTGGATAGATGGGTGAATAAAAGGGTGGATCATTGGATGGACGGATGGATGAGTAGATGGATATATGGACAGATGGTAGATGAATGGATGAATAGATGGGTAGATGATGAATGGATGGATGGGTGATGAGTAGATAGGTAGATGAGTAGATAGGTGGATGGATGTGTAGATGGATAGATTGATGGATAGATGGATTGGTAGATGGCTGGATAGATTCATATACCTCATAAGGGAAGCAGTATATACAAAGTAAATGAGATAGCATGTGTAAAGTGAAAGTCAGTCATAATAATGAATGAATAAGGATAGACTAGATGTCCTTTCATTAGCCCAGGGAACTCCCAGATGAGGAAACTCTGCCAGTGCAGGTTCTCTGTAACATACAATCTTAAGAGTAATATAGATTTAGAGCTGGGTCACTAAGAGGTTAAGTGACTTGCCCAGGTCACACAGCTAGTAAATGTCAAAAGCAGGATGTGACCCCAGGTCTCCCTGGCTCCAGGGCCAACTCCACACTTCTTCTCTGTTCTGAATGGACGGATGTTAGAATAAATACCTAAATGTCCAGAATTTGACTGAAGATTTGCTACTTTAAATTTAAATACTTTATCAATCAAGAAACTTTTACTAAATTCTAAGGCACAGAACATTATTTTAGGCACCAGTAGGGTGGAGCAGAGGTGAGAGAAATGCAAGGTTTAGATAGGATGGTTCTTGCCTCCATGCCACATACCTTCAAGTGGGAGGCTAAGACAGACCCAGTAATTCTAATACACAGCATGCCCAGCTAAGTGAATTTGGGAGGTATAAAGTGTGTTTGTGGTTGTGATGAGGGGATTTCATTCTAAACTATGGGAACCAGGGAAGGCTTCCTGGAGGAGGTAGCCATCTTGGTGAGATGTGGACATGGTTGGGAATTCATCGGGGGGGGGGTGCCCATTTCTCTGATGGTGCCCACGTTGAGAATGAAACACCAGCTGCATTCCCACTCCTCCACACGAGGCATCTTTTTCCTTTTTCCTCCTGGCTGACAATGGCCCTCCCCAAGGGATGGACTGACCTAGCCAGTCCCTTCAGATCCCTCCTCCCTGGGATAGCAATGTGTACTCCCTGGGGACTTGGGACCCCCAGAGGTGGCCACCTTTCGGGGTGCTAACACAGTTCAAATTCATGCCTGTCCTCAAGGATCTTGGCTGCCCGGATGTCACCGGGCTGTTCTACTGTCCATGGGAAATGGATACACTTGCCTCAAAGCCAGCTTCTCTGTTCTGTTCATGACGAGCCAAGGGTCCTGATGATAAGTGGACAGCTTGTGAAATCTGAAGAGAGAAAAAAATTAATTGGGAACCAAGAGAAGTATTAAAGAGCTCTCACTCAGTCAAGGTGAAATGACGCATTTTAGAGTGATGTCCAGAGGGGGCTTCTGGGGATTGGGAGTGGGGGCCGGGCGCTGCCATGAGGGTCTCCTTGACAGATGTGTTCCCTCAGAACACGGAATTCCCTGAACTCGCCATAGCCTTTGACCTACAACAGGGCTTCTCAAACAGGGAACCCCAGGATCTGTGGGGCCACGAGAGTCCTCTGAACAGCCCCTGTGGGAATCCCAGGACCTCTGACCTTTTTTCCTAGGAGCCTCTTCCTCTCCTCCTTTCTCCAGTTAAAAGACCTTCTCCTTAGCTTCTTTTTCCAGCCCCAAAGCCTTGGTTGGGCCCAATGTAGCTCTCCTGAAAGGGGTGGAACATGGAAGAAACATGCTTACTAATCTCTCCTAGGCAGTACCAGGCAGGTTTCTGGAAGAGATCATGGATTTAGAGCTGGGAGGGCCCTTAGAACACAGGATGTCAGAGGGGGATCTTAGAGGTCATAGAGCCCTACTCTCTCATTTTACAAACAGGACAGCTCAGGCCTAGAGAGAGAGAGTGATTTGCCCAGGGGTCACACTCCCATTGATAGGAGAAACATGCTTACAAGGAGCTGAATCTGCAGATCTAGGGAACAGATTTATTCATTTAAAACCAATCAAACTGTGAGCTAATTGGCCCATGGATTGCATTTGTGATAAGTTGAGTTGGTGAGGATCCATCCAGATCTGCTTGCCCTTGGGGCTCTGTCAGCCCAGCATCTCCTCCCCCACATCCCCCACACCCGCAACCCCCACGCAGATCAGAGCCAAGCAGGGCTGGGGCTAGAATTGTGCTGAGTCTGGGTCTTGGCTAAAGCTGTGTGCAGATAGCCTTGCTGTGACTCTGTGGGGCTGTGAAGGGAGGAGCCGCAGTAGACATGGAGGGAACAGGGCTGTCTCTGGGCCTGCCAGGATAGACAACCCCCACTCCCACCCCCCACCCCCGCCACATTGCGACACACTGTGCAGAATGAACTCCCTTGTGAATGAATGGCTGTGGTCTGCAGGGGAACTCGGGACATCTCCAAGTCGAGCCATGAAATTCTGGGCAGTGTTTCCAGGATGAAAATTGCTTATGAAAGATGAATCTTGCAGATTTCATGGTTAGAAATCACCTACTCCTCCTGCAACCCTTTTAGACCATTATCAACTGGAGCAGCCACAGTGTACAGAACCCTGGGCCTGGAGCGAAGAAGACCTGAATTCAAGTGGATACTTAACTACCACCTTGTTTGCCTCAGTTTCCTCATCTCCCAGGGTGGTTGTGAGGACCAAATGAGAGGATGCTTGTAAAGTCCTTAGTGTGGTAGTTCCCGGCATGTAATAAGCATGTATAATGTCAGCGGCTGTTGTTACATCATCGTCATTACTCTTATTTATTGTCATCTCATTCCCAGATGAGGAGAGATTAGAAATGTCTTGCTAGGACTAGAAAGTTCCCACTATGGGAGGGGGTGGATCCAAAGAAGGGGCGGGGCAGGAAGAAGAGCTACCCATCAGAGATGCAGATGGTGAAGGATGGTGAGAGCTTAGCTCTAGAGCTGGAAGGGACCTCAGGGGCCATCTAGGCCAACCCCCTCCTTTTACAGATGAGGAAACTGAGGCAAGAGAAGTTAAATAGCTTGCTTGTCATCACTCAAGTGGTCAGTGCCACAGGCCCTCTGACCCCAGAGTGAGGGCTTCCTGCTGCACCACACTGAAACAATGTCCTGTTAGAGCTAGACAGAGGAAGGCTAGGCTAGGGAAGTCTCTGGCCACCGCATCTCCATAAAGCCTCCCAGCTGTTCTCCTGGCTTCTGTGCTCCCCTGCTCCGAGGGGGTGTGATTATACAGCGGACATTTCTGAACAGTTCAGAGCACGCTGCCTGGCACATAGTAGGCACTTTATAAAATGTTTATTTATTGTTTATTTTTGGCTGAATAGAATGGAAACAGAAAGGGCTTCAGAGTCCAGGTTGTGATGGGGGAGAGGAACACAGAGACAGAGAGTGACAAAGAAAGGGGGGTAGAGAGAGAGAGGGAGGGAGAAAGAGAGAGGGGGGAAAGGGGGGAAGGGGAGAGAGAGAGAGAGAGAGAGAGAGAGAGAGAGAGAGAGAGACGCTGTGTATTTGGGGATAAGGAAATAGTGTTCCCTTTTCATCTAAAAACATTTATTCCTTAGCTCCCATGAACGCTGTTCAGTAGGAAGCACCAGCACTATTTCCAGTCCGGATCCATATGGTACCTGACCTCCCCTCACCGTGCATGATAGTTACCCTAACTATGACCAAAGAAGCCAGCCTCCAGCTTCCATTTCAGCTGCTTCCCAAATTGAACAAAATAATGCTATCAGAAATGAGTGAATGAATAAGGCATCTCCTCACAGGATCATAGGGCATCTAATGCAGCCTGATTTCTTTCCCACTCCTGAAGTCACAGGCAGGGGGACCAATCAGGCAGAAAAGCAGAAGTTTCTTTCCTGGAATAGAAGGTTCCAGATATTGTCAGTTAGTCTACAAGCATTTATTAAGCACCTACTGTGTGCTTGGCACTGTGTGTGTGGTAGATGCTGAGGATGCAAAGAAATGCAAAAGATAGTTCTTGCCCTCGAGGAGCTCAGAGGGAGACAATGTGGAGACAGCTGTATGTACAAACAAGATGAACGCAGGAGCTATTGGAGATAATCAACAGTGAAGGCAGCAGATGGTGAGAGTAATGCAAAGCTGAGGCTTGGGGGGTGGGCAGAGAATGGAAGGAAGGGATAGGGGGAATAGAAAGAAGACATACCAGCATAAGGAAGAGCTAGGACGGAGGTGGCAGTCTGTTAGGCAGAGAAAGCCTAGAAGACCAAAAAAGTCTGTGATCACTAGATGTGCAGATTTGGAAACTGAGGCCCAGAGACGTGAATTAACTTAGCTGGGGTCACATTAGTAGTAAATTGTTGAGCCTCTCCACACTGAGAGTTGGAGTTTTAATACACCTTCCTTGCCCCAAACACACACTAACATACATTCATCTCCGCCCCTGACTCTGCCTCATAATGAGAAAGAACTCGCAGGGGTAGCTAAGTGGTAGAGTGTATAGAGCAGCAGCCCCTGGAGTCAGGAAGCACTGAGTTCAAATCCAGTCCCAGACACTTACTAAGCTATGTGACTCTGGGCAAGTCATTTAACCTTGACTGCTAGGAAAAAAGGAAGGAAGGAGCTAGTTTCTTTTTTCCTATAAAACCATGGTTTCTCCTGCTGTCACTCAAGCCCAAGGACTAAATGACTGACTCTCTTTTCCAGTAGGCAAGAACCATGCACCAGCCCATTACTTCTTAACATGTAGGAAGATTGAAGCCTCTGATTCATTTGTACAAAATGAGACTGTAGGAGACGATGAAGTTGTGGAAAGTAGGCTGGATACTTTTCCCGATAGCAGGGATCCTTAAACAGAAATCCACATGGATAAATTTCAGGGTATTCATGAATTTAGATTGAAAAAATACGTATCTTTATTTCTACTAACCTCCAACTGAAATTAAGCATTTCTTTCAATTATTTTTAAATAGTTTATTATTTCTGTTTGTCAAGGAACATGTACTCTCCCCCACCAATTTTTCTAACATTTTTATTTAAAGTTTTGAGTTCCAAATTCTATCCCTCCCTCCAATCCTCTTCCCCCCCAGACAATAAGCAATCAGATATAGGTTATGCATGTGCATATATGTGTGCAATTATGTAAAACATTTCTGTATTAATCATTTTGTGTAAGAAGACTCAAAAGAAGGAATGAAAGAAAGTGAAAAATAACATGATTCAGTCTTTATTCAGTCAATATCAGTTTTTTTTTTCCCCCTCTGGAGGCAGATAGTATGCTTTATCCTTGGTCCTTTGGGATTGTCTTGGATCATTGTATTGCAGAGAACAGTTAAGTCATTCACAGTTTGTTATACAATATTGCTGTTACTGTGTACAGTGTTCTCTTGGTTCTGTTCACTTCCTTATACATCAGTTCACGTGAGTCTTTCCAGGTTTTTCTGAAATTGTCCTGCTTGTAATTTCCTACAGCACAATAATGTTCCATTACATTCATATACCACAGCTTGTTCAGCCATTCCCCAATTGATGGACATCCCTCTGATTTCCAATTCTTAGCCACCACAAAAAGAGCTGCTATAAATATTTTTGTACAAACAGGTCCTTTTCCCTTTTTCTGGATGACTTCGGGATATAGCCCTAGCAATGGTATTGCTAAATCAGAGGGTATGCACAGTTTTATAGCCCTTTGACATTAACTTGACCCTCCCACTACCTGCTTCTTCCAGTGGAGCATTTTTTTTTTAAAGAAAAACAACTCAATAAATAGGTACACAGTTGAGCAAAATTGCCACAAAGCCATGGGCAAGACTATACATGTCTTCCTCTGCATTTTAAGTTCATCCACACTCTGTCAGGAGGTGAGTGGTATACTTCATTGTTACCATCTTCATTCATTGGGTCTCATTTTATCATTGAATTGATCAGAGTTCTAAAGTCTTTTGAAATTGTTGTTCTTAGTCTCCTGGTTCTGCTCACTTCACCCTCCATCAGTTGATAAAATTCTCCCTAGTTTTCTCTGAAATTGTCCACTTCATCATTTCTTAGGGTTTAATAGTATTCTGTCACATCTATATGCTGCAGTTTGTCTAGCTGTTCTCCAGTAGGAGGACCACCCTTTAGCTCCACTTAAAAAAACTTCATTCAGTTATTTTAAAACCTTATTCCGATACAAGCTTAAGAACCCCAGATCTAAGCTAACTCT
>CM053588.1:48825481-48849709 GCA_028646515.1 Pseudochirops corinnae
CCCTCTCTTCCCACTACGATGTGTTAGAGTCAGCTTCTGACTGAGAGGTTGATGGTAGGGGGTGGGGGGGGGGGTGGGAAGTTACTGCCAGAGGCAGCCTAGGGGCCCCAGATTTAGCTGAACTGGAAGCTCTCCTTTATCCCAAGGGGGTCATGGCTGTCCAGAAATACCTTTGAACCAACAGAGTGAAAACCCAGCTTGGAGTTTGTTTACTTTATCTAGGGGAGGGGGAAGGTCATTCAACTGTAGGATTGGTTCCTCTTTCTCCTCGTGAGAAAGTAATTCCCATGCTTAGGAGAAGGAGGGGAGAAAATACCAGCTAAATGAGGAGAGAGTGTAAATGTGGCCTAATGTGGGGGGGGGGGGGGCGGAGATGGGACAGGGGAACTGCAGTGTCCACTCACTCAATCAGTGGTTCAGATTCACAGAGTCATGGACGTAGAACTGAAGGGAAGCTTTAAAACCATTAAGTCCAGCCTGCTTACTTTGATGGATGAGGAAATTGAGACCCAGAAAGATTATTGATTTAGGATTATAAGATCATAGATTTAGAACTGGAAAGGACTTCAGAAACTATCAAGTCTAATCCCCTCATTTTACAGCTAAGGAAACTGAGGGAACAGAGGGGTTAAGAGACTTTCCCAGTGTCACAAAGGGAGTAAATTCCTCAGGTGAGATTCAAACCCAGACCTTCCTGACCCCAAGTTCTGTCCATGCCCTCTCCGTAATGCCATCTTTGTTTAGGAAGGAAGCTGAGACCCTATTTCCCCTTCCCTTCAGACACTGGCTGCCAGCCCTCTCCATCTCTTCCCCTTTACCTCAGGGAGGGCCTCAGATTTCATAGTAACAGTGAGATATGGATTCCTCATTCTTGTGCTTGTATCCTCAGTGACTTGCAGTGTCTAGCACATACATAGTAGGTACTTAGGAAGTGTTTACCAGCCACTTGATTAGCTGCTGTGGAGAAACGTGCTGCCCAGGAATAAGGAGATCATCCTCAGGCCCCAGCTACAGAACAGTGTTCCTCTCTGGACACCTGGACGTGGAGAAGGCCAGACTGAGCCCAGAGGAGGTGCTCCAGAGCGCCCTAATGCCTGTCACTGCTTTCTTTCCACAGGAGAGTGAGGATGCAGTCAAAGCTCTGGCAAAAGAGAAGGACCTTTTGGAGCGGGAAAAGTGGGAGCTGCGCCGGCAAGCCAAAGAAGCTACGGACCATGCCACGTCCCTGCGCTCACAGCTGGACCTGAAGGACAACAGAATGAAGGAGCTTGAGGCGGAGCTGGCCATGGTAAGATACCCTGGCCTTCCTCCTGCTCTGTTCCAGCCAATGGGGAGAGGGAATAAAGAGTGGAGGGTCTGGCCCTCCCCCTGCTCTATTCCACTACTCCAGCCAGTGGGGAAAGGGGATAAAGAATGGTAGTGGTGGAAGTGGTAGTGGTAGCAGTAGTAGTAGTAGTAGTAGTAGTAGTAGTAGTAGTAGTAGTAGTGGTAGTGGTAGTGGTGATGGTGGTGGTGGTAGTAATAGTAGTGGTAGTAGTAGTAATAGTGGTGGTGGTGGTGGAGGTAGTGGTAGCAATGGTAGTAGTAGTAGTAGTGGTGGTGGTAGTAATAGTAGTGGTAGTAGTAGTAGTGGTGGTGGTAGTAATAGTGGTGGTAGTGGTAGTAGTGGTAGTAGTAGTGGTGGTAGTGGTGCTGATAGTAGTGGTAGTGGTAGTGGTGGTAGTAGTGGTAGTAGTGGTAGTAGTAGTAGTAGTGGTGGTAGTGGTAGTGGTAGTAGTAGTGGTGGTAGTGGTGCTGATAGTAGTGGTAGTACTGGTACAGTAGCAGTAACAGTAAAAAGTGGGATGGTAGCAGCAGCAACAGCAATAATGAGCATTTTTATGGCACCTGCCATGTGCCGGGCACTGCGCTCAGCACGTTACGAGTATCTCATTCTTATCTCACCTCGGGAGTTAAGTGCTATTATTATCCCCATTTCACAGTTAGGGAAACTGAGGCAAGCAGAGGTTCAGTAGGATCTGGCCCTCCCCTCACTCTACTCCGGCCAAGGGGGAGAGATAACTCAGTGTAACAGCAACGACAGTAATGGCAGTAATGGTAGCATAGGATCTTAACACCTTCATGGTCCCTGCGTGGTCATGGACCTATGAACACACTAAAGGGAAGGCTGGATTTGGAGGCGGAGGACCTGGTTTAAACCCCAGCCCTGCTATTTACCACCTTTGTGACCTTGAGAAAGTCGCTTAACCACAGTGGCGCCATAGCGCAGAGAGTGGCAAGCCTGGAGTCAGGAAGACTTGAGTTCAAATGTGACCTCAGATATTTTCTAGCTGTGTGACCCTGGGCAAGTCACTTGACCTCAATTTCATCATCTGTAAAATGAGCTGGAGAAGGAAATGGCAAACAATGCCAGTATCTTTGGCACAAAAGGGATCATGAAGAGTCAGGCACAATGAAACAATAATTGACCTCAGGTCACATCTCTGGGATTTAAACTAAGATCCCCAATCCCAGATTCTACAGACTGATCATGACCTCAGTGTTTCTGCAGATGGAATGGGTTTTACGTGCCCCACCAGGCAGAGAATTCATGGTGAGACCAGCCCTCTTCCCTGGAGCTGCAGGCTACCAGAAGGAAACCTAGTGGAGAAGTAAGCAGTGTATTAGAGCAGAGAGCCCAGGGCCTCAGTTTCCCCCTGAATGGAGCATACTTAGTAGAATGCCTTTTCTTGACAGCCCCTCCCAAAATGCAACCCCAAGGTTCCCTTCTTGTTTTCCAGGAAATTGGGGGAGCAGACTTTGTGCAGTATGGAAAGATGGTTCTGGGGTTCTTTGACGAGGTCCACCAAGGCAAGGAAGGTAGCTGCTCCATAAGACTTTGAGTCCCCAGGTCTAGCCTAGCCATGGGTTTCTCCCACTTGCAATCTAAAAGCCAAGGCAGGAGCTAGGGCCGAGGAGAGAAGCTTCTTACCTCAAAGCAGCCATATCCAGTCAGTGTGGTGTAGGGGAAGGGGCCCTGAGACCTCAGGGAGTCAGGAAACCTTGACTGAAGTCTCAAGTTTTGCTTCACCCTGTTTTCCCATCTTAGTTCACTTCCCTTCTGCAGGCCTCAGTTTTCTCTCTGTAAAATGGGAATAAATAATAACGCCCACCTCACAGAGCTATTATGAGGATCAAATGAGGTTTTTTGTAAAGTCCTTAGCACAGTCCCTGACTCATAATAGATGCTTAATCAATGCTGTAGTCATCTGGGTGGTAAAGTGGCTATAGAGCTGGGCCTGGAGTCAGGAAGATCTGAGTTCAAATCCAGCCTCAGACACCTACTTAGCTGTGTGACCCTGAGTAAGTCATTTCCCCTTTTTGCCTCCTTTTCCTCACCACTAAGTTGGGGATAATTACAGCACCTTCCCGCCAGGATTCTTGTGAAAACCAAATAAGGTAACAACAGTAGAGTCCTTAGCCTCTGACTGGGCCCCGCGGGAGGCACTGTAGAGATCCCTTTGCCCTTTGTCTTCCCTCAAATGAAGGAGGTTGGACTAGTTGGCTTCTGAGGCCCCTTCTTCCCCCAAACACTCCAGAATTCCCTAATGACAGAGGTGGTTGTGGTAGCATCCACCGAATCAGCATCTCTGCAGCAGAAGTGAGCTCAGAGAACATTGTGCGGTGGTCAGAGCAATGACCTTGGAAACAGGGAGACCTGGCTTTAAATCTCGCCTCAAAGGCTCACTAGCCTGTGTGCCCCTGGGCTCGTGACTCTGCCTCTGTGAACCTGTTTCCTCATCTGCAAAATGAAGGGAATGCATTAGGTGACCAGCTATCGATAATCCCTTACAATGTGAAGCAGTCAAACATTTAAGGGCCTACTGCGTGCTAAACACTGCTGCTATGTACAAAGGGAATGGGGAAGCGTGTAATTCTTGTTCACTTGTTTTATTTGTGACCCAGTTTGGGGGTTTTCTTGGCAGGGAAACTGGAGTGATTTGCCATTTCCTTCTCCAACTCATTTTACAGATGAGGAAACTGAGGCAAACAGGGTGAAGTGACTTGCCTAGGGTCACCCAGCTAGTAAGTGACTGAGGCCAGATTTGAACTCAAGCCTTCCTGATTTCTTCCTCACTCTGTCCAACCACTGCACCATCTAGCTGCCCTTTCACCACTTAGCTTTGCAAAGATAGAAGCAAAAGCCTCTGTCCTCTAGAGGTTTACCTTCTATTGGAAAGAAGGAAGGAAGGGGAGAAAACCTGTACCTCCCTAAAACATATCAAACTTGAGGCTTAAGATTTATAACTTCAATGAACATGTAAAATATGTATTTTTCTAAATATATATAATATATTCCTAGACATATATATACATGCATATTTATGTGTTTGTGTGTATATATGTGTGCATGTGTGTGTGTGTATGTATATGTATATACGTATGTATGTATTCCTAGACCACTCTGTTGGGAATGTTTTCTTTTCATTGTGACTAAAAAAAAAAATCTCTCTCCCTACACTTTCTATCCATTGGTCCTAGTTTTGACCTTTCGGACCAAGAAGAACAAGGCTCATCCAGTCCCTCTTCCACACAGCTGTCCTTCCAGGGCTTAAAGATCCTCGGGATGTCTCCCGTAGGTTTCTGGCTTGGGCACTGTGAGATGCTCTTTGAGGCTGGAAGAGCGCCTCCACAGGCTGGGCTTTGTTGCCCAACACTGCCACCTGGTGGACAGATTTCTCCTGTCAATCCCTGCGATTGGGGGAAGACGTTCTAAGCAAGATTTAGAGCAGCTTTCTTTACCTTTCTGCTCATTTTACAGATAAAGAAACTGAAGCCTAGAGAAATGAAGTAACTTGTCCCAGGTCACAATGCTTTAAGTCCAAGGCTTCTGGTCCTACCAGTTCTTTGTCTACCACTCATTCATTCTACCATTTCCTTTGTGTTTATAGGGAGCCAAGTGGCACAGTGGATAGAGGACAGGCCTGGAGTCAAGAAGACCTGAGTTCAAATCCTGCCTCAGATACTTACTAGCTGTGTGACCCTGGGCAGATCACTTAACCCTCTTTGCCTCAGTTTCCTCATCTGTAGCAACATGGGTAATAAAAGCACCTACTTTCCAGGGTTGTTGTGAGCATCAGTATTTTTAAAGCACTTAGCTCAGTGTTTGACGCTTAATGATATGCTAGTGTAGGAAATAGGCATGAAAACTGACCTTCAAATAGAATCTTTATAGGGACTCCTAGAATTTTCAGACCAGTATTACAGCTCTTCCAAAGTGTCCCATTTTACACTTGGGGAAATGGAGCCCAGAGAGGGGTCACACAGACAAGTTAGTGGCAGATCCAAGACTTGAACCCAGCTCTCCTGACTCACCAGTCTAAGACTCTTACAGAGGAATCATGAGATTTTCGGAAGGAATTAGGGAAAGAAGCCTTTATTAAACACTATTTGCCAGGCATTATACTAAATGCTTCCCGGATATCATTTGATAGTTTCTTGGGTCTTTCCCAGAAAATTGGAAATTACCTAGTTCATCTTCTTCATTTTACAAAGGAAGAAACTGAGGCCCAGAGAAAGGAATCAGGCTTGCTACAGTCACCGAGCCAGTTACTGATGGACCCGGGACTTGAACCCAGGTCACCTGATTCTCAGGCTGGAGTTCCATCCCCTACTTCACACTGACCAGATGTGATTTCCATGAGATAAACCAATTCTCTCCTGAGTCCTAGCTCTTGCATCATCTTTCCAGAATACAGATGGAATAAAACCATATCCAGGCCAGATCTGAGGTCCCAGCTGTAAGAGAAAACCTGATTCTTAGCCATGTCTGAAGGTAAAACTAGCTAGCTGCTCTTCTGGTCTGTAACTCTCCAGTTCTCTGATGGATTGGGCCATGGATCATCTTCAGAGGTCCTCAGTCTGGTTAATTAGTCCCTCTGCCCCCTCCCTGGGGGGTGGAAAGGGAGGAGGTGTGGATGCAGTTGAAGCCAGGAGGCATGAGTGCTGGTTAACAATTAGCCAATATAGTGTTTAGAAGCTAGAATTCCAAAGGCAGAGAGAACTGCTTCCTAAGGCTCAGGCTTGTGCTGGCTTAAATCTCCTGGAGAGCTGCCTGTCTTTCATGCAATCCACAGAACATCAGAACATATGAAAGATCTGGTCTCTCTGGTCCCTCAAAGAAAACCTTGTTTTCCCCTTTCTGTTGTTAGGTAAACTGAGGTAGGCTGGTTAAGGGATTTGCTTAAGGATAAAAGCAGGGAGAGACTGCTGGATTTAGAGATAGAAGACGTGGTCTGGGATCTCTAATTTGCCACTTTCTCATACCTGTGTGACCATAGGCATCAGCAGCCACGAACATTTACTAACCACCTGTTATGTCTAAGATACATAGGTAGTGTTGCATAGTGGGTAGGGAAGGGACTTAAGGAAGTCCTTCTACCTCTGAAAGCCTCAGTTTCCTAATCTATAAAATGAGAGCTGAAAATAAGAGACACTGACTGTGAGACCCTGGGCCAGTCACTGAACTTCTGTGTGGCCCTGGGCAAGTCATTTAACATCTGTTTGCTTCACTTTCCTCATCTGTAAATGGGCATAATAATAGCACCTATGTTGCAGGTTGTTGTGAAGATCAAATGAGATAACATTTGCAAAGAACTTGGTGCAGAGTCCGGTACATAATAGGTGCTGTAGAAATGTTTATTCCTTGCCCCCACCCTTTCCTTTCCCTGCTTCTCCTCCCTAGCCTCTCAGCACCCCCAGACAATTCCCTAAGACTCTAAGTCACAGAACAGTTTCAATCCTGCTAACCCACTCTGGGCCTCAGTTTATTCCTATGTGAAATAAGTGGTTTGGACTAGGTGCCCGCCAAAGAGCCTCCCGGCTTTAAATCTAGACACTATGATAGGTGTCAGAGGCAGGATTTGAACCCGGCTCTTCCTAGCTCCCAAGCCAAGGACTGAGACTAGATGGTCTCTAAAGTCCTGTGAAACTCTCAGGCTTTGCATCCCCTGGTGCTCCCAGGCTTCTCCTTTCTTTCTGCCAGGTAACCTGTCTGGGAGGCCTCTCTCCCCAATGACTGGCTAATTGCCTGCAGCTTGGCAACTCCAGGGGGCCCGTCCCACCTCAGTGGGAGCCAAAGGCATTTGTTCCCAGCTACGTCTCCCAAGAAACAAGAGGTTAAAAATACAGGAGCCCTGGCCAACTGAGTTACAGCATTTCTGTCCCCTGTCTCTCTCTGTCTTTGTATGTGTCTCTCTTTCCCCTTTCCTCTCTCCCTTTCACTTTCTTGTTGAGTAAGTAGCTTAGATTTAAAAAGTTTTATAAATAGCAAGCTTTTAAATTAATATGTCGCTCCCACTACTACCATTAAGCAAATTTTTTAAAACCTAAAAAATCCTTCAATACATATAGTAGTGGGGGTGGGGGTGATAGTAGTGGTAGTGGTGGTGGTAGTAGTAGTAGTAGTAGTAGTAGTAATAGTAGTAGTGGTAGTAGTAGTAGTAGTAATAGTAGTGGTAGTGGTAGTGGTAGTAGTGGTAGTGGTAGTAGTAGTAGCGGTAGTGGTAGTGGTAGTAGTAGCAGTACTAATAGTACTGTTACTAGTAGTAGTAATAGCAATAGTAACAGCCACAGCAGTAGTAATAATAATAATATTTATATGGTCCCTTGCAGTTTGTAAAGTGCTTTGTTTGTTACCACTTTTGACCACACCTGCAAGTTCAATTCAACAAGTTATTTCTGACTTGCAAGAGGGTGCTGAGCACTAGGGAGAAAAAGGCAAAACCAGAAACAACCCAACTCGATGTTGTACTGGGAGAAAGCAACATGTTTGCTGAGAAGTGAATACAAAGTATATAAAAAGTCTTTTCTGGTGGTTAGAGAGAGGATGCTCACATTGTTGGAAAGCCATGAAGGCAGGTGCCATGTCCAAGATCACACCTAAAATGAACCATGCAGGAAGCTTGGGATTCCAAGAATCAGGAGTGAGGCAGGAAAGCAGGTGCTCTGGGCATGGGACACAACCTGTGTAAATGCATGGAGGCTGGAAGTGGCATGGACAGAGAAATGCCAAACAAGTTAGTTTGTTTGGAATAGGGATTGAGATGAATGGGAAGACAGTTCAGCTACCTGCTTTTATGAAACTATACACAAAGGAAGTCAGCCCTTTTGGCACCTAGCTATTCTGCCCTGAAATTCCTCTGAGGAGTACATTGGCACCTTTTTTTCTCGGTCAGTGAGTCAACAGTTATTTATTAAGAGCCTCTTATGTGCCAAGCACTGTGTTAAGCTCTGGGGACACAAAGAAAGGCAAAAACACTGCCCCTGCTCTCAGGAAGCTTACATTCTTAAGGGGAGGACAACAGATACCAACAGACTGAATGGATGGCAGTGGCAGAGGGAAGGCACTAGAATTAAGAGGGGTTGGGAAAGACTTCCTGTAGAAGGTAAGATTTTGACTTTGAACTTGAAGGAAGCCAGGAAAGCCTGGAGGCAAAGATGAGGAGAGAGAAAGGCATTGCAGGCATGCAGGACAGCCAGTGCAAATGCCCGGAGTAGGGAGATGGAGGGCGATGTTTGGATCCTGAGAGTTCATGAGGGGCAACTAGGTGGTGCAGTGAATAGAGCACCAGCCCTGGAGTCAGGAGGACCTGAGTTCAAATCCAGCCTCAGGCACTTAATACTTAACTAGCTGTGTGACCTTGGGTAAGTCACTTAACCCCAAATGCCCTGCCTTCCCCCCTCCAAAAAAAAAAAATTCATCTTTAGAGGCAGCCAGGTGGCTCAGCATATACAGTCCCATACTTAAGAGTCAGAAAGATCTGAGTTCAAATCTTGTCTCAGACAGCTATAGCTGTATAACCCTGCACAAGTCACTTAACTCGAATTGCCCTGCCTTCCCCCCCAAAAGAAAAAAAAGCATTCATGGATGGCAGTCAGGTGTGAGAAGACTGGAAAGGGACTGACTTGTAAAAGCCAAACAGCAAATTTCAATTTAATCCTGGCAGTCACAGGGATCCGAGGACAAGCCTATCCAAAGTAAAGATACCAGCACAGGGCTTTGCCCATAATATGTATTTGTTATTATTATTAGTCGATCAGCTAACATTTATGCAGCACATGCTGTGTTCCAAGCTCTGTGCTAAGCATTGGGTATAAAAAGAAAAGCAAAAAAAAACAAAAAAAAAAAAACCCAAAACAAACCAATTCCTGTTCTCATGGAGCTCATTTACATATTCTCTCAGGTTTGCAGAACACATATCAGCTCATTTGAGCTTCATATCAACCTCTGAAGAAAATGCCATGGTCAGTCAGTCATTAAACATTTATTAAGTGCCTATGTGTGCTAGACAGTACTCCAGATGGTATTATCTTCATTTTGCAGATGAGGAAACTGAGGCTTCAGGTGGTAATGTGACTTAGCTAAAGTCACCCAGCTGGCAATTGTCAGTGAAGCGATTTGAACCCATCACTCTGACTGAGGTCCAGCATTGTCTCCTCTACACCAGGACGCCTAATTTAGTGGCACTGAATTGAATGGGAGATTAGCTTCATGGTTCCTCCAGCCCTAGAAACTTCATCTGATTGGGGGACCAGGGGGGAATGTGCAGGATGGCAGAGTTTTGTCCTCCATCATCAGCCTCAGGTTCCATTCACTTCAGCAAACATTTGTTGCATCCATCCCTTGTACTCAGCACCAGAAAAGACAAGTTAAAATTAATCAGGTCAGAGACTGAGATAGAAGGCCAAGGGAATGAAATGTACAAATTACAGTGTTAGACAAGCCCAAAAGAGAATGTAATTCGAGAGAATTCGAACCCCAGGGGAAATGCCAAAGATGATCCAATTTATAGCCCTTTTATAGTCCTTAGGGATGAGAGAGAGAGAGATCAAGCACAACCATAGCTATTTTCCAGAGGAAAGAAAAGGGAAGGGGGGAAGTACCTTGGAATGGCAAGGTTAAAAGGTGCCATAAGGATTTAGGATTTTATTACTCTAGGGAACTGCCAGGTGAGGAAAATCCCTCTCCTGATATAAATTGGCACCTCTTCAACTTTACATGGTAGAACGTTACCTTGAGCACTGAGCTGTTAATGTGTGAGCTTTGTGACTTGTCCAGGGTCCCACAGCCAGGAAGTTTCAGAGGTGAGAATCCAACCTTGATTTTCTTATCTCAGAAGCCAGTCATCTAGCCCTGTGCCATACTACCTGACATTTATATGGCACCTTAAAGTTGGCAATGTCCTTAATGGATATTATCTCGGAACTTCGTGATAATCCTAAGTACCTACTTATAATAGTGGATAGAGTGCTGGCCTTGGAATCAGCAAGAGTTCAAACTCTGCCTCAGACAAGACACTAGCAGTGTGGACCTAGGTAAGTCACTTCACCTCCTCTCAGCCTCAGTTTCCCTCATCTGTAGAATGGGAATAATTATAGCATCTCCAATATAGAATGATCATGGGGATCAAATGGGATAACATACATGTGAAGTACTTTGCAAATGCTAGTTATTATTGCTGTGGTTATTACAGGAGATGGTAGATAGAGGGTAGAAAATAGAGATTGGCAGAGTCTAGTATTATCCAGTTACAGAATTGACTACAAAGTAGAGACCATGAGAGAGAGGTGAAATCAGGCTAGAAATCAGGGGATATCTGATCATAAATCAGAGGAGCTTAGATTTAGAAGGAACCTTAGAGACCATCAAATCCATCCTCCCCTCTTCCGCCTACATTTCACGGATAAGGAAACTGAGAAACACAGAGTTTTGGTTTTTTTAAGTGACTTGCCTGGGGAGGGGTGGGAGAAGAGAAATCATCACACAGCTAGTGAGTGCCTGGGTCAGAATTTGAATTCAGCTCTGCCTGGCTCCCTGCCCAGTGCCCTTTCTACGCTCCCCAACCCGCCTCCCCTCCCCCCCCCACCGTATACACACTGTGATGATAAAAAAAGTTCTGAGACATAATTTCTGGATAGTTTAGTCATTTTTATTAGTCAAAATAATGTTTATTAATGAAAGGATGGTCATTTGGCCATCTCTCTTAGACCAAAGACCCCTCATGGCAGTAGCCCACAGTTTATATGCTTTGGAAGAGTGGGTGTTCCTGGGAGAGGCAATCAAGCTCTGGTTAACAATTAATGAGGGAATTCATATAACAATGAGAGGCTGGGCTATATTACAATGAGAGTCTTAGGGTACGTGATTTGGATCACGCAAATCTTGGTCAAAGAGATTTATCAATTTCCTTATCACCTGTCTGACAAAAGGGAGGATCCACATTTTCCCAGACCTGTCTGAGCCAATACAAATGCACCTGTTAGCTCAAACTTAGAATTTCTCTTACCCTCTTTGATTAGATCTTGGCCTGGAAACACTTTTGAGAGAGATTTCTGGTTGATTACTGGATGAGGAAGTAGGGGGAAACCTCGGTTCAGATTCAGTAGTTAGTTATGTTAACAGGATGTTACAGAGCCAGTCTCTAAAGTCTGACCTATTAATACAAGAGAAGAGTAATCGTTTCTCACACCACACACACATACACACACACACACACACACACACACACACACACCACACATATACACCACACACACACACACACACACACGTTATAATTCTGTCCCTGATAACTCCTCTATAAAGGCTTCTTGATCTTCAGCTGGGAGGAATTTTCAAAGCCAGGTGACAGGTCCCCAGAAAGTCAAGAGGGCCTGCCATCATTGGAGCATTAACTAGGCCACCTCCCCTGCTGTTGCTCAGCCTCTGGAAATACCTCGGGGCCTCAAGAGCTCTTGTACCATTTGTCCTACTCTAGTAGTGAAGGGGTTCTTAGCCTGGGGTCCATGATATTTTAAAAATAATTTGATAACTATATTTCAGTAGAATTAGTTCCCCATGTAATCATAGGTTTTAATTTATTCATTTTTATTATTAATATCAATAACTAGCAATTCTGTGTAACTTTAGGGTTTGCAGAAGGCTTTAAAAGTTTTCTCATTTGGTCCTTGCAACAACCCTGTAAGGTAGGTGCTACTATTACCCCCACTTTATGGATGAGAGACCTGAGACTGAGAAAGATGTGGGTACTTAGCCAGAATCACACAGCTAAATTTCTGAGGCAGGATTGGAGCTCGGGTCCAAAAATCTTATCTGCTATACCCACACCTCACTGGCTACTTCTGAGAAAGGGTCCTTCAGCTTTTCCAGACTGCTAGAGGGTTTGTGACCCCCAAGATGGGGAAGGATCTGTGCCTTGAGAAAGGAGGGAGGTAGGGTATCTGGCACAGGCCACTCCAACCCCATCCTCCCAGGTCCTAGCACACCTGTCATGGAGGGATGCCCAGCAGCCTAGGCGAGGCCAAGGCCCTTCCCGCTTAGCAGCACTCTCCTGATTGGGATCACTCAGGAAGGGCAGAGGAGACTGGGGTGAGAATGACTGAGCCTGGGTGCCCGGGAGCTGCTGGCTGGCTGCAGACCCCATCAGTTTCAGAGATTAGACCAAGTGCTGTGCATGTAAATAACCTCGGAGAGGGGGAGTGTGCCTGGGCGTGTTCATAGTTCTGCTCCTCTTTCTCTGCCTTTCACCACCATCTCATTCTAGGCTGAAACCCACTTGTTCCCAAGTGTTTGTCAGCTTCTACCAATACTTATGAAGCACTCTCTAGAGGCAGAACGAATAGCCAAGAAGCCCTGAGTTCAAATGCCACCTTAGACACTTACTGGCTGAGTGAACCTGGGCAAGTCACAGAACCTCTCTTAGTCTCAGTGTCATCATCTGTAAAATGGGAGTGATAATAGCACCTCCCATGCAGAGTTGTGAGGACTAAGCACTTTGCACACCCTGAAGTATTCTAGAAGTATGAGATACAACTCTGATAGGTAATATTGTGTATTTATCTTTATAGGGAGCTCTCACTGTGAGAATATCCCTCCACCAACTAGACTGTCTGTCACTGATCCTGTTAGAGCAGCGGTTTTCAGCCTATGCATCGCGACCCCTTTGGGGGTCAAACAACCCTTTCACAGGGGTCACAGGGATCGCCTAAGACCATCAGAAAACACGTATTTCCAATGGTCTTAGGAACCAAGACACTGCTCCTCTGTCCGTCTCCAGGCGGGTCCACCCACATGCAGATACACCGACATATGAGTATTAAAGGGTCGCGACATTAGGAAGGTTGAGAACCACTGTGTTAGAGGATTGCCCAGGTCATGGTCACACAGCTGGTGTGTGTCTGGGGCCAGACATGAACCAACATCAGCCTTCTTTGTATCCATTACTTACACAGAAAAGATTTACCAGTGCACATTAGTAGAGTTCTGTGCACCAAGAAAATCATAGACCCTTCCCTAACACACATTCTTTCTCTCTCTCTCTTTCTCTCTCTCTCTGTCTCTCTCTCTTGCTCTCTCTCTTTCTCTTTCTCTCTCTCTCTCTCTCTCTCTCTCTCTCTCACACACACACACACACACACACACACACACACACACACACACACGTCACAGCTCTGACATCCTATGTCCTAAGGCCCCTCCCAACTCTGACATTCTGTGTTCTAAGGCCCCTCCCAGCTCTGACATCCTGTGTCCTAAGGCCCTCCCAGTTCTTTGGGTCTATGGCTCCTAGAGTCCCCATTACCTTCATAAAAGTGATCTCTGGAGAGCAGAGTGATGCTCTCCTTCTGGGATGCCTACACTGGGAACAGAAGCCATTTCCCAGGTCCTAGTTGAAGCCACATTCTGTCTGAATGTCCATAATCATGAGCCACTAACTTGTGCCTCTGAATAGAAGGATGGAATAAGTCAAGCCCTAGACCTCTAGAATCATTGGCTCATAGATTTAGAATTGGAAGGGGCCTTTGAGGCCATCAGATCCAACCTCCTCAATATAGGGATGAGCAGGCTGAAAGCCAGAGACAAAGGACTTCTCTGACTTAAGACTGAAAGGTGGGATTTGAACCCAGGGCCTCTGTCCCCTAATCTCCTGCTGTCTAGTGGCTTCTGTCCTACCACATCTACTACTAGCAGGAGCTACCTTCCAGAAGGTGGCTTTCTTGCCCAAAAGAGCCAAGGACCTTGAGAAGCCCAGGGATGGAGGGGGGAGGGAAGAGGGACCCAGGAGGAGATGGGGCTCCAGTCTTCCTTCCGCTCCTCAGTGGCAAAGTGTAACATTCTTGAACACTCCAGTCTGATGCTACCTTCAAGGGGCATCAGCTGCCTTGTCGCTCAGTCAGACAGGCAAGACCCTGAGGGAAGGGAACATTCCTTCTGCCCTGGTTTCACACCGTGTGTGTGTGTGTGTGTGTGTGTGTGTGTGTGTGTGTGTGTGTGTGTGTGTGTGTGTGTGTGTGTGAAAGGGAGAGAGACAGAGAGATTTGCTTTGTTTTATTAGAAAAAATACTTAGGCAAGGGCTACAATCATCTGTCAGTTATGAATAACTTACAAGGACGTGAAGCAATAAAATAAAAATACAGATACAAATTATATATCCGATTATTGGCAATTTCATAACAAATTTAAGAACAATGGAGACTGTAGGTTACTTTGTAAGTACAGAATAAAGCGATAGATGCCGTGCTCCAGCAAAAGAACAGAAATCAAAAGAAACCCCCTCAAAAGAAATGCTCCCATGGCTGCAGAGCTTATGTATAATATTCTTCTTAAACAACCTTTCCAGGAGTGCCGTAATTGCACTTCTTTTCATTTCATCACTCATTTTTTTTTCTAGAGAGCTTTTTAGCCCACTGGAACCAAGAAGGCCTCTCATGTTTATTTTTTATAATGTTTTTTTTTAATTGTATAGGGGTGGCTAGGTGGTACAGTGAGTAGAGCACCAGCCCTGGAGGACCCGAGTTCAAATCTGGCCTCAGACACTTAACACTAGTCGTGTGACCTTGGGCAAGTCACTTAACCCCAATTGCCTTGACTTCCTCCTCCAAAAAGCAAAAAATAAAAAAAATTGTGTCAATGCAAAATGCACTATGCATCATGAAAATTTCCATCTTGGAATCAAAGGGCTAATTCTAATTTTTTGTATCTTCCTTAAAAAATTTAGTTTCACACCCTCTCACCCTTCTAATACCTTTTGGGACAATGCCCATTGGAGGTGGTTGGTGCAGGATTACTGATCATGGTAAAAGGCATCAAGGCTTTCTGAAGGTGGACTACACAGGGGTGGGAATGCTGGGACAGTGCTGATGTCAGAGCCCCAAGTGATGCATCCTTTTTCTTTCTCTCCTCCTCTCTGTTCAGGCAAAGCAGTCCTTAGCCACCCTGACCAAGGACGTCCCCAAGCGGCATTCCCTCGCCATGCCCGGGGAGACGGTTCTCAATGGCAGTCAGGAATGGGTGATGCAGGCGGACCTCCCGCTGACCGCGGCCATCCGACAGAGCCAGCAGACGCTCTACCACTCACATCCCCCCCACCCCACAGACCGGCAAGGTGAGTCCCAGCTGGGCTAACAGCAGTAGCCGGCTTTTAATGGAGAAAGGAGAAAAACAGCTCCTCTGGAAAGTTCTAGAAAAAAAGCACCAATGTTCTAGCTCTCTGGAGCTCTGGCATTTGAACCCACTAGTGACCAATGGTCCGAACTCCTGAGCCCCATCTGAGGACAGACATGGGACTGAATCCTAGCCTTGCTCCTCCCTTCCTCACCAAGCCCAGGCTTTTCCTGTCTTGAGTCCTTGGCATCTTCTGTCAGGGGTTCTTAACCTTGAGAGTCCAGGCACTTGGTTTTTAAAAACATTTTTGATAATTGCATTTCAGTATAATTGATTTCCTTTGTAATCCTCAGCTATTTACTTTATGCATTGAAAAAAAATAAGACAGCTAGGTGGTGCAGTGAATAGAGCACCAGTCTTGGAGTCAGGAGGACCCGAGTTCAAATTTGGCCTCAGACACTTGACACTTACTAGCTGTGTAACCTTAGGCAAGTCACTTAACCCCAGATGCCCTGCCTTCCCCCCTCCAAAAAAAAAATTCATCTTTAGAAGCAGCCAGGTGGCTCAGCATATACAGTCCCATACTTAAGAGTCAGGAATACCTGAGTTCAAATCTTGTCTCAGACAGCTATAGCCATATAACCCTGCACAAGTCAATTAACCCCCTTCTGCCTCAGTTTCCTCATATGTAAAATGGGGGTAATAAAAGCACTTACCTCCCAAGGTTCCTGTGAAGATAAAGTGAGACAGTCCCTATAAAACACTTAGCACAATGTCTGGCAAACAGTAGGTACTTAATAAATGCTTATTTATTCTTTATTCTGAAAAGGGGTCCATAGACTTTTCCAGACCACCAAAAGAGTCTAGGATAAGCAAAAGGTTAGGAACCCATGACCTACCTAGATGATCCCTAAGAGCCCTCCAATTTTCTGTCTTGAATCCTCAAACCTTGTTCCCGACAGATTCTGTTTTGCCCCCTTTTATAATAATAATAATAACAACATCAACAACTATATAATCACTGGCATCTGTATAACTTTGTAAGATTTGCAAAGCCCCTGCCTCAGATGACCTCATCGAAGTGTCCTAAGAGCCCCACGAAGTCAGTATTATTGCCCTCATTAAGCTGAGGCAGAGGGAGGAAGTGACGTAGCCAGTCACTGGTAGTGAGAGCTAGTGAGCATCATGGGTAGGCTATGACCCCGATCTTCCTGGTTCCAAGTCTGGTGCTCTGTCGACAAGATATAAAGGAAGGGTTGCCAGATTTGAGTGACAGATGCAACAGGACCATATCAGACAGAGGGAGTACAGGGGAGGTCAGCGGGCCATCGCTAAAGGCCCAAAGCTGCTGTCCCTTCATTTAATTCAGCAGATCAACCCCACAAGCATGGAATGGGGGAGGCATGACTAGATGGAAAGAGCTGAGGGTCCTAGCAAACTTCAATCACAGCAGAAGGTGAGATGGCATCATCTCAGACTGTATTAATAGAGTACAGGAGATCAGAGTGTAGCACACAGGACAGGACAGGACAGGACAGGACAGACCAGGACAAGACAGGGTGTCCCAAAAGTCATGGTGAAGTTTTAAGCTTTAATAACTTCAAAAGTCTAAATGCTACAATCTTACCCCAGAAAATCCCCATTATTTGAAAGTGTAATTATTTAAGTTTATTTTCCATTTATTTACTTTTGTGGCTTTGGAGTGCATACATTTTAAATTTTAACATGACAGAGCTTCCGGTCCGTATGACAGTTTCTCAGACCAGCAGATTGGGAGAAGACACCTCAGGCTCCTCATCCATCTTCATTTGACTTTTTCTTGTGTGGTCACGTCAAAACTGTCCTGTATCCATCAAAACCTCATTGTTTGGATGACCTTAAGGCAAGGGTTACAAATGCCATCCTTTCAGTGACTGAGCAGCAGCTGATGAAAGTGGTTTTTTATCAAAGTTTGAAAGCTGACAAGTGGTGCATAGCACAAGATACATTAATTTTAATAAGAAAAAATTAGTCTTTTTACAATTGAAATAAATGGGGTTCTTTTGGTAAGTTTGTAGCATTTATGCTTCTGAAATGATTAAAAGTTTAAAACCTCAGTAAGACTTTTGAGAAGGGCAGCTAGGTGGCACAGTGAATAGGGTTCTGGGCCTGAAGTCAGGAAGACTTATCTTTGTGAGTTCAAATCACTTACTAGCTGTGTGACCCTGTTTGCCTCAGTTTCCTCATCTGTAAAATGAGCTGGAGAAGTGTCAGACACAACGGAAGAATGACTGAAGAACAAAGGCGTTTAAGAAGGATAGGAGAGGACAGGCAGATCTCATCCAGATTATTATGTCCAATACTGGCCACCAACCTCTGGGAGAAGATAGGCTGGAGAGCATTCAGAGGCAGACACCCAGGATGTGAAAGCATTGCCATATGAACATCGGGAACAGGAACTGCCGAAAAGAGAATACAGCAAGGCAGAGCAGATACAGGATTGTACTTGGAGGAATTCAACAAGAATGCCTGGGTTTGAATCCCACCATCGGCACTAACTGGCCATATAACCCTGGGCAAACCTCTAGGCCTTTCTGGACCACACTTTCTTCATCTGTGAAAATCAGGGGAGTTGAACCTGATGGTTCAACTAACATTCTTTCTAACAGCAAATCTAACAGCCTAACATTCTTTCTCAGCTTGAAATCTACGGCCTGATGTCAGACTTACAAGATTTGGCAGCTGCTTTCCAGCATTTGAATCATCGCCACAGGAAGTGGGATTCACCATGTTCTCACTGACCCATCAGGCACTTAGTACCTACCTGCTGAATTTAATTG
Organism: Pseudochirops corinnae; assembly: GCA_028646515.1. Lineage (NCBI taxonomy): Eukaryota > Metazoa > Chordata > Mammalia > Diprotodontia > Pseudocheiridae > Pseudochirops > Pseudochirops corinnae. The sequence goes on from CM053588.1 coordinate 48,843,726, forward strand.
AATGAATGGGTTGTGGTGGCCCAAAAGACCTTGATACTTTGTTGTACCGAGGCTCCCATGGGGCTGGTTTCTCTTTCTACTGAAACAGATCCCAACCCATCCACACCTTCAGATTCTGGGTTCTTCTCACCCCTGTCTCTTTGAGGATCTCCCACCAATCCATTTAATATGCTAGCAAGATCCCATTGATTCTTATATTTGATGGATTCCAATGAAGAGTTTCTCAAGGATTTGCTGTGAATCAGACACTGTCCTAGGTGCTCAAGGCACAAAGACAAAAATTAAACAGTCCCTCTCTCTCTTTGAGGATCTCACGTTTTTGGGGAGAAATAACATGGCCACATCAAAGTGTGTGCAGAATATATTCAAAATAAATTCAAGATAATTTTGAAGGGGAACGTTTTCATAGACACTGGTGAAGAACATACCCACATTCATAGAATCAATTCAGCCTAATCCAGCAAGCATTTCTTTAGTTATTTCATTAGTTATGGTTTTGGGGAAGCAATCAGGGTTAAGTGACTTGCTTAGGGTCACACAGCTAGTAGGTGCCTGAGTCCAGATTAGAACTCAGGTCCTCCTAACTCCAGGGCTAGTGCTCTATCCACTGCACAACTAACTGCCCCTGCCAACAAGCATTTATTAAGTGTCTACTAAATTGCCACCACCATCATGACCAACTACCATAATCAGTGTCATTTTATAGCATACCAGATAGGGCACTTGGCATGTGGCATTTAGGAGATATAGATATAAAAATGAAGATTAAGAAAGGTCCCTGCCCTTGAAAGGCTTACATTCTACTCTGAGAAAACAATATATATACAGATAAGTAAATATACAATTAAATACAAGGTCAAGTTTTTTGGTGCAATGGGACATTGACAACTGGAGACATTGGGAGAGGCCTCATGTTGGAGACAAACCTTGAAGGAAGCTAGAGATTCCAAGAGCCATGAGTGAGGGACCCCTTCAATATGAACACTTTCCTGATGCCCCCAGCTGATAATGTTCTACTGCACCAAAAATTGTTAATGTTGCATTCCAGATGGGGGAACAGCTTGTTCAAGGATCCAGAGATAGGGGGTGGATATCCCGTACAATAAACAAGTTAGTCAGTGTGGCTGGAACATAGAGCACCTTAGTGGGGAGTCATTATGAGAAGATGGGTTGAAATCAGTTTGTGAAGGGCTGAAAAGACCAAAAAGAATCAATCAAAGCACTAGGTATTTATTAAGCCCCATTATGTGCCAGGCACTATGAATACAAAAAGAAAGGGAAACATGGTCTCTTCTCCTCTCTTTTCTTTTCTTTTTTTTTTTTTTTTTTTTTTTTGCTTTTTGGAGGAGGAAAGGTAGGGTAATTGGGGTTAAGTGAGCCCTGACATGGTCTCTTCTTAAGGAGCTCACATTCTAACATGTTATGCTAGAAGGCATAGGGAGCCCTTGAAGCTTCTCAAGCAGAGGAGTAATACAGTTAGATCTGTGCTTTAGGAACATGAATTTGATCTTTGATTGGAGAATATTTTGAAGAGGGAAAAGACCTGGAAGCAGGGAGACTGGTGATAAAACTATCCAGGTGAGAAGAGATAAGGACTGGGGAATCTCAGAGCTGTGGACTTCAGATGCCCTCTAGTCTGACCCGTGACCTGAACTAGAATTCTTTTTTTTTTTTTTTTAATAAATTTATTTATTTCTTTTTTTGTTTACATCATTCATTTCCAGATTTTGAGTTACAAATTTTCTCCCCATCTTTCCCCTATCCAACAACTCAAAACAGCCATCCCACTGTATAACCCCTCCCCCAATCTGCTCTCTCCTATGTCCTCCCCCTCATTCCTCTGACTTTCCAGTAGGGTAGGATGGATCTCCCTACCACAATGCCTGTGTATCTTAATTCCCAGTTGGATGTAGCTGAACTAGAATTTCTTTTACAATATTGAAAGGCCTTCAGTGATGGTGGTGATGGTAATGGTACCTAGCATTTAGATCGCACCTACTGTGCGCTAAGCACTTTATAAACATCTCATTTGATGTTCAGGAACTCACTACCTCCTGAGACTGTCCCATTCTGCTCTGGGTTAGCTCTTGTTATTTGGGAGTTAGGGGGTTGGTTTTTTGTTTGTATATTTGTTTTCTTTATACATTGATGGGGACTGTGGATCTTCTGCAGCATATAGAGTATGAGGTCACCTGCAGCTGTATGAGGTGTCTGAAAGCAAAGCCATCCTTGATTTGATGGATTGCTAGAGTTAGCAGGGACACCTAGGTGGAACAATGGATAGAACACTGGGCCTAGAGCCAGGAAGACTCATTTTACTGAGTTCAATTCTAGCCCCAGTCCTTTATTAGCTGTGTGACCCTGGGCAAGTCACTTTACCCTGTTTGCCTCAGTTTCCTCATCTGTAAAACAAGCTGGAGAAGGAAATGGCAAACCACTCCAGCATCTCTACCAAGAAAACCCCAAATAGGGTCACAAAGAGTTGGACATCACCGAAATGACTGAACAACAATAAAAGGGTTAGCAGAGGTGGGTGGAGTCCTTGTGCTTCCCCACAATGGGTAGTTTTCAGCCCTTGGTTGAAGCAAAAGAAGGAGTGATCTTTAATTTTGTGAACTGTTTCCCAGCTACTGGACCTGACCCCCCCCTCAGGGCATCCTGAAGTTAACTCTTTTTTATTGGACTTATGCCTCGTGCCCTATCTGGTAGGGAGTAAAGTAACATTGATTATGGTGGTTGGTTATGATGGTGGTGGCAATCCATCAGTGAATTTAAAAAGCATTTATTTAGTGATTGGGATCAGGATACCAAGAAAGGCAAAGCCAGCCTCTCCGCTCAAGGAGCTCCCACTCTAACACTAGCCGCTGAAGGGGCGATATGGTGGGGATAGATTAAAAACTGACATCAGAATCAAGAGAACTTGGGTTTAAGTCCTATCTCTGGGTGACCATGGGAGAGTCACCTCACTTCTCAGGGCCCTAGCTCTCTAAGTGACAGATGAGTTACTGCCTCTCTACATGGGTAAAAGGAGCTTCCATACTGGGAGCCCCACCATGTGGATAAAATCATGACAGTAGAGCACCACATGGCCCAATGCTTAGAGGACATCAGAGAGTTCAGAGATGGAAAAGGACAGGGAACAGAATTTAAACCAATTTGGTAAATGTTTCTCAAGCCTGACATGGTGTTAAGAGAACCCAGCTCAGAGTCAGCACATTCTAAGTTCAAACCCCACCTCTTGCTAGCTGTGCAACCTTGATCGAATCCCTTTAGCCCTCTGGACATCAGTTTCCTCATCTGTGAAATGGGGATAATTTAATACCTATAGTCTATATCTCACAGGGGCAAGTGAGATCATGGATACTTTGTAAGTCTTAAAAGCCTATACTTTGGCCAAGAAATCGTCCTTGACCTCACAGAGATGTACACGGTCTCATCGTGAGACAAGGTATAAATATAAATAAATAGAACGCCCAGTAATAGCTGATAAGAGAAATTCAGGTGTAATGGAAAGAGTGTTGAATTTTGGAGTTAAGTGACCTAAATTTAAATCCTGGCTCTGTCACTTAACTAGGGCAAGTCACTGAACCTTAGGGGGCCCCACTTTGCTCATCTATAAAATGGGAAGGGAGGGTCTAGGTGACGTCACCTCAAAATTCCCTTCCAGCAGTAAGTCTATACTTCCATGGCTGTGTGGCCCTTCTAGCTGGATGAGGCTGGCCAAGTCATTTAGCCTCTCAAAGACTCAGTTTCTTCATCTGTAAATGGGATAATAATACCTACCTCACAGGCTCAAATATCCATAAAGCACTTTGAAATTATGAAGTACCATGGAAATGCCCATCATCGTCAGCATTATCACAGATAGTATTATAACCACTATTCATATTGTCATCATTATCTAATGTGTTTGGGGGTGTTTTGGAGAACAAAGGGGGTATAAATAGGATTGGAATCACTCCATGGAGTCGAGGTGTCCATGTGAAGGGTGAGCCTGGAGAAGCTCTCGGGGGAATAAGGACAGCAGCACCAGCATCATTTCCTTCTGTTTCCTTCCTTACTCGTTGTTTCCCAATTTCCAGCTGTCAGGGTGAGCCCCTGTCATTCTCGGCAGCCTTCCATCATCTCTGATGCATCTGCAGCCGAAGGAGACCGGTCATCAACGCCAAGTGACATCAATTCCCCTCGTCACCGGACGCACTCCCTCTGCAATGTAAGACCAATGGGGTAGGGTCTTTGTCTTCCCTTACCCTTCATGCCACTCCTGCTCCAACTGCTTCTATCCCGTCCTGCCCCCCACTTCCTGAAAGCAGAGCACAGGGTGGGGTGGGCAGAAGGAGGACATTCCTCCTTCCCCTTCTCTTTCTTCACTCTTTCCCTCCCTCTTTTGCTTCCTCAATCCCCCTCCCTTCTTAAGTAAGAACATTCAGGCTTCTGCATTTCGCTCTAGGCCGACCCAGTGAAATCACCCTGCCCCTTTGGCTCATTTGTCTAGCATTTCATATTCCCTTTCTTCCTACTGCAGGAGCACTGGGGTGTGGAAGAATAGAAAAGAGTGGAGACTGTTTGCTATCACTGCTTCAGGGAGGATAGGGGAGTGAAGAAGTCTCTAGGCCAAGTACCCAAGAAAAAGTCAAGAGTTGGCCCTGCCTCTCCATTATAGCCAGGAGTAACAAAAAGTCATTATTACCAACCTGACCCAGCACCATTGCCCATGTAGCTCCATGGCTGGCTGGCTGGCTGGCTGGCTGGCTGGCTGGCTGGCTGGATGGCTGGATGGATGGATGGATGGATCAATCAATGGAAAAGCATTTATTAAGTGTTTACTGTATGCCAAGCACTGTGCTAAGTGCTGGATATACAAAATACAAAGACAAAGACAGGTCTTGCCTTCAAAGAGCTTACATTCCGTTAGAGGAAGACAGCACACAAAAGCCAGTGGTGGCCAAGGAGATAGCTGGTCTGGAAAGCTATAAGAATAGTGAACATGGGGAAGCAGATTAGCATACTTTTTTTCCAGGATAAATGACAGTTGGTTTAATTATGATTAAAAGGACCGTTTTCTGGCAGGGCATAGTTGGCCTCTCCGACAGCCTCAGAGGACTAGGGACCTCCCCAAAGTATCTGCCTTCAATTCAGTTATGTTCAACAAACATTTATTAAGAATTAATTATGTACTAGAGAGTGAGGGTAGCCTGATGAATAGGGGACAAGCCTGGGGAGCCAGGAAAGCCTGGGTTCAAGCCCTGACTTACACAAACTGGCTCTGTGACTCTAGGCAACTCACCGAACCTCTCAGTGCCCATTACTTATGGGCATAGAATGGCCCAAGACCATTCTCTAAGACTGTAGGTTATTTACACCAAAGTTATCAAACTTCTGCAGCCAAACCAGATTAGAATGTAATTGGGAAATGTTTAACAAGATAAATAAGAATATAGCATAGCTAATGTTAATTTGTGATTGTCCAAGTCAGTAGGGTCACACAGAGATCTATTTCTCCCTAAGTTTGAAGCCATCGATTTACAAGTAGCCAATCTATCGATAGAGAGAATTTCCAGTCCCAATGAAATCACAAGTCTAGAGCAAAAAATCAAATTAAACAACCACGTCCAAGACATGGGGCTTGGAGCTAAGAATACAAAGACAAAAGAAAACCAATCTTTACCCTTGTGGACTTTCTGTTCTGCTTAGGAGAATGCCTTATTTACCTGGATCAGTAATGATGAGAGACTTTGAGGAAGGGGAGCACATTAATAAATGTGATCAAGAAGGGCAACTTGTAAATGTGAATCCATTATCCAAAAACTTAGCTACAATTTCTTTTTAAGTTATTCCTGTCTTTAGCCTATCCCTTCTTTGAATGTAGTCCATGAGTTTGTAAAGGCTCTACTGGCCTGGGCTGATGTTGTACCAGAGTAGAAGAGCCTTCCAAAATATCTGCCTATTGGAAACTGCTCCCTCTCCCACCCTCATCTGCCCTG
>CM053588.1:48850209-48871306 GCA_028646515.1 Pseudochirops corinnae
CTATAGAAAATCCCTCTTTGTTGAAATCACCTAGCCCAAATCAGGTGCCTTATTAAGGTCTGAAGAGCCTGAGGTCTCAAAGGTTAAGCCATGCCCATTGAGTGTGTGCGTAGGCAGGCTTCTAGGCTAAATTGAAGAGATTCGATTTGGGGGCTTGGGGGTGATCTCTGCCTGCCATCCTGGCTAAGTTCAGAGAGGTTTATCACCAGATGACTGCCAGGAAGCCTGGCAATTCATGAGTCTTGATTGCTACATCAGGATGCCATGCCATTTGGGGAGGGCACTTAGGCAGAAGCTTTGAAACATGGGATTGTTGATGTTTTTCTTTAAATGTCATTGAAAGTTTGAATAGTTTAGATTGGTGGACTGAGGATCTGTATCCAAGGCCCTCCATCTACCCCAGGAATGGTGAGCTACTCTTTTATCTATATACATGCATACATATAACATACACACACACATTTTTAAATTTTTGAAACTTTGACTTCCAAGGTCTCACCCCTCCTTTCCATCCCCTTCATTGAGAAGAGTAAGCAATTCAATATAGGTTATATATGTGCAATCATGCAAAACATTTCTATAATAGTCATGTTGTGAAAGCACAAAAAAACTTCAAGAAAAGTAAAAAAAACTTTTTAAAAAGTTTGCTTCAATATGTATTCAGACACCAACAGTTCTTTCTCTGAGGATGGATGGCATTTTTCACCATAAGTCCTTCAGAGTTGTTTGTCTTGGATCATTGTACTGCTGAGAACAGCTAAGTCCTTCCCGGCTGCTCCTCTTACAGTCTTGCTGTTACTGTGCACACAGCACATGTAAGACCCATGTAAGACTTCCCAGGTTTTCCTGAAAGCATCCTGCTCATCATTTCTTAGAATACAATAGTATTCCATCATAATCATATACTACAGCTTATGCAGCCATTCCCCAGTTAATGGGCAGCCCTTCAACTTCTAATTCTTTGCCCCCAGAAAAGAGCCGCTATAAATATTTTTGTACATGTAGTTCCTTTTCCTTTTTTATTTCTAGCCCTTTTGGGATACAAACCTAGTAGTGGTATTGCCAGGTCAAATTTATAGCCCTTTGGGCATAGTTCCAAATTGTTCTACAGAATCGTTGTATCAGTTCACAACTCCACCAACAGTGACCTGTTTTTTAAAGAAACTTAATGACATCCTCTCTGTCTCAGAGTATTGGCTCTAGAGTAAAAGGGTTTGGGTTCGGGTTCAAATTCCACCTCTGACACATACTAGCTATATATGGGTTTTCCATGTGTGGTCTTGCTCTGTAAAATGAAAGGATTGGATTCAGTGGCCTCAGATGTCCTTTCCACTCTGGTCAGTCATCATTAAACCCTTATTGTGTGCTAGGTACTGTGCTAAGGTCTGGAGATACAAAGAAAGGCAAAAATATGGTCCCTGCCATAGGGGGATGTCCTGTGTGAGCAGTAGATTCGGAGGATGGTATAGCTGGATCATAGAGTAGTACATAGAAAGAAGTAGAATGTGAGGGTTAGAGAAGATTGGGGAGGTGGGAAGGCTCCAGGTTATTGATAGATTAGCTTATATGCACATAGGTTCTTAGCCTACCCCAGTTCACTGAAGGTATGCATGAGCCGTTGAGATAATTACCTCTATCTTTAGAAGTAATGGGACTCCCCCTTCATTGGTGGGCTTCAAGCAAAAGCTAAAGGACTACTAGGTAGACATGTAAAGATGGCTTTTGAGGTACTTTTATGGCTGTCGAGGTATTTCCTGATTCTAATAGTGAGAGCAGGAGGAGATGGGATGTTTTCTTCTGGGATCTATAGTTTCTGTAAGGAACTGCTGGTCATGGGGGTCTGCGATTATGTTACATCCATCAACTGAATTTCTCTCTTTCTGCTGATAGGGGGACAGCCCTGGACCCGTACAGAAGAATTTACACAACCCAATTGTACAGGTAGGCTGGAGTTCCCCTTATCAGCTGTGCCCTCTTTGACCCAGTACCCAATAACCTTATCCCATGGCACCTTTCACCAGAGGACCCCGCATCTCATCCACCTTCACAACACACCTGCAAGGTTCCACTTTCCATCTTTGCAGATGGAGGCAGCAGAGATGAAGCAGCTGGGTACATGGGGACCATTGGAATCAGGGACCTGGGCTTAAATTATCCCTCTAATACTTACATCCTGTGTGACCATGGATAACTCACTGGGCTTCTCTGGGCTTCTGTTTCCTCTTTAAAATAAGGGGGTTGGACCAGATGACCTCAGAAGTCTCTTCTGGCTCTAAATCTCTCACCCTATGACTGAGAAGGTTGATAATGTCGAGTGAAAAACAAAATAAGCACCTACTCTGTGTTAGTCACTGTGATAAGGCAGAAGATATACAGAAAGGCAGAAAACCATCCCTGCCCTCAAGAAACTCACAGTCTAATGGGAGAATCAATATAAATGGATAGGCGCCAGGATTAAGGGGGATGGGGAAAGGCTTTCTATAGAAAATGAGATCAAAATAAGAGTTCACGCTTATAGATGGTGTCTTAAGGTTTTCAGAGTGTTTTCTTCATGACAATAGCCCTGGGAAATAACTGGCCCAAGGATGATTATTTCTCCCATTTGACCAGTGAGTAAACAAGAAGAAGGACATGAACCTGAGCCTCCCCGTTCTAGGCCCTCCCTAAGAACTCAGCTATTCACCCATTCCTAGGCTAATTCTGCAACCTTATGGAATCATGAGATTGTGGAGCCAACCTACTCATTTCCTAGAGGAGGAAACCGAGTCCCAGAGCCAGAGAAATCCATGCCCAGTATCCACAGGAAATAAGAAACCGAGTCAGAATTCAGCCTGGGAAGCAGAACCAAGGGTGACTGAAGTCAGAAGACATGGCTTTGAATTTCAGCTCTGCCACATATTACCTGGTGATCTCAGGCAGCAAGTATTGATGAAGCACCTACTATGGGCCAAGCTCTGTGCTAAGTGCTAATGATACAAAGAAAGGTAAAAAAACCTCCCCTGTTCTCAACAAGCTCAAGATCTGATGGGGGAGACAACATGAAAATGGCTGTGTGTATATAAGCTGTGTACAGGTTAAACTGGAGATGATCAATAGGGAGGATACTTGCTTTAAGCAAAGGATGCTTAACCTCTCTGGGCCTCAGTTTCTTCATCTGTAAAATGAAAAGGTTAGGTTAAATGCCCCCTAAAGTTCCTTACTGCTGTGGATCCAGGATCTTGGTATTTTCCCTGACCCTAAAACCTGGGGACCGGTCTTCCTTGAGAAGGACTCCACCACTGGAGGTCTTTGAGTGAAAGCTGGATGACTGTTTATTGGGGATATCTGATCCTTATTCCTGTTTGGGTGTTTGCTGGACCAGATGGCCCCTGAGGTCTTTTCCCGACCTCTGCTATTGAAGGCTTCTTTACAAGTCAGAATCAGCTATGTATATCCACGTCTGCCTCACTCGGGTGGTTCAGAAAGCTTTTGAAAAGCCTGAGAAAATGGAATCCAAGTCATCATTTCATAGGGTCCATGGAGCTAGAAGGAGCTTCAGCGATCATGTAGGCCGGCCACCTTGTTTTAGACCTATTTCTCATTGCTTTACCTTCTAACCATAGATAGGGATGACAGCCTTCCTTTTGAATTGATCTTCCCTTGGGAGTTGGTGGATTTTTGTGTGCTTCTTCACTGTTTGAATTCATTAATGATCTGGAAACCAATATGGATATCCCCTGGGACTGTGCCACTCAGCAAACACATAACCTTGGATCTTGCTTCTGTGGGCCTCGGTTCTCAGACATCTGGGAAATGAGGGCTTTGGACTAGGTGATATCCAAGATCCACTGGCATTTTATAAAGTGCCAAACTTGGGACTCAGGAGAACTGCTTTTGAATCTTGCCTCTGGCACTTACTAGTTGTGTGAACTTAGACAAATCACATCCCCTCCTCTGTACAAAGTAAATCATACCACATATTTACCTACCCTCAAGGTAAAAGAAAGCAATTTCTCTTGTAAATTGTATAGCGCTATAGAAATGTGAGAAGACATAATATTTTTGTTCAGTCATTTCAGTTCTGTCCAGCTCTTTGTGACCCCATTTGGGGTTTTCTTGGCAAAGATGCTAGAGTGGTTGGTTGGCCATCTCCTTCTCCAGCTCGTTTGACAGATGAGGAAACTGAGGCCAACAGGATGAAATGACTTGCCCAAGGTCACACAACTCATAAGGGTCTGCGGCCAAATTTGAACTCATGAAGAGGCATCTTTCTAATTCCAAGTCCAGAGTTCTGTGCAATATGGCACTGCCTAATGGTGCTGAAGAGATATAATAATTATTACCATTATTTCTCTTCTGTGATTTTTGGGTCAGGAATTACTATTTTATAGTCCCGTCCAATATTAGGTTTCCTTCAAAAGTAAGGTAATGCTGCTCCCATAAGCAACTTTGTGGCATCTAACCGTCATTTCCTTCTTCTCTCCTTCCCCTGCTGCCTTTCCCCCTCGACTTTCTTAGTCACTCGAGGATCTTGAAGACCAAAAAAGGAAAAAGAAGAAAGAGAAGATGGGATTCGGCTCCATCTCCCGGGTCTTTGCCAGAGGGAAGCAGCGGAAATCCCTCGATCCAGGCCTCTTTGATGGTACTGCCCCTGATTATTACATTGAGGAGGACGCGGATTGGTGATAGCCCGCCTCCGCCTGCTGCCCGTGTATGTGTGTGTTCGCGTGCGTGTACGTGCGCCAGGTGCGTCTGTGTGCGTGGGGATGTGTCTAACATCAAGAAAAACCAGAAGTGTGAGCCCCTTCCTCCCCTCCGCCGCCACCTCTGTAACTGATGTATATATTACAAACTATGTGTGAATATGTTAACTGTTTGTTGTCTTTGGAGCGATGTAGGTGTGTTGTTTTCTGATTTTTTTGTCGTTGGTTTCTTTTTCTTTTTTAATGTTCGGGGCTTTATTTTTTGTTTTGTTTTAATCTTTTTTGTTGTTCATTTGGGGGTTTTTTCTGTTTTTTTCCCCTTTTTTGCACCCCTTCTTTTATGAAACTTGAAGGACTGCTGTGTATTTGTAAATAATGAAAAATTCGTGTGCACCTTGTGCTTGTAAACGTCTCTTGTCCAAACCGCTCTTGCTGGAGCTCAGCCTTGTGGTGCGTTCTGTATCTGGTCTGTTTCCCCCCACCCACCCCCTGGTGTGAGCATTGGGGGGAGTGGGGTCCTGAGAGTGCATCCTGAGAGTGCACAGGGCACTCAGTGCCTCAGTCACATTAACAACAAAAATGCCAATCCCATCCTGGCAGGGTGTATTGTCCACAAAGACTAATGAGCCCAGCCAAGTGGCTATCTTCTTGGCTGGGTTCATAGGAGAATTTAAAAAAAAAATAGGCCCTTTTTAATGGCCTACCAGTTTTTAAATTTTTTTTTCTTTAAGAAGGAAAAAAAATTGTTTCATTTAATTTATTTGCACAAAAGCAGAAAACTTATTCTATCTAAATTATTGCATAAATATTGGAATTTCTATTTTTCCAAGGGGTGGGAGGGAGGTGGGTGTGTTTCTATTGCCTGTATGTTCTATATCACGCTGCCGCCAAATAGAGATAGCGTTTAAGATGGCTGGAGCCCAGGGAACATGTGATTTCAACCTCTTGTATTTTCTCCAGCATTTTTCTGTTCCTCCTCCCCATCTCTCTCTGTCTCATGAACATTCTCCCCAACCTCCTCCCCCAGGCTAGACCCACACATAACCTCAGTCTGGTCTGTCTATATAAATTCATCCAGGGCATCAAATGCTGATCACAGGGGTGGCCTGGCCACAGGTGAGCAAAAGGAGTGGGGTGCATGGAGCTTGCTACCAGTCTGAGAGCTGAGCAGATATCAGCATTGCCAGGGTCAGCCAAGTGGTGAGCTCCCCGCCACCCCAAGGGGACCTCAATTTCCTCTCCATCTTTTCTCTGCTCCTTTTTTAGTCTGTTCATCCACCCTTTAAGAGTAGAGGACAGAATGTCTCCAAGGGAATCACGGCACCCATCCCAAGGGAATACTGTGCCAAGCGTATTTCTCCAGCATGGGGGACCCATTCCATGCCAAATGTCTGTCTTTTAGTTCCATGGCACTTCAACAAAACTCCCTGGGCCTCTTTCTGTCTTGTCATCCATCCCACACTGCAACAGGTGAGCCTTAGCAACCCAGGTAGGAAGAGCTGTTTGTGAGTGGCTTCTCTCAGCTTCTCGGAGGCATTGTCCACACCCCCACCCACCCACTCACCCACCCATCCCCTTGATCACGTTTCATAAGCTAAAGGGCTGTGTGCGTTGATGATGGTGGGCCAACTGTGGTCTGCCTGAGGTCTCAAAACAGATGGCCAATTTTCTTTTAAACTGTGATTTCCCCACCTGGACCCTCCTCACCCTCTCTACTAATACAACTCAGAGTCAGGTCTATACTGCAGACGGCTGCATGTCATGCTTCCCGCTAACCATACCATTTAAAGCTCTTTAAAGTCAACCATGTACTAAGTTCTAGGAAGCCTGTTTGCTTTAATAACTCCCCTCAGTGTGCCCTCTTTAAAAAGGGATATTTTATCTTCGAATTATAGAGCAAAGCAAACCTTGGCATGACAAGCTAGCTTCTGGATTTCTTTTGGATGGGATGAGCAGTTTGGGGAAAGGGAAGGTGGGAAGCCCCAAAGAGTCTCAGGATAGGGACTTCAGACTTGCCCTGCTTTAGCAAAGGGATCTGGCCTGGGTCTGGGGGGAAACTGCCCTTACCAGCATCTGGCACTATGGAGGAAGAGTAGAAAACATTTTATCCCCCACAAATTATCTTTCATTTCCTTTACCCGTTTTTTTTTTTCCTTAATAGAGAAAACAAAACAGCCTCTCCTGGTAATGAGTTAGTAGTTCCTGTTCATTTCAGTTTTTTTTTTTTTAATAATTCTAAAAGTTACTAAGAGGATGATTTATTTAAGAGAAGTATGACAAATAGCATATTGAGTTATGGGTAACATTAGATAATAATAACCTTTCCTGTGGGAAAGGTTTCTTGAAGGCATGGATGCAAATATAAAAACATAAAAAAAATCTAAATAAAGCTTATTTTAAAATATGATTGAATTCTATGTCATTTGATTGTTTCGATGGGTGGGGAGTCTGCCAGTTCAGAGTGTTCCTCCCTGCTCCCTCCCACCCCCACAATGTAGCTTGGACCTTGGAATTCCAGGGCTAGGTCTGGGAAAGCCGGGCTGAATGTGATCCCACTGGGAAGGGGCGCCCCTCCTCAGCTGTTTGCTCAGTGGGCATCCAGGTAGATGCCTTCAGACTAATCCACAGATGGACTCAGAGCAGACCCACCCCCCCAATAAAAAAAAAAAGAGAACGCTTTAATTTCTGCCAGGCTAACTTGACCAAGCAATGCTTGTGGTCTAGTGGGAACAGCCCTGACTCCAGAGTCTCAGGAGTTAGATTTGAATACAAGCTGTGTGAGCAGGGGCAAGCCTCTTAATTTCATATTCCCCATCTGTAAAATGAAGGAGTTGGCCCTAGACAATTTTGTCTAAAGGCCCTACCGTCCCCAGACACTTCAGAATGTTCTGATGCTCATAAGGCTGGAGCTACCCTTGTTTAAGAGTTTCACATCCTCGTGAAATCTATATGGGGCACAGACAGCTCCAAAGAACCAAAGTTTCACAGGAATTGGGGTACAGTGTGTAAACATCCCCTTGTAGTGCCCATGGGCTGCTCCCAGAAACCTTTGAGGCAGGTATTCAAACCCAGGCTTTCCCTGACCTCTTCCCATCATACCACTCTGCCTTAAGGAAGCCTGACACAAGAGAAAAGATCGCTGGATTGGAAGTCAGGGACCCAGGATTCAAATCCTGCCTCCACTTAATAATGTGTGAACCTAGGACAAACCATTCCTTTACCTCAGTTTCCTCATCTGAAAAATTTGGACGATCAGTTTTGGAAGGGAGTCCCGAGGCTATAATTGGCCAAAGCTGACCAAGTCAGTCTATGAGCTTAGTTTCAAAATTATAAGATTATAATGAAATGAGTCCATCCATCAGCAATACAGGATTTACCTGACCATAACAAGGAAAGCCTATTCAAGTGAGCATCAGATAATCTTCCCAGTGCTTGTCAGGCACTTCCTTGGGGCTTTTCTGTACCCAGATAACTCAGGGCTTCATCTCTGATCTAAGTCTTAGTGCCCTGAGCCAAATGAGTCTTAAATACAGTTTAAAAGGCTTTTTAAAAAAATAACTAGCCTGTTCCCCCTATCATATGAAGAAGGAAAATCAGGGAAATTATGAACTTTTCCTGAGATCACCAAGGTAGTAAGTGGCCCAGGCATCAGGATTTGAACCCACATCCTTTGCATCCCAGACCAGTGCATTTTCTGCTGTCCCTTCCAGCTCTAAATCTAGGAAGGTGTCATTAACCAGATAATAATAATCTGACATGTACATATATATGTGTTATAATTTATTAAAAAGCTTGAGGTTTTTAAAAGTACTTTATGTACATCTTCTCTTTTGGCCCTCACAATAGCCCTGTTATTATATCTGTACTTTAAAGATGGGGAAACTGAGGCTTACAGAGATGAGGTACAGAATCACCCAGGTAAATATGTCTGAGACAGAATTTGAACTCAGGCCTTCCTAATGCTAATTATACACTATGGGGAAGGGGCAGTAAATGAGCAGCCCCTTGTGGCAGACTCATTCCAACCTCTTCTCCTTACCCCACCCCCCACTGAGGAACAGGGAATAGATTATGTCTTCCTAGAACCAGCAGAATGCCAAATTCCCAGGGAAGAGGAATCCACCCATTCCATCTCATAGCCTAGCCTCAATCCATCTGGTTGGGGGTGGGAGTGGGGGTGGAGAGAGTTGGAATCTTCACAATGGAAACACTGCTTATGCTCGGATGGGTCTTTTTAACCTCTCTGTGCCTCAGTTTCCCCTTCTGACTAGATGATCTCTAGATACCTTTGAATCTGTGATCCTATGAATGTGTGGGGACTCTCGAACCATCTCTAACCTAAGTAACACATCTAGCCCCATCCCAGGATGCAAGGGCTCTGAACAATTGAGCAGTGACAGTCCACGGGTCTGGAAGGCATTCCTTCTGCTCTGTTGGACACGTGACAATCATCTTTTGAGAGCCTTTGGCCCTGGGATGCCTCAGCTCCCCCAGGGGAGCTGCCCTTTCCCATTCCCTGAGGCAACATTGGACTTGTCAGGAAGACCTGAATTCAAATCCTGCCTCAGACACAACAACAACAAGAACAGTAATAGTAACTAGCACTTTTAAGTTTGCAAAGGACTTTGAAAATATTATTTCATTTAATCCTGGGAGGTTGGTGCTATTATTATGCCCATTTTTACAGATGAGGAAACTGAGGGAGACAAGTGGTTAAGTGACTTGCCCAAGGTCCCACAGCTATGTTTCTGAGGCTGGGTTTGAGCTCCAGGTCCAGCATTCTATCCACTGTGCCACCTACTAGCTATGTGACAATGGGCAAATCACTCAACCTCCTTGGACCTCAGTTTCCCCATCTGTGAAATGAGGAGGTTAGACTCAGTGACCTCTGAAGGTCACTTTTCATTCTAAATCTACGGTCTGTGATCTCAGGGCTCTGCTTCTCCAGCCTTCCCTTCAGATTATTGGAGTAAGAGTTCATTGGTGACAGAGGTTGGAGAACCACAGGTAACCTGAGAGATGAAGCCAAGGTGGGGGAAGGGAAGAGAAATTGGAAAATTGGGGAGGTTTAAAAAAGCTGTCTCCCAGCACAAGGGAGATTGCCTCCATGGAATACGAGCGATTCCATTTTGAAAGCAGTTTCTTGTACTGGGCATGAAGTTGCCTTTATTTAGAGGCAGGAGACCCAGATTTCAAACCCAGTTTTGCCCTCTCTGGATCTTGAGTCATACATGGGTCCAAATTCTTCTGATACTAGCTGTGAGACCTTGGATAAGTCTCTTCTCTCTGGGCCTCAGCTTCCTCACCTGTAAAATGGGAAGTCACACTAACACTGACTACCCTAGAGAGTTGTTGGGAGTGAGGAAAAGTGCTTTGTAAACCTTGACTATGTGTTATTATTGTTATTAATCAGTGATCTGGGAAAGCCCATAACTTGGGTCATAGTTCTGGAGCTGGAAAGGACCTCAGAGGCCATCTGGGCCAACCCTTCATTTTTATAAAGGAGGAAACTAAGGCTCAGAGGAGGAAAGGAATTTCACTCTAATAGTTTAGTCACAAAACCAGGATTTAATTGCTGCTCATGGGACTCCAGACTCAGAGCTCTGTCCACTCCTCCATCAAGCACCAACCACAACAGAATCTAACAGGCTTTCACTGTATTTATTCAGCCAAGACTTAGTAGTAAGTGTCCAGCACTGCTAAGTGCCAGGAATGCCAAGAAAGGCAAAAAAAACAGTCCCTGCCCTCAGGGAGTTTACAGTCTAATGGGGGACACAAAGATGTATGCAATAAATAATACGAGATACATACAGAGTAGGGCAGCTAGGTGGTGTAGTGGATAGAACACCAGCCAAGGAGTTAGGACCTGAGTTCAAATCCAGCCTCAGACACTTGACACTTACTGGCTGTGTCACCCTGGGCAAGTCACTTAACCCTGATTATCTTGCCAAAAAAAGATTCATATAGAGTAAAAGGAAGGTAATTTTAGAGGCCTTGTATTTATTTTATCTAGGCTCTTTAGAATATCTAACACCCTAATTCCTAGATATCTAAGTAGTTTAGGGGAAAGCCAGGGAATCCAAAAATCCTGAGTCACTTCTGACTGGTCTTTAGACACAATAGCCCACTAGGAAGAACACGCCATTAGGGGTAGGAAAGACAGATCTTGGAGCATTATACTACTAAAAAATGTGGGAGAGAGCTGAATGGAACTTTGAGTTTCCTGTTTATCAATACCCTGCGGACTGAGCCAGCTGTCTCTTCCTAGACCTTAGGCCCCCCTCAGGCTGGGATCCCAGCCCTCCAATGGTAGAAACATGGAAGCTTCTCTTCATACCCAAGCTCCCACAGTCCCAGGAGATGCCAGCCTCCAATTAGGAGCAGAGAAGCCAGCTGTGCAGACTTCAGGCCTATTTGAATTCAGACAGAGACCACTTTACTGAGAAGGAAGCAATTAGGCTGCCCTGGGGTCACAGAAGGTTCCCTGGCAGGCTAGCTGGGGTGTGCTGGAGCCCCACAAGCCCTCTCTCAAAGAACAGTGACTGAATTGCAATGGCTCAGAGAAGGTCCAGCCCACACCATCTATACACAGCAGGAGATGGCTGATGGGGGAGAGATACCCTGTCCTTTATCAAAGTTCTTTGGGGGCAGGAATAGGGGAAGCTTCCTCGGAGAAAGTGTGCCGAAAATCCTCCAAAGTATAGGCAGGTTGGGGGCTTCTGGGCATAGCTGGCATTAGGTCACACATCCCAGGGTCAGCTGAGACCAACATACCTTTGAGAAATCCCAAAGAACTCCCCAAAATAAATGGCTGTTCTGGAAATTGGAGATGAAATCCCGGGGCCCATCTCTGCCACTAATGAGCTCTGTGACCTCAAGCAGAAATAATCCTAAGAATAATTTATATTCCTGTAGCGCTTTGATGTTGGCAAAGCGTTTTACAACCATTATCTCATTAGATGCTCATAAAAAGGCCATTTGGAACAGTGGAAAGAAAGCCAGACCTGGGTCCAAGCTAGACCTGCTCTTCTTCCATAAGACCCTTCCTGGGTCTCACTTTGTTAGCTCAGTTGATCCTCACAACCACCCTGTGAGGTAAGTGATGCTATTTCCCCCATTTTACAGTTGGGGAAACTGAGCCTGGGAGAGGTTTAGTGATTTATTGGAGGCCATTCAGCTACTCCTTGCTGACCTCCGTGTCTGAAGCAGGATTTGAACTCAGGGCAAGATTTGAAGCCAGACCTTGAGGAATTAACTCCCATTCTCTGGGCCTTAATCTCTCCTTCAGTGCTTCTTACACTGTGGGTCCCAACCCTATATTGGGGAAGGGGGGGGGGGGGGTCATGACCCACAGTTTAAGAAGCTCTGTGAGTAGAAAAAGTTTAAAAAGTCCTGTCCTATATAGTGAGAAGAGTGGGATAAGATGGTCTCTGGGATTCCTTCCAGCTCTGAAATACCACAATTCTAACCCAACAGAGGGAATCCCACTGCTTATCTCTTCAGACTCTATAGGAAGGCCCACAATCCCCTTACACCTATCCCTGCTGTCCACTTGCTCAGCTGAAGAAAAGTCAGGACACAAAAGCCCAATCCCGTCTGGGCCAGAAAGCTTCCAATCTGCCTACACATTGGAGGATGTTCAGCATTCCACAAGGAAGCTTGCTTTCCCAATCAGACATCTCCTGCATCACCTGTTTAACATCTATGTCTAGGGAGTCATGTTCATTCCAGGATCCTTGGCTCTCTGGGTAACTTCTGGCTGCCTCAGCAGCCAAGAGGATGCAGGAAAGCCTGGCCTGGTCCAATTGCCCAGCATCTGCCCCCACTCTGGGAACAGTCAAGGAAATGGATCACCACCTCCACCCCCATCTAAGTCATCAGTACTCTCCTCCTTAGGAGCCAAGAAGATGACAAGGGCCTCATTATTCCTTAGATCTTTAGAGCAAGCTAGGTGGCACAGTGGATAGAGCACTGAGCCCAGAGTCTGGAAAACCTGAGTTCAAATCCTGCTTCTGACATTTACTACCTGTGTGACCCTTGACAAGCCCCTTACCCTTTTTCAGCCTCTGTTTCCTCAACTCTAAAATGAGGGTGATAATAATAACACCTGCTGTTCAGGGATGTTGTGAGGATCAAATTGGATAATGTTTGTAAAAGTCCTTAGCACAGTGCCTGGCACTTAGAAGGTGGTGTATGAAAGCTAGCTGTTGTTATTGAGGAAATGATAAACATGAGAATGGTGTCCAAAGAAAGCCCTTGCTGCTGAAACCATAGAAGGGGAGCTGGGGACTGGAACTGTGAATTCATTGATAGAAGAAATTTGATCTATCAATGTAGGTTGGCATCTTCCCTTGCCTAGAGCACAGACATGTTAAGTGACCTGCCTAGAGTTTATCAGCCAGGATTACCCTCCACTCCAAGGTGTTAGGAGCATACTAGTGTGTAAATAAAATAGGTGACAGGGAAAAGACAGTGCTAAATAACCAAGCCTAGAACCGAGAGACTTTGGGAAGGGAAAGAACAATGTCATCAGATAGAGGATAGAGAAGGAACAAAGTGACTAAAAATATTGCCGGTTGGGGGGGTGGGGGGGGGGGTGGGGAATGAAACCAATTAGAAAAGAAAGAGCAGACAGCACTAAACAGCCTGGCGTCCAGGACCATGGGAGCAGTCTGCCTTGTGTCCAGATCACATCCAGAGCCCTTTGTTCAATTCTTAGTTCCACATTTTGAGGAAAGACATTGATAGGCTGGAGAGCAATCAGAAAGGTAAGAGGCCCCTAAGTACCTGTCAATTTCTAAATTTAGAGAAGAGACCTCAGAGACTACTTGATCTAGCCGCATCTTTATAGAGCTGTTAGCTTAGGGGCCTTAGAGCTACTAGCTGGCTTGCCCAAGATCACACTGGATGCCTTGTTGAAGAAAATGGAAGCCTGGAGAAGTGAATACTGGAGGAAGTGATAGCTGTCCTCAAGGTCTTCCCATGGAAAAAGGATTAGCTTTGATCTGCTTGACCCCAGAAGTCAGAATTAGTAGGGATGGCTGAAAGTTAAAAAGAGGCAGCTATAGGCTCAGGGAACAGAAGTACATCCAAACCATGAAAGCTTTCCAAAAGTAGAGGGTACAGCCTTAGGAGGTCATGGATCCCTCTCAACAGAGGGCATAAAGCAAAGAGTGGGCTGCCACTCCATTTGTTGAGTAGGGTTCAAAGCAAAGAAGATTCTTGTCCAAGTGTGGGTTGGGCTGGTTGTTTCTGAGGTCCTTTAGGACTTAGATTTGCTTTGAAAAAAATAGTGAAGTCAGAGGACAAAATAATAAGAGTGGGAAGATACTGGAATGGCCCATGGCAAGGTCTGAGATTTTCAGTCAGAGAACAAGACCCTACCTCCACTTGTGATTTGGGTAGATTAATAGAATTTATTGAGCTAGAAAAGAATTTAGACTAGAGTAGGTGAAAACTGGTAGAAATTTTATTTAGAACAGAAAATTTGAGAGTTGGAGGGAACCATAGAACACAGAATGTCAAAACTGAGAGTTCCTTTAGAACATAGAATGTCAGAACTGGGAGGGACCTTAGAACACAGAATGTTAGAGTTGGGAGAGAACTTAGAACATATAAAATCAAGGTTGGCAGGGGCCTCAGAAGCCCCTCAATATAGAAGGGGAAAAAAATTGAGACATAGCCAAGAACAGTGACATACTCAAAGGCCATTTCCATGATGAATACATACCCAGTACAGTGTTCAGTACCACACTGCTCTACTACCTAGGCTGAAGATAGCAATGTCTACACCCAGAAGGCATGGAATGTAGGGACTCAGAGACTCAGGAGGGGATCTTAGGGACATTCAGTGGTTGCACAGTAGTGCAAGCATTGCATGCCATCCTGGATTTGGAGTACTCAGATCATAGAATTATATATTTAGATCTGGAAAGGACCTCAGAGGGAGAGGAAAGTGATGTGGCCTTGGTCACAGAGGTGGCAAGTGGCTGAGCTAGGATTCAAACCCAGATCCTCTGATGCCAGATTCAGTCAAGTTCTTTCCACCAAGCCACACTGTTTCTCAGTGGGCTTGTACCCTGGACCACAGAGGTCACTGAAAACTCTGACCCCAGCCCACCAGTAAACTGAGATTTTCTGAGGGGACCATCTTAGGTAAGTAAGGAGGGAGGCAGGTCTTGTTTTCTGCTGCCAGAGACCAGAATCTGACTTCCAAGGCAGGTAATTTCCTATTGTCCTCATTCATTGTTCCCATCCAATCCAGGGCTTTTGTCCTATGTCATTCCCCAGGAAATTGGAATGAAATTGATGGACCTGAGAATCCCAGCATTAGTTAGAAGGGACTTCTGAGGCCATCTAGTACAATCTCTAGCTAAAAAGGGACACCATCTCCAAGCTAGGTACATGGACAACCTTCCATGCTGCAACTATCTATGCCACAAAGAGCCCTGAATTTAGAGTCAGAAGACCTGGGTTCAGATCTGAGCTCTTCTGTTTCCTCACTCTGTGATACTGGACAGGGCATTAAAAAAATAACCTCCGTGCCTCAGTTTCCTCATCTGTAAAATGAGAATAATATTTCTACCATGTATATTACTTTTTTGCAATAATGCCCCTGATGTGACATCAGCTTAAATAACTTGGAGTATCTGTGCTAACTCTGTTGTCCAAAGTTACAAAAATGCATTTTTCCCCCTTATCAGATGAGAAACTCAAGTTAACTTCTCTGATATCCATCATATAGCCAGACAACCTGGGTTTACATTCTAGATCAGGCCCTCTTCCCACTGAGCCTCTCTGTCTCATTTTGGTTCCTACAGCTAGGAGACATCCTCATCTACTAAACTGAAGGCAACATGGTACCATGGGAAGAGTTTTGGCCTTGGAATCAGAAGATCTGAGTTCAAATCTTACCTCTGATGATTACTGACTGGGTGACCTTCAACAAGTCATTGTTACCTCTGAGGTCTCAGTTTCTTCATCTGTAAAATGAGAAGGGTGAACTAGATGGTCTGTGAGGCTCCTTCTTCATCTATGGTCTTATAAACTCCTACAATCTTGTCAATTCAGTCTTGCTCAGTCCGGCCCCAGAGCCAAAGGCTCATTTCTTATTGACCTCACTCATTGTTCCCACCTGTTCCAGGGCTTTTGTGCTGGACTGGCCCTCAGGAAACTTGGAGTGAGGCAGAAGGGCCTTAGAATCTCAAAATTAGTTAGAAGGACTTCTCCAATCTCTAGAAGAAAAGGGATACCCTCTACACATCTACAACACGGAAAAGGGTGGCTGTAATGAAAGAGGGAGACATTACCTGGACTCTTTATAATGCCTTAAACTTTCTTAAGCATTTCAGAATCTGTTATTGTGTACAGACTTCCAGGTACCACAGGCCCCATGGGTCAGCCTTGAGCCCAGGCAGCCCCAGCCAAGCAAGCCCCTTTTGTGAGATTGGTGAGGTGTCTGAGCTCCATACAAGAAAAGATAGAGCTGCTGTGATCAAACCATGTAGCATTTACCAAATGGTAAACCCACTCAACCCATCAGCAGGCAGGCTGGCAGGACAATAGGCAGCTTAAAACTGGAGACAGCATTTCACAGGCAAGGGGATATGGACTGGGGCTGAGACCTAGAGAGCCAGAGTCATCGAGAAGTGGGCAGAGATATGGAAGCAGAAAATTAGAGAAGGGAAGAGGGAGGGAGAGATACAGAGAGGATAGGCAGGGAGAGACAGAACTAGAGAAAAGTAGGCAGAGAGACACATAGAAACAAAGATAGCCAGAGAGAAACAGAATCAGAAACAATGTAAGCTCTTTATAAGTATTTGTATACTCAGCACCTTGGAGAGTACTCAACACATACTAGGTGCTTAACAAAAATGATTACAAATTGACTAACTGATTGTGGTGGGTAGGCATAGAGACACAGAATAAACAAAGCTAAACAGAGAGACACACATAGATGGAGAGACAGAGAAACAGGCAAGAAAGGTTCACACAGAGACAGACAGATGGAGGGCTTGAGAAGAAGCCCACAGACAGACACCGAGGCAGAGACACAGAGAGAGAGGTGTAAAAAGACACTCAGGGCCAGACTCACAGACACAGAGACACATAGAGGGACAGAGACAGAGACAGAGAGGCAGAGAAGGAGACACACATGTACATGGTCAAAGAAAGGAAGACAGAGGCACAAAGAGAAAGGAAGGAATGCAATTATAGACAGACAGAGAGACAAAAGAGACATACAGAAAATCAGATATGGAAAGAGACATGTAGAAACAGAGAAGAAGATAGAATAGGCAATCTATCAAGTATTTATTAAATGTCTACTATGTGCCAGGCACTGTTACATGCCATAGAGAGAAAGATAAAAGAAAAGCTGTCTTCGACCTTAAGGGGCTTACATTCTATCAGGACAACCCAGAAAGAGACAGAGACAGACAGACAGAAAGAGAGAAGGAGAAAGGAGACAGAGGGGAAGAAAGAGACAGAGACAGAGACAAAAACAGAGCAGGAGATGGAGGGGAGAAAGAGAGAAGGGGAAAGAGAGAGAGGGAGGGGGGAGAGAGAGAGGGAGGAAGGAGGAGGAAGAAGAGGAACAGGAAAGGAAGGGGAAGGAGAGAGGGAGGGGAAAGAGAGAGAGAGGGAGGGAGAGAAGAAGGGAGGAGGAAGAGGAGGAGGAGGAGGGAGAGAGGGAGAGAAGAGCAAGATACAATGAGCCAGACATAGACAGATAGACATACACAAACACATAGAAATTGGAGTCATGGAATAGAGAAGAAACAGATGAAAGGTAGGATGGTTTATTTACATCAAGGGCATGGAGAATGTTGGTTGCTGAGGCCCTTTCTGGCTCTAACTCTATGAGCTTATGACACACACACCCCAGGCCTCAGTTTCCTCATCTGTAAAATGAGATGGTTGGACCAGATCACCTCTGAGGCCCCCGACAGTTCTAAATCTATGATTTCCAACCCTTTTCCCAGAGCACTCAACCCAGTAGATTCTGTCTTCTCTAAAATGGGGCTCTAGCACCTCCCCAAGAAGGAAGAGGTCAGCAGGGGGCCCCAGGAAACCTAAATAATATCCTGGGGAAAACCATAGGCATAGGTGGGGGTAAGGGGAGAAAGCAGGAAAAAGAGGGGCTGAGAAAGAGAAACCATGTGTGGGGTGATGAGGGCAATAGAAAGGGGCACCTTAGTGGGGAGGCATAAGGGAAGTCTCCAGGAATCTCTCCATGGATCCGTTGGTAATGCCCATGCCTTAGGTTCCCCATCTCTGTGCTAGGACATTCTAAATGTCTCTGCTTTTCCCAGAAGCCTGATGGGTGAGGAAATGGGAGCTGCAGTGCTCTGAGACCCCAAAAACTCTGAATAAAGGCTTAGCATCCTGGGGAGGTACTAAAACTCCATTCTAGAGAATTGGGCCAAACAGTTTCCAAAGATATCACTTAGGGAGCTGCACATCAGGGATCATTTCAAATATGAGGAAAGTGAGCCCCAGAGAGGTAAAAGGATGATAGATTTAGATCTGGACAGAGTCTCAAAGGTCATTCTAGTCCAACTCCCTGGTTTTACAGATGAGGAAACTGATGGCCAGAGAAATGAAGTGCTCTGTCCAAGGTCACAGAGGCACTAATGGCGGAGCTGGGATTGGCACTCATCAGCTTATCGCTGGTCCACAAAAGCCTTTGGTATTGGGGCTGGTGCATAGTGGGAGGGCTGCCTGCCTCTGACCTAGGGGTCCTCCAGCAGCTGGGGATTGGAGGGAAGAAGCAAGAGGAAATGAAAAGGGAATGACAGGGCAGAGTGAGAGGAAAGGTCAGGAAAGGCTCAGAGAAAAGTCTTGACCACCCCCTCCCTACTACACAGCTCAGAGACCTAAATCCAGACAGAACATCTATTACAGAAAGTGACTGTAGATCATTTCAAGTGTCCTGCCAAGGCTATACTCCTGGGAGCACCGAATGGAGCTCAGCAAAGACTGTGAGAGAGCAGCCGTAGCACAAAACCCCGCAGCCTTAAGAGCTCCACAGCTACGGGGACAGCTTGCTACGGCAATACCGAGCCTTCGCCTCTCCCAGGCCTAGCTGTCTCCTTCCCTGTGAGTGCCCCATGCTCTGCCCTCTCTAGATCCCACAACACCCACACCCTGAGCTAAGGAAGAACAGCTCCACCCTCTGAGGCTGACACTGGCAAGATCTAGCTCTCTATGACCTTAGACAGTCACTTCTCCTCTGTGGGGTTCGGTTTCCTCAGTTCTAATAGCCTGTCAGTAGGAATGGCTAACATGTATATAGTACTTCAGAGTTTACAAAGTGCTGTATCTTCTTATTCTCCCAACACCCAGGGAGGGAAGTGCTATCTATTGTTCTCTTCATCTTGCAGGTGAGGAAATTGAGGCAGACAAAGGGCAAGTGACTTGTACAGAGTCATTCAGTAAGTAAATATCTGAGGCCACATTTGAACTCAGCTCTTCCTGACTCCTATCTACTGTGTCACCTCACTGCCTCAGCAATGTTCTAACAGTCTAGGTTCCAAGATCTCTCTCAGTGCTAACATTTTATGTTCTAACTTTCTATGCTCTGATGTCTCTAACAGTTGTGATATTTTATCTCCTTAAGTCATAGAATCGTAGAATTTGAGAGTTGGAAGGGAACTCCATGACCATCTAGTCCATCCCATACACAAAAAGATTCCTCCCAGCTCTGATACTCCATGTCCCTCTGATATTGCATGTTCTACAGCCCCTCCCAGCTCTGACATTCCCTGCTCTAAGGGCCCTCCCAGCTCTGACATCCTGTATTCTAAGGGCCCTCCCAGCTCTGATATCCTGTGTTCTAAAGGTCCTCTCAGCTCTGACATTCTGTTCTAAGGTCTCTCCCCAGCTCTGACATCCTGTGTCCTAAAGATCCTTTCAGACTTGATACTCTCTATTCTAAGGGCTCTCCAGACTCTGATATACTCTGTTCTAAGAACACTCCCATCTCTAACACTCTGTGTTCCAAGACTTCTTATAGCTCTGATGTTCTATGTTCTAAAAGCCCTCCCAGCTCCCACATTCTGTGTTCTAAGGCCTCTCCCAGCTCTGACATTCTATGTTCTAAGGTTCCTCCTAGCTCTGACATTCTGTATTCTAAGGCTCCTCCCAGCTCTGACATTCTCTGTTCTAAGGTCTCTCCCAGCTCTGACATCCTATGTCCTAAAGGCCCTTTCAGACTTGATATTCTCTGTTCTAAGGGCCCTCCCAGCTCTGATATACTCTATTCTAAGAACACTCCCAACTCTAACACTCTTTGTTCTAAGACTACTTCCAGCTCTGACATTCTATGTTCTAAGGCCCCTCTCAGCTCCCACATTCTGTGTTCTAAGGGTCTTCCCTGCTTTGACATTCTATTTTCAAAGGCCTACTTCCTGTTTATCCCTCTCCATTTCCAAGATGTCTTTAGGACCAAAGAAACCTCTCTCACAAGCTTTTTTCATTGTCCCACAAAAATGATAACCCTCTAGGTTGAGGAAGTTGAAGACTCAGCTTCCAGAGGATCTGGAGGTCCTGCCACCATGAGTCAGAGAAGGGGCAGAATCCTAAGATGCTGCCCCTCCCCCTCTCCCATCTTTCCCAAGGCCCACAGCTGTCTCAAGATGCAGGTGCAGGTTAAATAGGTCTTTGAAGAAACTGCCCAGGACCCCATCTCCTTCTTCCAAGGGGCTGACTGGGCACTGGAGCACAGAAAAACAACCCAACACAATACGGTTCGAAGGTCTCTCATCCTTGCCCCTCGTCATTGTGTGAGTTCATGTGTAAGAATGGCAGGAGGCAGAAGCTTCTATCTCCGGGGAGACATCAATTCTACCCCAACTCCTGCTCTAAATAAGAGGGCTCAAAGCAATCATCTCCCTCTGATCTCAGCTTTCTGTGTCTTCCACTACATCACCCAGGGCATCATCCTGAACCTGACATGGTTAGCTCTGCTTTTGATTGGAAACATCTCTGAGAATTTCACCTTTAATCTTACTTCTCCTTTTGGCCTCCTCCCTTCAAAAGAGGTAAAGGTCAACCATTGGCATTTTTTTAAAATCAATCAGCAATGGAGAAACTGAAGCCTAAAGAGATGATGTGATAATAATCTTTTTTTTTTTTTTTTTGCTAGACCTAGGATTTCATTGATTTAAGGAGTTCTCTTGACCAATACGGCCCAGTGCCTCCTCTGTCATTTTAGGGTCTCAGAGAGTTGTCTGGGGCATTGAGTTAAATGATTTGCCCAGGGTCACACAACTGGGATGTCTCAAGATGAAGGACCAGAATCCAGATTTGCTTGATTTAAAGGCCAGTTTTCTCTCTACTATATTATATTACTCTCTACTATATATTATTACTCTCTACTACTATTGAGAGTAATTCTTGTTATTTTTGAGAGC
>CM053588.1:48871406-48991837 GCA_028646515.1 Pseudochirops corinnae
CTTCCTTCCTTCCTTCCTTCCTTTCTTCCTTCCTTCCTTCCTTCCTTCCATGCTACAGGCACTATTAACCTCATTTTGCAGATGAGAAAAATGAAGTTCAGAGATGTAGTATAACTAATTCATGATCACATAGCTCACAAGTATCAGAAGTAGGATTCTAAACCCTGTCTTTTCTGAATCCAAGTCCTGTGCTGAACCACATGGCTCTTACCTGATTTTGCACATGACTCTGTGGTGGGCCCAGGTCTAGAAATAGTTTTCCAGAAAGTCAAGACTGGGTTCAGGAGGACTTCTCCATTAAATATGTTCCCAAGCCTTGAATAGTGACCCTAATCCCTCATCTCCTGGACACTGAAAATGTAAGACCTATATTCTCCATGTACCACACCTCCTCCCATTACTCAGTTTGTGGACCAAGAATCAAGTCAATGTGGACTATTCAGGATTTGGTCGGAGCCAGGGTAAGCCAGGCAGCAGCTCCTCCTAGACATGACCACTCCCTTCTCTCCCCCTCCCCCAGACACTTACCAGATATATGACTTTGGTCAGGCCACTAACCTGAATTGGAAAGGCCCTTGGACACTTATTTAGTCTAGCCTTTATTCAACCCATATTCAAACAAAAATCTCCTCTATAACACATATCCAAAGTAATTATTTTACCTCTGTGCCTCAGTTTCTCTGACTATAAAATGAGGTCATATACATAAAGCATTTTGTAAACCTTAGAACACCATGTAAATGCCAGCTAAGGTTGCCATTGTTATTTTTGTCTATGGCAGGCTTTCTTGACTATTTTGGTGTCACAGACTCCTTGACTGTCTGGTGGAGCCTATGGGCTCCTGGGAATAGTGTTTTTTTAATGCATAAAATAAAATACATACTATTACAAAAGGAACCAATTTTACCAATATAGTTAACAAAGTATCAACAACAAATTCCCAGACCCCAGGCTAAGAATCCTCTACTAGAGGAAGAAGGGTTGACTCCTCCAACCTTGGTCTGCTACTTGGAACACTCTGTCACACTATTTCCAGCATGAAGATGCTTAATTGCTTTCCCCTGAATAAAGCATATATGTATCTTTGGAGAACTAAATTGACTTTGGAAGCTGCACAGATGATCCCTTCATTCCTCGTTTGGAGGTGCCCGGGTTTTGGGCGAAGGAGGATGGATGCGCCCCTGAAGTATAAGGGTCAGGGAAATGATATGCCCATAACCCTGTGTCACTATCTCCTTGACAGTGATCTGAACCCAGGTTCTTCTGACTCCAAATTCAGCTTGGTTCCTGTCTACAAACAGGATGTCAGCAATGATAAAGAAGAAAACAAAATCACTTCTCAATTCAGAGATGCATAGGATTTAGAATTGGAAGAAATGTTAGAGATCCTTTGGTTCAATCCCCCTAATAAGAGAGTATATTAACATATGTATGTGTGTATATATGCATATATAACTTAAACATTATATTGCATATAATTTTATATCTTACATGCAATTATATCCTATATATTTAAATATTATATATTATTTAAATATAAAGATAAATGAGCATTTTAGAATAATTATGTAATAGGGGCAGGTAGATGGTATAGTGGATAGAGTGAGCCTGAATTCAAATACTAGTTGTAAGACCTTGGGCATGTCACTTCACCCTGTTTGCCTCAGTTTCCTCATCTGTAAAATGAGCTGGAGAAGGAAATGGCAAATCACTGAAATATCTGTGCCAAGAAAACCCAAAATGGGGTCATGGAGAGTCAAATATGAGTAAAAAACAACTGGACAAGAACAAATAATGTAATAATATTAGGTACCATCATTCTATATAATAGCATAGATTGTTATAATATCTGATAATAGTACAGTTAGGGAAAATGAGGCCCAGAGAGGGAAGTGAGGATGAGTAAGTAGGAGAATGGGATTAAAACAGAGATCCTCTGACTGAGCCCAATGTTCTTCTCACTATTCTTTCCATGTGTATTGGCCCCCAGCGTACTTCTCCCTACCACCCACCCTCCCTCTGTCTGTTGGTACAGCCTCAGAAAATATGAACTCATTTTAACACAAGCCTGAGCCAAACATAATTAGGAAAGTAAATCTGTTGTTAAAAAAAATCGCATCATGCCCCCAAAGCCAAATAGAAATTATTTTTTACTACCCACTATGTTGCATTATCCAAACATTGCTCTCTTTCAAGGAAAATTAAGAACAGACATACATAAATATATGTGTGCCCAACTAAATGCTAATTACTCAGCCTTGTAAGGGATTACTTTATCCCTTAGACCCACCTTCTCTCCCCTAAGAAGTACCCTGGGGGTTATAGTAAGATAGATCAGCCTATTTCATTGCTCATTCAAGGCATAAATTGCTGTTTGCCTAAGCAGGTGGTTATTTGCAAAGCTGATTTTACTGATGACAGCCAACAATGCCATTTAATTCAGTTCAGCATTTTACTAAGCACCTACTGTGTACAAGCACTGTGAACTTAGAATTCTAGAGTGTCAGAGCTGGCAGGGCTCTAGGAACATGGACATGGACAGTCAGAGCTGGGAGGGAACTTAGAACCTAGAATATGAAAGCTGGGAGACGCTATAGAACATAAAATGATAGAGTTAGAAAGGAACTGAAAACATGAAATGTCAGGGCTGAGAGACTTTAGGATGATAAATGTCAAAACTGAGAGAGCCCTTAGAACACAGGATGTCAGAGCTGGGAGGGCCCTTAGAACATGAAATGGCAGAGCTAGGAGGGCCCTTAGAACACAGAATGGCAGAGCTGGGAGGACCCTTAGAACACAGGATGTCAGAGCTGGGAGGGCCCTTAGAACACAGGATGGCAGAGCTGGGAGGGCCCTTAGAACATGAAATGGCAGAGCTAGGAGGGCCCTTAGAACACAGAATGGCAGAGCTGGGAGGGCCCTTAGAAATCACCAACCACATTATTTCCGGGATTAGGAAACTAGAAATCATCCTGTAATATGACTGGTGTCTATAAAACCACAAATGGTATCTATAAGCAGCATGCTTCTTTCTCATCAATCACAGAATACTAGAATAAGGGGTAGCTTAGGGTGGTTAGGTTTTGTTTTGTTTGTTTTCTTCTGGAGATTGTGTGTCCCTGTGTCTCCCAGGCTCACAATGCAGCTGCCTCTGATCCGCCTGCACTTCTGATCAGCTCAGAAGCTCTGACCCAGGCCAACCACTCTTTCTCAGGCAGCCTGGTGCTCTCCCCCCACCCCTACTCCCAGGAGCCCTGATTTGAAACAAATAAAAGGAGACCATGCTTCATAAAGTTGATACAAGTTTATGAAACCATTGTCCCAACATATAATGCAGGCTGGAGATATTAATTGGTTTCAGAAGGGTTTGGATCAATTCTTATACAACATTCTGTAACAAATTACTCAGGGAAGCTGGAATGTTTGGGGAGGCATTTCTTTGAAAGCTAACATCTTGAAGCACCAACCATAAATCTCCCTCAGAATACTCATTGATGTCACTCATTGTCACAAACAAAATCCTCTACTTGGCCAGGCGGACCTGTGATTGGATGAGAAACATTGCAATTCCAGTATTTCTCTACTTTCCAGAACTTAGCACAGTGCCCAGTATGTGACTGGTATTTAATAAATGTCTATTGATTGATGGATCCTCAGTAACCCAATAATAATTTTAACATCCAGATTACAATTCTAGTGCTGGGATGAGGGGGAGAGAGACCTCCACACTACAAACCACCCAGCTCCAACCCAAGGCCCTTGCTTAGCCAAAAAGAAACAAGAGATACACGGGTCAAGGAACGTGACTAGGTCTTTGCTCCAGAACAGAAAGTTTGGTTTAGTACAGAGGTTCTCAACCTGTGGTTCACGACCCCTTTGGGGGTCGCCTAAGATCATTGGAAAACACATATTTCCAATGGTCTTAGGAACCAAGACTTGGCTCCTCTATCTGTCTCCAGGCGGGTCTGCCCACATGCAGATACGCCCACATATGAGTATTAAAGGGTCACAGCATTAGGAAGGTTGAGAACCACTGATTTAGTAGAAAGAATGTTAGGTTTGGAGTCAGTGGACCTGGGTTCAAATCTTGACTCAGATACTTATTAGCTATGTGACTTTGGGCAAAACACTTGACTTCTCAGGGTTTCCTTATCTGGAAAATGAAAGAGACAAGATGACCTCTAAGGTCTCTTCCAAGTCTAATTCTCTGCTTGTATCTGGGTAAAGAACACTCTGGTGAGCACTGGCAGATAAATGTAAAGCCAGCCTTTGTTTTGTAAGGCTCCCAGTGTGGTAGATGGGAATGTTTGGGAGTGATCGGTCAGGTGAGACTCTACAAGAAGGGGCTGGCTCTTAACCTTTCCTGGCATGTCCTGGACCCCCTTGGGCAGTGTCTGCTGAAGCCTCTAGACACCTTCTCAGAATAATGTTTTGAAATGCATAAAGTAAAATACATAGGATTATAAAGGAAGCCAAATATATTTAAATATAGTTATATTTACATATATGTATGCATATATATATATATATTGAGAGAGAAAGAGAGAGAGGAGGGAAAGAGGAAAGAGAAAGAGAAGAGAGGAAAGAGAAATTTTCTGAAATCTGCCTTCTAAAACAAAAAAAAGTATTTAAGAGAGAAGAAAGAGGAGAGGAGACAGACAGACAGACCAACAGACAGAGAGACAGAGAGAGAGAGCCCAGATCCTAGGTTCAGAATTTCTGCACTAGCTTGGTATAGGGGTCTGGCATTCCTTCCTTTGCCTTAGTGTGTTCTGTGTGGCCTGGCTGCTGATCTTTGACAGACTTGGTCAGGATCGTGGCATGTCTGTGTTCCCTCAGCTATCTACACACAAGTTCCAGATTTAGGTCCAGTGCTGCTCAAGAGGACAGATACACAGAGTATATCAAAGAAGGCTTCAAGTAATAATGACGTATCTTACTGCTTTGGACCAAAATCATCTGTCCTTTTATAATTGCCCTGTTTTTCACAGAACCTCAGAACATACCCATTGGTGGACACTGTAAAATGACATGAACAGCTCATAGATGTGAGACATGCAAATGAGTATTGCAATCTATCTGCACAGTAGACCTGCAGGGGAAAAGATCTTGTGATTAGACAAATCTCCCAATACCTCTGTGCAGTAAACTGCAGGGAACCCATATGTAAGCCCAGTTGGG
The DNA here is from genome assembly GCA_028646515.1 of Pseudochirops corinnae. Taxonomy (NCBI): domain Eukaryota; kingdom Metazoa; phylum Chordata; class Mammalia; order Diprotodontia; family Pseudocheiridae; genus Pseudochirops; species Pseudochirops corinnae. The sequence continues at coordinate 48,876,588 of CM053588.1, forward strand.
AAGCTGGTGGAGCAACTGGGACTCTGTCCCTGGGTGTCAAAATTGTGCTGATGGTACTTATACTTCTTCAGTAGACAGAAACAACCAAGTTTAGTACCTAATTAGCTGGAATAATCGGGGCAGCTAGGAGGCACAGTGCGTAGAACACCAGGCCTGAAGTCAGGAAGACCTGAGTTCAAATCCAGCCTCGGACACTTACTAGTATGACACTGGGCAAGTCACTGAACCCTGTTTGCCTCAGTTTCCTCATCTGTAAAATGAACTGGAGAAGAAAATGGAAATAACAAGCCACTCTAGTATCTTTGCCAAAAAAACCTCAAATGGGGTCACAAACAGTATGACATGATTAAAATGACTGAACAATAACAAAAGCTGGAATAATTAGCTAAATTTAGGAAGCTATTCATTGTCTCACATTCTATGTTCTAAAGTCTCAGTTCTGACATTTTTTCCCCTCTGGTTCCTCCCCCTCCCATCTCAAGTAATCTGTTTGCAGCCCAAGTACCAGACTAACTTTGCTGTGTCCTGATATCTCTGTCTCCCACTCCTTCACTGAAGATGCTTTTTTAAAAAGCTGATTTGAGTGTACATCTCATCCTATATTCTGTGAAGCCTGCCCTGGGCATGAAAAATGCTAGTTATAGCTCTGGCAGCAGCTGATCTCCTCAACCTGGCCAGTTTTGCTTCCCAGGTCAACATCCTGCATTTGTGCCCCCTGCCACACGGGTCCAGAATAGGATTATATTCCCAACAAAAATACTTCTACAAAGACCTTTCTCATTCTTCTTGGGAAATTTCAATCCAGATCCATCTACCTGTGTGGAGAGATGCTGTAAGAAAACACATTATGAAATGGGGATCACCCAGGAGTGATGATCTCCTTGGCCTCCTGGAGCGGGGGCAATAGTATGTGGAGGATGGAGCCAGCTGGACATGGGGAGGAAAGGAGAGCATATACATATGCTGCACCTGAAATCCAAGTTACTTGTGATAACTTGTGGTGGTCAGATATTGGAGTCAATGAGCAAGGAGTCTGTAGCAGTACCCGGGTTCAGAGACTTTTATGACCTGCTTCTTAGGACCACATTTATAACACAATATGATAATATTTTCCAAGCATGTCAGAAAGGCAGAAAGTGCTTAATAAACACTTGTTAATTGATTGATTTAGCATCCAAGCTCTAAAATGGGAACATTTTCCTAGAATTTTGAAGAAGAAAAGAAAAGAAGGAAGGAAGGAAGGAAGGAAGGAAGGAAGGAAGGAAGGAAGGAAGGAAGGAAAGAAGGAAGGAAGGAAGGAAGGAAGGGAAGAAGGAAGGACGGACGGACTTAATGTAGGTTGTTTAACTGATGGGATTAAGGAATCAAGAACTAGATCCAGTTTTCTTCTCTGACATACACTGCGTGTGTGAGCCTGGGCAAGGTTCTTAACCTCTCAGTGTCCTAGGCCAGAAGTATCCAAAACATGACCCTCCAGCCTGGCCCTTCTGTACTCTGGAGAGAAACCTGAACCAGATTAAAATATCATTGGGAAATATTTAGAAAAATAAATAAAATACCATAGAATGTAGATAATGTTAATATGTGATTTTCTAAGTTAACATGTGGTCCCTAGGGATCATACTGGCTCTCATTTCTATATGAGTTTGGCACAAGTTACAGAGAAGGTACGGTTAACAGAGAAAATTTTCTAACTGAGAATGCCTTGCACCAAAGAAATCCTAGGTCTGGACCCCTTCCCCCAAAAAATAGCTCTGAAAAATGGGTACATAGTCTGTATGTATAAATGCAGTATATGTTCTGGGAATCTCTGAGTACATATTAGCAGAATCTGAAATTTAATGCTCCTAGAGAAGAAGCTATGAACTGGAGTGAAATGCAAATTGCTTATATAAACGAGGGATTCTCCTCACATACCCCATAATCCTTAATCTTACCTCCTTCCCTCTGTGTGTTGCCTTCACCATTAAATTGTCAGCTCCTTAGGAATTATACTGAGGGGGAGGGGGCAGAACATTGTTGCAGGTTTTAGTGGTGAAGGGGTCTGACTTTTCTTTCTATCCTCAGCCCTTAACACAGCGCCTGACACATAGTAGGCTTTTAATAAATGGTAGTTGACTGACATGGCCCTTGACACCAAGAGTCAGGAGGGAGAGGTTTGGTGAGAAGGAGAAAAGCTGGCTGATTTGGTTAAGAAGTCTCGTCCTCGCAGGCAGGGAGAGGGCTTTGAGCTATTCCTCAAGCTTGTAAAGGCACCCCCTTCCTCCAGCCTGTACTTGGGCTCAAATCCTAAGCCAGGTTTCTGAAATTCTGGTTAATTACCAGTAGCTCCATTTTGGTCAATACCAGCTCTTTTCAGACTTTCTGAATTTCCATTCAATCCATAGAGTGCTGCACATTACCAGCAGACCTGAGTTCAAATCCAGCCTCAGACACTATCTCTGTGCCACCAGGCAAGTCACATAACTTCTGTCTTCCTCAATTTTCCTGCTTCCTAAATGTGTGACCATGGGCAAGTCACATATCCTCTGCCTCAATTTCTCAGCTGCAAGGTGGAAATAATCTAGCATTTATCTCCCCTGCTGGTTGTAAAGATAAAATGAGATAATATCTGGTGAGGTGGTTTGCAAACCTTCAAGCACTTAAATTAAAGACTAGTTGTTGTTATTGCCACAAGCATTTATTAAGTACCTACTATGTGAATGAATGAATGAAAGGGCAATTATGAAGCTCTTACTGTATACCAAGGCCTGGTAAAACAAATTCAAAAGCAAGACAGTGGCTGCCCTCAACGAGCTTACATTCTCTGGGCCACAAAACTTCTGACAAGAAAATATTATTGTGAAACACATTTTGACAATTAGAGAAATTCTTGGTCACTTGTTTCCATCTTTTGGAGGGAATCAGGGAGGGGGTGGCTGAATACAGCTACCAAAAAAAATTAAATTAAACCCAGGAGCTATGATCTACTGCCAAAAATCACTTTCTCCTATCAAAATACAGCATTTTTAGAGTGAGGTTTCAGCTTTTGACTTTCAGTGTGCTAACAGACGGGCCCTAGTCCCCTTTCCCCATAGGTAGAGAATGTCTGAAGAACTTTGTTCCACAGGTCAGGAGATGCAGGTGACCAGGAAAGCAAAGCAGCTTCGGGATGCCTGGGGTCCTCAGCCCTCCAACATCAGAGGATGTGGATCTCAAGCCAAGCACATCTGTACATCTGTGGTCCTCTCTGGGCCTGTGGGGGAAGCAAGAGGCATCACGCAAAAGACAGTTCACAAGCAAAGACCGAAATGACCTGCTTGATAGATCCTCACTGAGCAGCAAAAGGGAGGTCTAGAGAACAGTGACCTGGGACTCAAGAGGCCAGGGCAGGCAAAGGGGACAGTCTCCTCTGATCAGACTAATAGCAGACCTGTTGTTCCGGGTCCATGGAAGAGATCTGACATTAGAGGACCTGAGTGGGAATCAGAACTTGCCATGGGTGAGCCTGGGCAGTTCATTTCTGCTCCCTGAGCCTCAGTTTCCCCATCTGTAAAACGAAGGGATAGGACTAGGATCAGTGGTTCTCAACCTTCCTAATGCTGCAACCCTTTAATACAGTTCCTCATGTTGTGGTGACCCCCAACCATAAAATTATTTTTGTTGCTACTTCATAACTGTAATTTTCCTACTGTTATGAATCATAATGTAAATATCTGATATGCAGGATATATTTAAATTGAACATAACCCACAGATTGAGAACTGCTGGACTAGAAGATCTCTCAGGCCACTGCCAGGTTTCAGTCTATGATCCAATGATCTCTAATGTTAGCCCAAACTTAGAGCAGATCCATAAAAGACAACTGGATTTTGGAGTCAGAGGACCTGAGTTCAAATCCCAGCTCTGTTCCTTCTTAGTTCTGTGTGACCTTGGACAAGTCGCTCTTCCCTGGGCCTTAGTTTCCTCCTCTGTAAAATTAGGGGAGATTCTATATCTCTGAAGTCCCTTCTAAGTCTAAAACCTTTGAACCTAAGTTGACTTTAGGAGGTTGGGGATGAGCAAGAATGGGCAGAATCCTCCCATTCCTAGGTGTGGTTTCCTCTGGAGGCACAGAGAGAAGGGAAGCTTATTTAAGGCCATTCAGTCAATGTTCTCTCCCCTTGCTCCTTCTAATATGAGCCCAGAGCCTTCCCAATTCAATTTTCCCTTTCAAGATTGATGGACATGTTCTCCCCTTTGCTTGTGTGCTGACCCTATTTGCATTAGTGGGGTTTTTCCATGTAAATCCCTTATGGCAACAGGAATATAATAGCCTCCTGCTATTTAGAAGGGTTAGTTCTAGAGGATGGAGACACATCAACCCTGAATTGGGTTCCAAGCTTCAGCTTTACCTTTTTTTAACTACTCCCCACCAGCAAAATCCTGTGTCTCGTTCTCCCTTGATTCTAAGTCTCAAGATTTGCTAACATAGTGAGTAAATTTATTAGAAAAATTTATTAGAATTTAATAGGAAAAATTTTGATTAGGTCTCTTTATCTCACATAGGATGGAAATAGAGACCTGACCCCACTGCTGGACACAGGAGACCTGCTCTGTTTCTGACCTGGGCTGGTTCTCTCTTTATTACAAACCCTGGTGGTCTCCCACCCGTGGGGGCTCAGCATAGCGATGTCAGACTTAGTGCTAACACTGGAAACTGATCGGCTTTAGTCCACTGTGGCTCAGAACTTTCTGAGTTCAAGAGATCTGCCAGCCTCAACCTCCCCAGTATTAGGAGTCACAAGGGATGTGCTTGTGGATGGACCAAAATTTAAAATAAAAAAGTGCCAGCTATCCTTCTTCTTAGTGAGAGACAGAAGTGACCTAAAGATGGTCTTAAAATTAGACCTGGGTTCAAGTCTCATCCCCAGCATGTACTGGTTGTGTGACTATAGACAAGTGACTGTTGGTACCTTCTCCCCCAAAGCTGTCAAAGTGAGAAGGCACTCACCTGCATTAGTAGAGGGAATGTCCTCACCTGGGAGTTCCCTGTGTCAATGAAATCACAGACGGGGCTTCAAAGTAAAAGAACAGAGCTAATTAATGAAAGATTATGGCCATTAAGCATTAGTAAGTTCAAAGGAAGAAGAGGGCACCCACTACCTGGGAGCAGAGTGCTCTGTCTTGGACCACACCATAGCCCCTAACTCCCAGTTCTCAGATTTCAAGCTTCCAGGGAAGGGGGAGGCCAAGAAGGGAAGAATCTTCTACTCCAGTTTGGCTAAACATTACCGACAGCAGCAAAACTGGGATGGGGGCAGCCCAGTGCTCAGCCTGGCGGATACCCCCATACCCCTGTGCCCTCGAGGAGACTGAGCACATGCCGGGCAGGACGCAACCATCCTGCAGACATCTCCGATTTAGGTGGCTCTCCATCCCGCCAAGCCCGGTTGTAAATGTGAATTATGCCTCCTTTCAGGGCGGATAACGAGCCAAAATAAAAAAGTCAGGAATTGATGGGATTTTAGGGCATAAAAATTGTAGCTATAATGCTTGCATTTCCAAAAGTGCCTTTAATTAATCGTTTATAGCCCAGGCAAGGCAGGAGAGGCCACCCACCCCTTCTGGAGCCTCCTTCTCCTGGCTTTAAATCCTGGAGGGTGGAGGATGAATTGCTCCCTGCCCCTTGAGAACGGTCAGAGGAAAGGGAGACATGGAAAAAGCCTTAAAGGGGCCCTTTCAAATCAGAGCCAGACTTGGATGAGGAGGAGACAAGGGATCCAGGAGGACACAGGGGCTTTCTGATGGTGGGAAAAGTCAGTGTTGTTGTCATGAGGGAGCTCCTTTTTGTCACAGGGCTGCTACGAGCATCCTGCCCCTAGTCCCTGAGGGAGATTCTAGTTTAGGGGACAGGCACTGCCCAGGCCTACTGAGGGAGAGACAGAGGGAAGAATACCGATCACCTGGGAAATGGGAAGCCCAGCCTCCAGAACTGGCTCTGCCATTGACTCACTGGCTAACATCAACACAGCAACTCTCCTCAGTCTCCTATGTACATGTGCATGAAATGACCAGCTAAGATTAATGATCTCAAGAGCCCCAGGCATATTCTAAATCTCTATATTTAAAGTCCTTCCCAGCTCTGACATTCTATGTTCTAAGAGCCCTTCCAGCTCTGACATACTGTGTTCTAAGGCTCCTCCCAGCTCTGATATTCTCTATTCTAAAGCCCCTCCCAACTCTAATGTTCTCTATGTTGTGGTCTCTTCTATCCAGCTCTAAATTCATGATCCTGGCTCCAAACTGCTCACCCTCTAAGATTCTTTCTTACTAGTAGTCTAAGCTCTAACACTCTTATGATCTAAGGTCTCATCCAGTTCTGACATCTTCTCTTATAAGATTCCTTTGAGCTCTGACATTTTGCTTCTGTGATTCTCAAAAGGTTTTCAGAGATCTGGTCTCCTTTCCCAGTCCTCAGTGCATCAATGTACACCAGTGACTAAAAAGGACGTTTTTCCTTTGTGGCTTTCTCTGATTGATATGGCTCAATGTGAAGCATGCCCGAGACTTCACAGATCAGTAATAAGCATTGTAAAGTTTCTCCCCTCCGCCTAACCTGCCACAGACATTAGCTGAATAACACCTTGCTGGCCAGGAACATTCTTATGCAAATCAAGATAACGATATAATGTGTCCCTGGGTTTGTACCAGCACCAGGTATTGCAAGAAGGAAAAGCAAACCCATCCCATTTGGATCAGAGAAAGGCTCTGTGGCTCAGACAGACCTGATCAGGCCCCATAGCAGAGAGCTAGCTCATCTCCTTGGCACCAAGCTTCTGAATGAATTCCCTTTAGAATTCAGACGGACCAAGGACATGATCCACATCTCAGCAGCCCTTGAGGTGACACAGTGAGCACGCCTGACATTTAAACACCCTTCCCTCTATGAGATCAGCACCCAGGCTTGAGATAGCTTGATCCCTCTTCAAAACCATTTTTCTGTGACCTTTCTTTCAATCTTTCTCTTTTTCTGTGCTCTCCAGGCCTTTCTGTCTTTTACCCATCATTTCTTTTTTTCTAGCTATCTCTACCTTTCTCTTTTTTCTGTTCCTCTCTGTTCCTCTCTTCTTACTTCTCTTTTCTGCTTCTCTCTGGATTTCCATTCCTATCTTTCTTTCTCTCTGTTTCCTCTTTTCTTTCTTTCATTTATCCTGTCTAATTTTGTCTTTTCCTATCTCTCTTTCTATCACTTTTCTATCATTTCTCTTATTCTCTATTCCTATATAAATATATGCACATATATAGCTCTCCAGCTTTCTATCCATCTCTTTCCTTTCTATCTCTTTTTCTACTCTTTCTAATTTAAAGGGAGTTAAGTGGTGCAATAGCTAGATTCCTATGCCTGGAGTCAAGAAGACCTGAGTTCAAATCCAGCCTCAAACTCTTCCTAAATGTGTGACCCTGAGTAAGTCATTTAGCCTCAGTCTCCTCATTTGTAAAATGGGGATAATACTAGCACCTAGCTCCCAGGGTTGTTGTCACGATAATATTTGTAAAGTACTTTGGAGCACTCTCTATCTCCCAATGTGTCAACAAGCATGTAGGTACCTACTATGTGGCATTCACTATGTTGGACGTTGGAGACACAAAGACAAAGTGAGGTAGTCCTTGTCCTCAGGGAGTTTATGGTTTTTTTGTTTTTGTTTGTTTTGTTTTGCTTTTTGGAGGGGGGAAGAGGGCAACTGGGGTTAAGTGACTTGCTCAAGGTCACACAGCTAGTAAGTGTTAAGTGTCTGAGGCCAGATTTGAACTCAGGTCCTCCTGACTCCAGGGCTGGTGCTCTATTCACTGTGCCACCTAGCTGCCCCAAGTTCTATTTGCTTTTACAGCTCAGAAACTCCTTCAGCAAGTCTGTTATCAAAGGTCTTCTCTTCACTTTCAGAGATCTTCTCTTCACTCTCAGAGGTCTCTTCTTTGCTCTCAGAGGTCTCCTCTTCACTTTCAGAGGTCTCCTCTCTCCAGCTCTTTTAGGTTTCCTTTCAGCTCCATGTTCATAGCTCATTCTTCTCTTATTCTTTGTCTCTTCTCTTCACTCTCTTCTTTTCAACACTGGTAGCTCTCTGAATGCTGGCTTCCTTAATGTCCACTCTTTCACACTACCGGCTCTCTTTATATACAGTTAGGGTCAGCATCTGGTTAAAATTCACATACCAATTTCTGATTGGCTAAAACTCAATGCACATACAAGTCTCTGATTGGCTAGAATTCAATCCAGCAAAAAATCCTACTTTGTTTGCCATCATAGTCTGTCTGTCTGTGTTTGTCTCTCTATCTGTATCTGTCTTTCCACTTTGGGACAACTCTAATTGGGAGAAAGGTTTTTCCCAACACTAAGCCCAAAATAGGGCCTCCTTGCTCCTTTTTTCTTCCTTCTAAGGCCAAACAGAAAAAAAACTAATTCCTCCTCCATATGGGAGCCTTACAGATACTTGACCATAGCTATCTTGTACCCACTGAGTCTTCTCTATTCGGTGCCTGGGTCTTACGTGGTGGACTCAAGGCTGTTGGGCATCCTGGTTGCTCTCCTCTGGACACTTCCTCTCCTACTTTATCCTTGCCTCTCCTGACTGTGGTACTGTAGAACTGACCACAGGACTTTGGATGTGGTTAAAGCAAGGCAGAGAACACAACAACAATCTCCTTCATCCTGGGCGTTATGCCTTTCAGGTGAAGACTATTATTTCAATATTTTTCTTGGCCACCATATTCCACTGTTGACTCCATCAACAAGTATTTATTACATGCCTCCTTTGGGCCAGATGCTGGACTCATATTAAGCTTGCAGTCCATGGAAACCCACAGATCTTTTTTAAACAAACTGCTGTCTAACCACACCTCCCCCATCTTGTATTTACAAAGTCAATTTCTTGAATCCAAATATAAAACTTTACACCTACTAAATTTCATCTTATTAGTTCCAGCCCAATATATTGACCTGCCAAGATCTTTTGGGATCCCGATTTTGACATTCAGTGTGTTATCTCTCTTTCCCAGCTTTGTGTCATCAGCACAATAGATGAGCCTGCCTTTCATGTTTATATTCAAGTCATTAATAAAAATGTTGAACGGCACCAGGCCAAGCCCAGATCCCTAGGACATGCCACTGGAGTGGCCTAGCTGATCTGGAACCACGAAAGCATTTCGTGGCCTGGATATTTCTGAAATCTTCTAATATTCCTAGCCTCCAGCCCTCATCTCACATCTTTTCTAGTATAATGTGAAAAAAATTGTATGAAATGCTTGGCTAGAATCTGTGGTGACTCTATCATTAGGATTCCCCTGCTTACCAGCTTAATAAACCCCTCCTCAACCCCATCTAAAAAAAAAAAAAAGGAAATATGGTTAGTCTAACATGATCTGTTCTTAAGGAATGCATGGGAGCTTTCATAGCAAATACATTCCTATAGAATTCACCTCTCTCAGAATAATGGAGTTTGTCTCATGCTAACTCTTTCTAGTTTTCTCAAAGGACAGGCACTCCATAATCAAGTAATTTATAGAATTTAAGATCTGCATTAGAGATCATATAGTCCAACGTTCTTCACCTGGGGCGGGGGAGGTCTAGGATTTTAAAAAATATTTTGATAACTATTTCCTATGTATATTATTTTCTGCTTTTAAAAACATCTTTCTGAGGAGTCCATGGCCTTCACCAGCCTGACAAAGGAATCTATCTCATGAAAAAAAGATATTAAGAAATTCTGATCTAATCCAATCTCCTCATTTAAAACAATTAATTGTACTGGTGTCTTTTGTTCTCGTATCACATATTTCCCATTGTATCCATCCTACCCTCTCCCCTCCTCCCAGAGAGTATCCCTTAAAATATAAATGGGGAGGAGGAGGGAGTTGAGTAGATCTAACACACTGATGTTAGTCTAACGCTCCACGCAGTGTTTTCTATCCAGAGTCCCCCAGCTTTACAAAGAAGTGAGGGGGATGAACCTCCCCATGGCTCTTCTTGGGGGACTAGCCTGGCTATAAGCATTTTAAGGCATTGTTTTGATTGTTTTCCACCACCACAACCCCTCATATTTTACAAATAAGGAAACTGGGATGCAGAGAAGTCAATTGACTTCCCCAATGAGTTAGTGGCAAAGCCAGCAATAGAACCCAGATCTCCTGACTCCCCAACCTGGGCTAGATCTGTAAGGGATAGTGGGGAAGCCTCTTCCAGCTCTACCTCCTATTCCTTAAGGCCCTTTGCTGCTCTAAAATCCTGAGTTGATTTTCTAGGACAAGTTCCCTCCAGGCTCCCTGGGGCACAGGTCCTGTCGTCCCCAGGGTCTAGACATGGGCTTCCTCAGCAGGTGATTCTGATCAGGCCCTCACCTACCCAGGGAGGCACAGTTGGCTGTTGGGAAGGAGGGAGTGGGTGTCATGGCAATGCCCCTGCAACCTGGCCCAAGCTTCTTGAAAAATCAGGCCTGCAGCTTGTCCTCTGCAGTCGGTGCAAAGAAAAGCAAAGTCAAACTGCAAGGATGGATTTCAGAGTGCAGAGGAAGGGCTGGGCCCAGGAAGGCCAGCCAGATCTGGTCCTGGATGTCCCTTCTCTTCCCCTGGGGTCCTCCCTGCCTCTCCACAATGCCAGGAATCCCTTCTGCACACTGCTCTTAGCTTACTGCCTTCCTAAAGCAACTTGCATTTTCTCTCTCTCTCTCTCTCTCTCTCTCTCTCTCTCTCTCTCTCTCTCTCTCACACACACACACACACACACATTATATATATGATATATAATTGTCCATAGATTTTTGATGTTTTCTCTCTTTTTTCCCTTCTCTCCCCTCCTCTCCCTCCCCTCCCCTTCTTTCCTCTCCTCTCCTCCTCTCCGCTTCCCTTCTTCTCCCTTTTCCTTGCCTCCCCTTTCCCCTCAGTCTCCTCTCCTCTTTTCTTCTTCCCCACCCCTCTTTTCCTCTCCCCTCTCTTTTTCCCTTCCCTTCTCTTTTCTCTCTGTCCACACTAACCCTCTACTACCTCTTCCTCTTCCTTCTCTCTCTTCCCCTTATACTTTCTCTTCCTCTTCTCCTCTCTCTCCTCCCTCTCCCTCCCTCTCTCCCTCTCTTGTCCTTTTCCCACTGCTCCTTCTTTCTTGGTTTATTCTGCTAAAAATTATCAGAAACAATTTTAATTTTATTTTGTCTGTCAAAGTGTACAGTCACTACCAGCTAGTCATTCTATGTGGTCCTGGGCCAAGATTTATTCTCTGTACCTCATTTATAAATTTAAGGAATGACATGAATGATTTCTAAGGTTTCTCCCAACTCTTATGTTCAAACAATGTGTTCTAAAGTCCCTGCCAGTTCTAACAATCTATGTTTTAACATCCTTTCCAGGTCTAATGTTCCATGGTCTAAAGTCTCTCTTTTAGCTCTGATATTCTAACATCTCATGTTTCCAGTTCCAGTAAAATGTTCTAAGGTTCTCAACACATTCTATGTTCTAAGAACCTGTCGAGCTCTGACATTCTGTGTTCTAATGCCCGACATTCTCAGCTCTGACTACATGTTCTAAGGTCCTTCCCAGATCTGGCATTCTCTGTACTAAGGTTCCTTCATCTCTGACATTCTCCATTCTTTGATTATAGAGTAACAGTCTCAGAACAGGAAGGGGCCTCAGAGGCCTCTGGGGATGTCAGAGATGCTGTTTGCTAGAGAGGGAGCCCATTGTGAAACCTCTCACATCCTCTTACCCTAGCTCCTTGGCAGATACAAGCTCTCAGTCTCCCAGCTTCCAACATCAGCATCTCCCTCATGGTTGTATGTTTCAGACTCTGACAGCCTGTCCAGCCCAACCCGCCTCAGCCTATCAGAAGGAGAGGAGCAGATGGACCGACTGCAGCAGGTGGAGCTGGTTCGAACCACCCCCATGTCACACTGGAAAGCAGGGACCGTTCAGACTTGGCTGGAGGTGGTCATGGCAATGCCCATGTACGTCAAGGCCTGTGCAGAGAATGTGAAGAGTGGGAAGGTAGGAACTCTCAGATTCCTCCAGGTCAGTCACCCATTAGCCATGGAATTCAACCCCGTTCTCAGGGCCTCAGTTTCCCCATACAAAAATAAAATGAGGAAGCTATGCTAAGGGCCTCTCCTGCTCTCTGAGGTGACTTTTTAAATGGTGCTGCTGCTGCTGCTGCTCACAGTATACATGGAACAATTTCTCTCCCTCTGAAGCTTTCCCTCCTTAGAAGAACTACATGTCTCAAGATAGGAATATATACAAGATTAGGAGACCTGGGTTTCAGGTCTGGTTCTCCCATTAACTCACTGTGTAACATGAAACAAGGCCTTATCTTTCTAATCTAAAAAATGGAGATTAAGGGCATCTCCTATACTCATCCTGGATGAAGTAGCGAAATATTTTGGAAGAAGAATTGCTTTAAGAATCTTTTTAGTGCCTGCCTTACAACTTACCAGCGGTGTGATCTTGAGTGTATCTCTTCATGTCTCTGGGCCCTGATTGCCTCATCTGCAGAATAAAAAAAAAGATACTTTTTTTTTTTGCACCCATCCTGTGATTTCATTAGTATAGGGAAACTTCATCCACTGGCACAGGTTGGCCCCTCCTTACTAATTAGTTGCCTGGAGCCCCCAAGTCCTGTTGCCCAGGGCCACAGATGCACAGGATGTGGCAGAGGCAAAACTTAAACCTAGGTCTTCCTGCCTCCAGTGACAGCTCTTTTATCAACTGGCATCCATTGGGCTAGGCAGCAGGACTGGCCAGGAGGGATTTGTAGTAGTAGTGGCAGTAGTATAATTGTTATGATCACACTTACAAGATTTTCAAGGTACTTTATAAATATTGTCTTACTTGATCTTCAAAAAAGCCCAGTGAAGTAAGCGTCATTATTTTCCTCATGTTAATAATAACAATGTTCAGTTACAGACTCTTCATGCCTCTGTATACAGTTTTCTTGGCAGACACTGTAGTAATTTGCCATTTCCTTCTCTAGCTCATTTTACAGATGAGGAAACTGAGGCAAGCAGAGGTGAAGTGACTTACCCAGGGTCATCTTGCTCATAAGAGTCAGAGACCAGATTTGAACTCAGGTCTTCCTAACTTCAGACCCAGTGCACTCTCCACTGGGCCACCTAAGCTGCCAATTACAGTAAACATCTACAAAGTGCTTTAATCTTTGCAAAGTATTTTATCTGATTCAATCCTCAAAACCACCCAGTGAAGTAGGTACTATTATTATCCCATTTTATAGATAAGGAAACTGAGTCATTAAAGAGATTAAATGACTTGCCTGGGGTCCAATAACTACTTAAGTATCTGGGGTAGGATTCTAACTCTGATTCTGAGTCTAATCTCTGTACGACCTGCCTACCTTCAAGGCCTACTCCTTACTATGTAAGGTAATTATAAGCTCTTATCTATTTTGCTATGTTGTATCACCATTTGTCATGTCACATTATTATATCTTATCACATTACATTGTTATGTTGTATTATTTATTACATTATCTTATTATATCTAGATTATAAGGTACTCTCAGGGTTGTGGCAAAAATGTAATTAATCATAATTGTGACTGGACTTTGCTAAGTGGAAAAGAGTCAGCCACCTGGGAGGCCTCAAGTTGCTGGGGGCCATACTACTGATGCCCCCTGAGACTGATGCCTCTCTGTAGCCTGGGAAGAGCCCAGAAGGGGCCCCTGAGAGTTGTGCTAGAACCTGAGTTCTCGCTGTCTCCTGGGCACAGGTGCTGCTGAGTCTGAGTGATGAAGACCTGGAGACAGGCCTAGGAGTGTGCAGCTCCTTGCACCGTCGAAAGCTCCGGCTGGCCATTGAGGACTACAGGGATGCAGAGACTGGCAAATGGTAAGCTTCTCTTACTCCTTGACTCCCAGCAGGTTCACCACCCTGTTACGCCCTTCTCCATTCTTGGTCCTATCAAAGGTCGAGTACAATTATTCCTTCCACATTGTGACTGGTTTTCACATATCATAGGTCAGCATAAGAAATTAAATGGGAATTTTGGAGGACTTCTGTGGAAGCCACAGACGAAACAGAAAAAGTTTAGAGACTCAGAAATGCATACAATATATGTATAGTATTGTATAATATCAACACATTTTATTTTACAATAACATTATAATTCTTCTTCTTTGGTACAAAGAGAGGACCAAAAAAGTTTACATGGATTTTCCAGACTGAGGTGGGGCACTGTGCCCCTAACCCCCATGATGTGGAAGTAATAACTGGGATCTCTTGAGGAGACAGCATCACAGAGTGGAAAGACTTCTAGAATTTGATTCAAAGAACTTGGGTTCTTTTCATACAATGTTAGGACTCTGGGAGAGTATAAGATCCTTGAGGGCAGGGGCTGTCTTGTTCTTATATTTGTATTACAACCACTTAATTTAGTGCTTATCACACAAAACATATTTAACAAAAACTTTTCATTCATTGATTTCTGAGATTTCCAAAGTTCTTTTCATTTTTTTCTTTAAAAAAATTTTACTTATGCCCTTTGTTGAAGCTTTACCTAACAAAACCAGTTAATTAACAAAACTAACTAACTAACTAAAGCCATGAGTACTCTGGCTTTATACAATCTCCCATCATGCCAAGCTATAAGAAACTAACAAAAACAGCTAAGCAAAACCAATCGACACTTGGGATTACATCTGGTAGGGTATGCAACATTCTGTACCCATACTCCTGGACATCCCCAAGATGGCGGAGGTACATTTCCTCATCTCTTCTATGGGGGCCAAGATGGTTCATGACAAATATATAGAGCTCAGTTTCATTTTAATGTTCTCTTCATTTACATTGTTTGAGTCCCTGGGTATGTTGTTTTTCTGGTTCTACTTACTTCAATATGTGTTCAGACAAGTCACTTAATCCATGTTTCTCTAAATTCCTCCCATTCATCATTTCCTACAGCATAATAATAACCCATTATTTTCATCATGTAACACAACTTACTCAACCATCCCCAAATCAATGGGCTCTCATTTTGTTTCCAGTTTCTTTGTTCATTACTATGAATATTTCGTTACACATGGGACCTTTCTTTCTATTTTTAACCTTGGGGTATATGTCCTCGTTGACCTTCTTGGGATAGGAACAGTGACTTCTCTCACATAATTTCAAGTTATTTTCCATAACATTTAGCCCAATTCACAGCTCCACCAACAGTGTATGAATGTGCCTGTTTTCCCATAACACACCCAACACTCATCATTTCTATCTTATCTTTTATCTTTCTTCTTATCTATATCTTATATTTGCCCATTTGCTGGGTGTGAGGCAAAACTCTAGAGTTGTTTTTCATTTGCATCTTTCTTATTTTTTAGTGAATTGGTACAATCTTGCCTATGGTTTTTAATAGCTTGCAATTTTTTCTTTGAAACTACCTTTAAGCTCATACCCATGATCTGTTAGGGATTCAAAACCTTTAAAAAGAACTCTCCACAAGTAAAATAGAATTCTTCAGGAACTGGCAGGTTTCTTCTCACTGAAGGTTTTCAAACCAAAGCTAGATGACCTCTTGCTAAAAAGGGGATTCTTGGAGGGGTAGAGGTTAAACTAAATGGACTTTGGTGTGTTTTCCAACTCTGAACGCTCTAATTCTTTAAGTCTAATGGACTTTGGTGTCTTTTCCAACTCTGAACGCTCTAATTCTTTAAGTCTAAATTTCTAAGGTCCCCTCCAGAGACGAATCAATCAATCTACAAACATTCATTAAGGCACATTTTGTTGTGGTTGTTCAGTCATTTCAATTGTGTCTGACTTCTCATGACCCCCTTTGGGGTTTTCTTGGCAAAGAGTGGTTTGCCATTTCCCTCTCTAGTTCGTTCTACAGATGGGGAAACTGAGGCAAACAAGGTGAAGTGACTTGCCCAGGGTCACTTGGCTAGTGAAGTGTCTGGGGCCAGATCTGAACTCAGGAAGATGAGTCTTCCTGACTCCAGACTGGGTTCTCTATCCACTGTGCCTCCTAGCTGCCCTCATGATGACTATGTACCAAACACAGTGACTATATGGGCTAAGAGCTAGTGTCTAAACTGGGAAGACCAGGGTTCGAGTCCTGCTTCTCACATATACTGACCACATAACCCAGCTGAGCAAGTCAGTACCCTAGGAAACTCTCAAAGACTCAAAACCACAAGGCAGATACTGACCTGCCCTGGTAGAGGAAGTCCCAGAAATCACAGACTCACCGAAACCACAGACTCAGTCTCTATCCGAATGCACCAGGCGCTGTGCTAAGCCTTGAGAATAAAATGATAAAAAGTGAAACGGTCAAACCCAGCCTTCAAGGAATGCATACTCTACCAGAGTCCTATCATTGTATGAAAAAAAGGGGAGAGGCACAGGCAGAGGAGAGGAGAATTCTGATATAAGCAGACAGCTGGCTGTTCATTCTGCTCTTCTTCTCCATTCTATTCACCTCAGTTAGCTGAACCTTGCACAGCTGCTCCACTATGTCCCTTCAAGAGGATGCCTGGCAGAGTGGATAGAGTGCCAGAAGACCTGAATTCAAACCCCACTTAGCATACAATCTGAGCGACCTTGGGTCAGAAACTTATCTCTCTAAGCTTCAGTTTCCCTATCTGGAACCCAAGGATAATATAATATCAATAGTTTCTACTTCTCCAGTTTATTACAAAGCTCCAATGATGTAGGGGTTGTGAAGTGCTTTGCAAATGTACCTGGTAGTAAGGGCAGGAGATCTCCCAGTGTGGAATTTCTCTCCACCAACATAAATCACAACCCACTGATGACTTCATAGATAAATTCCAAGGAGTTTCCCGGGACACATAGAAGTGAAATGATTTAATCCATATCATACAGCTAGTAGGTATAATAGCAGAATTTGAATCCAGGTTTTCTGGTCTCTAAGCCCAGCACTCTGAAAGCTGTGCCTTTCTGCTTTTCAATGTCTGTTGTAAAACATTACCTATACAATAGGAGGAGATCAGGGAAACCTCCCTGACCAGCTAGAATAAAGCACCTTTCTTGTAGCTTGGCATGATGGGAGATCTCATAAAGCCAGAGCACTCATGGCCAGCTGCCTGGTAGGTGCCTCATTCAAACAGATCAGGGAACTGCCACAATCACTTCCGAATAAATATACAGTGCTTTAAGAGATATATATGTATGTATGCATGTATATATGCACATATATGCTTTATCATATGGATGCATATTATATATGCATATGCATATAGGCATATGTATGTGTGTGCATATACACTGACATATGTCAGTTATTATTATTATCCTTCTTATACTATTTCCCACAGCCCACAACTCTGCCTCTCTCCCTCCTTCTCTTCCCCCTTCCTCCTCACTACTTTAATCCTCCCCAGGGCTAGCAGGTAGGTGAGTTTGGAGGGAATTTACATATTCCCTTCAGCCCTATCAAGGGGAGAATGAGCACAGACTTAGCCCTTAGGGTGGCAGGAAAGAGAGAGGCACTTTATAAACTTGACACATTTTGTTTTGCATAATTATTTCCTTCACTGGTTCCCCCATCATTTTTTGCTCAGTTAATTAATCAAATCTGGTGCTGTATGCTATTATTTGCACAACCAGCTTTGCAGATTTTTTTTAAGACTGGTTTGAAGCCAGAAAGCTATACCAATGAGACCTGAGACTTGAATAGGAGTTCTATAAAGTAAGAAGGAGAGGAGAAGATGAGGAGAGGAGAGGAGAGGAGAGCAGAGGAGAGGAGAGCAGAGGAGAGGAGGGAAGGAGAGGAGGGGAGAGGAAGAGAGGGGAGGGGAAGGGAGGGGAGGGGAGGGAATCCAGGGACAGATAGAGAGACACAGAGAGGAAGAGAAGGGAGGGAGAGAGAGAAGGATTGGTAAAATCTAACCAGGGATTATTAGTTCCATTGCAAACAGCCAGACACTATACACGTACCATGTCATGTGATTAGGAAACCTACTTTTCTGCTAGAGATCAGTTAAGGCACAGGAAATAGGATCTCAACCAGCAGACCTTGGATACCCTATCCTTGGTGCTGACCTGCTCCAGCTAGGCTTGTCAGGCACTGCCTTACCTCAGCTTCACATAGGACTCCGTTTCCTAGATCCCCTGCTCCTCTCTCTCTCTCTCTCTCTCTCTCTCTCTCTCTCTCTCTCTCTCTCTCTCTCTCACACACACACACACACACACACACACACACACTCCCAATACCCCATCCCCCCCAGAAAGTGTCTGAAGCTGAATTTGAACTCTGGCCTTCCTTACTCTACATCTAGCATTCTATCTACTGTGTCAGCTAGCTGTCCCCAGTGTAAAGGGAATTCTTGATCTATATGGGTTAGACAACTTCTGAGGTCCTTTCTAATTTGAGAATTCAAATACCAATAGTTAACATTTGTATGGCAGATAGATTGCACAGTGGATAGAGCACCAGGTTGGAGTCAGGAAGATTCCTCTTCCTGTGTTCAAATTGTAGACACTTACTAGCTGTGTGACCCTGGGCAAGTCATTTCACCCTGTTTGCTTCAATTTCCTCATCCATAAAATGAGCTGGAGAAGGAAATGGCAAACCCCTCCAGTATCTTTGCCAAGGAAACCCCAATTGAAATCAAGGAAAGTCAGAAATTACTAAAAAAAAAAACAAAAAACAAAACAAAAAACCTACAAAAATTTGTATATCCTTTTGCAATACTCTTGATCAAAATCTCCAGTGATGGGGAATTTACTACCTCCCAAGGAAGTACATTCCACTTTACAACAACCCTAATTTCAGGAAGTTATTGGCTTTCTCCCCTGACTTCAAGCCTAAACTGGCCTCTTTGCCACTACAATAAATCAATTAACAAGGATTTATTAAGTGTCTACTTTATACCAGCCACTATACTAGGCACTGGGTATGTAAGTCCAATAAATGAAAAAATTTCTATTCATTAGGGAGCTTACAAATTCTAACATGGAAAGTAAATATACACACATATATATGAGTGTATATGTATATGATGTGCATATATATATATATATACTCATATATATGTATGGATATATATATATATATAGAAACACAGAGAATAGAGAGAATAGAGAATATACAGAGAATATACATATATATATATATATATATATATATTCTCTAATATAGAGAGAATAAGTACAGCAGAGTTAAATACCCCTATTATTCTCCGAGGTTCTCCAAGTTCTGTCTTCTGGGACCAAGCAGGACACATTCATCTAGGACTTAGAATCATGCCTGGCACACAGTAAGCACCCAGCAAAGGCTACTAGTTGAGTAACACATGAAACAGCCTTCCAAATATTTGAAGACAGTTTCTGAATTGGGGTTTGGCTGGACCATACACTGTGTACTATGGAGCAATATAGAGTAATCATGGAAAGGTAGGTTTGAGTCAGATTCTAAAGAAGACCTTTAAACGTCAGCAGAGTTTATTTTTTTCTAGAGGTAATAGGAGATCACTGGAGCTTATAAAGTATAGGACTGATATGGACAATCCTGTGCTTAAGGAAAATCATTTTGGTAGCTACACAGAAGATAGATTGGAGTAAAGAGAGGCTGGTAGCAGGGAGATCAGATAGAAAGCTGTTGTAATAGTCCAGGCCAAAACTGATGATGTCCAGGACCAAGGAGGTGATCCTGTGAGTGGACAAGGAGCAGAAGAGATGTTATGAGACTTGAATGGAAAACACTTATCAACTGATTGCCTATAGGGTTCTCTGAGGGGGAGAGAGGAAAAGGAGTGGGGAAGAGAGAGAGAGAGACAGACACAGAGAAAGAGACAGAGACAGAGGGAGAGACAGAGAGAAAAGGGTGGGGGATAGCTGAGATATAAAATTAGGTGACTGGAAAGCTAGCAGTACAATCAATCGAAAAGATTTCATAACCATTCAGATAATTATAATTAGGATACTGAAGTAGCTAGGTGATGTAGTGGATAGAGTGCTAGGCTTGAAGTAAGGGAGACCTGAGTTCAAATTCAGCCTCAGAAATTTCCTAGCTGTGTGACCCTGGGTAAGTCCCTTAACCTCTATTTGCCTTAATCCACTGGAGGAGGAAATGGCAAACCACTTGAGTATCTTTGCAAAACAAAACAAAGCAACAACAACAAAAACAAACCCAAAACCCAAAAACCCATGGGCAGAGATCCATAGGGTCATGAAGAGTTGCACACAACTGAAAAGACTGAACAACAACAATTAAGATTCCAGATTCTGAATGACAAGAATACTAGAATCTGATCTACCCGTATCACATGGTTGTTATGAGAAAAGGGCTCTGTAAACTGTAGACAGCTATGGATTGGAGATCTAGCAGTCTGATCTGTTAGACTAGAGGTCAAGAGATCTGAGTTCAAATCCCGCCTCTGACACTTATTAGCTGGATGACCTTGGGCCAATCACTCCTTCTAAAACCTGTAAGCCCTTGGATCATAACTATAAGAACTGGAAGGAACTTTAGAGGCCATTGAGTCCAGTCCTCATATTTTACAGATAGAGAAACTGAAACCCAAGGAAGCTAAGGTGACTTGTCTAAGATCTCATAGATCATACATATCAAAGTAGAGTTTTAGCCCAGGTCCTTGGACTCCAGAGACAGAGCTTTTTCCACCATACCATTATATAGCTATAACCTATTATATTATAACCTATTAGCCAAGAAAAATCCATTGAGCAGGTTTGGTTGATCTGGAGACAAGTGGAGACCCAGAAACAAGGGCGACTGTCCTGAGCTGAGGTCACTTGCGTGTCCAATCCAGTAGCCCCCGTCTAGGCTGTGCCTGGGGCATCTACCCAGTTCACCCCTTCCTACTTAGAATAACTTCTCCGTGATTGTGTCTAGTTTCCCCAACAGTTGGAGGCAGTGTCATCTGGGGTAAAGAAAATTAGACTTAGGGTAAATGGTCTCAGTTCAAATGTAGGCTTTTCTGTTCTTGGTCTGTCTGTCCTCCTCTATAAAGTGAATAGGATAGGAGCGATGTATCTCCAAGGTCCCTTCTCCCATGGATGCTATAAAGCTTGGAACCTGAGGATGCTTGTCCATCGGGGAAAGGAGAGGACTCTGGGAACCTAAGAATCTTGGTTTATTTCATTCTCCCAATTTGGGGCTCCCACAATGGTCCTATCTAGATTGTGCTTTTCTCTGACTAGGCACTACCTTCCTAGTGGCAGTCTTTAAGCTGGGTGGAACTGGGACATCTGCTCCCTCTTACCAAGCCAGTTTAAGGCCATTCCTGTTGTCATCCTGCCACCATGTGGCCAAGAGTTGTATGACAGCTGTGGGTCACTTCCAGGCTAGGGCATCCACAGCCAGGGTTGCTCTGGAGGTGACTTCCTGGGCCACGACTCCAATCCCTTTCTTTTACAGAGGCCCAGAGAGGCCACATTGCTTGCCCAAGGCCACACAGAGTAAATGGAAGAGGAAGAATCCAAACCCGGGGTTTCTGATAACAAATCCAGTATTTTGTTTGTTTTCATTCCAGCACATTGCGTTCTGCTTGTCTATTACTTCTTCAGCTGTTCGTTGGGGATCTATTGTGCAGAGCCCTGTGCTGGAAGTTGTAGAGGATGCTGGCGGGATGAGGCATGGCCCTTGCCTTCTGGGAGCACCTAGCCTAGTTGGGGGTAAAATATATCATTGATGCATCAGCAATGGAAGTGACTGGTAAAAATGGGTTGGCCACCACCTGCCACTGTACCTGAGGGACTATTTATCCTTTTCGTCCACCTCGAGGCTAAGCCATCCCACATGTATTGCCTCCCCCTGTCAGAATGGGTGTTCCTTGAGGGGAACATCTGTCTTGTATCCTGGGTACTTAGCAAAGTACTTGGAACAAAGTCAGCACTGAATAGTCAGCTTACTGGTGGATACAGTGCTGGGCCTGGAGTCAGGAAGACCTGAGTTCAAATGCAGCCTCAGACACTTACTAGCTGTGTGACCCTGGGTAAGTCACTTAACCCTATCTGCCTCAGTTTCCTCATCTATGAAATGGGAATAATAATGGCACATACATCCCAGGATTTTTGTGGAGATCATATTTATGAAATACTTGGTAAACCTTAAAGCACTTTATAGATGTTAACCATTATTAATAAATTTTTTTCATTCATTCCTAGAAATAACTTCAATTTCTTTAGGGCTGAAAGGTTTACAAAACACCTTGCTCACAACAAACCTGCATGGGAGCTGGTGAAGGAATCATTATCCAGTTTTCTAGATAAGGAAACCTGAGGGTGAGAGAGGTAGTACAATTTGCCTTGTGTCACCCAGATAACAGGTATTAGAGCCAGGACTCGGAGTCAGGTCTCCTGACTCTCATCTCAGCACTCTCTCTGTGGCAATACACTGTGTCTGCATAGATATAGCAAACTGCTTTGTATGTCATAGCCAGTTATGGAACATTTGTGGAAGGAAGGAGAGAAGGAAGGAAGGAAGGAAGGAAGGAAGGAAGGAAGGAAGGAAGGAAGGAAGGAATGGAGGGAGGGAGGGGAAGGGAAGAAAAAGAGAAAAGGGTGAAAAGGAAGGAGGGAGGAAGGATGAGAGTGATAGAGAAAGGGAGGGAGGAAGGAAAGGAGGAAGGATGAGAGTGAGGAAAGAAGGAAGGAAGGAGGGAGAGAAGGAAGGAAGGAGGAAGGGAGGAAAAGGAAGCAAGGGAGGAAGAATGAGAGTGATGGAGGAAGGAAGGAGGGAAGGAAAAAGGAAGAAAGAGAAGAAGACAGGAAGGAAGGAAAGACAGGAAGGAGGGAGAACACAAGGGATGGAGGAAGGATGAGAGTAATGAAGGAAGGAAAGACAGGAAGGAGGGAGAAAGGAAGGGAGGGAGAGAGGGAGAGGGGGATAAATTACAATACAAAGTATTAGTGATCAAGGCCCAAATGAGTGGAAGTGTCCTAGGTGTTCCACTGGAAGCCTAGCAGGAACAAACCTTGACAATATGACTGGGATTAACTGCAGCAGGATAACTTTATAAAGAAGGAAACAGAAAAGAATCTGAAGAGAACAGATTTTTATTTTGTTCAAGTTCATATTTTCTAATTTTAGTTGAACATTTCAAAGTTCCAATTTTCTGGTTCTATATGGCACAGTGCATAGAATACTTGGCCTGGAGTCAGAAAAACTTATCTTCCTGAGTTCAAATCTGGCCTCAGACACTTACTAGTGACCCTAGGCAAGTCACTTAACCCTGTTTGCCTCAGTTTCCTCATCTGCAAAATGAGCAGAGAAGGAAATGGCAAACCACTTCAGTTTCTTTGCCAAGAAAACCCCAAATGGGGTCATGAAGAGCCAAACATGACTAAAAAACAACTGAACAACAAAATATTCTAAGAGTCAGGAGGGGAGAATGAAGAAGCTTTGTTTTGGACATGTTGGGGCTTTGAGGTGCCTATAGGTCATCAAGCTTGAAATACCCATTAGGCAGTTGTTGATCCAGGTGTGGGGCTCAGAAAAGAGACAGGGGCTCCATAAAGATCATTGAATCCATGGAGGCTGAGGAAATCACCAAGAGAGGTCTGCACAGAAAAAGACAGGGCCCTCCAGAAGGATGTTGACAATTAGTGACAATTCAGCAAAGGAAATTGAGAAAGGGTCATCGGAGAGGCAGGAGAGCTCTGCAGACCCAACCATCTGCTTAGGATTTGAGAAACAGCATGATGGTGAGAAGAGTGTTCAATCTGAGGTCAGGAGACTTGGGTCTGAGTCCTGGTTCTTCATCTTCCTGACTGGGTGACTTTGGATAGGCCTTTCAACTGCTTTGGGCCAGTTTGCTCATCTGTAAAATTAAGGGCTAGGTCCAGATGATATCCAGGGTCCCTTATAACTCTTAATCCATGTTCCTGTGAATGCATATGGTATATTTGGGGGAAATAAGTAGACATGAATGCTTAGGGGGCATAAAGGTAGGCAGGCACTGAAATATGTGGACATGTACATCTGTGCTTGGAACATGCAGGAATGCCAGGCAGCTGGAGCTGGCTGTGCTGGAGCTGCCCCTCGAGAAGCTGGACATGGATATCTTTTTTTTCCTCCCTGTCCCTATCTCTACTTCTCTGTGATGCTCTATTCTCTATTTATATCCAGCTCCCTATGTGTGTAGCTCCCTCTTTTTAAAAAAGCTTCTGTGGCTAGTTTTCTGCCCACGTCACTTTTTCTGCTCTCCTTTCTCTCTGTCACTCTCTGTATACTTTGCTTTCTTTCCCTGTCTGTCTCCGTCTCCCTCTCATTGTCTGTTTAATAGTGCAGATTTTCATTCCCAGCCATATCTCCCTGTCTCCCACGACCATACTGTCTTTCTCTCCTGTCTCCTCTCTCTCTCATCAGACAATGATAATAGTGACAGGCAGAATATGTCTTATGCTTTCCTTTCTATGTCTCCTGTCTCCTCTCTTTGTTCCACCTTCTTGTTCTTAATCCTGTCTTTGTCCCTGACCTTGTTTCTTCTGCCTCTGTCTCTGTCTCTGTCTCTTGACGCGTCTCTGTTCTGCCTCTTCCCTCCCTTTGGGTGTATTTCTCTGACCCCATCTCTTGGTCTCTCCTTGATCAGCTTGTCAAAGGCCTCAGACCTGGACCACCACTGGGTGGCTAAGGCATGGCTCAATGACATCGGCCTGCCCCAGTACTCCCAGGCCTTCCACAACCACCTCATTGATGGCAGGATGCTCAACTCTCTGATGAAGCGTGACCTGGAAAAACACCTGAATGTGTCCAAAAAATTCCACCAGGTCAGCATCCTGCTAGGCATCCAGCTCCTCTACCAAGTGAACTTCAGCAAGGAGGTAAGGGCAAGGGCATGGGTGAGATACCTTCCAACCTGGGCCATGTAAGTGCTGCTTCCAAGTCTATGCTGCCTCTTCAAGGGCCTAGTCAACCTCTCCATCCCCCTGAGGCTTTCCATGGAAGGAAGCCAGCCTCAGCAAAGTCATCCCAGGAGAGAGAGAATTGGATCTGCATTTATAGGACCCAAGGTTGAATCTTGGCTCTGCCACAAACTACCTGTGTGATCATGAACAGGCCAGTTCTCCTCTCTAAAGTCTGTTCCTTCATCTGTAAAATGAGGGGATTGGACCAGATGGCTTCTAAGGGCCCTTGAAGCTCTAGAGCTAACATCCAATGATCTGAGCTCATAGAGGCAGAGCCCAACCAGTGGTAGATGATGATGATTGTGATGGTGATGGTGATGGTGATGGTGATGGTGATGGTGATGGTGATGGTGATGATGGTGATGGTGATGGTGATGGTGATGATGGTGATGGTGATGGTGATGGTGATGGTGATGATGGTGATGGTGATGGTGATGGTGATGATGGTGATGGTAGTGATAATGGTGATGATGATGATGATAGCTAGTGATCCCAGGTTGAGTCAGTTCAACCTGGGGCTTTGGGAATGTATGGGATGGGCTGAAAAAAGAATGAGAAGGGCTTCTGTATAGTCTGAAGTTTGTTTCACCTTATGAAAATATTGTGCAAAATAGCCCTGATCCTTTGGAAGTCAACTGTTCATATACCTTTTCTAAGAGAATCTGCCCAAGTCATTCTGGTAATGGAGCTTTCCTCAATCTAAGGGAATAGGGTAGGACCCCTTCTGCCAAATGGGCCAGAGGTATGCCATGACATCCAGGGGATCAGGCTACCATGACCTTCCCAGAAAAGTATCAGCATGGCAGGGCTTCCCCTAAGGACCTTTGCCATCTGGGTTAAAATAATCAGAATTTAGTAGAGATAAATGGATTTGGAATCAAAGACCTGAGGCCTTAGGTTCTAATCATGTGCCATGCTGTTGATGGAGCTAGCTATGGGATCACTTAACTCCTTACCTGTAAAATGGAGGACTGGAGTAAATGATCTCCCAGGCCTTCCAACTCTAAAACCTATGGTATTATGAAGTATCCTTCCCATTTCTCAGAGAAAAAAAACTGAGGAATTGTAGAGGGATGGAAGGACAATGATGGTAGTGGTAAGACCAGAATATGCCTCTTGTTTCTCTCACTAAGATTTCATTCATCTCTTAAATTCCAAGAGTCCTTGTATTGTACCGTTCTCGGCTCATTAGGTTTTTATTCTTAAAGGTTCTCCAGGAGCGACGGGCTCGTTGTGAGACACAGAACATTGACCCCGTGGTCTGGACAAACCAGCGAGTGCTCAAGTGGGTACGAGACATTGACCTGAAGGTATGGAGCTTCTGGGAATCTGATTAAAATGCAAGTCTAGGTTAATGTATGTGCAAATGTTGGTGCACATCAATATTTCTCTAGGTTTGAGCCATTAGCTAGTACTCTTTGATAGGATCCATCAATCAAAAAGCATTGATTAAGCACTTACTTTTTACTAAGCACTCTGACAAGTGATAGGGATACAAAAAAAAAAACAACAACAATAGTCCCTGCCCTCAAGGAACTTCTCATCTAATGGAGGAGACAATGTGTACAGGGGGATATGTGTGCAATAAATACAGAGTGGAGAGAAAGTAGCCTTAGAGCGAAAGGCACCAGCATCAGGACTGTGGAAAGTAGCATTTGGCTGAGTCTTAAAGAAAGCAGAGATTCTAGAAGATGGAAGTGACGATGAAAATTCTTCCAGGCATGAGGAACAGCTAATACAAAGGAGGTGGGAGATGGAGTGTCTGTGTAAGAGGTATCATGTAAGAAAAGATGGCTAGACCAGAGAGTGCATGGTGGAGAGGTTACTACCCTAGTAATAGGAAAGAATATGTTGTTCTCCAAAGCATAGCCACATTTGTGGCACTTGGTCTAAATTTTCTAGGGGTCATTATGATATAGTGGAGTTGGTGTCAGGAGAGCTGAGTTCAAGTGCTGGCTGGTATATCTACTTAGCTGTGTGATTGTGGATAAGTCCTTAATTTCCCAATTTCATCTATTGAAATGAAAACTTCACTTTATATAGAGAAACTATGGAGCTTTCTACAATCTAAGGGAATAGAGTAAGACCCCTTCTGCCACATGGGCCAGGACTGAACGCAGATCTCACCAACAGCCATGACATCCAGAAGTTCCCACTACTCTGCCCTCGTGTTTCAGAAGAGGGTTAGCATGGCAGAGCTGCCCTTGGGGATCTATATATTATGTAGACTTCAACTGTAAAATTCTGGTACTCCTGACCTTGCAGGGCTATTGTGAAGAAAATGCTATAGAAAGATGAAATGTCATCATGTCATTATTTGAAGTAGTGGGGATAGATGGGATTGAAACATTCACACTCTCTTGTCTGAACCACTTGTGGCTAAAGGAGCCACATTTGCCAATGACTGGCAAGGATTAGAAATAGACTCTCCTCATAGACATGCTCAGTAGATCTCTGCCCAAGGCATGCTAATGATTCACAAAATAGTGCACAGTAGAAAGAGCTGGGCTGAATCTATCTCTGATTCTAAGTACCTGTGATCTTGAGTAAGTCCCCAAAATTCTCTAGACTGCAGTTTCCTCAGCTGTAAAATAAAGGGATTGGACAAGATGACCTTCAAGGTCACTTCCAGCTCTGTCTTCCTTGGTAATCCTAGCGCTCTCTGGTGTTGGGGGGGTGACATGATTTGCAGAAAGAACTCTTCCTCTGTACAAAGGTAACTAGTCCCCAAAGGAAATGGAACCCCTGACCTCCATTAACACCCTGTGTCAACACGCTGAACCAATCAGCCTCCAGACTAAGCCCCCATCCCTGACTATGTGATTCCCCTAGGAGTATGCTGACAACTTGACCAACAGTGGTGTCCATGGAGCAGTGCTGGTCTTAGAGCCCACATTCACGGCGGAAGCCATGGCAACAGCCCTGGGCATCCCCAGCGGGAGGCACATCCTTCGGAGGCACCTGGCTGAGGAGATGAGCACAATCATCAACCCTGCCAGGTGAGTGTGGCACCTCTGCCACAAGATAAGATGTTCCAATTTAGGAGCTAAGAAAGAACACCCGGGATGCTGATGTTGGTAGCAGGGAGACTTCCTTGACTGTATTTGTGGAGAAAGGAAGAAAGGATGGAAGAAAGGAAGGAAGGAAGGAAGGAAGGAAGGAAGGAAGGAAGGAAGGAAGGAAGGAAGGAAGGAAGGAGGAAGGAAGGAAGGAATGTTAGATTTGGAAGAGATTGCAGAGATCACTAAGAAGACAAAAGCAGGAGAGATGTGGGAAAATTAAAGAAAGACGTATTTTTGTCTCCTTTTAAGAATTTCATGACAATCAGAACTATCTCTCCTTATAAGGGGCTTCTTTTCTTAGAATGGGCAGTAGATTCTCCATCACTGTAAGTGTTCAGCAGAGGATGAAGAGTCATCTGACAGGCCTGTGTGCTCCAGAGGAGATCCTTGCCTTGGATGGGACATTGGGTTAGATCACAGAATTATAGATTTAGAGCCAGAAGATTCTTCTGAACCCATCTGATGTGAAGTGAGGAACTGAGGCCTTCTGCTAAAGGGAAGTGACTTACCCAAGGTCACACAAGTACTAGGAGGTAGAACTGTTGAGGGTCTATCATTCTAGTCTGGAGCGTTTCTTCAGGCAAAACCCTCTCTTATCAGTACAATAAAGTACACAGAGTGCCTGACTTGGAGACTCAAAAACATAGGTTTGAATTTCACCTCAGACACTAGCTGTGTGATAGTGGGAAAGTCACCACTCCATTTCCCCATATATCAAATAGGATAACAGTAACACTAGTCATTTTTTCCTGGCGCCCTCTTGATCTAAAAAATCCATGTAAAATTTTTTGGCCTTCCCTTCATATCAGAGAAGTCTGAATAATTATGGTATTAAAAGATAAAATATGTTGATATTATATAATACTATATATGGATTTTATGCATGTCTGAGTTTTTAAACTTTTTCTACATTGTATGTTGGCCTTTGCATGTCATTTTCAGCTTCTGCAAAACTCCCCCCAAATTCCCATTTAATTTCTTGTGCTGACCTGAGACATATTGAAACCGCGATGGTGAAGTTGTGATGTGAAGGGGTAATTGTATTTCCCAGGGTTGTTGTGATATTCATATGTGATAGTGTGTTTATTCTCTTTGCAAACCTAAAAAACGCTATAAAAATCGTGAGTTAGGGGCAGCTAGATGGCACAGTGAATAGAGCACCGGCCCTGGAGTCAGGAGGACCTAAGTTCAAATTTAACCTCACACACTTGACACTAGCTGTGTGACCTTGGGCAAGTTACTTAACCCCAATTGCCCTGCCTTCCCCCCTCCAAAAAAAATACCAAAAAAAATTAAATAAGAAAGTAAACATAAAAAATATAAAAATAAAAGATTCATTAAAAAACAAAACAAAACAAAAATAAAGAATTTTTTTTTTAAGGGGCAGCCAGGTAGCATAGTGAATAGAGCACCATCCCTGGAGTCAGGAGGACCTGAGTTCAAATCTGGTCTCAAATACTTGACACTTACTAGCTGTGTGACCTTGGGCAAGTCACTTAACCCCAATTGCCTTGCCTTCCCCCCCTCCAAAAAAATGAGCTATTATTACACACAGAAAATAGATGAAAGATAAATAACTAGACAGATTGATTGCATTTATTCAGGACTTATTTTGTGCTTGTAAGTGTTAAGTACTGGGAATGACAGTATTTTTTTAAAAACCAACAAAAAAATGAACCAGGTTGTCCCTAGTCTCAAGGAGCTTAACTTCTATAGAGGAAGACAAAGCATAAAGGGGCGATGGGAAGGTGGGGGATAAAAGGAAACAGGGTGGTGCAGGGAGAGCATGCATTGGACATGACTGGAGCCCCCATGAAATGATGATGGCAGCCAGAGAATCACCAATAGGAGAGTAGGTCCCAGGAGACTGCAGCGTCTTAGGATTCACCACCAGGAAGCATCATTAGGAGAATATTGGTATGAAAATCACTCTTGATTCACTTCAAACTCTACTCATTCTCTGGACTTCTCTTCCTCTTCAACAGTAGCCTTTTCACTTTGCACAGTTCTTTCCCCCTGAGGTCCTGCTCTCTTGATTTTCGACTCCTTATTCCTCTCCCTTGGGGAAGCTAGGGGGCGCCATAAGGCCTAGAGCACTGGGCTTGGAGTCAGGAAGACTCATCTTCATGAGTTCAAATCCAGCCTCAAACACTTACTAGCTGTGGGACCCTGGGCATGTCACTTTACCCTGTTTGCCTCAGTTTCCTCATCTGTCAGATGAACTGGAGAAGGAAACGGCAAAGCACTTCAGCATCTCTGCCAAGAAAACCCCAAATGGGGTCATGAAGAGTAGGACATGACTGAACAATAACAATGAAATAAAATTTTATCATGTGGCAAATTGAGATTGTACCTCAAGTGAGCTCTTGCCCAGGCCACCACCTCCTACCCCCCTCCCCCAACCTGCATCTCAGGGCATATTTCCTGCCCCTTGCCTCAGGAGCATTTTTTGCTGCATGACACAAACACAAAAATCTCTATTCACACCTCTTGAACTCAGGTCTCCTAATAACTTCTTATCTTTTCTTAAGGATCATTTCATTCTTCAAAAGGTGGAAGAATCACCAAAAAGAAGGGTTTGTTTTTATTTTTAGTCCTCACTAACCCGGAGTTTGTGGCAGAGAAGGAAAGGAAGGTTGGGCATCCTCTAGTGTGCACCCTAGATTTGAGGCGAGCTGACTCCAAAGGGCTAGAAGGAAGGATAGGCAGGATTGAGCAAACTAAAATTCCTTCGGGGACATGAGCCCAGGAGGGAAGGGAGCTTGAGAGAAGGAAATTCCAAAGACAAAGAGACACAATTCTAACAAAGAAGAAAAAGGGAAGTCATCTCCAGAGACTGATGTCAATGTGCAGGAGGCCCATGGACCAACGGAAAGTTTTTAAAAATAGATTTTTACTTATTTTTTTGTTTTTATGTCCCCTAAATTCCCCCCCTCTCTCGCCCCCCAGCCTCTGACTCTCGTTCCCATGTTGTTCCTACTAAAACACCTCTAGGGGCCCAATCAGCTGGGACAGGACATTTTCATTCTCCATCACTGGTCACTGGCATGTTTGGCAAGTGGTCCGATTTTGTCTTTAGCCCTTCTCAAAGACTCTTCTGTTATGGGTCCGAGACACTTTTTGGCCACTGAAGTCTCTCTATCTCTCTGTTTTAAACTTCTAAGGTACTTGAGGTACCCTAGACTTCCCATTGGGGTATCCCATCTGCCTCAAGCAGTACTTATGTATAATCATGGACTCAAAACATCAAAGCTGAGAGGGTCCTTAGAACACAGGATGTCAGGGCTGGGAGGGGCCTTAGATAATATATGGCATAATTCCTTCATTTTGCAGGTGGGGAAACTGAGGCCCAGAGAAGTAAAGTGACCGTATTTCTCATACGATTTCACAGCAGAGATGAAGCTGGGTCTCAACCTCATCTCAGGGCTCTTTCTACAGCACTGCCTTTCTTCGGAAAAGTAGAACATTCCTTTTCTCTCTGACATTCTAGAGTGTATCCCATTGGGTGAGCACTGTTCATAGCAGCACACTATGTACCACTTTGCCAAGGGCCAGGAAAACAAGCGTCAGCTGTGTGTCAGGGAGACAGACCCTCACAGGTCACTAACGAATCACAAACACAATCTCTGACAGTAACGCACCCTCTGGCTAAATACAAAGCCTGGACAGACAGTGAGCCGAGCCTGAGGCATGTGCGGAGGAGAGCCCACCAGTGAAGTCTTAGCAGTTTATATATTAACCCAAATCTTTGGACTCTGCCCTGCTTGTCATTGTAGGGGTCAAAGCAGTTAATCCCTTCTGTTTCTGCACTCGAGGCTATATTGGCTCTGTCAGATCCTCAAACCAACCCTTCTCTTTCAGTGTTAGTCTATGGGCAGGAGCCTTGGGTTTCCAGAGAGTAAAGTACACAGCTAATACCCTATCTCTTAGGATCTCCTCCAGCTCTGATTTTCTGTATCCTAAGGCCCCATCGAGCTCTGTTTTTGTACTAATGTCCCTCCCATCTCTCCCTACTAGTACCTTTGACTGAGCTCCCTAACGCCCTTAGAAGACACCCCCTGAGGCTGAACACAGTGAATCCAGTAACTCTGCTGAGCTCATTGGGGAATGATTAACAAACTCCCACCCTCGCAGTGATCCGGAACCATTTACTGTCATCACACAGTCCTGTTCTCCATCACCTCCTGTTCCCCCTTATTCCTGTCCCCTTCAATCTCTACCTACCCACCCCCTCCTTCCATGTCACACACTAAAGCTACCTACCTCTCCCGCCCTATGCCTGCTCCATAGGAAATAAATGTGCTTTCATCTTAAAACTTTTTCCTTTTCCATTCTTTCCATGTTTTAGGTCTCACTGAGACCTGGCTCCCTCCTGATGACAAAATTTCCCTTGCCTCCATTTCCGGGACTGGCTGCATCTTCATCCCCTCACTCCCCCTTACTGGTTGAAGGGAGAAGGGTTTGAATCCTCCTTGTTCCTCACCCTCACTTCCGAACTTTCCCTCCACCTCCACCACTTAGTAACTCCTCATCCTTAGAAATTCATTCATTCCATATCTGCCATCCAATCAAAACCCTAGAAGCTGGTATCCACCAAACTCCAGAAAAAGCTCTTTCTCTCCTCACTGAGTTCAGCCTTTTCTCTCTTTCTCAACTTCTGCCCTCATATTAGGGGACTTCAATATACACACTGATATGCCCTCAAACGCTTTTCCCTGCCAGTTCCTCAACTTGCTAATTTTCCATGATCTGCTCCTCTACTACACATCAGCTATACACAGAGATGGTCATGGAGTGGAGCTTTTGTGGGTGAGAGCAAGATCAAGGAATTTTGATCAAGCAAGATCCCTTCATCTTGCCATCCACCACAAATATTCCTCTTCCATGTTTACAAACTGAAATTCTTCTATTTGATCCTCTGTGGTCATTCCACCTCTCCCTCTGTTTAATTCATCATCCGCCGATGAAGAATGTGACCCTCCAATCTCATTCACATGACCCCCAATCCCTTGACCCCTCGGTTTTCTCCCAGGTCTTTCTGCCTTCCCTATCTTGACCCTTTTTAAATCAGTCTACCTCTACCCTGTTGGAAATTTAAGAGACTCTCTGAACCGTGTGATGTGTGATGTGTGTGTGTGTGTGTGTGTGTGTGTGTGTGTGTGTGTGTTGGAGGATATTATAGCTCCTCCCCTGTAGCTTCCTGTAAGTATCAGAATCCTTCTGAACCCACATAAAAAGTGTCCCAGTAGGCTGTGGATGAAGATTCCTTTACCCTCCCTCTTTTATTCTGCTCCACTCCCATCCTGCTCCTGTCCGATTCTGCCAGACTATTTCTGAAATAAAGGGTCTGAGAAAAAATAGTAGCCCATTCTCCATCCCCAGGAGCTAGAAGCCTTAAGACCTTATTGACTCTTGACAGGAATGCTCCACAAATGATGATGCATCCTGAAATCAACGGGCAATGGTAAAGGACATTTTTCCTAAACAAGTTGCCCATCAAGTCATAAGAAGCAACATGGTGTAAGAGAGTGCTTGCCTTAGAGCTGAGGAATTGCACCTCTCACATAGCTGTGTGACCAAGTGACAACTTCTCTCTGACTCAATTTCCTCCGCTATAAGGTGGAAACTATAATAGCATTTACCTCACAGAGTTGTTGTAAGGATCAAATGAGATATTTATAGTATTTAATTAATTAAGTTATAATTAATTAAATAATAAATGCACTTATTTAATATCATATTATAACGCGTGCCAAGTACTTTGCAAATCTAAAAAGCAGAACATGAGTGTCGGTCATTTTTCCCCATCTTCTCCCCCAGTGCCCAGCACGTCCTCTGATGGGCATGGTAGAATTGATCTTAGACCCACTGGTCTAAGGTGTGAACCTTTCCTGTGTCCTTAAGAAGAAATGCTTTCTGGAAAAAACAATGTTGTCACTCAGTCAGAACTGGCCTTTGGGATCTCCAGCTTGTGTCTGAGTACAGTTTTGCTGTTGTTTTTTAGTTGAGATGGGGCTTTATCAGAGCTCTCAACTCCTGGCTCTTTCTCAAGCCTGTAGGCAGGTGCTGACCACCTGGTACTAATTCAAAAAAGCCTCATTAAACTCATTCAGCTGCTTTTCATGGACCTCCTGCACTCAATACTCCCCTCCCCTCTCGAGATCTACCCAATACCCACCTCCCCAACTCCCATTCTCAAGAGGCAGTCCTCCATGTCAAACATGTCAAACATTTTCTGAGGTAATACAGTCCTGAATGGAATTCTCATTAAGCAGCTTGTGGGATAGGCTTTCTGGGTCTGACCCCCCCAGATGCTGTAGAATGTTGGATTTGGAACTTTGAACAGGGAATATCAGATCTGGGAGTGATTTTAGAACATGCAGTGTCAGAACTGAGAGGGATCTTAGAACACAGAAGGTGAAGACTGAGACCTTTGGACATAGACTATCAGAGCTGGAAGAGTTGTCAAAAAACAAAATGATTGAACTCAGAATATCAGAACTGGGAGGGTCCTTAGAACACACACTGTCAGAGCTGGGAGGGCCCTTAGAACACACACTGTCAGA
The DNA here is from genome assembly GCA_028646515.1 of Pseudochirops corinnae. Classification (NCBI taxonomy): domain Eukaryota; kingdom Metazoa; phylum Chordata; class Mammalia; order Diprotodontia; family Pseudocheiridae; genus Pseudochirops; species Pseudochirops corinnae. The sequence goes on from CM053588.1 coordinate 48,911,049, forward strand.
GCTGCGAGGGCCCTTAGAACACAGGATGTCAGAGCTGGGAGGGCCCTTAGAACACAGGATATCAGAGCTGCAAGGACCCTTAGAACACAGTATCTCAGAACTGGGAAGGCCCTTAGAACACAGGGCTGAAGGAAATTTCAAACTTCAAATGGAAAAGCCAGGAGCAACCCTAGAGGTCATCTAGTTCATTTTTCACATTTTAATAATAATTCAGCTATTTCAAGTAAAACCACCTCATTCTTGATTCTTCCTACACACCCCCAGTTTAACTAGCAGATTCCCATATTCAATGGCCTCTTCCTCATCCAGTTTAATCAATGTCCCTCTTAAACTATTGCTCCACTAAACACTATACTTTACGTTATGAAGGGCAGTGTGCTGAGGAAACGTCACTTTCTAAACCTCAAAGCTCTGCCTCTCTTAATGCAACCCAAGGTCACATTAGCTCTTTGGCTCCCACCACTTCATTACTGACTCATGTTGAATTTTTGGTCCACTAAGAACCCCACATCTTTTTCAGACAAATTGCCATGTAACCATGGCTCCTCTGTCCAATATTTGTGAGGCTGATTTTTTGAATCCAAATGTAAAACTTTACATTTATCCCTACTGAATGATTCAACTCAGTTCTCCAGACTGTCAAGGCCTTTTTGGATCTCTACTTTGCCAATCTCTTAGCTATTGCTTCCAGCTTTGGGTCATCTGCAAATCTGTTAAACGTGTCATTTAACAAAGTCATTGATAGAACCATCTTTGCCTTTCTGCCATCAAAGCATCCTAAACAGAAAAAATCCTGGTCTTCCAGAAGCAGGAGTCGCATCTAAAGCCTACAGGTCTTCTGGGAGATTCAAACCCGCTCCCAAGATATGATAGTCTCAGAAATCCCAACTGGCTTTTTCCACCCCCCAAGTATCTTGTTTTCTCTATATTGATGCATCCCTCAATATGTATTGCTTATCCAGCAAAGTTTCATTTCTTTTTTATAACAGTCTATATATTTCCTTTGCTGCTCTGCAGTAGGGGATGAAATGGTTTATCAGATGTGTACCCAATAGAATATGGTTGTCTTTTTCTCTCTCCCAGCCCTCTCCTTCTCCTCCTTCTCCTCCTCCTTCTTCTCATAACTTCCTTTTCCCCCTCACAGCCTCCTTTCCCTCACACCCTAGGCTTCCTCTCTGCTTTTGTGTCTTCCTTCTTCCATACCAAGATTAATGAGTGTCTCTTAGAAACAAATGATTTCTTCTTGAACGTTATTGGAGCAACAGAATTTTCCATTACTGTCAGTTTTCTTGTTAATATTCTCAACAAAGGTGGGGAGGGGGAACCCATCCATTATGAAACAAAATAGAGTTGACCTCTACAATAAGGCCGTAAGACCTCAGTGCCATGAATAAGTCAGCGTCATGCTTCCTGTTCCACTTTCATTCTCTGTGGTCTAGAAGCCCTAGAAATGGAGAAAATTTTCAACTTCCTCTAAGTACAGCAGTTCTCAACCTGTGGGTCACGACCCCTTTGGGGGTCGAACGACCCTTTCACAGGGGTCATCTAAGACCATCAGGAAACATATATTTCTGATGGTCTTAGGAACCGAGACAGGCTCCTCTATCAGTCTCCAGGCGGGTCTGGCCACATGCAGATATGCCCACATACGAGTATTAAAGGGTCGCAGCATTAGGAAGGTTGAGAACTACTGCTCTAAGCAGGACCCCCTGTCTGGCTGGGAAATACAGGTTGAAACATTTAAAGCAGTGGTGTCAAATTCAAATAGAAATGGATGGGTGGGACCACTAAGTCATACTCAAGGATACCTGTGAGATACACATTGACTTAGAAAACCACATATTAACATCATCTATATTTTACTGTGTTTTTATTTATTTTGTTAAATATTTCCCAATTACATTTTAATCTGGTTCTGACTGTGCTTAGGAATCTTATGAACTTTCTTAAATGTTGTGACCAGTGGGCTATATTTTGGCATCTCTGTTTTAAAATGAGCAAGCCTTATTAAATTGTAATAATTACTTTTTAGGGAGAAAGAAGGTTCTTTCTTGGTTGGTTATGCCTCCCTTTTGGAGAAAGAGTAATGCTTCCTTTCTGGGCCTGAAGTCAGGAAGACCCCAGTTCAAATCTAGCCTCAGATACTTATTAGCTGTGTAGCCTTGCATGAGTCAGTTAACTTGGACTGCTTCAGTTTCCTGCTTTGTACATGAAGATCTAGCCCTACCTCCCAGGGTTGTTGTGAGGATCCAGGGAGATAAGATTTGCAAAATCTTAGAGCAGTGCCTAAGGCACAGTAGGTGTTTAATAAATGTTTGCTCCTTTCTTTTCCCTTGGTCCCTTCTGTCTAATCACTCCTCATCTTTTCCAAAGTCAAAAATCCTAACTGAAGCCAAGGAACTTTAAAACAGTCAGTTAACCAGCATTTAATCAGTGCCTACTGTGTGCCAGCTGGGAGTGGGGGGTAAGGATGGGGGGGGGGGGGTGGTCTCTTCCCCTCCCCCACCTCTCATCACCAGCCAGTCATCAGAAACCGCAGATTCTGCCTTCACAAAAACCTCTCACCTTAATTGCCTGACCCACGCCATTGCACAGACAAATAGCACATACATTGCCTTACCCAGGAGCTGGCAACCTATTACTGGGCTTGATGAATTAGCTCTAGAAAGCAATTACAAGGCAATTAATTGGACGGCGTTGTCGCCCGGGTGCCCGTATTTGAACTCTCCATGCAATAATTCTACCCCACAAATTGGGTGCTGGCATCAAGGAGGGACTGAGCAGCTTGGGAAGATGCTGGAAGGTCTGGTTCCTCACATCTGGGGCCAGGCAGAGCTTCTGATCACAGGCATCTGCCAGAGCCCAGCCAGGCAATCTTTTACCCAAGGGTCCCTGGAAATTCTTTCCCAGGATGTCAATGTCTAGGAGCTGGAGAGACTATTGGTAGAGAAGCAATGTGAGCTTCAAAATAGGTAGCGATGGAGAGGTCTAATGAGCAGAGCTCCCCTTTTCCTTCATCAAATAGTAATAATAGCCACCATTTACAAAGGGCTCTAAGGTTTGCAAAGCACTTTACAAATATCATCTCATTTGATCCTCTTGACAACCCTGAGAGGTAGGGGCTGTTATTATGCCTACTTTACAGATGAGGAAACTGAGGCAGACAGAGGTGGAAATGACTTGCCCAGGATCACAGATCTAGTAAGTGCCTGAGGCTGGATTTGAACTCAGGCCTTCCTGATTCTCATTGCACTGCCCAGGTGGTTCTCCCCTTAGCAGGATGAGCAGAATTTTAAGCATCATGGTCAACATTTAGGAGCAGGAACTAGTCTTGGCACCCCTCTCCCCAGATTACACAGAAGAGTCAGAGGATCTGAATCCAAATCTCAGATCTTCCACTTACCCCCTAAGCACTTACCTGAGTGTTGTGATTCAAGACAATTAACCTTCTCTAGGCCTCAGTTTACCCATCTGTCAGATGAGGGCAGTTAGACAAGATTTGGATCCGCAAGCATCTGTTAGGTACCCACTCAGTGCCAGGCACTGTACTAGGCACTAAGGGGGTGCAGATATAAAAAAGAACAACCATTCCCCGCCTTTAGACTGCTTACAGTCTATTAGAGGCAGCCAGCAACTATAAAGGTAAGAAAATACAAATGATGCAGGTCCCCAGGCCTCTCTAGGCCTCAGTTTGTTCATCTTAAAACAGAGGAGGCTGTCCTGGATTCAGTCCATTCAACAATACTTGGTGGGGTGGGGAGAGCGAAACGTATTTAAACTATTCTTGACTTAGTGTATCCATGGGGGTGGTTGGGTGGCACAGTGGTTAGAGCGCCAGGCCTGGAGTCAGGAAGACTCTTCTTCCTGAGTTCAAACCTGGCCTCAGACACTTCCTAGCTGTATGACCCTGGGCAAGTCACTTCCCCCGTTTGCCTCAGTTTCCTCATCTGTGAAATAAGAAGGAAACGGCAAACCGCTCCAGTATCTCTGCCAAGAATCCCCAAATGGGGTCATGAAGAGTTGGACACGACTGCACAACAACAAAACGTATAAATAAATAATTCTCTTCTTTGTCTCCTTCTTCCCCCCTCCAAGCGCCAATTCTTTTTTTTTTGTTTATTTGTTTGTTTTTTGCTTTTTGCTTTTGGGAGGGCAATTGGGGTTAAGTGACTTGCCCAAAGTCCCACAGCTAGTAAGTGTGTCAAGTGTCGGAGTCCGTATTTGAACTCAGATCCTCCTGACCTCAGGGCTGGTGCTCTGCTCACTGTGCCACTAGCCACCCCCATACGCCAATTCTTGATATTGGCCAAGTACGCCAAATATGTGCACGTACTTTACATTTTTGTTGCTGTTTAGTTGTTTTGGTCTTGTCTGAACTTTGTTTAGTCTTTTCTCTAAACTTTACAGCAGCCTTGAAAGGTAACTGGAGCAAGATTGTGAAGGGTTTTCAAAGTCAAACAGAAGAGTTTTTATTTTATCCTAGAGCCAATAGGGAGTCCCAGAAGCTGCTTGAACAGAAGAGCAATTTGGTCAGACTCTAAGATAACCTTTGAGTTCTCTCTTATCTCAAAATGTACAGCCCATCCTGGCCCTGCCCTTGTCCCATTTTCAGGTCATGAATTTAAAGGAACTCTCTCTGTCTGTCTGTCTGTCTGTCTATCTGTCTGTCTCTCTCCATCCATTCTTTCATCCATCCATCCATCCATCCATCCATTTATTCATCTATCCTATCTATCTATCTATCTATCTATCTATCTATCTATCTATCTATCCATTCATTTATCTACCTATCCATCCTCTATCCATCCATCTATCTATCTATCTATCTATCTATCTATCTATCTATCTATCCATCTATCCATCTACTTATCTATATATACATCTACACATCCACCCATTTATCTATCATTATAACTATCTGTCTATCTATCTGTCTGTCTGTCTGTCTGTCTCTTCATCTGTCTGTCTTTCTATCTCTCTATCCATCCATCTATCTACGTCATATACTTCTGAATCTTACTAGATTTCCCATTGATGACTGCTCAGAACTCCTGTCCATTTGACCAAGTAGTTAGGAGGACTGGGGCCTAATCTCAACTATGTGGGAGCTAGTGAGTCATCTCATGTTGGAAAAAACACATTCCTGTCTGGGCCTATAAAATGAAAGTGTTGAAGTAGGACCTCCAAGGTGCTATCCTGTTTGGGCATTCTTTAAACCTCTCCTCTCCCCCAATAACCACAGAGGTTCACTTTCCTTCTGTCTTATTGGTTTCACCTTTCTTTGCATCCCCAGTGCCGAACACCATCCTGGGCACGTAAAAAACATTTAATAATGTTGCTTGACTATGCAACCTTTGGCACATCACTTACCTCCTTTCTATAGGATGCTTCATATTTAAAACATGGACTTTGGAAATGACTTCCAAGATCCTCCAGCCCTGATTCCCTTAGGAATGTGGCTTGTGGGTCCCATTCTTAGGGTTGGACTAGTGACAGGGGTTTATCTAATAAAGTCATCTGAGACAAAGGACTGTAGATTCTGACTTAAATACTTCCCTTTCTGTGTCACATCTAGATTTTCCACCTTGTAGTCCTATGGTCTTGAGCAAGTTCCTTCTCTGATCTCCTGCTTCCTAACTCTGGAGTACAGAAGTAAGAGTGGGAGGAGAGGGGGTTGGATGTTTTCTGAGGACCCTTCCACCTCTCAATGATCCTGCAGTCTGAGAAGTGACCAAGTGGTTCAAGCATGTATAGTGGAATGAATGATGGGATCTGGAGAGCTGGGTTCTAATTTCAGTTCTGCTCCATATTGGCTGTGTGACCACAGGCAAGGAGAAACTCCACATCCCTGGGCCTCAGTTTCTGTATTAGTCAAATAGAGATGGGAAAGTTTTCTCTGCCTACAAATCCATCCAGAAGTATTTATTATGCATCTACTGTGCTATGTGTCAGGTACTGGGCTTCCCACAGTTGTCTGTATCACTCATTCAGGCTGTTGACTCTCTGACTTCCTTTCCTGCAGTACTGCAGGCATCCGAGAGGCTGAGAGGTTTGGGACCCCACCAGGAAGAGCTTCCAGCATCACTCGGCAGGGGAAGGAGGAGACCAGCAGCAGCATCAAGTATAAGACTGGCCGGGTAAGACTGACCATCAAGGCCTCCATTTCCTAGCCCCTCTCTGACAGTCATCAGCAGGCAACAGGAGGGGCCCAAAGTTAGGAGATCCAGGCTCTGGTCACTTAGGACTTCAGTGATAGGGCACTTCATTTCTCTGGGACTAGGAAGAACCCTTCCAACTATGACATTTAATGTTTTAAGTCTCCTTGTTCCTCTCATATTTTATGTTCTTATTTTCTGTTCAGAGATGGCCGCCTTATTGGCCTTCTGCCCCCCTGCCTCCCTGGTTCTGACATTTCATACTCTAAGAACCCTCCCAGCTCTGCCATTCTATGCTCTAAGGTCACTCCTTGTTCTGACCTAGTGTGTTCTAAGGCCCCTTTCAGCTCTGACAATCTCTGTTCCCCACTGACAGTCCTCATTTGATGAGCCCTTCCAAATCTGACATTCTGTGATTCTATTTTTTTCCAGTTGCCTCTAGGGAAGATTGGCAGGGGGTTCAGCAGCAAAGACCTTGACTTCCATGATGACTATGGCTCTCTCAGAAATGAAGACTGCTTCGATGATGACCCTCAAGATAGACCAGATCAGTGTCATCTAGAAAACTACAGTGGACTTGAGGTCACCAATGTGTAAAGAATGGCTTTATTCCCATCAGTCTCATGGGCCAAGGAGAAAAATCAAAGAGGGAAGGAAGAAACTTAGGAAGAACCCACCCAGTTGGGTATACATAGAAACTTTGAATTAAGTGACAACCTGGCACTGTCGCCTTGTTAGCCAAGGAACAGTCCCCAAACCAAACACAGCCAACTCATTGGCTGACCAATTTTAGGAGACTACTGAAATGAGCTTCTGGTGGGGACTGGAGGGTCCATACCTAGAGAACTCTAAAAAAAGACTATGACCATCCAACATCCTGTCCTGGACTGTTTATTTATCCCTCCACCTGAGAGCAGGGGACTAAGACCCCTCGAAAGTCACTATGACCTCTAAAGTTCTAAGGTTCTCAGGCCTGATTTCAGAGGGAACTTAGAAATTAAACAACCTGTGAACTACCCCTGCGCCCCAGACCAAGCCACCATGGATGGAAAGACCCAAATTCCCCACCTCCTCAAATGTCCTTCTAAGACTAGCTGGTGGGTTAACTCAGTAGTTCAGACACCAATTTGAATGAAAGGAAGAGTAACCATAGCATAGGAAAGGTGGCCCAGCAAGTATCTGCCCTTCTAACTGGGCCAGTCCATTGGGAAAGCAACGGACAGCCAGGGGTATTGCCTCTGGGGTGTGATGTCAGAGTGAGAACTTCACCTCCTGGTTTTCTTCTCCCTCTGGTTTCCAGTAGATGAGGGGGGCTTTCCCGACCTCCCAGACTCTAGCCTAGATCATCAGAGTGGGTAAAGCCCAGGATTTAGAGACATTTGTTGTTTTACTGCCTATGGAATCTTGGAAAATCACCTTATCCCTGGGCCTCAGTTTACTTGGGTATAAACTGAGAGGCTAGACTAGATAATCTCTAAGGCTTCTTCCTGCTCTAGTATTCTTTGGGTGAACTTCTATGCTTCTATGACCTTGTGATCTTTCTTGGAGTGTTGACTGTCTGTGACCTTGGGCAAATCACTTACCTTTCCTAGGTCTCCACTTTCTCCTTTATAAAATGAGTGGGATGGACTAGATGACCTCCAAGGTCCCTTCCACCTCTAGATTTATGACTTTATGATGTCAGGCAGGTCTTGGACTTCCACCAAAAGAGTGACCCCTAGCTTTAGGGGAGCACTTAACAAATTCATGAAGGGTACAAGTGGTTACCCTGCCAAATAACTGTGACCGTGCTTAGGAGTGAAGTGAGTCAAGCTCTTGAGGAATTACTGCATACACATTGCCTAGAAAAACAATGGGATTCTTCTGAATGAAGCAGACTTCAACACTGGACTCATCAATGTGGCCAGTTTCTCCACCAGTGTAGATCTCAACCCATTGACCTAGTCTCATCCTGGTTCTTGTCCATATTCTTCCAAAAGGGATTCACTCAACACTCACCCGTTAGTTATTTTTATACTTCATGGATGCATCATACTCAAGCTATCCATCTGCTAAGGCATAAAATGAGGAGACGCATGTTCACCAAAAGTCTTCACCCATGCCATGGAATATGTCCTGTACATTGTCCAAATGGAGGAGGAAGATGTTCTCCAGACATTTTTGGTAATGAAAAGCACTGTGCTGGTTGCTTCAGGACCAAGGACACCACTGAGCTCTTTCAATGAGATCCACAGCCATTAAGAAGAATATCAACTTGACCATCCACATAGGAAAAACTAATTGGATGAAGAATATGTGATACTTAGATTAAGATATTCCATTCGCTGGATGACCAACCTGTGGAACTAGTGCATCAGGATATATACACTTGGCTGAAAGATATTATTGAAATAGCTCTCTATTCATAAGAGTTTGCTCAAGACAAGAGCCATGGGGAAAATAAGCTTAATTTTTCTCAAGAGTGCCAATGGTGTCTTTAATTTAGGGGGAGGTGGGATTGAGGGGTGGGGAAATCTTGTTCAGTATTTAAATAATGAATTAGGTTGGATTTTTTTTAATGACTCCATTACATGGAATATAACTTGTCTGCTCACATAAGTCTTAACCAAGATGTAAGGCCAACAGAAAGGAACCAAGAAGGTTTCTTCTGCCATTATCATTGCTTTGTGACCTCTGCCTAGTGACCTCACCCGTCTGTGCCTCAGCATCTTCATCTGTAGAACAGGGACAAGGCCCCTTGTCCACTACCTACCTCACAGGGATGTTGTGAGGACTAATGTGCACTAATTTCTGTAACACATTTCATAATTTTTCAGAAGGGGCTTTCTGGCAGTGGGCACCCCTCTGCTTCTCCCTTCAAAGATGAGGGAAGAAGGCTATTTGCCCTAGCTCAGAGCTTCTCTCACATACTTCAGTCTCACTCATGACTCATATGGAAAGTCAGGCCAAGGGCTTTAAAAAAACTCAAGTGTTTCCAAACAGTGTCAGAATGATTGGATGCAAAGGCAAAACACACTTATTCACTTAAATAATGTCAAACAAGCAATTGTACAGAATTTTTCACTGGATTGACTACATCCATCAGATAATTTAGCACAGTGCTAGGCCCACAAGAGGTGCTCAGTAATTCTCGAAAAAGATTTCATTTTCTTGCATGCAGATATCAGGGCAAAAAAAAATCCCAAAGGCCAATGTCAACTAACGACTGAGGCAGAATATAAATTCATAAATTAGGATTCTGTTTACCCATTTATTGCTAAGACTAATCATTTGTTTTAACTAAGAAGGTCTGTCTTTATTAAAGCCATTAATACCTATGTGAATAAAAGATAACACATTTGATTTTCCACACCATTATAGCAAACACCCAACTTCAGGGAGCATGTTTAAAAGCATTTATACCTGTAACTAGGTGTTACTTTGACTAAAGAATGATAATCCTTCCTAACAGAAGTGTAAATTGAGGCCCAGTCATGAAGTTGTTTACTGTGCTTGATTGAAGCCAGGAACCACTCTCTGACCTTAAGCCATCCACTAGAATGGGGGTCCAGAATATCATTTCCTAAATATCATATCCTAAATATCTGGAAACATCTGGATAATAGATATGTTATATTGATTCTACCACTTTTATGGAGAAATCCATCGTGTACCAATTGACTTGACTTTTTTGACTTCAAACCCTGTGATCTTTACTCTTCCTGAAGCCACCCCTGCTAGAAGGGTTAGTAAGACCATAACCCACTAGGGCCTTGTTTCCTTTCATGATACTCAGGGTGCAACTGGAAGCTACCCTGTCCCATGTTACTGACATCTCTCTGCGCCACTTCCTTGTTTCCCATTAGTACAAAGTTTCTACATGGTACCCTGAATATCAGGGTCTGCTAGATCCCTAAACCCAGTATCACAAAGGGAAAGAGAAAAGCAAGATTAAAGATAAAAAGTTGGATTTCCCATGGAACCTAACCATAGTGTTGTGGCAACATCAGTGGATTTGGAGTGACGGGTCCCAGGTTCAAGTCCCAGGTTTTCCATTTGCTGCCCTTCAGAACTTGGGCAACTCACTCTCTATGCTTCCCAGGGCCTCAATTTCCTCCATTGTGAGAGGGGATTAGACTAGATAATCTCTAAATCCTTTCCAGTTATAAAGCCAATAACCTATTCTTTCCATACACATCACCACTTGAACAAAGATTCAGTTAGCTCTTTAGGGAGTCAAAGAATGTTCTTGCAGCAGAGGACTGGTACACACTTGCATAATTTCATGTCTGTAGTATAAATGAAGAAGGCAGAGCCATAACTGGGATAGCTGACTGTGTGACCCTGGGCAAATCACTTACCTTCTCTGGGGCTGTTTCCTCCTTCATAAAATGAGAGGGATGGACTAAATGACCTCTGATGACATCGATCCACCTCTAGATTTATGATCTTTTGATATGAGATGGGGTGCCTGGAGCTTTGCCTCAAAGGGCCAGAATTTAAGAAGGTGCTGAAAACACCATCCAGGAACATATTTCTTCCCTGCCTCCCACCCAGTGGCTTTGCCCTAATTAAGCAATCCTAAGTGAAAAAAAATTCCTAGTTATGGTTCTGGAGAAAGGGGAAAAGACTCTTGGAAACTGGTATAGCTTTTCAGAAATAGCTTTCCTCCCTAAATACCTAAAGTAATGGTACATGAAGGAATTCATGAGCACCAAATATCAAATTTCCTTCCATGAGCAACTCAAGTTATTAAGTATCCAGGGATCTTGGACATCAATTGGATATTTTGGGTTATGAGCCCTTAACCCTAATTCTAATCCCCCCATCATCAGTTGCATGACTATTTTAAGCTTTTTGCAGCAAGGAAAGTGAACATCTCAGTTCTAAGGCTACAATAAAACTAATGGAGCTCACCATCACAGACAAAGATGACTCACTGACCCAACATCCATAAGGCTTAGAGTTCTTTCTCTGATCCTAGAATTTGATTTTTGACTAATGAAAAAAGTGGCCTCCCTTGTCCCAGAAGTTGAATAAGGTAAGCTCTGTCTTTGTGGGGAGATAATGGAGCCAAAATGCCAGTTCTTCAAGTCTGAGAGAAGAGAATGAGTGGGGAAAGGAAATCAGAAGGGAGATTTTTGTGACGTGGATTTGGAGTCAGAAGAGTCGGGACTAGTGACCATGCCTGCTACTCCTGTGACCTTCCACGCCCCAGATCCTCCTCTGGTAAAAAAGAGAAGGGTTGGACTGGATCACCTTTAAGGTCCTTACCAGCTCTAAATCATGTGACCCTTCTACATATGGAAGCAATCTACGTGTGTCTCTGGACCAATAGCCATTGTGATGGATGTGACCTCAATCATCAAGTGTAATAACGTGTCTGTATCCTAAGAAGGAAATGTGTGTATGTATGTGTGTGTGCTTCTGTATAAAGTACAATCTTCTTTGCCTGACTATTTGTCCATCTTTGGAGGGAGCAGGAATGGCTTAGAAGGGCAGCAAGTAGGGAGTTTCAGGGTAGATAGACATTCATGAGTCATCTGGAGAGAAACCCACCTGGGGCCAGAGACAAATGATATCACCCACCCTGCTGAAATCTACCCAGTCACCAGGCCCAGGGCTTCTGAATACTTCCCTTTGTCCACACCTGAGGCATCTCTTTCTTTGGCATCCATCCAGTCAGGACAGTCATTATCAGATGCCCTGCAGGCCTGGCCCCAGGAGGCTAAGAGAGATGACTCAGAGGGGTAGGTGATGCTGAAGATGCTTGTAATTTTGTGAACCCAGCAGGGTGAGGGAAGGGGCTCAAGCCTATATCCCTACTGGAAGAATTGGAGGGTCTGACTCAGGAGGTAAGTCAGGATGCGGTGACAAAAGCATGGGAGGTGAGTCTAGACACTGCCACTTTTAGCTAGAGGATCTTGGGCCTCAGTTTCCTCATGGAGAAAATAGAGGGGTTGGACTAGACAAGGCCCCTCCCAGTTCCAACATTCTGTGTTCTAAGGGCCCTCCCAGCTCTGACATCCTGGGTTCTAAGGGCCCTCCCAGCTCTGACATTCTACATTCTAAGATCCCTCCCAACCCTGACATTCTGTGTTCTAAGGGCCCTCCCAACCCTGACATCCTGTGTTCTAAGGGCCCTCTTATCCCTGACATCCTGTGTTCTAAGGGCCCTCCCATCCCTGATATCCTGTGTTCTAAGGGCCCTCCCAGCTCTGACATTCTGTGTTCTCAAGGCCCTCCCAGCTCTGACATTCTATGTTTTAAAAGCCCTCCCAGCTTGCCCACCCACCTTGCTTTTCTTTTGAAATCTACCTTCCTTTTGGCCTCTAGTCACAGGCTGTGCCCTCACACTGGCCAGGTACATACCTTTTATCACAGGTGGTGGGATGACAATATGCAAAGAGTTACTGACCAATTGGAGGCCCTATTGTGAATGGTGGCATAGAGGCTGGCTCAGGGTCTGACAGATAGCCAATGGCTAAAGCAAGGTTTGAACTCAGGTCTTCTTGACTCCACTGTGCCAAAGAGCTTCCCCTATTATTAGGGAAACTTAGTAGCTCACCAAGTAGGTGGAATGAGAATCCACTAAGGTAGCAAATATAAAGCACTTGGCAAACTTTAAAATCCTCTGAGGCCAGGGTAGGTCATGATCAGCAGTGTGCTAGCAAAAAGTTAACAACTAGTTCTCCAGAAAAAACGTCCATACAAACACATTATCCAAAGTGTCCACACTGTCCAACAACACAGTTTCAGGCTTGATACATTATTAATATTTTCTTCATCACTTCCTTATGTCTAGACATTTAACAAAAAAATAAATAAAGTCCTTCATTTGTAGCATTTACTTGTTTCCAAACTGTAAATGCTCATACTGAAAATTTAACAGTAAGTTTTTAAGAGCTGGTCTGAACTAGCTCCAGCATGGGACTGGCTATTACTTTAAGTCAATCATTCCCCAGGAATTATGCTCCATACAGGACACTATAATGGATACAATTCAATTCAGCAAACATTTATTAAATACCTACTATGTGCATGATTTTGTCCTCACCCAAGTCTAGCTGGGGAAGAATCAGGAACAGCCAAAGTCGTCTTAACATGGATTACTTTAAAAACTCGTATGTGTCAGATCAGTCATAGGTTGCTGCTGTATGTCTTGCATGGATTAAACTGTTTTCACTCTCTGAGAAATTTCAATGTGCTCATCTCTCCAATGGGGCTGCAATCCTAGATTTAGATCTGAAAAGCTTCTGTCCATGCAATTCATTTTATAGATGAGGAAACTGAGGCCTACAAAAGGGAATGTGACCTAGGAAAGGTGACATAGGTAGTAAGTAAATAGAGGTGAGATTGGAACTCAAAAGTCAGTGGTCTGTTGCAATGTACTGGGACCCACCAGGATTTTTTTCCCAATCTAGCTCAATATAATGGTTAGGCAAGTTGAGTCAAGTTAAAAAGCAGGTTGTTTTGGGTTTTTTTAAACTATTACTATGTTCTAGGCATTGTGTTAAGCCCTGGGAATACAAACATGCAGAAAGAAAGGAAGATATAGTCCTTGCCCTCAGAGAGCATAGTTTCTAAAGGAGGAAGACAACAAGTAAGAAGAGGAAGAAAGAGAGGAAGGGGAAGGGGCAGAGGAGGTTGAAAAGTCTGGAGAGTCAGGTGTGAAGATCTGAAAGGAATGAAGACTTGGCTGGACTGGGCATTTTCCTTAAATGGGTTTTCTCCAACCAATCAGGTGACCCTCCAGGACAAGAAGCCTAGGTGAAGTAGAGTGGAAGGAGCATTGGATTTGGACCCAGAGAATCTTTTGAGGAGTTCTGTCTCTGCTACTTGCTGCCCATGTGACTTTGGGCCACTCACTTCCCCCTGTCTGGGCCTCAGTTTCCCCTTCTATAAAACAAAGAGTTCAGATGAGATCAGCACCAGGACCCCCTCAACTGGATACAATAGAAAGAGCACTGGATTCAAATTCTGTCCCTGATGTTTGCTGCCTCTTCAGCCTCAGACAAATCACTTAACTTTCCTGGGCCTCAGTCTCTTCATCTGGAAAATGAGAGAGTTGGACCTCTTGGCCTCTGTAGTCTCTTCCAATTACAGATCTATTCTCCCATGATTAGAATTAACATAGTTCCCCAACACTGCTCTGTGGGGAGGAGAGAAGCTCTAAAAAAGGTATCTGAGGACAAATGGGTCTTGAGATGTGAAGAACAGCTTCCCCGCTCAGCTTGAGATTCACCCAGGATCTGGGGACCCAGGACTTCACAGGGGCAACAATTTAATAGCCCCCATTGAGCCATGAACATGCTGAATTCCAGAGAGGGGGAAAAAGACCTTACCCAGAAGACACAGCAGTCCCCATGACATGCTTTAAATAGAATTCCAGAATTTCTGACCCAGAAGTCTGCATTTACTCTTGAGAAGGGGGATAGGGAAGGGGAGAGAAGCAGCATCAACCATCCCAGCAGCTTCTGATAAACAACATCAGAAGTCAGATGTTCCCAAGGAGTGAGACCCATTCCCACAGAAAAGCAGGGACTCTTTAGGTTCTCCCATTCATTTATTCTTTTTTTTTTTTTTTTTTTTGCTTTTCTCTTTTTGGAGGGCAGTTGGGGTTAAGCTACTTGCCCAAAGTCATATGGCTAGTTAAATGTTGTGTCTGAGGCCGGATTTGAACTCAAGTCCTCCTGACTCCAGGGCCTGTGCTCTATTCACTGCACCACCCAGCTGCCCCTTCATTTATTCTTTAAAACTTCTCATTTATTCATGTTAAATCGATTATGTTGCTATTTTTGTTTTTATGTTGCCTAGATTTCCCCCACGTCTCTCCTCATCTCCCTGCAAGCTATCCCTTATGGCAAAGACCTTTTTTTAAGAGAAAGAAAAGAATTCTGTGAAGCTAATCAAAAGCATTTAAAAAATTGTATATGCAATTTTATGCACCAGTGAACCTTACAACACCCACACATATACACACACACCTCTCCAAGCCCTTATTCCAAAGTGGAGGAGAGACATCATATCTCTTCTTAGGAAGGAGGTATTAAGCACATAGTATATGCCCAACACTGTGCTAAGGGTTTTAAAAATATTCTCTCATTTTATCCTCACAAAAACCTTGATATATTGGTGCATTTATTATCCCCATTTTATAGATGAGGAAGTTGAGGGAGGTAGTAGTTCAGTGACTTAGCCAGGGTCACATAACTATGAACATCTGGGGCTAGATTTGAACTCAGATCTTCTTGTGTGTACTGTGGCACCCCTAGCTTCTCACTTGAGGCTGAGTTCTTTATAATTTTATGACATTCATTGTTAACGCTTGGACAGGTTCCTTCCATGGACATTGCTACAGTCTTTATGTATGTTGTTCTTTTGACTCTACTTTCTTCCCTCTGATTCAGTTCACACAAATCTTCTCCATACTTCTCTGTTTTCATTAAGTTCTTCTGACAGTATGGTCCACAGACCTCAATTCATTTAGCCATTGCCCAGTCTACTTTGTTTCCCAGAACTCCTCATTTATAACAAAGGAATAACTTCCTGCAGGAACTGGGAAACTCTCCAACAGTGTATATTTATAGAAGCTCATTACAGACTCCAGTGTTGGTCATCTCTATTTCTTCTACGATCTGTGATTTCACCCATGTGCCATCTGATTGAACAGTTTTTTTTTTTAAATCATCACTTGATGACCAGTGCTCTGGTGATGAGACCCTGGGTTTGTAAACAGAGGACCTAAGGTCAGATACTGGTCTAGACCCATACTACCCATGACTTGGGCAAATCCCAACCAATAGGGGACTGACATCTAAGTTAAAGAGGGAGATAGTAATCAATCTTGGGTGACACAAAAAGGGTTATAATTTCCATAAAGTGGGAGAGGATAAACCCATGTATTTTGTCCTAGTAAGATGTCCTCTAGAGTTCTGGGTACCACATTTTAAAAAGGTCACTGATGCACTAGAGAGTGTCCAAAAGAGGGCAGCCATGATGGTAAAGGGCTTTGAGTTCATGTTAAATGAAACTCTGTTGGAGGAAATGGGAATGTTTTACTGGAGAAGAGAAACCCAAGAAAAGATGTGAGAGGTGTCTTCAAGTATTTGGAAGGGAAAAGGGATTAGACTTGTCCTTTTTCCCTCGGGCATTAGTAATCAATTCATTAATTAATAATAATCAATAAATTGATGGTCAGTGGTTGCTCTCAGGAACCAAAGATCCCAAGTGAGGCTTTGAAACACCTTAAATCGGCCATGTGTCTTCTGACTAGGAACTCCCCTGACAGCGAAACTCAGCCCTGATTGGAGAACAGAGGTGGATTGGAAACTTCCAGTCCCTCCCAATCTGGCCCAGGAGGAGGGAGTAAAAGCTCCAAAAAGATACACCTAAGCTTGGTGATGGGAAACGTTTCTTAGCAATAAGAGCCGTCCCGAAGGTGTAGAGAGAGGTGGCGAGCTTCTCCTTGAGGCTGGTATGTCAGAGCAGGGATTCCTTTTTGGGTAGGAGCTGGCCAAGATGGCACTCAAAGTCCTTGCACTTCTAAAATTTTGGAATTTTCCCAACCTCTCCAGGCTTCGGTTTCTTCGGCCGTAATAGTAATCATTTTTGTTGTTCAGTTATATTAGTTTTCGTGACCAAAACTCTTCATGATCCCATTTCCTGTGGAGTGGTTTGCCATTTTCTTCTCCCGTTCATTTCACAGATGAGGAAATGGAGGCCAACAGGGTTAAGAGACATGCCCAAGGCCATACAGTTAGATAGTGTCTGAGACCTGATTTGAACTAAGATCTTCCTAACTCCATGCCTGGCCTGATATTCTATCCACTGCACCATCTAGCTGCCCCATAAGTCATTAAAACCACAGCCCTCCTCTCCCAGACCTGTGCTCGGAGGCTGTCTCACCTTTTTAATAACTTTCTTTCTCAGCAGATCTATTTCTCATTAGGGTACCCAGTGAGAAAGTAAAATTTGGATATTATTTTCACTCCTGACCTCCCTTCCAACCACTTCATTTGGTTCACATCTGTGGGCCAGCCCTTGAAGGCCCCCAAGAATCTTCAGATCAATCCCCAGACAAGCTATTTTTGTTCTTTAAAATACTGTTCTTTGTTCTCAACTTGTCATGCGGCATTCTGGGCATGCCCAGGTCTCATTACTCTCTCTGGGTAATCATCCAGTTTCAGAAATTTAGGACACCAGCCAGTCCCTTCTCCGTATCTCCTGCTTCTCTGGAAAGTCTTAACAAGGTGTATCTTTATCAAGCTGACAGCTTGGAGTATAAATTGAGGAATCAATCTTACAGGAAGCTTATAGAAAGTGGTATCTAGTACTAGATGCAAACATACAGATTCCTAATTATTACTGTACTCTACCCCTTCCCTGCCCCCCATGAATCTCTTAAAAAGAGAAACCCAAAAGGGAGCTTAGCTATGGCTGTGATTCAGAGAAGTTATACTGGACAAATCTGGCCTTGTGGTTCTCATCATTGCTCCTTCCACACTGGTATATCCATGCGTGTGCATGGACATATGGAAGGGAAGAAGAGAGGAAGGACAGGTATTAGAAACCGAGCCTTTAACCCTGATCAGGATAAATACCTGTGCAAGCTATCTATAGTGAAACACTCCTGTAATCCAGTTAGCAGGAAGGTTGAGGCTGGTGAATGGCTTCAGCTCAGGAGTTTTGAGCTTCAATAGCCAATTGGGTATATGCACTGAGTCCTGCACAAATAGAAATTTGAAATAGAAGAGGTCCAGTGAGCAGCTGCTGCACTCCTGCCCTGATGATATAGAATGACCCAATTTGAAAAAAAATAAAAATAAAAAATTCTTTGTACAAATACTCTTCCCTCGCCCTCATCCTCAACACTGCAATAACAGTGCTCATAAGCTCCAAGCCCTTACATACTAGCTCATCACATTTAGGCTGAAGTGTGCTCTCCAAAGGCAAACCTACCATCATTACCTCTTCTTCTACACCCAAGTACTCACTGCTCCCCAGATGGCTTCTGGGAGCCCCTTGCTGTATATACCAGCCTTCCACTTACTGATGTCCTGGAAAATCCCATCCCTAACCTTAACCCCTGTGGCACTGCAACAAGTCAGTCCTACAATGCAGAGACACTGGGGTGGGGGAGAGGGCAGAATCTTTTAGGTCAGCAGCAACCTAGTCTCCTGAAAGTCCCCATCCTAGGATAAAGGCTTGGGGCCTATTCTTTACAAAACCACTTTTCCTAGGGTACCTTAGTAGCAGGAACCACCCAAGAACCTAGGTCCATTTACCCTCTGTTGTACTGTTAGGTGTTAGAGACTTCACTCCTCTCCCCTCCCACACCCTTATTGGGCCATTTATTCTGTGGCCAGACTGGGCCTCTAAACCTGTGTCTCCTACCGTACACAGGTCAGGCTTTTTCTCTACCTCTAAGATGAATAAACGCCCAGGAAGAAGTAAGACAATGATGATAATGGCCAAGATCTGGTATCCAACATGGGAGCCATAACATCTCATTTCCCTCCTAATTCCAACCATCTTTGCTGTTGATGAGCTCTCTGGAACTTAGCATATAGAATAGGCCCACAAAGCACAAAAGGACAAAATCACTTAACTCATGTCCATCAGAATCTGGCTGAAAGAATCCTATGTTAGGAGTCAGCAGATATGGCTCTGATACTAAATAGCAGTGTGACCAGTGATCAGTCTCTTCCCCTCTCTGGGATTAGATTTCCTTTTCTGTAAAATGGTGAGATTTGGACTAAAAAAATTTTAAAGTCTCTCTCACATCATGGTATGGTCTCAAGTTAATTTTCTAAGTTCTAAGATCTTCTATCACCTCTGGATTTGTTCCGAAGAAAGCAGACCAGTTAATTATAAGGTTATGTGAGTTTCTCTCTACTTTCTACACCTGACAGCAATTCTTAGGTCTTATAGTAGTGGTTCTCAAGCTTTTGGATTTCAAGGACCTTTTATAATCTTGAAAATTCTTACAGACTCCCTAAAGAGTCTATAGATATTTACCATTTTAGTATCGTAGTATTTTTATGAAAAAGTATCTTAGTATTTTTAAGAAAATAGTTTTTACCTTAAAGACTCCTTGAAAGGGTCTCAAGGACCCCCAGGGAGTCCTCAGATCACATTTTGAGAACCACTGTTTTGCAGGTGGCCAGCTATAATGGGGTCATTCTGGTCAGCCTGCTATTCCCACATGAACCACCAGGTGGAGAAGTGAGACATCACTCATGCCAAGTAAGAGGTCAGCAGCCAGGGACCCTGCCCCAACGGGGTCTTCTACAAGGCAGTCTATCTCTCTATCTGTGCCTGAATTCTCAGATAGTGGTGAATAAACAATTATTTTTTTACTGGGAGTTATTCACTGGACAATTTATAAGTAAGATTACAAGAGATTTCTGAACTTCAAAGTCAATTTCAGTTCAACCTTAAGCAAATTTCACCTTAGATTCAGAGGAGAATTCTAGAAAAAATGACTATCAGAGCTTAGAGGGCCCTTAGAGCACAGGATGTCAGAGCTGGGAGAGGCCTTAGAACACAGGAGGTCGGAGCTGGGAGGCCCTTAGAACACAGGATGTCAGAGCTGGGAGGGGCCTTAGAACACAGGATGTCAGAGCTGGGAGGGCCCTTAGAACACAGAGTGTCAGAGCTGGGAGGGCCCTTAGAACACAGGATGCTAGAGCTGGGAGGGCCCTTAGAGCACAGGATGTCAGAGCTGGGAGGAACATTAGAACACAGAATGTCAGAGCTGGGAGGGCCCTTAGAACACAGGATGCCCAAGCTGGAAAGCACCTAATAACTCATGAAGGTGGGGGGTTCTTAACCTGGGATCCACAAAACTCCTAAATCCAATGGGCCTGATACATTTCAGAAGGTCCATGAACTTGAATGGGAAAATACCAAATCTTTATTTTTGTTTATCTTTGTTTACTTCGTAATTCTATCTTATTTCTTTGTAAGCACTTAAAAACATCCTTCTGAGAAGTACTTCATGGTCCTCACAGACTGTCAAAGGGGTCTATGAGACAAAAGGGATAAAGAACCTTAATCAAGTCCAATTCCTTTTTTTTCTGTAGAAAAGTAAAACGGCATCCAGATAGGGAAGGTCAACCCTCTAATTAGTATCAAAGCGGGGACTCAAACCCAGGCCTCCTGACTCTCATTTCCAAGCTCTGCCCACCACACAACCCACCTACCCCCCATCTCCAACCCCATACTTCTAGAGTCCAAAAAGGGAGAAAGCAAGTCAGGATTCCTGGATTCAAATAAAGGACTTTGGATTTGTAGTCAGAGAATCACAGTTTCACAGTTAGAAAGGACTTCAAAAAAATGTAGTCATACCCCTCTTAGAAACAAAATCCTCACTACAGCAAAGGGACCAGTGACCCCCCAGCATTTGCTTGAAGGTATCTGGTGAAGGAGATGGGAGCCTTCAGCCTTTGCAACTTCTTGCCAAACCAGGAGCCCAGTAGCTCCTAGTTCTGCCCCCTGGAGCCAATCAGAATAAGGCTAATCCAATCAATCGATAAACATTTATTAAGCACCTACTGTGTGCCAGGTATAACTAGGAGATGCCATAGTACACAGAGCACTGGGGCTAGTGTCAAGAAGACCTGAGTTCAAATACAGCTTCAGACATTTACTAGCTGTGTGACCCTGGGCACGTCACTGAACTCTGTTTGCCTCAGTTATCTAGCTAGAGAAGGAAATGACAAACCTCTCCAATATCTTTGCCAAGAAAACCCTAAATGGAGTCACAAAGAATCAGTCACAACTGAACAACAAAACTGGCCCTGTGCTAAACTAAACACTGGAGATGCAAAAAAGGCAAAAGACAGTCCCTGCCCTCATGGAGTTCACAGCCAAATGATATTTTCAAATATTTGAGGCCAACTGTCATACACATCTTGTTTTCCAGGGTGGTCTTCATTTCCTTCAGCTGATCTTTGATGGTATCATCTCAAGGCTCTTCAACATCTTGGCCCATTCCTCTTGACCCTTTCCAGCTTAGCAATCAACTTACTTTATAAAATGTGGTCCCCGAACTGCTCCCAGTACTGTTGACGGGGACTGACCAGGGCAGAGTCCAAAGGTAGTAACACCACCTTAGGGGATACAAGGCCTCCCTCAAAAATCATATTACTTTTTGGGGTTTTTTTTGGCTTGCATGCCATATTACTGACTCATATTTAACATGTAATCCTTGTTCTCTGTCCTCACAGTGACCTTCAATCCTTCCATGCCTCAGATCTCTCCCAGGCCATCAGTTCTGCACTAGCTGAGATCTCCTCCCTTCCCCTTGGTAAGCCTATTCAACTCAGCATTGTCCTCCACCCTGGATTCCCCTTTCCCCCAGTCCTATCACTCATCATGCTTTGCTAAGCTTCAACCATCATGACAGCTGAATGAAGCTGGAGAAATTTACCAAACTGTGGTGATTGACTTCACTACAAATTTAAATGACCCAACCAACTGCAGCAATTGCAGCAAAGTAAGTCTTCCATTCCTGTCTAATAAATTTACTATCCCACTCTCCACATGTTCCATAGTTGCTTTCACCTCCATTCCCCCCTCACTAACTCCTGGAGAACCTTGTCTGAAAAAATCAAGGACATTCACTGAGAGTTCCCTCTTTTCCCCTCTTCACATTGTTCAGATATCTTTCCCTACTATTCCTTTATTCCTGTCTCAGATGAAGAAGTAGTCTTTCTCTTTGCCAAGGCAAACATTCATGAGTGATCCCATAGCCCCCTCAATTTCTCCATCTCCACTCTCTCTCTCCTCATCTCTTCATTTCTCATCATTTACTTTGCAGATACAAATAGACCCTTATCTGCCTTATCTATAAAAAACCCTCACCTGATCCCACCTTCCCAGTTAATTATAATCTTAGATATCTCCTCTCATTCTTGGCTAAACTCCTTAAAAAAGCCATCTACAATAAGGCTCTCCACCTCTTCTCCTCTCAATTCTCTTCAAAACTCTCCTGCAATCTTGCTTCTGACCTCATCATTCCATGGAAACGCCTCTCTGCAAATTCCAGTAGTCTCTTGATTGCCAAATCTAAAGCACTTTTCTCAATCCTGATCCTTCTTGCCCACTCTACAGTCTTTGATACTGTTATCTACCCTTTTCTCCTTGGTTTTCTCTTCCCTAAGCTTTCATGACACTTCTACCTGTCTGAACCTTCCTTTTCAACTGTCTTAGCTGGTTCTTTACACAGATTATGGCAGATGCCCCCTGCCAAGGCTCTATCCAGAACCTCTCCTCTGTTCCTTCTATACTTTCTCTCAGTCATCTCATCAGTTCACACAGATTCAATTATCATCTTTATGAAGATAATTCCCAGATCTATATATTCAGCCCTAGCCTCCTACCTCCGACGTCACATCACCAACTTGTCTTTCAGACATTTAGAATCAGATGTCCAATAGGCATCTCAAATTTAGCAATTCCAAGACAGAACTCATTAACTTTCTTCCTAAAGCAGGGTTTTAGGCTTTAAGGCCACAGGCAATTCAGGCAAAAGACCCCACTTAAAGATAGAGAAGGTCACATGCGGCCTTAAACCCACAGGTTCCCCACCCCTGTAAACTCTCCCCTCTCCTCAACTTTTCTCTTATTGTTGAGGAAACCACGATCTTCCTACTAACTCAGTCTCCAAATCTCGACTCCTCACTTCACTGATCACACACCCACCCAATCTGTTGTCAAATCTTGTCCTGCCTTCATGCCTCTCTTTACTTCTCCTTCTTTATACTCACAACCACAACCCTAATTCAGGCCCTTGCCCAGACTCTCACAATAACCTTCTGGTTGACTTATCTGATCTATATCTTGTTTATAGTTGTTTGCTTGCTGTCTCTTCCATTAGACTGTAAGCTCCTTGAGGGCAGGAATTGTCTTTTGTCTGTCTTTGTATCCCCAGTGATTAGTAGAGTACCCAGCACCCAGTAAACGCTTAATAAATGTTTAATGATTGACTAGCTGCTCTCTCTGACTTAAGCCTCTCCCCGTTCCAATCCATCCTTCATTCAAGCTACCAAGGCAGTTGTCTGAGAGCATAGGTGACTCTATCATCCCATCTTACTTAGTGACCTTCAGTGGCTCCCTATTATCTCCAAGACCAAATATGAGCTCTTGTTCAGCATTTAAAGCTCTTCATAACCTAACCCATTCCTACCTTTCTAGTCTACTTATGCCATACAATCTTCTATGACTTCTGGCCTCTTTGCAATTCCAGTACTCCCACCCCAGTCCTTTTGGATTGACTCTACCCCAAGTCTGGAATGCTCTACCCCTTCACTTCTGCCTCTTATTTTTCCGTGACTTCTTTCAGGACTCAACTCATATCCCACCTACTCCAGGAGGGTTTTCCTGGCTACCTCTCCCTCCCCAGCTGCAAATGCCTTCCCTTCTCAGAGTGCCTTCTACCTATCAGGTGTAGATCTTGTATCTACCATGCTCACATGTTTCTCCTCCATTAGAAGGTAAATTCCCTGAGAGCAGGGACTGATTTTTTGCCTTCCTCTGTATTCTCAAGCTAGTCACCATGCCTGTTGCATGAATGCTCATTGACTTGCCTTTTCACTCCCCAAGATTTTTTTCACTTGAACTTCTGTTTTCACCTTGCCTACCCCCACCCAACCCTACCTCATGTATTTACAAAGTTGGTATCTTTGAACTCAGACATAAGACTTTATATTTAATCTACTTGAATTTCCTAGGGGCAGCTGGGTGGCATAGTGGAGAGAGTATTGGACCAGAGTCAGGAAGACTCACCTTTCTGAGTTCAAATTCAGCCTCAAATACTTACTAGCTGTGTGACCCTGGGCAAGTCACTTCACCTTGTTGCTTCAGTCTCCTCATCAGTAAAATTAACTGTAGAAGGAACAAAACCGCTCCAGTATCTTTGCCAAGAAAACCTCAAATGGGGTCATGAAGGGTCAGACAGGCCTGAGTAACTGAACAACAACACTTGAATTTCCTCTTATTGCATTTGGTCTGGCATTCTAAGCTTGACAACCTCTTTGTATCCTGCTGTCAGATGTGCTTGTTAATTTTCCCTCATACCTTTGTGTTATCTGCCACAAGTTAAGCAACTTTCCATCTATACCTTTATCTAAGTCACTGACTAAAAAAAAAAACGGAGTTAGCACAGAGCCAAGCACAGAAGCCTACAGAAATCAGAAGGCCTGGGTTTAAATCCCAGCTCTGTACATGACTTACTCTGTGACTTTGAGCAAGTCACTGGCCCTTCATGGGCCTCAGTGTCCCCAAGTATAAAACAAAGGAGTTAGACCAGATGATCTCTAAGGACCTACCTCCCCTCGAAATCCTATGATTCTATCATTTCAGCCTCCTGGGCTGGTGGCTCGATTTATCTGAAGCTAAAATAAATTTCTTCAAACAGGAGAATTTATGTAGCTTCAAAGGAAACCTCACTAACACTAACCTTCCTCCTTGAGGTACTTGGGGCCGGCTTAACTATCTTTGCCTAACACCTGGCCCTGAGAAATCAGAAAGGCACTAAGTGAATGCAAAGTATTTTTATGGTCCGTTGTTCTAATGAGCAGAAAGAAAACGATAAAAACCCTAAGGAGACCAGCTGAGTGACTTTGAAGGAATCTGGTGCTAGGGAGGGAACTTTTTGTTCTTTCCTTAGAATCAGCTGTTTAGAGTTGAGGGAGGGGAAGAGATTTAAAATATAGAATACCAAAAGTACAAGGAAGGGGCTAGAGGATATGGAATGTCAGAGCTCAAATTAGAATAAAGGGCATTCTAGCTGGAGGTATCCTAGAATATAGAATACTAGAACTGGAAGAATACGTTAAATACAGAATGTGAGATCAGGGAGGGTCCTCAGAACACAGGATGTCAGAGCTAGGAGGGCCTTTTAGAACACAGAATGTCAGAGCTGGGAGGGCCCTTGGAACACAGTATGTCAGAGCTGGGAGGGTCTTTACAACAAAATGACAGAGCTGGGAAGGCCCTTACAACACAGAATGTCAGAGCTGGGAGGGGCCTTAGAACACAGAATGTCAGAGCTGGGAGGGCCCTTAGAACACAGAATGTCAGAGCTGGGAGGGCCTTTAGAATACAGAATAGAACTAGGAGGGACCTTATATCAAGCAATGTCAAGGCTGGGAGGGCCCTTAGAAAATAGACCTTTAGAGATCGAAAAGATAGACGGGATATTAATAAGCAGAATTTCAGTGTTGAGAGGGAAATCAGAGACTCCTCAGTACATGGACCCTTTTGTGTCCTAGCCTTCTTTGGCAGTCTGGTACAACCTATAGATATCTTCTCAGAATGATGGTTTTAAATGCATAAAATAAAATCCTAGGATCACAAAGCTTATAGGGCTTAGCACAGTGCCTGGCAAATAATGAGTACATAATAAATGTTTATTAGCTTGACAAAAAAATCCAATTATACTGAATTCTAGTTATCAAAATAGTTGTTGGGTTTTTTTTTTTTTAAGTTTATGGACCCCAGAATAAGGACACCTGCTCTAGAAACTGAGGCCTAAAAAGGTGAGATGACTTCAGTACCATGGGGATAAAATCATGGACCTAGAGAGTGAAAGAGCCAGAATTTGAGATTCTAACACAGGAAGATTTTTTTCCAGACCCAGTTCTCTTTCCAGTATGTTGCTGTTGCTTTATCTTCCACCCTGGTCTGAATGCCAACTCTGGGGTTGGCAGAGCCAACCCTGATGCACCAGAAACATGGCAGTTCTGGAGACCCTATGGCATAGAGGTCTTTGGGAGTGGGCAGGTGGATGTGGAGGAAGAAGTTCTGTTATTTCTCAGTTCTTTCAGCATTCAAATGGTTTAATAGCAAGACTGGGCTTCCAGAGTGGCTATTACCATGATATGTCCATGGCAAGGCCTCACTAGTAACAAACTTATATTGGGAGGTATACTCAGCTCTTCTCCACCCCCATAGGGTGGATCAAGCTGGGCTAAGGGTCTCAGGAATGTTCAGTTGCCTGAGCCAAGAGCCAGTGCCATGGTCCTGGACCATTTCTCCAATGGCACAAAGAGGGGTCCAGACTATTTGAGGCAGAGTGGGGTCAACATTTCCAAGGAAGCCTTCAAACACTGGGGGTTTTTTGCCTCTGCTTTCTTGCCTCATCATTTCTTATTACTATTCCCATGTTTCTCAGCAGTCTTCCAAGTGACCATTTCTTATAGAGGTGCCTCTCTCTGTGTGTGATCAATCAATCTCCTGATCAGTCAACAAACATTTGTGAAGGACTCATTAAGTGATAGGCATTGCACTAAACAGTGGGGATATAAATAGGAAGGCAAAGGACCTTACATTCTAACTGGAGAGACAACCTATACATAAACAATATGAGTAATTTGGTATTAGAGATAACTAGAAGTATGCCATATCCTCGTGCTATATTGTGAGCCCATGAGGGCAAGATATAGCGTTTATAGGATCATGGAGTTACAGTTATGAGGTTATAGACATAGAGTTATAGAGTTATGGGGTCATAGAACTAAAGTTATATGGTCATAGATTCAGAGTTATAGGGTTTTTAGATTTTTAGTTACAAGATCTCTACAAGAGTTATAGGGTCATACATAGGTCCAGAGTTATAGGGTCATGGAGCTAAAGTTATAGGGTTATGAATCTAGAGTTATAGTGTTACAGATCTTGAATTGTAGAGGCAAGGATATAGCATTATAAGGTTGTGGGATTTTGAGTTACAGTGTCATGGATCTAGACTTAGGGTTGTAGATCTTGAATTATAGGATTATGTATCTAGAATTATGGGGTTGTGGATCTAGAGTTGTGAGGACAGGGAACTAGAGTTATAGGGTCATAGACCTAAAGTCATGGAGTCTAGAGTTATAGGGTCATAGACCTAGCAATGGAGGAACTTCAGAGGTCATCTAGCCCAATCACTTTATTCTACAGATATTGAAATAGGAAAAGAAAGGATGGCTTGCCCAGTATAACACAGATAGTAAGTGACAGAGATGGACTTGAACCCACATTCCTCTGACCAAAATCATGTGTCTTCACCATTGCACCGTGCTGCCTACTCATGGAAGACAATATCTTCTCTAAACTTTGTATCTTCTAGTTCTGAGCAGAGGGCTCTGAATACAGGAACTTAATAAATGAACATTATTGAACACTGTGCATTTATGAGATGAGGCATCAGATCTTGGTGGAGAGAGACAGAGCCAGAAAGGCCTGGGTTCAAGTTCCAACTGTGACCCACACTGGCTGCATGACCTGCATGACCTTAGCCAGTCACCCTCTCAGGACAGGAGGAAACTCTCTAAACTTATAAGGTACAGAGAAAGTGCCAACCTGTATTGGGAGAGAGAATTTCCTTACCTGGAGTGATCAGGACCAATGAAATCACAAGTCCAGCCTCTATCCCTGTTTATATCTGTGAAACAGCTGATGAGGGAGCACAATACACTAGATTTGGAACAGGGGACCTGGGTTCAAATCCTACTTCTGCTTCACTTCTTTCTAGTTGTGTGACTTGGGCAAGTCACTTAACTTCTGTAGGTTTCAATTTCCTCAGCTGTAAGATAGGGAGATTGGACTCCAAGGTCTCTAAGGTCCTTTCTATCTTTCAATCTATGATCCTATAAAATCACAGGTATAATACCAAGCCCTAAGTATGTCTGAAGGTGCATCATGGTCTTCATGGATCTGCCACTCACCAGCTGTGTGACCTAGGATGAGTCACTCTTCCCGGGGTCTCAGTTTCCTTATCTGTAAATTGAAGGGTTTGGACTTGGTGACCTCTAATATCTCCTCCATTGCTTCCCTTTTATGGCTCACTAGTTACTGGCTGGGGCCACAGTGTAGCCTCCTGTCCTGGAATGTTTTCCTCCCTGAGCAGTGAACATAAACGGGAAGAAAACCCATGACCTCAGGAACATAGACCAGTGCCCTCGTCCTGGATGGTGTCCTACAGAGACATGCCTTCAGAGCAAGCTTTTTACACCAGATCTCCCAAATGGAAAAGCCCCATGTTTCAATACAGAGGAAGTGAGGCAGGGCTTAGCAGTGGTTCTCAACCTGTGGGTTATGTTCAATTTGTAACAATGAAAATACATCCTGCACATCAGATATTTACATTACAATTCATAACAGTAGCAAAATTACAGTTATGAAGTAGCAACGAAAATAATCTTATGGTTGGGGGTCACCACCACATGAGGAACTGTATGAAAGGGTCACGGCATTAGGAAGGTTGAGAACTACCAGCTTAAAGAGTGCGGGACGCAGCATTTGGAGAACTGAATGCAAGTCCCTGCTCTTAGATTTAGGAGTTGTGTGATTCACCTGGCAAGGCTGGGGAATCTGCACCCTCGAGGACACATGTGGCTCTCTAGATCCTCAAGTATGGCCCTTCAACTAAATCCAAACTTCACAGAACAAATTGGATTCTGTCAAAGGGCTGCACTTGAGGATCTAGAGGGCCACATGTGGCCTCGAGGGTGCAGGTTCCTCA
Source organism: Pseudochirops corinnae (assembly GCA_028646515.1). Classification (NCBI taxonomy): domain Eukaryota; kingdom Metazoa; phylum Chordata; class Mammalia; order Diprotodontia; family Pseudocheiridae; genus Pseudochirops; species Pseudochirops corinnae. Next base: position 48,939,693 of record CM053588.1, read on the forward strand.
CCCCTGACTAGAGCCATAACTATGGTAGGACACTGGGGCTTTGCTCCAACACTGTCAGCCACTTCTACTTTTCCTGTTTCTAGAGGAACAACTGAGCCTAGCACTTAGTTGACAAGATAAATTAAAATAGGAAGTAACCAGAGAGTGAACTTCCCTCCACACCCCACCTCCTGCTGGAGCCATGCCCCAGCTGAGCTCCTCTGGGATTCTCCTGCTCTACCAACACCAGCTTTTCATAAGGGAAAGGAAGGTGGCCACCTAAGAGAGGGAATTAGAGGGGTGGGTGCTAGGAAGACTTCATCACTTCTCCTTAATGTAAAACAACTCCCCCAAACTCTGACTATTGGTTAAAATGCCACACTTGGAGAAGAGATCTTGACACTGTTTTCTTGGGCAATCATTATAGTGTAGTGGATGGATCACTCAATTAGGAGGATGGAAAGAAGGTGTGGGAAGAGAGAGACAGAGACAGAGACAGAGAGGGAGGGGGGGAGAGAGAGAGAGAGAGAGAGAGAGAGAGAGAGAGAGAGAGAGAGAGAGAGGAAGAGGGAGAATGAGAAGGAGAGGGAGAGGGAGAGGGAGAGAGAGAGAGAGAGAGAGAGAGAAAGAGAGAGAGAGAGAGAGAGACAGGAAGAAGAAGAAAAAGAAGGAGGAGGAGGAAGAAGAAGAAGAGAAGAGGAGGGAAGGAGAGAGGGGAGAGACAGACACTAGAGACAGAAAAAGAAGGGGGAAGGGAAGAAGAGGGGGGGAATGGAAAAAAGAGGGATAGAAAGAAGAAGGGAGAAGAAAGAAAGGAAAGGGGATAGATGGAGAGAGGGGAGAAAGGAAGGGGAAAGAGGTGAGGAAAGACAGAAAGAAAGTTGGAGACAGACACTGAGAGATTCAAGTCTCACTTCTGTCAATAAATTGTTGTATGACCTAAGTAAGGCAAATCATAAGACGCTTCCTTCCTCCACCACTTCTCCCTCCACCCCCAAACTTAATTCCCTTGGTTACCAAAACTGCTAGCTACATGTCTGCTTCCAGGTCTCCGACCCTGTTTCTTCTTCCATAAAATGCACACAATCACACTTTCATAGCCTACATCACAGGCTTGTGAGATTAGGGCTTTAGTAACTGTAATCAATCATTAACAACCATCTCTTAAGTGCCTACCATACACCAGCCATGGGGCTGTGCTGAAGATATAAAAAAAATAGGAAAATCATCCCTGCCCTCGAGAAGCTTATATTCTAAAGGAGGAGATGATAGATAGATAGATAGATAGATAGATAGATAGATAGATAGATAAATAAATAGATAGATGATGGATGGATGGACAGATAGAGATGGATAGAGAAAGATAGATACACACATATGTGTATCTGTATACATGTATATCTATATACATGTAAAATATATACCAACATATATGTATGTATGTGTGTATATATGCATATGTGGGCAAATGAGTATGTCTATACATATACATATATGTATACATACAAATATACATATGCAAATGTAATGGGGTTTGAATTAGCCTATAGGAACTATCCCAGGAACTTTGGGACAAGAGCCTTCCTGGAAATTTCAGGAAACTCCAGAGACATGAAGATTTAATACTTGTGCTTTAGGGGGATGATTAACTTCCCTGGCTGTTTCCAGCCACGTTGTGGCCTAGAGCTGAAATGACGTGTCATTTTGGTAAAATCTGAGCACTCCTTTGGTCCTCTCCTTTTTGGTGACAGAGGTAAGGGCTGGGTGTTGTGTCAGTTAAAAGGACAGACAGTATCTGCCTAGCTCTCTCTTTTTTGATCATCCTGGTGGCGTCTTGAAACTCTGAGGTTTCTAGTAAATCCCTTCCACATTCCAGCATCATGGCAACCGCTTTCACAGGGCAGTTGAAGGAGAAGGATTCTACCAGTTGAGCTTGGCCCTGGGTCCCTGGCAGCTTTTTCCATTTTATGCCTCTTTTGAGTATAAGCCTGAGCACCAGCCTCAAGGGGTGTAAGGAAAGCTGCCTGGTGACAAGAGGAATTTCTTCACCAGAGAATAAGACTATGTCCCTAGCCCTGGTTTACCAGAAGATACAGACTTTGAGGAAGACAGTGAAGAGTGAAGGTGAAAGACAAAATGCCTAGTATCAGTCCTACAAAGAGTCCTACATTGGAATCTTAAGTATAAGCTTCCAATAGATTGTAACAGTAGTTATAGATCACTGAATCCTATTTTAAGTTGTTTTGTCAATGCAAATTTCGAGTCTTTTACATTTAGAATTTCTTATATGTTAAGGAATAAAACATCTGTCCCATACCTAATAATGAGTGCATTTCTGCTTACCTTCTTCGGGGAGACTTGCACGTGAGCTACAATCTTAGCTTTAAATAATTTGTCCCTGGGTCCCTAGGGTTAGGGTTTAACAAGCCAAAGAATGAGAGGAAAATAAGCCTAGCCCTTCTTTCATTAGAATCTCCCCAGGATTGGACCTGGCAAAGATGGTGGGCCTGGTCTCCAGCCATGGGGCTCTCTTAGGAATGAGAGCCATTTTCCCAATGATGGTTCTCAAATATCACTGAGATATGAAGGATTTTGCCTGGCTTTTGAGGAGCTGATTCTAACCAGCCCCCAGTGTTTAATCCCTTTTAGGAGCCCTGCACACTTGCGGGGCTTGCCTGAGTTTGTTTTCTTTCTTTTTGAACAAAGCTTGCTTGTTCTATCATCAGGTGAATGTGGAACTCCGCATGTAGTGAGTGCTCTTCCCAGGACTGAGTCTGGATCAAAGAAGAGGACCCCTTAGCAGAGACCATAGAGGGCTGAGTCACTTGGGCCCTTGAGTCCAGCAATGGTTTCTTAAATTTAGATAAAAATATATGAAATAAATTCAGTCAATTAACCTACATATTCATGAAGCACATCCTACATATCAGACACTTTTGCTAAGCACAAAAATGGAACAGGTCCTACCCTCAAGAAGTATCCATTCTAATAGGGAGATGACACGTGTGAGTGTAAGCACATACAGAATTTATCCAAATGTAAAGGGGACTGTGCTCATGAGATAGGTGGCACCCTGGATCTCTGCCTTGCTTTGAGAAACTTGACTTGAGAAGGTCAATAAAAAATTGCTTAGGATTTTGGCTCGATTCTCCTGAATTCTGAAGGACAATAAAAACAGGATGTGGTGCTCTGGAGGGTGGTGATGTTGCAGACTAGCACAGAAAAAATTAGTCTGAGTCTGAGTCTAGCCCTTTGGCCTCACACAAGTCTGTAGAGCTGAATCTTCTCAGTTTTCACCATCCTGGGAGAAGTTATTCATTCCTGTTCACCTCCACAAAGAGACACTTAGATTAGCCTCCAATAAATCACTCCAATATGGTGTCTACTAAATCCAGTTTTCATTTTTACTTATTCAGAGACCGTGGGAACCACAGGGGACAGCAGACCAAGTCTCAGAGTTGGGAGGGACCTTGGTAGACAGCTAATCCAAGACCAAGAAGCCCCATTCCAAGTTAATATCAATCCATTTTAAGAGGCATCTATACTATGTTGGAAAGAAAAATGGATTTCAAGTCAGAAGACCCGATTTCAAAGACTACCTCTGCAGTAATTTTTGGGGGGAGTTTTGCAGAAACTGCAGATGGCATGTGAAGGCCAGCAGATGACACAGAAAAAATTTAAAAACTTGGAAATGTATTTGAGATATAGATAGATAGATAGATAGATAGACAGATAAATAGATAGATGATATAGATATAGACATAGACATAGACATAGAGAGTATGCATATGTGTATATAGATATATAGTTTTATATAATATCAACAAATTTTTGTCTTTTGATATCATAATAATTCAAACTTCTTCTACAAAGAGAAGACCAAAAATTTTATTCAGATTTTCCAGATCATGGGGGCACTGAGTCCTCAAACCCCACGATATGGAAAGGATTACTGTAGTGTTATTATTGTCCCATTTGACAGATAAGGAAACTGAGGGATGAAGTGACTTTCCCACTATCACACAGCTAGTGAGCATCTGAGGTGAAATTCAGATCCATGTTTTTGAGTCTCCAAGTCCAGTGCTCTATCTGCTATATCATTCCAATAAAGGAGGGCCCTGCCTGAAGAAACTTTCCAGGTCAGCCCCATGAGACCTGGTAGAAAAATGCAGCCTCACAGAGAAATCTCCCAGTTCCTGCACTGAGGCAAAGGGGAAAGTCAGTTGAAGTGAAGGAAATATTCACCACATCTCTCAGCACTCCAACAATAGATTTCTGCTCCTCCCAAAAAGGGCTTATTTGACCACATGGCAGGGAATGAGCTGATAGAGATTTCCTCTTTTCTCATTGCTACTAATGGGCATTTAACTCATTTCAAACCAGTTGGAGGAGGGGCAGAATTGAAAGCCTTCAAACAGAGAGATGACTCAGATTTTGCAGAAAATTTTCTTTGTTGTGAAAAGGCTTCCAGTTTTAAATTCAGAATATCAGAGTTGGAAGTAGCCTTAGACAATAGAGTATCAGAATTGGGAGGGTCCTTGGAACAGAGAATATCAAAGATGGGAGGGCTCTTAGAACCCTGGATGTCAGAGCTGGGAGGACCCTTAGAACACAGAACGTCAGAGCTGGGAAGGCTCTTATAACACAGGATGTCAGAGCTGGGAGGGTCCTTAGAACACAGGATATCAGAATTGGGAAGGCCCTTAAAACACAGGGTGTCAGAGCTAGGAGGGCCTTGGAACCCTGGATGTCAGAGCTGGGAGGGGCCTTGGAACCCTGAATCTCAGAGGTGGTAGGGATCTTAGAATACAGGATGTCAGAACCTGGGGAGTCTTTAGAACAGAGAATCTCAGAGCTGAGTGGGCTCTTGGAACATAGAATGTGAGAGCTGGGAGGGATCTTTGAACAGAGAATGCCCCAGGAAGTAGGGACACACTTCAGAGCATGCATAGGAAGGAAGAAGGAAGAAAAGAAGGAAGGAAGGAAGGAAGGAAGGAGGGAAGGAGGAAGAAAGGGAGAAAAGAAAGGAGAAAGGAAAGAGGGAGGGAAGAAGAGAGAAAGGGAGGGTGAGAGGAAGGATATAAGTTCAACAAGTATTTATTAAGCACCTCCTATGTACCAAGCACTGTGCTAGATGCTGGAGTTCAAAGTATAAAGAATGAGACAATCTTTATTCGAAACAAGATTGTATTATTAATGGAAAAGACAAGTATATATAAAATATATGCTTCAAAAATAGAAAATTAATGAATACAGATATATGTGTACATATATCTATATACATACAGAGAATAACAAAACTGAGATTTTTAAAAGTTCTTTTTTAAATTTTTCTTTTTTTCAATTATATGTAAAAAAATTTTAACATTCATTTTTAAATTTTTGAGTTCCAAGTTCTTTTCCTACCTTGCTCCTCTCCCCTCTCATTGAGAAGGGAAGCATTTTGATATAGGTTATACATATGTAGTCATGCAAAACATACTGCCATATTAGTCATGTTTAAACACAGACAAAAAAAAACGCAAGAAAAGTAAAGAAAATATAAAGAAGTAGCAGGCTTCAATCTGTATTCAGCCTCCATCAGTTCTTTCTCTGGAGCTGCACAGCATTTTCATCATAAGTTCTTCAGAATTGTCTTGAATCACCGTATTGCTGAAAACATCCAATTCATTCACAGTTGATCATCATACAATATGGCTGTTACTGCGTATATGTCCTCCTAGTTCTGCTCACTTCACTTTGCATCAGTTTATATAAGTCTTCCTAGGTTTTTCCTGAAAGCATCGTTTTATCATTTCTTATAGCATAACACTATTTTATCACAATCATATACCATAACTTGTTCAGTAATTCTCTAAAATTGATGAGCGTCTCCTCAATTTCCAATTCTTTGCCACCCTAAAAGAACTGCTATAAACATTTTTACACTTATATGTCCTTTTCCTTTCATTTCTTTGGGATGCAGACCTAGTAGTGGTATTGTTGTACCACAGGAAATGCATAGTTTCATAAGTCCTTTGGGCATAGTTCCAAATTGCTCTCCAGAATGGCTCAACCAGTTGACAACTCCACCAACACTGCTTTAGTGTCCCAATTTTCCCAAATCCCCTCTATATGTCATTTTCCTTTTCTTCATATTAGCCAATCTGATAGGTGTGAGGTGGTACCTCAGAGCTGTTTTAATCTGCATTTCTCTAATCAATAGTGATGTAGAACATTTTTTAAATATGACTAAAGATAGTTTTGATTTCTTCCTCTGAAAACACCCTGTTCATAGTCTTTGACCATTCATCAATTGTGGAATGGCTTGTAATCTTACAAATTTGACTCAGTTCACATGTTACATATTTGAGAAATGAGGCCTTTATCAGAGAAACTTGCTGTAAAATTTTTTTCACAGTTATGATTACTGTGTATTTTCCTCCATTCGATTTTTTTCCCGCTTACACTTTTCTCTCTCTCTTCTTTCATCCTATCCCTCCTCAAAAAAGGTTTGCTTCTGACCACCATCTCTCCCAATCCACTCTCCTTTCTATCAGTACCTCCTCCCCTTCTCACATCCCCTTCCCCTCGTACATCCCCCTAGGACAAGGTAGATTTTTATACCCAGCTGAATGTGTATGTTATTCCCTCTCTGAGCCAAGTCTGATGAGAGTAAGGCACAAACTTTGTCCCCTCCACCCTCTCTTCCCCTCCACTATATAAGCTCTTTTGTACCTCTTCCATGTGATATAGTTTACCCCGTTCTACCTCTCCTTTCCCTCTTCTCTTAGGGCCTCTCTTTTTCTCATCCCTTAATTTTATTTCATGCCTGTGCCCTCTATGTATACTCCTTCTAATTGCCCTAATAATGAGAAAGTTCTTAGGAATTCCAAGTATCATCTTCCCATGTAGGAATGTAAATAATTTAACTTTATGCAATCCTTTGTGAAAGTCAGAGGTGAGAGGACCCTTAGAACACAGGATGTCAGAGCTAGGAGGGGCCTTAGAACGCAGGACACCAGAGCTGGGAGGGACCTTAGAACACAGGATGTCAGAGCTGGGAGGGACCTTAGAACACAGGATGTCAGAGCTGGGAGGGACCTTAGAACACAGAATGTCAGAGCTGGGAAAGACCTTAGAACCCAGAATTTCAGAGCTGAGTGTCTTTTGGACAGAAAATGTCAAATCTGGGAGAGGCCTTAGACTACAGGACCTTAGAAATGTGCAAAATATTAAGCACCATGGAGTAGTTGAACCCCCTCACTTTACATATGAAAAATCTGAGACCTAGAGGACTCTGTGTGGTAAAATCACGGTTAGTCATTTGTAAGAACTCCAAACCAATTCCTAATGTGTTGCTTTTACCACTGTACCACACTGTCTCCCATATATGGCCACTACTCTCAGCAGCTCTGACTGTATTTCTGGTCTCCTTTTTAGTACCTTTTTGGGACATCAGAAAGTAGAGGCCAGCTTTATTTCTAACTCTGTTTACCTCTGGAAGCAATGTCCTTGCTTGCCCATGGTGGAGTGACCATGGCAGACAGGCCAGCTGCTCCCCAGGCATTTTGGACAACCCTGATCGGGAAATGAAGATCAGTAAACAAAGCTAAGTCACCAAAGGGGGATTTTCAGACAATGGTTTGTCATTTCCTGAAATGGAGTTGCACAAGGTCCCTGGGTCCCGCCAATGAGAGGCTCCCAATTTCCAAATGAGGACTGCTTTCTCATAAACTTGTAAAGATAATTTATAGCACTTTGTAAGGTTTGAAAAATGTTTTATATGTTTCCCGCTTGATTTCCACAATGACTGGGAGGAAATACTATTTTTACCCCCATTTTACAAATGAGGAAACTGTGTCAGAGAGAAGTTAAGTGGTTCACCCAGGATCATACAACTAGGGTCTAAGGTAGGATTGGAATTCCAGTATTCTTCACTCTGAGACTAGGATGCTAACCACTGTACCATCCACCTGCACCTTTTTGAACTCTTAAGAGCAGCTCTGATCTTGTCTTTTTGACTGGAAGATGACTCCATCCCCTTCCTAGGGCTAGAGAACCCAGAGCCCCTGTACTGGCAGGAAGGCCATAATTAGGGAAGGCAACTAACAGTACCTCCTTAGTACTATGGGATATGGCAGGTCAAGCTGGAGATAAACAAGGAAGCTCAGTGGTTTCCTCATGGACTGCTCATCTCTATTATCAGACAATGAAGAAACAAATTCAACCAAAAAAGGATGAATTAATTGCTTTTGGGGTTAAGTTGTTTTTTTCCTGGTGGGGAGGGTAAAAGGGAGACTGATTCCAGATTATGGACCAGAATTTCAATTTCACGGAACCCTTCGCCCTTTAGTAGAGTACCCCCCTAGGGAGAAAAAAAAGTGGTCACAGGTGTCACCATTATCATTTACTTAGTACTTGGAAGTACTAAGTACTTGGATTTTAAAAATCACTTTACAAATACGATCTCATTTGAGCCTTACAATAACCACAGAAGATAAATGCTATTATGATCTCCATTCTACAATTGTATAAACTGAGGGAGAAAGAGGTTAAGTGACTTGCCCAGGGTCACACATAGTGAGTATCTAACTAAGAATTTGAACTCAAGTCTTCTTGAGTCTAGGCAGCACCATAATGCACAGAGTACCCAGCCTGGAGCAGGGAAGATTCATCTTCCTGAGCTTATATCTGGCCTCAGACACTTCCTAGCTGTGTGACCCTGGGCAAGTCACTTCACCCTGTGTGCCTGAGTTTCCTCATCTGTAGAAGGAAATGACAAACCACTCCAGTATCTCTGCCAAGAAAACCTCAAATGGAGTTGGGAAGAATCACACATAGTTGAAACAACTGAACAACAACATCCTAATTCTAGGGATAGAGCTATGTCTACTATAGCACCTAGTCAATCACAAAATTACAGCTGGAAAGGACCTTAAAGGGCATCTAATTCAATTGTTTCATTTTTACTCAGAAGAAAACCAAAGCCTAGAGAGAAGACATGACTTACCTGAGATCACACAGCATGTGTGGCAAAGCCAAGATTCAAACCCAGATCTTTTGACTTCCAAGAGAGCAGAAAGATTCCATTATAAATGCAATAAGAAGCATACCTCCCAATAGCTTGATCCTAACCTGAGATCTATTGTAATTTGGAGCTTCAATGATGAAGGGTCATATAGACACCATATATAACTGAACAGGAAATGTGCCTCTGCCTGCCATAATGTCATGTATATATGAACATCTAAAACACTCCCATCCATTTATGTCAAATTTAAATCAGCAACATTCTTGGGTATGTAGGCAGGGACATTATGGTTGATAGATATATATTCCAGGACAGAATTCTGTCCTAGTTCCTCTTCTCTTCTCCCTCTCTACTTTGTGATCTCATCATTTCCCATGGATTTAATTACCATCTCTATGCTGATGATTCCCAGATCTACCTATCCTGCCCTAACCTCTCTGCTGACCTTCAATCTCCCACCTCCCACTGACTTTCAGTCATCCTAAACTCAACCTATCTGAAATAGAACTCAATATATTTTCCTCTTAAACCCTTTCCCCTCCCCTCCTACCTTCCCTATTACTGTAGGGCAACACCATCTTCCCAGTCCTTCAGGCTGCCAACCTAGACACCATCCTGGACTTCCTCACTACCCAAGCTATTGCCAAGACTTGTCTATTTCACCACCCCAGTCTCTCTTGTCTCTTTCACCTCCCAGAGTCTCTTATCTCTTTCACCTCCCAGAGTCTCTTATCTCTTTCACCTCCTCAGCCTCTGTCTCTTTCACCTCCACAGCCTCTCTCTTCTCTTTCACCTCTCAGAGTCTCTTGTCTCTTTCACCTCCCAGAGTCTCTTATCTCTTTCACCTCCCAAAGTCTCTTATCTCTTTCACCTTCCAGAGTCTCTTATCTCTTTCACCTCCCCAGTCTCTCTTGTCTCTTTCACCTCTCAGAGTCAGTCTCTTGTCTATTCCACCTCCCCAGCACCTCTTGTCTATTTCACCTCTATAACCCCTCTCAAGTATGCCCCCTCCTCTCCTTTGACACTGCCACCACCTTTGTGTAGACCCTCATCACCTCAAGTCTGGATTACTGTGATAGCTGCTGAGGCTAAGGGAAGGAGGTCTACCTCAAGTCTCTCTCCACTCCCATCCATCCTCCATTTAGCCACTAAAGTGATTTTCTTAAAGTACAGGTCCAATCCCCCTACTCAATAAACTCCAGTGGCTTCCTAGTCCCTCCCTCCAGGAGCAAATACAAAATCCTGTTTGGTATTCAAAGCCATTCATAACCTAGTCCCCTCCTAATTTCCCAGTCTTCTTACCTTACTTCCCAAACTTCCTCTTCTATCTAGTTATGATAGCCCCTGGCTGTTCCACAAACAGGACTGCATCTCTCAGTTCTGGGCTTTTTCTCTCCATGTCTCTCATGACTGAAATACTCTCCCTCCTCTGATTTGACTACTAATCTCCCTGACTTTTTTAAAGTTCCAACTAAAATCCTGCCTTCTCCTCCAAGCCTTTCCCAATCCTTCTTAATTCCAGTGCCCACCCCTGTTAACGATTTCCTACTTATCACACACACACACACACACACACACACACACACACATATATCTATATAGCTTGTTTGCATATATTTGTTTACATGTTGTCTTCCCCACTAGACTGTACTACCTTCTTGAGGGCAAGAAATGTCTTTTTTCCTTTTTCTCCAACATTTAGCACAGTGCCTTACACATAGTAGGTGCCTAGTAAATATTTATCAATTGTTTAATATCCCTTCTCATTGTCTAATGGAAATAGAGCTATGTGGATTTAGAGTTTGAGGAACTAGCTTCAGATCCTGCCTCTGCCCCTCATTACTTGTGTGACACTGGTTAAGTCACTCCCCTTCCTGAGTTTTCAGTTTCTTTATCCATAAAATGAGGGGATTGGACTTCCCGCTTGAATCTAGAATCCTTATTTACAATACTAATGGTTCTAGAATCCTTATTTACAATACTAATCAATCAATCATCATTTATTGAAGACTGAAGATCACCAGCAATCAGCAAACATTTATTACTATGTACCAAACATCTTGAGAACAAAAAAACTTTGAAAATAGTCCCTGATCTCAAGGAGCTAATGTTCTAATGAGTTATTAAGTAAATTGTTAATTATTTCCCTGGGATATTTCATAACTAGGAAGGACAAAAATGACACTTACTGAGCTCCTACTGTGAGTGAGATCCTTTGAAGTTTAGATCCACTACTTTAAATCCCAAATCAACAAATATTTTAAAGTGCCTACTACAAAGGAGAAACTGTACCTACAACAGTGAGAAGCAAAGACAAAATTGAAAACAGTTCCTGTCCTTAAGGAGCTTATATCTATTGAAGGGAGGGGAATAAAACGGGGTAAGTAGAGATGCAAAGTATATTTGCTGTTGTTCATTTGTTTCAGTTGTGTTAGATGCTTCATGATCACATTTGGGGTTTTCTTGGCAGAGGTATTGGGGGAGTTTGCCATTTCCTTCTCTAACTCTTTACAAATGAGTAAACTAAAGCAAACAGGGTCAAGTGACTGACCCAGGGTCACACATCTAGGAAGTGTCTGAGGCCACATTTGATTTCAGGTCTTTTTGACTCCAGGCCTGGTGCTCTATCCACTGAACTACCTAGTTGCCCACAAAGTATACACATAGTAATATAAATAATTTCAAGAGGGTGAGAATGTTAACAACTGGGGAGAAAGGAAAGGCCTTGAAAGGGACATGTAGTAGCTGGGAACTGAAGAGATAAATCAAAATTCTCATTTTATAGATGAAGACCATGTTTTATAGATGAAGACCATGAGCACCTACTATGTACCAAGAACTGTGCCCAGCAATTGAAATGCAAAAACAGAAACTCTTAAGGGTCTTATATCCTGCAGCTGGAGATAATGAGAACAAACACCAGAGGACAAATTTGGGCAAGTGACTTGCCCAAGGTTATAAAGGAATAAAGTACTAATAGTCATATAGCACTTTTAGGTTTATAAATCACTTTACATGTAATATATCATTTCATGCTCACAACAACCTTGGAAAGTTGGTTCTAGAGGTATTATTTTCTCCATTTCATAGATGGTGGTCTTAGACTCAGGTTAACAGACCTGCCTGGAGCCACACAAGTCAATGTCTAAGTCTGGATTCTGAATCCCAAACCTCCTGGCTCCAAATCCAGGTCCTTTCTGTTACATATAAGCAAAGAGACAGTGGGGTTCAGGGAAAGGAGCGCTGGTTCTGGTGTCAGAGGACCAACCAGGAGTGTCCTAGACCCACTTAAACTGGCCAGAAAATGAAATTTTTTAGTGTGAACATTTATACTTTGAAATTAGCCTTCATTACAAATCAAGGCTTGATTTGTCATTCTGTTGATTATCAACTAATAGAGAAAATGTTCATAATGAAAATTAAACTTAAAAGTGTATCATGGGCACATTTTTTTCTGTCCTGAATCAGATATTAAACACTTACCAACATACTCCTACAGAGGACCTTGTCCTGAATCTGGCTTCTAAGGTTTGCTGCCCATGTAACCCTAGGCAAGTCATCTCATCTCTCTGGGCTCCAGTTTCTTTATTCCTAAAAGGAGGGACAGCGTCGAGGGCCCTTCCAGCCATCATCCTATGGGTTTCTATGGGCTCCACTGGTCTCTGATCCTTATTCTCTAACAGGGAGAGCTGGGGAGGAGGAGGGCAGGGGTATCGGGCACAATGAGCACAATGAGCTCTTGGGTTACGAACAGCATCATTTCAGTTCTGGTTTGGCGCCAGCTCCAAGCAGGATAGAAACAGAGTGGAAAAGGGCTAGAAGGAAGTGGCAGTTTCCAAACCAGAGCTCAAGGAACAGCTTTTCTTCTCCTTTGCACAGTCTTTACACGCTACAGGTTCTGAATGTTTCCTTCCTAATCCTCTCTATTTTATTTTATGCATTTACAAAACATTCTGAGAAGGGATTCATAGACTTCACCAGCCTAACTACAAAACAGGGTCCATAACACACGAAAAGGTCAAGAAACTCTGGACGAGATCATCTCTAAGGTCTCTGAGAGAGGCAGCATGGCTGGACTTGGAGGGAGGAAGGCCTGGGCTCACAATCCTGCCTCTGCAACTTCCTGGCTAAGGGACTTTGGGCAAGTAATCAATCTCTTTGAGCCTCAGATTCTTCATATTGAAAAATGAGGAGGTTGGACTCAAAGCTAACTTTTGGTTCTAAACTGATGATCCTATGATCTTTCAACCCTAAATCTTACACTAACTCTGGTACAGGCTCAAGATACCAATATAAAGCAAAGATTTTACAATGATAAGCTGGTTGCAAACATTTTTGTTGTTTTTTAATTTTATTTTTGTCCCAATTATATGTAAAAAAAAAAACCCAATTTTTAACACTAATTTTTTAAAAATTTGTGTTCCAAATTCTCTCGCTTCGTCATTGAGAGGGTGAGCAATTTGACATAGTTTATCCACATGCAATCATACAAACAATTTTTGTTGTTGTTCAGGCATTTTTCAGTTGTGTCTGACTCTGAGACCCCATTTGGGGTTTTCTTGGCAGAGATACTGGAGCGGTTTGCCATTTTCTTCTCCAGCTCATTCTACAGATGAGGAAACTGAGGCCCACAGGGTTAAGTGACTTGCCCAGGATCATACAGCTAGTAGGTGTAGTAAATCAGATTTGAACTCGAAGATGAGTCTTCCTGCCTCCAGGCTCAGCACTCCAGTACTATGACACCACCTAGCTGTTTAGAAACAATAGAGGGCCTTGAACGCCAGGAGCATTTGGCAGGCAACAAGGAATCATTTGCTCAGAGTTTCCCTCAGGCGCCTTGAGGGCAAGAACTGTCTTTCCTTTTTGTAGTTATATTCCCACCCAGCTCAGTACCTTGTAGGAATTTCATAAATCCTCATTGGATTGGATCAGGTTGGATTGGATTGAGTTTCCAGAAGAGAAACCATTGACCCAAGCTGGACACATGACTTAAAAGAGGAGGAAGATGGTGGGTGTTGAAGATTGATTAGGAAACTATTGTGATACAGTAGTTGAGGCAGGTAGAAAATGGGCATGTACCCAGGAGGGGCCAGTGGGGAGAAATCAAGGGAGGGGTACATTCAAGAGATATTGCAGAGGTTCACCCAACAAGAAATAATGGCTATTTGTATATGGGAGCTGAGTAAGAGGGACTAGTCAAAGCTAGGTGAGTGGAAGCATGAGAGACTTGTGAACTAACCCTTCTAGGTGCTTTGAATAGGCCAGCTTGCTCCCCCCGGTCTCTGATAGGGCCCAAACTGGCACGTCCAAAGCTCTTCTCCCAATGACTAATCCTAACCACTCAGGGTTGGGTTACAGGTACCAGAAAGTGACTTGATGCTGACAATAACAGGAGTCATGCAAATGAATATTGCTCAGCTCTGCTCTTAGAAAGCTTAGCAATGCAGCTGCTCAAGGTGGGGATAAAGACCTGAGAATCACTGGCTGAAAAACCTCCTATTGGGGGCCTGCCCTGATTCCCCTCATTATTATTTTTCTCTGCTTCTTAAAAAATTGCTGTGTATTCTGATGCACCTTCTGTGTGTTTATTTATCTGTGTATGAGTCATATGGATTCCTCCTTCCCCTTACATAAAAATTTCTGGGGAGCAGGGACTATTTCTTCTATTGTCCTTATATGTCCAGCAGCCAGGATGGTGCTTAGAAAATGTGGATTAAATTGAGTTGAAGAACTGGGCTTGAGAACCAAAGGTCATAACCCAGATGGGAATGCAGAAGAGCAAAAACTTATACAGCATGCCATTCATCCCACCCTGAATGTTTCCTAACAAAATGATACAGGTAAGCCTAGAAGACTGGCCCCTGGCAAAGGGCAGTCTAACACAGGTTTTTGAATAATAGTTCATAGACTTAAAGACTTTTTGAGCCAGAAGAAACCTTCAAAGAGGCCAACCAACTTCCCCCTGATTTTACAGATGAGGAAACTGAGGCCCAAGAGAAGGGAGGTGACTTAGATTCTAGAATCAGAGATATAAGACTGGAAGAGACCTTCAAGGTCATCTAGTTCAACCTCTTCTTCATTTTACAGATGAAGAAACTGAGATTCAAGGAAAGGGAAGTGACTCACTCACTGACCTCATCTCTGGGGAAGCAAGTAGATGAGACATTTGGGTGAGCAGGTGAATGAACTGATGGCTTGTTTCTAAAGTCAGATTAAGTAAAAGCAATAAGGACCTACAGCAGATGAGACGGGAGCACTTCTTAGGACAGGGTAAGTGTTCCTAAATCATACTTATTTTTATTGAAAGTTCATATGGAATTCTTGTGGGAAGTAATGCTACTTATTGCTTCACCCTTTGGTGATAGGGGCTGGACTTTATGCTTTTTTTGGTCAGGACATATTTATGGAAAGGACCTTAAAATATAGAGTTCAAGCTGGGAAGGCCCTTAGAACATAGAATGTCAGAGGTTTTAGAAAATAGATTGTAAGAGTTTTGTGAAAGGAACCTTAGAACTGAGCATGTTGGAGTTAGTGGGACCCTTGAAATGTGCAATGTTAAAATATAGAACTCAGAATGTTAGAGAAAAGTTGAAACAGATTGTCAGAGCTAGGAGGGACCTTAAAACACAGAATAAGATTGCTGAAAGGGTCTTTATAACCTAGAATGTTAGTGCTGGAAGAGCCTTAGAACACTGAATGTCAAATATGGTAGGTAAGGACCTTAAAGCATAGAAAATCAGAGCTGGAAAGGGGCCTTAAATACCATCTAGTCCAGGGTTCTTAACCTGGGGTCTATAGATTTATTTTTTAAAAATACTTTGATAACCATATTTCAATATAATTGGTTTTCTTTGTAATCCTTTGTATTTAATTTTAATTTTATTTATTTATTTTTGGTTTTCAGCATTCATTTTTATAAGATTTTGAGTTCTAAATTTTTGCCCCCTTTCCCTTTCCCCCTCCCAATATGGCAATCCTATGTATTTTAAAACATTATTCTGAGAAGGGATCCATAGGTTTCATCAGATAGCCAAAAGGTACAAAGATGCTTAAGAATCCCACCCACTCCCAGACTAGCTCCCTTGTTTTGTTTTATCCCTCCCCCCACCCAGGATTTATTTTCCTTCTCATGTTTTAGTTGGTATTCTTTTTAAAAAATATATTTTATTTCCCCCAAATTACATGTTAAAACAATTTTTAAACATTTTTAAAAAAAATTTTGAGTTCCAAATTCTATTCCTCTCTCCGTCTTTCCTTCTCCTTCCCTCTCTCTGAGATGGTAAGCAATCAGATACAGGTTATGCATGTGCAATCATGCAGAACATTTTTGTATTAGTCATTTTGTACATGAAGATGCAAATAAAATTAAAAAAAGAAAGAGTGGAAAATAGCATGCATCACTCTGTATTTAAACAATATCAGTTCTTTCTCTGGAGGTGGAGAGTTAACTCCTTTATTTTACAGTAGATCACAAAATGAAGCGAAAGAAGGCTAGTGACTTAGCCAGGGTCACACAGGCACAGCTGGGACATGAGCGCAGGTCCCTGTACTCCACATCCAAGGTTTATCCTATTGAACCTTGAAGCCTGAGGGTTTGATAAGGGGAGGTGGGGGAAAAGAAGGGTCTGGGAGAAAACAGAGGAAATTAGACAGGGAGGGGAGAAGCAAGACACAGATAAGCTGCCTTACTTTGTAGTTGCGCCTAGGGGCCCCGCTCTGACTGGGAACTCCTCCAGTCACCCTCAGATCAGGCAGGGTGAGTCAATTTCAGGGAAACCATTTTAAGATGATCTAAGGAGATAGAGTTGACCAGTTGGGTTGGTGTTGGGCTGTATAACTGGTGGGGTGAGACTCAAAGCTGGAATCTTGGCATGGAAAAATGCATCGCTCTTTGCCTGGGGACAATGGCTCAGCTTTCATTTAGGATGTGATATCCACTCCTCCCAAATTAATCCTGAGCCTGGAAATGGGCCATATTCCTTTCATTCCAAGTGACTTGTCCCCATCACTTCTAGAGAGCCTGGAAAGGTCGTCAATTGATAAATTAGAAAGGCAGTTTGGTATGGAGAAAGAAGGGTGGACTGGAAATTCAGATCTTAGCTCTGACAATCAAGGTATCCCCCTACTCAATAACTCCAGTGGTTCCTCCAGGGTGAAATGTATACTCCTCTGTTCTGGGTGTTCCTTGGCAGCCTGGCCCCCTCCTCCCTTTCTGGTCTTCTGACACTATACAGGACTCCCTCCTTGCACTGTACAACTCAATTTTTACCAGCCTTCACACCTGTGTGTTCATCAGCACATTCCTTATTCTAATTCCCTGAATATCCTCCAAGTCAAGGATGGTCTCCTTTCTCACCCCCTACTCCTAACTTCCCTTAAGATTCAATTCAAATCCCACCTTCTGCAGAAGGCCTTTCCTATTCTCTCTCCCCTGCCTTCACACACACACACACACACACACACACACACACACACTCACTCACTCTCTCTGTCTCTCTGTGTCTCTGTCTCTCTGACTCTTTGTCTCTCTCTCCCTCCCTCCCTCCCTCTCTCTTTCTCTTTCTCTCTGTCTCTCTGCCTCTATCTCTCTGTCTCTGTCTCTGTCTCTCTCTTTCTCCTCCCCATGAGACTGTGTTTATTCAGTCTTTTTTTAGTCATACCCAACTCTTCATAGCCCCATTTAGGATTTTCTTGGCAAAGACACTGAAGTGGTTTCCCATTTCCTTCTCTAGCTCATTTTACAGATGAGGAAACTGAGGCCAACAGGGTGAAGTGACTTGCCCAGGGTCAGACTTGAACTCAGGCAGACTAGTCTTCCTGACTCCAGGCCAGCGCTCTGTGCTCTGTGGCACCACTCAGCTGCTCATGAGACTCCTTTCTATCTACACCGCATGTTGTATGTTGTATGTATTATCCCCTCCGTAGAATGTAAGCTTCTTGAGGGCAGGGACAATGTTTTTGCCTTTCTTCGTACCCTTGGTGCTTAGCACAGTGTTTGACAGACATACAAAATGAAAACACTCAGTAGATACTTATTGACCAACTAACCAGCTACCTGGCCATGTGCTTGCCTCTTCACCCCTCTGAGCCCCAGCTTCCTCATCTGGTTAAGTAGAGGGATTAGATGAGGTGGCTTGAGAAATCCCTTCTGGCTCTAAATCTATGGTCCAACCTAAGTTCCTGTGAATCTAAATCATTGTTTGGCAGTTTGATGATGGGCAAAAAGACCAAGTGATTTAAGCCTCAAGGTTGAGGATAACTTGATTGGTTCAGACTTTATACTGAGCTCATTAAAGGGATCTTTTTAGGGGGACCTAGCCAGACATAGTCACTTATCCTCAATAAAAAGGGAATACACCAAAAAAAAATACTCAGATCCAGGGCACTGACTCCCCAAGTCTCATCTACATATCCTCAACAGGTGCCATTGCAGGCACAGTCCACTCTCTCCATGGGGAGATGTTATCAGAATCTTTCACATTTCATCAATAGGCTTGTACCTGTCTCAGGGGTTGGATCAGATCTTTTACTTTGAGCCAAAGTCCTAAATAATGACCTAGGACCTCATCCCTTTGAGCTCAACAATGACTGACCATTCTTTTCTAATTAAGCTTCCACATTTTTGTTGTTTTAGTCATTTTCCAGTAGTATCTAACTCTTCATGACACCATTTGGGGTTTTCTTGGCAACTGGAGTAGTTTGTCATTTCCTTTTCCAGCTCATTTTACAGATGATGAAACTGAAACAAACAGGGTTAAGTGACTTGCCCAGGGTCACACAGCTAGTAAGTGTCTGAAGCTATATTTGCACCTAGGTCCTCCTTCTCCCAGGTCTAGCACTCTCTCTAGCTGCATTATTAGGATAATAATGCTTCTAGGCTATCCTAGAAGTACATACATAGTCCAGGAGAAAGTGAACTCAAGCTTAGAGTGCACCAAGGGTAGTTCACAGTTATTGGTTGCTCAACATTTTCCTTTTCTGTTTATGAGATGTTCAAGACCATATACATACATATATGTGTATGTGTATATATATATATATATGTATATTATATAGATATAATTACCAAAATAAAATATTAGGCTGTAATTACACACATTTGCCTCTGAAAGAGGGTTTCTACATGGACATAGGATTTAGAACCCTTAAACACAAAATGTTGGAGATAAGGACCTTGGGACAAGGCATGTTAGACCTGGGAGGTACCTTAGTAAAGATAGTGTCAGAGCTGAGAGGTATCTTAGAACCAAGGATGTCAGAGCTGAAGGGGATCTTAGAGCAAAGGCTATCAGAGTTTGGAGGGTCCTTAGAAAAGGCTGTATCAACACTGGTTAGGACCTAAGGACATTCAATGTCCGAGCTGGGAGGGACTTTAAAACAGGAATTTCAGAGCTGAGAGAGTCCTTATAATACAGAAAGCTGGATCTGGCAGGACTGAGAGGTCAACAAGTTCAACCTCCTCATTTTGCAAATGTGCAAACTGAGGCCAAGACAGAGAAAGTGACATGTCCAAGGTCACATGGTAATTAGATCATTACTGGATGTGGTAGGTAGCATAGTGAATAGAGCGCTGGATCTGGAGTCAGGAAGACCTGAATTCAAATCCAACCTCAGACACTTACTAGCTGTATAACCCTGGACAAGTCACTTAACCCTGTTTGCCTCAGTTTCCTCATCTGTAAAATAAGTTGGAAATGGCAAATCTCTACCGTATCTTTGCCCCAAGAAAACTCCAAATGGGAAAATGATTAAACAACAACAAAATATAGGATTTTAGCTAGACTTTGAATTCTGTTCTTTTCATATAGAGGGACAAGGACAGAGGACCACTGAGGCCCCTTCTCCCCACAAGAGCAGAGGGTACACAATAGTTGGGCAGATGGGTTACGTACTTAACACCCATCGAGAAGTCCCAATCCCGTTAAAGCCCAGCCCTTATGCATCCCAGACAGTCAAGTTTAATTAGGTCCCTGTGTCATTGTATCAACTCAAAAGCACTACTGGAAACCTACCAAAATGTGTCAACATATGATGAACTTGCATAAATATACAACAGACTCATAACTCATAAATTTCCTAACAGACAATCAATCTGTCTGCCTTACTACCATCTTTCCCCATGAGCTTAGCACAGAGCCTGGCACAAAGTAGGCTCTTAATAAATGCTTACTGACTAGCTGACCTATGAGGAAATACAGCCAGTCACTCATTCATTCATTCATTGATTTATTCTTTCAATAAACACTTATTTGGCAACTACTCTGCCCTGAGCACTTTAGTTATCAGGTCAGTGAGCTTCTATTAAGTGCTTACCATTGGCCAAGTCCTTTGTGAAGTCTAGAGATACAAAGAAAAGCAAAAAAAAAAAAAGTCCCTGCCCTCAAGGGGCTGACATTCTAAGGGGAGGAGACAATATGACTATAAATGGGTTCACACAAGATATAAAGAGAGTAGATGGTGATGAGAGAGATACAAAGTTTAGATGAGACACACCCCTCGCCCTCCATGGGCATCTCAGCCATTGCCCTGTCTAGTAGAGAGGAAGGGAAAATATGACACCAACCCATATAGCTAAAATCCCAATTTTACCTGATAATTGTTTTCAGAGATGCACACATTTTTACAACACTTTGCAGTTTCCAAAGCATTTTTTCACAAATTGTCTCATTGGATCCTCACAAGAACCTATAAGTTAAGTGCTAATATCCCCACTTGGCAGATGAGGAAACTGAGAGTCAAAGAAGCCCAAGGTCACACAGCTACTAAGGTCTGAGAAAGGACTCCAGACTAGGTCTTCCTAACTCTCTGCCCAACCCTCTCTCTACTAAATTATGCTGTCTCTTTGGTGTCCGTCTCTCATCGTGCAAATGTCACAAATTCCTAATTACACATGCCACCTAATGCTGCTACTAACTGGTTCTGATGAATTGGGGCTTTGTCAAATTGTTCCAGGGGAACAATTCAGTAAATGAGAGGCAAGGCGGGAGAGTGAGTGGGACCCTGGACAGCCTGATCTCCTCTCTCAGATATTCGTTAGCTGGGTGATCACAGGCAAGTCTTTTCATTTCACAAAGCCTCAATTACCACTTTTGCAAAGTGAAGATTAGTAATCTAGTATAAACTATTTTACAGGGTTGTTGTGAGAAAAGTGTTTTAGAAATGTAGACCAAAATTAGAAGAAGAAAAAAAAGTAAAATACTATTAAGTGGGAAAAAAAATTAAACTTCTGTTTGATTCCCAAAAAGAAAAAAAATGTAGACTGTGTAAGCTCCAAAGTTTCCTTATTACAATTACCACTAGTGGGGACCCTAGGTTCTAGGATAACCCTGAGGAGGCAAGGGGTAGTTTTGGAATGCCAATGGCTTGAGCCCCCCACCAGTGTGTTTCTCTCCCAGATTATCTGTTAAAAACCATTGAATCAGTCAGCCTTAAGTAGCTTTTTAGAAAAGCACATTTACTAAGGTGTTACAAGAAGAATAATTGTTTATATATGTATATGTGTGTGTGTATATACATACATTTATGTGTATGTGTATATATATGTATATTATATAGATATAATATACACACACATTCTCCCAAAAACCTGTGGGAGGCTATCCTAGAAGTACATACATAGTCCAGGAGAAAGTGAACTCAAGCTTAGAGTGCACCAAGGGTAGTTCACAGTTATTGGTTGCTCAACATTTTCCTTTTCTATTTATGAGATGTTCAAGACCATTTGAAGCAGGCAAAATCCAGTCCCAGTGGGGTGGGTGGTGTAATGCGAATGGGAATTTGAAGATCTTCCCTGCCCTCTAATATGTCAAATATAATCACAGGGAGTCTGTGGTGGGAGGAGTTTGCTGAAGGGTGGGGCAGAACCCACAGGAAGCTCAAACCTGAGCACTTAGAGATGGAGAGAGGAGAGGGTACAGGCAAGGAGACAGCTAGGCTTGTGAGTATTTATTTGTGGGAAAGCTAAAGGATGGTGTGGCTCCCTGCTGCGTTATGGCATATTAACTTCTTTGTTGCTATAATGGATTTGGTTTCTTGGTGTTGGGACATGGTTTTCTAGTGTCTGAATAAGTGTTTTGCTTCTGCCTTCTATATGGAGAGTCTGTTATATTTTGCAATTCCTATTCATAGTCAGTATTGGTGCTGTGAATATTGCATTGGTACTACAGTAGGGGAAGGGGGAAGAGAAACCTGGCTGAGGTTGAAGCTGAGGCCTCTCCTCCCCACCTTCTGAGTGGTTCCTTCTCAAGGGGTTCAGCTAGAACTCTTGTGGAATTTCCTCTTGATAACAACAGCAACAACGATGATAACGACAGCTAGCACTTACATAGTAATTTAAGGTTTGCAAAGCAGTTTACGAATATTTTTACAAATTACAAATATTTTCTAATTTTCTAATATCATCCTCCCAACAATTTTTACTCATCTTCCTGACTCCAATTCCAGAACCCTATCCATTGCACCAACTCTCTACCCTTCTAATAATAATAGCTAATATTTATGTAGTGGTTACTTTGTGCCAGGTACTACTCTAATCACTTTCCAGTTTATTACCTCATTTGATCCTCACAATAACCTGCAAGGTAGGTGCTAATATGATGAGGAAACTGGGCTGACGAGGCAAGCAGGGGTTAAGTAACTTACCCAGGGTGACACAGCCAATAAGTGTCTATGGGCAAATCTGAATGTAGGTCTTCCTGACTCCAGGCCCAGCGCTCTGCTCACTGTGCCTTCTACAGATGATCCCTGGAACATGGTCAAGATTCCTCAGGAGGCCTTTTTGCACTTAGTTTAGGGCCTTTTATATCCCAGGGGATGGAATGATTGCTTTCAGTCTTCCTCAGCCTTGAAACAGGTTCAGTTTTATCTACAACTGAATTCCTGAGCCCAGCAGAGTAAAAGGAATCCCCTTTGTAAGCACAAGGAAGAAGGTGAATAACAGAATGAGAAGCTTCTTTTTGTGCTTCTGCCTGCCCTTGTCCCCAAAATGCCACATGCTTTAAAAAAAAGAGTCAAGTAAACCATTCCAGGCAGCAAGAGAAACAAATGTGATTGTATCTGTTTTACCGTGGCTTTTACCTGTACTTTGGATACATTAAAGGAATTGTTTCAGTACTAAGCCTGGAGTCAAGAAAGACCTGAGTTCAAATGTAGCCTCAAAGTCTTACTAGCTGGGTGACCCTGGGCAAGTCACTTCACCCAGTTTACCTATAAAATGAGCTAGAGAAGGAAATGGTAAACCACCTTTACCAAGAAAACCCCAATGGAGTCAGACATGACTGTAACAACTGAATAACACTTTAAAAAAAAAGAATGGAAAAGAAATATGAGTTGTTAGAAATGGATTCTCAATTGAACATCTATACGAGGGAATTTCCGAAGTCACAGAATATACGTGTGTGTGTGTGTGTGTGTGTGTGTGTGTGTGTTGGGGGGGGTGTTATAATTTATCAATCATTTTTTAGGCTCATATCAAGTATTTACTTTCTACATGAGACTTTTCTGGATCTCCCCATTCCCCTCAATAGTTCACACACACACACATACATACACACACATACATACACACACACATACACACACACACACCCCCATTATTTTAGTTTTTGTTTTGACATTTCTGTATTTATGTTGTTTTCCTTTGTAAACGTGTCTCATACAAGCCCCTTGATGGTAGGGCAACATCTCTTCTTTTGGCTTTTTCAGTCTTCAGTGCCTCAAATGAACACAGAGGTATTTAATAAATGCTTGTTGAACAAAGGACTAAATACAATCTATTTTGAAATGACTTTGTTTCCTTTCTAGCTATAAGTAATTATTCATAATCCTTCCCCTTTCCCTTATAACAGTGGTTCTCAACCTTCCTAATGCCGAGACCCTTTAATACTCGTATATGAGTGTATCTGCATGTGGGCGGACCAACCTGGAGATGGATAGAGGAGCGGTGTCCTGGTTCTTAAGACCATCGGAAATATGTGTTTTCTGATAGTCTTAGGTGATCCCTGTGAAAGGGTCATTTGATCCCCAAAGGGGTCGCGACCCACAGGTTGAGAACCCCTGCCTTATAAGTTAGGGTGTTGGGGCCCAAAGTGGAGTGGGGGGGAGTGATTTGTCCAAGATCACACAGATCCCAAATAGAGCCAGAACTCGACTCTCTTCCCCAGCTGTTAGGTGGCATGTGCCTGAGCCAGCTAGATAGATGCCCTCCTAAGTTGCTTTCAAACAATTACAACTCATTTTCAGTTAGAGAGCACCCCTCCCATCCTTAGTCCTTGTAGAACAATTTCTCTTGAGGCTGGTTTTGAACTGGTTTTGAACTTCAAAGTGTTGGCCACTTACCAGGAGGAAGATTCAGAAATGACTACTTTCTGTAGCAAAGCTTGAGGAAGTCCAAACTTGACAGATGTGACTAGAAATATTCTTTTGGCTCCACCATGACTGTGGGCAGTGGTTCTCAACAGCTTCAAGCCTGAGGGTCACCTTAATAGTTGTACTGTTAGAAATTCACACTGAAAAACAAACAAATTAAAAAAAAAACTACTACCATGAATTCAGCAATGCTTTTTAAAATGCTTTTTTTTTTTTGCCTTTTTAACAGCACTGATAATACATTCCAAAAAATAGCCATATGTGTGCAAGGCCTATTATTTAATAAGAAAGAATGTTAATTTATTATACTGAGTCATCTTGCAGAGTTTGTTGGCACCAAATAAAGATCAAAGTGACAATGCTTAGTGCAAACAGGACCCTTGCAATAGCCTTGTAATAAACAAAGAATAGTTTGCACTAATAAAGCACTTTAAGATTTGCACTCCAATATTTTTGCCAAGGAAACCCCAAATGGGGTCACCAAGAGCCAGCAGAACTAAAAAACTACTACAGCTAAGAGGCACAGTGGATAGAGTGCTGGGCCCAATGTCAGGAAGATGTGATTTCAAATCCTGCCTCAAACACTTACTAGCTGTGTGACCTTGGTCAAGTCATATAACTTACGCTCACCTCAGTTTCCTTCAACTGTGAAATGGAGTTAATAACAGAACCTGCTCCCAGGATTATTGTGGGGATTGAAAGTGTTTTGCACAGTGCCTAGTAGGCATCATAATTATAAAGACTTATTTTCTTCTCTTTAAAACTGTTTTCTTTTTGAAAAATTATGAATTTAAGCATCAATAAGCATGCATTCCTCAATATACAAAAAAGATAGGAAAGAATATACTATGCAAATCTATAAACTTCTCTTATGTAGTTTTTTTTTTAAGGCAAATATTAAATTTCACACAATAGTCAGTTAGTAGGCATTCCTACTATATGTGAGACAAGAAAGGTGAAAAAAAGCAAACCCTTCCTGCCCTGGAAGAGCTCACAGTCTAATGATAGAGACAACATGAAAGTAACTATGTAAAAACAAGATATATACAGGATAAATCAGAGATAAGCAACAGAATTATTACAAAAGTAACAAAACTCCTCCACTTAGCAGCTGCTGTCTTCTCTGTACTTTATTTCTTAGTTTCCCTGATATTCTCTCCTCTCCCCCCCAAATCACCAAAGTATAATAATTTATTGGCTAAAGAGCTAGCCTTGAATTACTGAAGGCTTGGGTTCAAATCCTGCTATTGACACATATGGCTTTGTGACCCTGAGTAAGTCATTCACAGTCTTTGTGCTCTTGGTAATTCTCTCAGAATATAAATTGCAGACAAGGAGCTGATCTGCATTGTCTGAACCTGCTTTCTCCCTTGGGGGTCCCCTAAATCAGAGAAATCTTAGGTCCAGTCCCCAGCCTTCCATGGTAACCAATAAGTATAGTCAGTTTTTAGCTTCCTGCAAAGCTCCACTCAGATGTTAACTCCCAAGGAATCTGAGCTCCCTCTCCTCCTCCCCTCCTCATCACTTTCTATTTGCCGATGTGTGAATTGCTGCATTCCCAGATTATAAAATCCTTAAGGGTTAGGAGCTGCTTTGTATTATCTTTGGAACTCCAGTGACTAGCTGGGGGCCTTGTGTTTGGTCAATGTTTGTTGAAATGAGCTGAATCTTCCCCCCCCAGGGGCCCTTAGCCTACAAGGCAGGAACTCCTGGTTTTGTTGTTCCATCATTCTCAGTCTGGTCCAACTCTCCATGACCCCATTTGGGGTTTTCTTGGCAAAGACACTGGAGTGGTTTACTATTTCCTTCTCCAGCTCATCTGACAACCGGACTCCACAGAAATGACTGAACAACAGTAACTACTTCCTGATTCTAAGTCTATTCACTGTACCACACAGCTACCTAATGATTCTTAATAGAGCTGTCAGGTAGTGCTACCCTGTGAGATAATGAGTTCCCCATCACTAAGGATTGTCAAGCAATGACTAAGAGGACCACTTAAGGTACCTGGAATTCTAAACTTTCTTATTTATTGATGAGGAAACGGAATCCCAGGGAGGGAATATGACTTTTATGAAGTCACATTGGCTGTGTAATGGTGGGTTGAGCACTCACCCCCTTTCCTGATGCCAGAGTATCCACTAACCAAGCAGTAAATGTTTCTTGAATTGACTTGATGGGGCTCCTGATTGGAGTAAGACTTGGACCAGAAGATCTAGGAGTCGCCTTCCAAATCTGTCCCTTCTGTTTGTCCACGGTCACACAGGGAGTAAGTTACTGGGAGCTCAGATTCCAACCCTGTTTTCTCTGACTTCCAAGACACCCAAGCTATCGATAAGGGCTCCATTAGGACTGGAACTGGGTGTGTGTTTTTTCCTTCTTCTCCCCTATGTATGGCCCCCAAAGTGGGCTTTGAATAAATATTCACTGAGTGAGTGAAACGAGCACAATTAACACCGGAGACAAATCCAAGCAGCTGCCGAAGAATTGTTACTAGGATGGGTGTCTCCCTCGTCAATGAGGGTTTCAACTGACAACCTCGCCACTTGGGCTATTCTGCCTGGGGTCAAGCGAAGGGAGGCCTTCACCCTGGGCCACACATCCTGGTCTCCTCCATGGGGAGGATCCGAAGGAAGGGTGCCCCCAAGATTGAGGGGTTCTTACCCGCTCCCCTGCCTCCGCACCTCACAACAGTAGGAGGCTCTAGGACCTGGCAGGGTAGAGTAGGGCTGGGCCCGGCAGGGCAGGCGGGGCGGTCTGGAGGCCCCGGGGCTATTGGAGGGGCGTGGGTCTGGGAGGAGGACGAGAGCAGACTCGTTTTCTGTGTGGCTTCCTCCTTCTCCATCTCCTCCCATCGATCACTCTTTCTCTTTTTCGCTCTCTCTTGCACACTTACACAAACACACGCGCTCACTCCCCGCCTTCCCCATTCCCGTTCTCCCCTCCCCCTGCGCACCCCAGCCCGCCGCGGGAGGCGGGCCGGCGGGAAGCTGGGGGTGGTCCGCTTGGAGGGCAGCGCCGAACTCCACCGGAGGTGAAAGAGGAGGCGGTTGCGGTGGGGAGGAGCCCTAGCAGCAAACGGACGGACCGTCAGCTTGGGGAGCGGACTGGCAGCACAGGTGAGCACCCCGCCAGGTACAGCCCGCGCCCCTCCCGACCGCAGCGGCCCAGGCAGAGCCAGGGCGAGCCACCCAGCCCCCTCTCGCTAGTCGTCTCCCAGAACCCCGCGGGTCGCAACTCTGACTGCTTCCGTGGGGGTCCTAGCTTCGGGAGGGAACTCCCGAGGTCTCTGGCATTGAGCCAAGGCCAAGGTCTGGGTCGGCCAATTGTTCCCCTCGATCGGACTGGGGTTCTCCGCCTCATCCCCAGGTTGCTACAGCCACGCCCCCCTCCGGGCTGGTCTGAGCCGGGGGCTTCGGAGTCCACCTTCCTCCCTACCTCCATCTCCACGGCAGGGCTGCGCCGACCACTCCCCCCACCCCGCGTTCGAGAGGTAGGGGGCAGTTTGGGGGCATCTCCTTCCTCGTTCAGGAGCAGTCGCCCTCCGGCCTCCCCAGACCCCGGACTTTCCCTTCCAGTCCCTTGGTATCCTTTGGATCACATCCTATCCCCCTGTCAGTGTGCTCCGGGGCAGCGCTCCAGCCCTCTATCATCCTCTTGGCCAGGGACTTTACTCTTGGGCCGCCACTGAGGCACCGAGCACCCCCGCTCCCATACACACCCATCCCCCACCTTCTCTCCCTGCCTTCGAAGGAGAAGGAGGCTCTGCTGGAAGGACCCGCCCCCTGATCCCGAGTCTCGCAGCTGGCGTTCATTCCCCCCTTTCTCCTTGCCCTCCCCCATCTGTGGCAGGGGATCTTCGACCTGCCCCCCCCCCACACACCCCCCCAACACCGCCTGCCGCGGTTGTGAGTCTCTCTTTCTGCTCTTGGCCTCCGCGTTCTGTTTGGTTTAAAAGAGGGGTTCCCGGGGCTAACGAGACAAGGTGATGAGTCCTTAGGGCTCCAGTAGTTGGTGGGGAGAGCCACAAAGTGGGCTAAGTAATTGACCAGAGGGGACTCCGAATGGCAGTCTAGGAATGAAAGAGGCAGCTCTCTCCGGAATGTCTCGGAAGTCAGTCATTGAACGAGCATTTACTAAGCTCCAGCAGTTCGCCATCCATTGTTCCTAAGCGCTCAGGATACAGGGACAAATTGGGACCATCTCACCCTCTATTTTCTGGAAGTCAGAGGAGCTAGGAATGAATTCACTGCCTCGGTGACCTTGGGCAAGTCGCTTCCCAGAAGGCCTTTTGTTTCCCCAGATGAGGCTGTGAGATCTCTTCCAGATTGACATGTCTGCCCATTCCATGGAATCATCTCATCTCTGGGTCTTGGCAACACAGGGGGCATTGTCTGAGTGGAAACTCCCCAGGGTCCGAAGGAACTCATCCTTGCCACCCAAGGGGCCCCAGTCATTGCAAAGGTTCACTGCATGAGGGCAGATAGGTTATGCATTAATAAAACCCAGTTTAGGGGTTGGCCCTATGCTGGCACAGTACCTGCCATGTACTTTACAACCAAGGTGCTTGTAACTGCTGCCCAGGACTAATAAAAACCCCTGTGCTTTGGGAGACATTATGTTTTCACAGGTGACAGTTTTCAAAACCCTCCTATGAGCTTCAAGGGAACATCTTCCCCCAGTTATAAAGGGCTGGACAAAGAGGTACTTTGCCTACAGTTGGATTCTTCTCTAGATTACCTCTGGCAAAGTGAATTTGGAGTCAGAGGATCTGGGTTCAAATTTGGATCTTCTACTAATGTGATCTTGGACAAGTTACTCTCTGAGCTTGTTTGCTCTTGTGCAAAATGAAGAAGTTGGCCATGACCTCAGAAATCTTTCCCATCTGTAATTGTGTGTGCATGAAATTCAGAGATATGTTAGTTTAAGAGGATAATATTAGAACATACATTTAGAGATGAAAGCCTCCTTGGAGGTGTCATCTAGCCTTTTGTTGTTGTTGTTCAGTTGTGTTTGACCCTTCCTGACCCTATTTGGGGTTTCCTTAGCAAAGATACTGGAGTGGTTTACCATTTCCTTCTGCAGCTTATTTTCAGGTGAGGAAACTGAGGCAAACAGGTTTAAGCAACTTGTCCAGGGTCAGTAAAGGTGTGAGGCCAGATTTGAACTTAGGAGGAGTCCCTGGTATTTTATCTACTTGGCCACCTAGCTCCCCTGAATACAGCATAGGGAGGCCTAGTCTGAAACTGTAGAGCAGCGGTTCTCAACCTGTGGGTCTTGACCCCTTTGGGGGTCAAACGACTCTTTCACAGGGGTCACCTAAGACCATCTCGGAAAACACATTTCCAACTGTCTTAGGAACCGACACACTGCTCCTCTATCCATCTCCAGGCGGGTACGCCCACATGCAGATATGCCTACATACAAGTCTTAAAGGGTCTCGGCATTAGGAAGGTTGAGATCCACTGATGTAGAGGCTCCACTACTCCTGTGGCAGTTTAGAATGCCACCCACTATGCTTTGGAATGGCACTCACTATAGTAGCCTAATCCTCATTATTTTACAGCTGAAGAAACTGAGGTCCAGAGAGGTAGTCCTGGCCAGGGTCCTACAGGTAGTAAGTGACAGTCAGGATTTGAACTCAGGGCTTTTGGCTCCAAATTTAATTTATTTTCTGCAGTACTACACATGGAAGAAAGGAACCTCCCCCCAAATGGTCTGAAAGTGACCCTTATGAAAAAATTAAACATGGGAGCCACCTTAAGGGGAAGACACTTCCCAGTGGCTGTGGCCAGAATCAGAGAAATGGCAAATATTCAATCTCTGGTCTTTTTGGAAAAGCATCCAAATGTGCTTCTGTGGGATGTTGTAACCAGTTCCCAAGTGGTTGGTTTCCCTGCCCTTGTGCACTGGCATCCCCCATGCTGAGCTGTCACAATTCTGATGAGTCCAATTTCCAGTTTTCATCTTACACAAATGTGTTTAGCCCACAAGTGATTTCTTTGAAGCCCGGATCTAAGGTTTTTTCAGGCCATGTGAGTCTGAGCCAAGTGAACTCTGCCTGGTTAGTTTAGTGGGTGTAGCCCCAAGGAGGAGATAGAGAAGCAGGAAGGAGGGATTTCCCACCTGACCCTTCTTTGGACTTTTTCTTCGAATAGCTTGCCAGCAGTATCTTTAGTTTCTCTTTTAGCATTTCCTAAGTCATTTCAATAGTTACTTCCAGGACACCAAGAATTCTTTTACTTCTGAGATTGTTTAAAAAAAACATTGCATGATGTCAGATTAGGAGGGAGAGCCATCCAGGGAAAGAATTTTGGATTAAGTCAAAAGACCTGAGTTAGGATCTTGGCTCTACCATTGACTATCTTTGTGGCCTTGGTAACTTCTCTGGGCCTCAGTTTCCTCATCTGTAAAGTGAGCAGTTGGATGAGATCCTACAACATCAGACGCCTTAATGCAGCTTGCAGCCCAGGTCAACTCAAATTGGATGGAAATATGATTGGGAAATATTTAACAAAAGAAAAACCCAATAAAACATAGCTAACTGTATTTTAAAACTAAGTCAGTATTTGGCCAAGAGGAATCCTTCTGTACAAGATTAAGGGGCCTCATTTCTGCTTGAGTTTAATGCCATTGCCTTTAGAGGACCTCTGGAGTTCTTTGCAGCTTCAAATCTGTGACTCTGAGATCCCAGTGAAAATAGGCTTGATTCCATTGCAGGGGGCATTGATAAGGATCCCACCCATCTCCAAATATCTCCATACCTGTTTGTAGTTGAGTGAAGTTTTTTGAATGGGTGACAAATAGTGTTCATTCCACAATTAAAGACAAGGCTTAAACTACAAGTCACTGATCAAGAAGCTTTAAAAGGTTGGAGGAGACTGTGTGGGGCATTGCAAAGAATACTTACTTTGGAGTCATAGGACCAGAATTTGAATCTTCACTTTTCCACTTTTGCCCTGTGTGATTGTAGGCAGGCTGCTTTCTTCTCTGGAGTTCTGTTTTTTTTCATCTGGAAAATAAGGGGGTTGCATAAGACAGACTTTAATGTTCCTACTTCTAGGATCCTATGAAGTAACTAGTCCATTGAAGCTTTGAAATTCTAATATTCTGTTCTCTGGGTCTAACTTACACTGAAATGTAAATGATTGCTACTGAACCCTTTCTTGGGAGGAGAGTTTGGGAAGGAGGAAAGGAGAGTTGTCAAGGTACCTTGCCCATGATAGGAGTAAACATAAGCTCCAAGGAGAAGGTAAAATGTGAGGAAAGGAAGGCTGGGGACTTCCTCCACTGACTTGGTTCTTTGGCTCTGTAGAGTTTGCTTTCTTACATTGCTTTCAGGTGTGCCAAATGCTTTCCTTATAAGTAGTATTACTTATAGTAGTATATTATAGATAGATATATAATATATACGATACTATGCTATATGTAATATATGCCATGTTATATAAGTATATTACTTATAGTAGTGAATAGTATTAATAGTTGTGCAATTATTATTTTTGTCCCAGTTTTTCAGATAAGGAAACTGAGGTACAGAGGTAAAAGTACTCGCCTAGTATCATATAGCTAGTAAGTGTTGGAGCTGGGATCTCTAAGGTAGCATGGTACAGTGGAAAGAACTCTGGAACTGTAGTCAGAGGATTTGGGTTCAAATTTTGCCTTTGCTGTTTACTATGTGATATTGGGTAAATCAGTTAACCTTCCTAGTCCTCAGTTTCCTCATCTGTCAAATAATTAGGTTGAACTAGATGGTCTCTTCCTGCTCTAGATTTATATCCTGGTGGTTTTTTTTTAGTTGAAATGACCAATTGCAGATAAACTCTGGACCTGAAAGAATAAATCAAGAGGCATCCATTGAGAGTAAGAAGGAGCGAGGGTGTTACTTGATGCAAGAAAACATCATTTTACCATAAAATAAACATTTACACATTTACATTCCACTATCTCTATTTTCTCTGCCTGATATATGGGGAGGAGGGGAGTGTACTGTGTCAATTGATACCACAGCTTTGAAGCATTCTTAAATTCTAGTCCTTATATCTAGCAGGATAGTGCTTGGTGCCTCAGTAGATGGCCTGAAGTCAGGAAAGCTGAGTTCAAATTTGAACTCAGACCCTATCTATCAGACCTGGGCAAGTCACTGTACCCTATTTGCCTCAGTTTTCTCCTCTATAAAATGAACTGGAGAAGGAAATGGCAAATCCCTCCAGTATCTTTGCCAAGAAAACCCCAAATGGGGTTGCAGAGAGTCAGACAGGACTGAAACAACTGAACAACAACAGTTTGTTTAATATGAAAGGTTTACCATGTGTGCAGCCAAGCCTGTGGTAAGACAAAAAAAAAAGCCTTTTGGCTCTCAAGAAGTTTGCTTTCTATCGAGGGATACAGTGTTCACAAATAAGTATATACAATATACCTACAAGGGAGGGAGGGCTCTAGGAAGCAGGGGCATCAGGAAAGATGGAGAAGATGGGGCTTGAGCAGTTGAAGGAAGAGAGGAATTCTAAGAGGCAGAAGAGGGAGCAGTTTCAAGGCAGGGGATACAGGCAGTCCAAAGCCAAGAGGTTGGGCTGGGCGATGGAGTATGGTATGCAAGGCAAGTAGGCTAGCCTGGCTGGACCCAAGAACGGGGGAAGGGGAGTAATGTGAAATAAGGCAGGGGTGGAGGGTTTGGAGGGAAAGGGGAAAGCTAACATTATTTAGACATGGTGCAACTGATACCCTCAACTGATCACAGAATTAGGCTTGGAAGAAACTTTAGAGATGGTCTAACTAAACCTTCTTTAGCAAGGTCTCTCCTGTCCATCCTCCTACTGCTATTGCTCTTACTGTTCATATAGGGCTTCTGGGTGGGGAGGAGCAGGCTGCCCAACGCTCAGGATATTTTTTCCTTCTAGTGTGAGAGAACAAAAACAGGGGAGTTGCTTTAAAAGGACAAAGCTGCCAGTTGGAGAACTACTGGGCAGTGCCCAGATTAACATTCACTGCCTGTCAGAGTCAAGTCCCCGGAGGCTGGTCCAGTGGAAAGAATGCTCGCTTGGAAATAAAAGGAAAGAGATTTGAGCCCTGCCTCTGCCCACCTGTGGGGCCTTGGGCCAGTCACTACCCCTCTCTGGGTCTCAGTTTCTCTCTATCTAAAATAAAAGGGATACACTAGAGGACCCTTGTGGACCGATTTAACTCTGAAGCTGTGCTTCTCACTTTGGGCAAATCACTTCCCTTTTCCTCCAAGATAAAATAAGGGGTTTACAAAGATAGCAAACTACAGGGGTAGAATCTGAAACTGGGTCTTCTGACTCAAGTCTGTAAACCATCCTTCCTCCCTAGTCTTGGAGTCAGGAGACTGCTCTCTGTGAATTTCAACTCTGACACTGAATCATTGAAGCTAGTGACTTACTTAAACTCTCTGAAAGCTGGTTTTCTCATCTATAAAATGGGATAATGACAATTGATTAACTTAAATCAGGAGCTGTTCTGAGTATGTAAAGTTCTGTGATGGCCCCAAGGTGACTTGAAGGTGGCCCTGGGCTCTCAGAGTCTATGTTTGTGTCCAAGATCTGGCAGGTCCCACTGACCTCCAGAGGCTTTGAGTGTGCACCTGGTAATGTGTTGGTGCATGTCTCTCTGTCACCCAAATGACCAATCCAGCTAAGTTTGGAAAGCCTCAGCCCTTGGTTGGGTACAGAGTGACAAGATTTCCATCTGTTAGCTGCTCTCAGAGACATTCACCTATGTTAAAGAAGGTCATGATTTGCATTGGTGGAGAGACAAAATTACAAGTCCTTGGAGTTGGATATTGATGGCTGTAACATGGCACAGGTGTGGACAGTTGTCAGCATAGTAACAGATCTAGCTACTGCAGAAAGGATCTTTTGGAGGTTCCTTGGTTCTGCCCTCCACCTCCCTGAGTCCAGGTTCCTCCCAACCCTTGTCTGGCTTTTGCCAATAACAATCTATACATTCTCCAAGTAACCTTGAGCCCTCTGTGCAGGATCTTAGGCTTTATCTCTGCTTCAAACCAGACATCCTCCCCACCATCCCACTTTCACTCTGTGCAGTGTCTTAGATTTCATCCCTACTTCAAACCAAACATTCATCCCACTTTTCTTCCTCAAATTCTGGGACTTACCTTAACTCTTCCAACAGTCTCCAGTATTTTCTCATTTCTAACTTCCAATGCTTATAGCACAATGCGTGGCTTAATATATGTTTATTGAATTCCAGTTTCTCTTTGGGAGCCCTCATTTTGAAACCAGGGGACTAGAGACCCTAGTTCCTTACTAGCTGTGTGACCTTCGACAAATTAGTTCTTCTCTCTGGGCCTCATCTTTCTCCCCTGGAGAAATGGACTTGGACTAAATGACCTTTAAGGTTCCTTCCAACTTGAAATATTTTTTTAAAATTAATTTATTTTTAGTTTTCAACATTCACCTTTATATAATTTCGAGTTCTAAAATTTCCCACCTTCCTCCTTTCCCCCCTCCTCAAGACAGCATGCAGTCCTATATAGGCTATACATGGACAATCATGTTAAACATGTTTCCACATTAGTCATGTTGTGAAAGAAGAATCTGAACAAAAGGGAAAAACCATAAGAAAGAAAAAACAAAAAAAAAAAAAGACAGAAAGTAGTGTTCTTCAATCTGCATTCAGACTCCATAGTTCTTGATATGGATGTGAACAGCATTTTCCATCTTTAGTCATTTGGAATTGTCTTGTATCATTGCATTGCTGAGAAGAGGCAAGTCTATCAAAGTTGGTCATCTCACAATATTGCTATTACTATGTATGATGTTCTCCTGGTTCTGCTCACTTCACTCAGCATCAGTTCATAGAAGTCTTTCCAGGTTTTTCTGAAATCTACCTGCTTATCATTTCTTATAGCACAATAGTATTCCATTACATTCATATACCATAACTTGTTCAGCCATTCCCTACTTTATGGGTATCCCCCTAATTTCCAATTCTTTACCACAACAAGAGCTGCTATAAATATTTTTGTACCTGTGGGTCCGTTTCCCATTTTTATGATTTCTTTGGGATACAGACCTAGCAGTGGTATTGCTTGGTCAAAGTGTATGCACGTTTTTATAGCCCTTTGGGCATAGTTCCAAATTGCTTTCCAGAATAGTTGGATCATTTCCCAACTCCATCAACAATTCGTTAGTGTTCCAATTTTCCCGCGTCTTCTATAACACCAGCTTGAAATCTTTGAAGCTACAAATCTCTCAGTCTTACCTTCCTCATCTATAAAATGGGGACAATATCATCTATAGTACCCACCTCTCAGAATTGGTCATTGGGGAGAAAGTGCTTTGTAAGCCTTAAAAGCTATAGAAATATGAGGCTGTTTATCTTTTGGGTTAAATTGGTGCAGAGAATTCCTAATGAGGAAATTCCTAACATCACTGAGGAGACTCACATCCTTGGAAACTTGTGGTCTTCCAGTTGCATGGGGGCACTGACAGGTTAAGCCCTGTGCACAAGGTCACACAGATAGTGTGTGTCCTAAGCCAGGTGTAGAAACCCCAGTCTGTGGAGGTGAATTTTGCATCTGCCTTTCATTTATGATAATCCTAAAAATTATCTTTTTCTCTTCTTCCTCAACCTCTAGTAACTCCCAGCAACTGAGGTCAATTTGAGCAGAAAATTGAGTGGAAGTGAAACCTGGGTGTCCCCAGTCTCTTGAGCTCTTAGACCTTAGCTCCAATGGGAAATTCCAGGATTGGCTGGAAAGGGTGACAAAGATTACAGGACTTCTGAAGGAATTGCAGGTAGGAAGGGGGCTAGTTATCTTGTAGGGTGAACTTGGGATTTGGGCCAAAGGGTTTTTCATCGATTCCCTGTTAGCCACATTTTTTAATCTTAAATTCATTTCAATTATTTCTCCCCTTGGTGGATTAGCTATAACGATTTTTAACCTCATCCTCCTGCACACACATGTGCTTTGGGTCAAGGAATTTAGCATTAGGGCTGAGGATTGCTGAGCTAGAGATCTAGGGCTAGGCCACCTCCTCTCGTGCGTGTGGACATCTTTACAGGTGGAGCTCAGAGTGGTTGTAAGTCTTATCCTAGGCTACACGGTGTCAGAGGAATGATTGAATGCAGGCCCTCTTGTTATATGCAATGCTATCTCCGCCCAAATGAGTCACAATTAAATAGATTTTTTTTAAAAGTCACAAATAAATAATGAGCAAAACAGACATTTTTCATATTATTAACCACATTTGGGATTACTGATCCCCTTCTACTAGCATGGGTTTCTACTTCAGAGTAGTAAATGTATGCTAGGCTAGTTAGGTAGTGCCATAGTGGATAGAGCACAGGCCTGGAGTCAAGAAGATTCATCTTCCTGAGTTCAAATCTGGCCTCAGACACTTACTAGCTATGTGACCCTGGACAAGTCACTTCACCCTGTTGGCTTCAGTTTCCTCAACTGTAAAATGAGCCGGGGAAGGAAATGGCAAACCACTAAAGTATCTTTGCCATGAAAACCCCAAATGGGGTCACAAAGAGTCAGACATGACTAATAAATGACTGAATAACAACAAAATGTATATTAAGCTTCACTTTCAAGGAAGGAAAAATACAAAGACAAAAAAATTAAACAAGCCTCGTCCTTGACAGCTAGGTAGTACAGCGGTCAGTCAGAAAAACCTTAGATACTAGCTGTGTGATCTTGAGTAAATCACTTAACCAACTGCTTTCCTCAGTTTCCCTCATCTGTAAAATGGGAGGGTTGGCCTCTGAAGGCCCTTCTAGCTCTAGAGTTAAGATCCTAAGACTTGCTCTGGATTGCACAGTTAAGTGTCTGAGGAATATGAGCCTGCTTCTACTAAATAGAGCAAGGGCTCTTTCTACAGCACTGTCTTGACTCTGGTGGGATGGCAGGAACCCCATGAACCCAACAAACATGAGTAGGCCCTAGTAAAGGCTCCAAGATGTACACCAGTAGCCAAAGTCACTGCTCATCTATCAGCCACAACAGGGCAAATTAGAAAGAGAGCTAGATTTCGAGCTAGTGGATTTGGTTTCAGATCCATCCTCTGTGGCTTGTGATTTGTGTGATAGAGACAAGTCATTTCCTGTCCCTGCCTCTGCTTTCTTATCCTAGTGAGAGGAACATGTCCTAAAATGATCCCTGCTTTCATTCCTTTGAACCTCTTGATGTGGAAGAAAATAAGAAGGAAGATAATCCTCTAGATGGAGAGTTTAGAGCAGGAAGGGACCTAAAAGGCCTACTTGTTTAACCTCTTTTCTTCATTCAAAAAAAAATGGAAACTGAGTCCCAGAGAGGAACATGGCATTGCCCTAAGCCCCCTTCTCTCATCAGTAAAACAAGCTAAGGTCCTTGAGACTCTTCACATGTTTGGTCTTAGGTAGGAAATGGACTTCCTTAGCCCTGGCTCTTGGAGAATTTGGGTTCCAGGCCAACTTCACTTAGCAGTTTTCTAAATAATTTGATTGGAAATGCTGCCCCAGGCTTGAGCAATTGACCTTTGAGGTGATGGCTATCAGGAGGTGGACAAGAGTGAGACAGGACGGAACACTTACTTCCCATTTCTCTTCATGTGAGAGTCAACATGGTATCATGGACAAAGGGCGTGTCTTGAAGCCAGGTATTCCTGGGTTCAAGTCCTGACTCTGGCGTTGTAGGCTCTGTGATACTTGCGAAGCCACCTGACCTGGTACATACATCACTAATAAGTGTTTGTTGACTGACACACTGACAACCTCATTGCTCTAGAAAACTCTCTCTAAGACTTAAGTTGCAGAAAAGGGCTTGACATGCATTGGCAGAGAGAACTATCTCAACTGGGAGTTTCTTAGACTAATGGAATCCTTCCTTTCACATACCTTGATTCCAGCCAAAGTGACTTACTTGTTTTTCTTAAAATTGACATCATGTCTTCTGGAAAAGACCTTAGAGATCTGTTCCAACTCTTGCATTTTACAGAAAAGGAAACTGAGTTCCCTTTAGGAGAAATGATTCACAGAGGACCATAGAACTAAATGATAGAGCTGAGACTAGGCCCTTAGTTGATAAGCTCCTTGAGAGCAGTGACTTTTTCATTTTGTATTAGAGGCAACTACGTGATCCAGTGGACTTGGAGTCAGGAAGACCTGAGTTCAGATCTGATCTCATTACCCTCACCAGCTTTGTGACCCTGGGCAAATCACTTAACCTCTGTTTGCCTCAGTATCCTTATTTAGAAAATGGGCATAATAATAGCACCTATCTCCCAGGATTGCTGTGAAGGTCAAATGAGATCATATTTGTAAATTACTCAGAGCACTGCCAGGTTCACAGTAGGTATTTAATAAAGACTTCTTTTCCTTCCCACCTTTTTTGCCCAGATCTGTGAATTTCCCCCCATTTACCCTCTATGTATCTTATATATAAAATTTGTCTTCCCCCATTGAAATGTGAACTCCTTAAGGACAGGGACAAGGGTAATGCCTTTCTTTATATTCCCAGGGTTTGTTCCTGGTGCCTAATAAATGCTTATTAAATGCTGGTTGACTGACTGATTTCATAGGCACAGGGGCCTCCAGATGAGGAAACTGAGTCTACCAATGCAGACTAACAACTGATCTGCAATTTATAGTCTTAGAGGGGCCCCTGAGGCCCTGAGAGCCAGATGATCTGTCCATGGTCACACAACTACCATGCCTTCATCCCTGGTCTTCCTGACTCTGAAGTCAGCTCTCTAAACCACTATGCATCTGCCTCTCCTAAGACGAGGTGAATGCTTGTTGAATCTAAATGCCTGGGCAGGCACCTCAGGCTGCCAATTCGCTTCCCTTTCAAGGGCAGACTCTTAGACTCTACTTTCCTTCAGCACTCAGCTCAAGAGCCAGAGCCAATAGGAAACCTCTTCTGGTTCTTCCCCTAATTAGGGCTTTCTCCCTTCTCTATCCTGTATTTTTTTTTTTATTGATTTATGTTTTGTATCTTTCTCTCCCCCCATTAGATTGTATGTCTTTGAGAGCAGGGTGTATTTTTACTCATTTTTGTCTCCCCCATTAAAGAGATTATAGAGAAGACATAGGAAGCCCTAGAGAAATCTCTCTCCAAAGGTTGCTGCAGCTTTGCCAATTCAAGCAGCCCCAGTGCAGTAGATCCAGCACTCACTGTCTCAGCAAGGAGTGGCTTTTGACTGTGAACCTAAGCATAGAGTTATTTGTATGGCAGAAATACAAAAAGACCCAATGGAGACTCCAGGATTCAAAATTAATTGACAAATTAATTCATCTCCACTATGGGCAATTCAGTACTGTGGGCACTGTCTTGCCCATAGTAGGACCTTAACAAATGCTTGTGGGTTGCATCTTCAACATTAGAGGGAGTGACCACATCTCAAAGGAAGGGAGAAAGATCTGGGATGTCTGTCTTGGGTACCATAAAAGCTAAAAGGCTCTTGCCTTTGGAACTGGTGCATTTTTATCATCTTGTGCCCAGCCTGCCAGGAGAGATGCCCAAGCCGTAATTGTCACAGTGTGGATGTGGTTTGTTGACACTTTGCAGGGTGCAGTCACTTAAACTTCCCCCTTTCAGGCTGGCATTGGGAGACCACTAATGGTATGACAGTCTGGCTAATTACAATTTGGAGCCTGGCACTGATACTTGGGATTGCCTTTGAGTAATTATTGTTTTGAAAACAGTGATGGAGTCTGACAAATACCAGTTCTTCAGGGTAAACAATCTCTCACCATCTGCCTTCCTTTTGGCTTTGCTTATGCCAATTTAAATTGCTTGGGTTGGGCACAGTTAGGGAAGGAGAAAGGAGGGGAACTAGGTTTGTGGACTGGAACATTCAGGCATGTCAGTCTTTTGACTACCTCTGGAGAGGTACAGTAAAGAGGGAGCTTCCACTGTGGAAACTCCCTCCACCATGCAGACCAGCAACTTGTCTTCAAGAGAATTGCCTGGCAACATTGCAAGGGCAAGTGATCTCCCTTTGTACCCAGCTAGTATCTACCAGACGCAAGACTCTGACCCAGGTGTTCCTGACTCTGAGGCTGACTCTCTGTCCACCAGGCCAGGATGCTTCTGTGCATCTCCAAGAGGTGTTAAAAAGTGAGAAGTTACTTTAAAGTGGCAGGAATTTTTCAAAATCTTTGGGTCATAAGTTTAGTCCTTCCATGGCTCTGTCCTTTTCTGCATATTAAGGGCATAACTCTCCCTGGCCCTCTATCTCAATGGTATAATTCCATGAAGCCTAGTTGGCCAGAGGTACGTCAGGATACAGTTCTGATGTCATCTTTATTATATCTCCCCTCCAAGAATAGCACCTATCACATGCTCATGTACACAGAAGTGCCTTTATTGTTGTTGTACAGTTGTGTCTGACTCTTCCTGACCCCATTTGGGATTTTCTTGGCAAAGATACTAGAGTGGTTTGCCATTTCCTTCTCCAGCTCATTCTACAAATGAGAAAACAGAGGCAAACAGGGTTAAGTGACTTGCCCAGGGCCACACAGCTAGTGAGTATCTGAAGCCGAATTTGAAGTAGGAAGATCAGTCTTTTAACTACCAGGCCCACCTAACTGCCCTTGTAAGTGCCTAATGCAGGATTGTTGTATAAGGAACTCAACGCAAAGCCGTCACTTTCGTAAGTAACAGCTCCAAGTTCCTGATGGTCAGCTCATTAATTTTATTGTAACTCAATCAATCGAAAAGCATTTACAAGATGTCCCAAAAATTTTAATTATTGAAGCTTAAAACTGCCCTATTTTGGGTACGTTATATAATAAGCATTTATTGCCTTCTGGGCCTTGAGCTAAGTGCCGGAGATGGCCCTCTTCCCCTGCCCCCCTCCAAAAGGCTTTAAGATTTATGAATCTACAATAACCCTGTAAGGAAAATGGGACAAGTATTATTATTAATATTCCCTTTTAAAGAAACTGAGGCTCGGAGAGGTTAAGCAATTCCCCAGTGTTACACAGCTACTAAGAATCATAGCTAGGATTCCACACCTAGGACTCCTGACTCTTAAGTCCAGCATCCTTTTCCCTTGTGGCCTTCACAAATGCAACCCAGGCTGCATTTTTTTTTTGGTTGAGGCAATTAGGGTTAAGTGA
The DNA here is from genome assembly GCA_028646515.1 of Pseudochirops corinnae. NCBI lineage: Eukaryota > Metazoa > Chordata > Mammalia > Diprotodontia > Pseudocheiridae > Pseudochirops > Pseudochirops corinnae. Next base: position 48,981,139 of record CM053588.1, read on the forward strand.
CTTGCTCAGGGTCACAAGCTAGTAAGTGTCTGAGATCAAATTTGAACTCAGATCCTTCTGGCTCCAGACGCATTACTGTCTCCACTGTGCCACCTAGCTGCTCTCCAGACTGCATTTCTAAACTCAAGAACCTAAGGTTAGAGGCTTGGGACAGCTAGGTGGCACAGTGAATACAGCACCAGCCCTGGAGTCAGGAGGACATGAGTTCAAATGCGGCTCCAGGAACTTGACACATTTACTAGCTGTGTGACCTTGAGCAAGTCACTTAACACCAATTACCTTGCCTTCCCCCCTCCACAAAAACCCAAAAAAATCAAACCAAAAAAAAAAAAACAAAAAAAACTAAGGTTGGAGGCTGGAGAAAAGAAAAAATGAGAAAGTAGGTCTCTAATCATGTTCCATTAGAGTGGGCATTCTTAACCTGGGGTCCATGAAGTTGTCATTGGGTTTGGGGTTTTGCTTTTTTTTTTTTAGGTTTGTTTTCACATTTGCTGGTAACTGTATTTCCGTGTTACACATAGAGAATTTGCTTACCAAATTTGCAGGCAACACCAAGCCAGGTAGGATAGATAACATGCCAGAAGGCAGAGACAGGATACAGAAAGATCTCAGTAGTTCAGAATGTAGGGCCAGATCTTTAAATAAAATGAAGTTTTAAAGGCCAAATGTAAAATCACGTAAGTTTCAATTGAGTCTCCACGTAAAAGAAATCCACTTTACAAATACACGATGAAGGCTGTGTGACTAGAGAATTTTTTTGGAAAAAAGGTAGAATAATGATGTAATCACATTTATGGGGCGGCTAGGTGGGGCAGTGAGTAGAGCGCTGGGCCTGGAGTCAGGAAGGCTCATCTTCCTAAATTCATATATAGCCTCAGACACTTACTAGCTGTGTGACCCTGGGCAAGTCACTTTGCCCTATTGGCCTCAGTTTCCTCATCTGTAAAATGAGCTGGAGAAGGAAATGGCAAACCACTCCAGTATCTCTGCCAGGAAAACCCCCAATGGGGTCCTAGAGAATCAGGCAGGACTGAAAAATGACTCAGCAATGACAAAATGGTATTTATATAGGGCTTTAAGGTTTGCAAAACACTTTACCAATATTACCTCATTTGATCTTCACAACAGCTCTAGAAGGTAGATATTGTTATACCCATTTTACATATAAGGAAACTAAAGCTGAGAGGCATTAAGTAACTTGCCGAGGCTCATACAGCTAGTAAGTGTCTTTAGGTAAGATTCGAACTCAGGTCCCAGTGATTTCCAATCTAGCATTGTTACTTCCCGTGCCCAGGTGGTTTGGGTGGACTGCCAGCTCAGTGTGTGTCAGGCTAGTAGTGTGGCAGCCCTAAATAAACCAGAAAAAAAGCCGTCGTGGCTGCAGGCGTGGGTAAGGGAGGTCGCAGTGACCATGACTCTGGACCCCAGGGCTCTAATATCCTGCCCCAGTGAAACGGAAAATAACACGGGTCAGGTGCTGCCATCATAGCTGCCTTTTGTTGGTGGTGGTTTTATGTCCCAGGCTCCAAGATGAGAGTCCTCCCTCCTTGTATTTAATGTCAGCGCCCTAAGCAAGGACAAACGTGCCTCTCAGTGACGCACATCACGCCTTCCCAAACTGTCATAGTGACAGCTGGAGCAATCAAAGTTCAGAAGTGCTCAGGGCCTATAAAGACTCTTAGGAAAGAGCCTGTATTTGACTATCAAATTAGCTGGGTGGTGCAGTGGATACAGCACCAGGTCTGGAGTCAGGAATATCTGAGTTCAAATGTGGCTTTGGATACTTATTAGTTGTGTGACCTTGGACAAGTCGCTTAACCCCTTATTTGCCTCAGTTTCTCATCTGTAAAATGGGGACATGCTGGAGAAGGAAATAGCGAACCACTCTAGTAGCTTCATCAAGAAAACAAGTCCTTGGGGTCACCTAGAGTGATTGAACAACAACTTCTTTGATTGCCTAAGACAGGAGTGGAGAACCTAGGGCCTCAAGGCCACATGTGGCCTTCTAGGGCCTCAGGATCGGCCTTTTGACTGAGTCCAAGTTTTACAGAACAAATCTTTTTATTAAGGGGGTTTGTTCTGTGGAGTTTAGATTTGGTCAGTGAGGGCCTAGAGGGCCATGTGTGGCCTTGAGACTGCGGGTTCCCCACCTCTGACCTAAGGAAATATTGTGGAAAGATAACCGGATTGGAGACCTGAGTCCCAAGGCAGCCCTTGCACCCCAACCCTGACTTACTTTTGCAAAACTTTGGGTAGCTCACCTAACTCCTGATCCTTTCTCTGGATCCCCACTGTTTACTTAGCACAGTACCCAACACAGTGCCAAATAAATGCTTGTTGATTGACTGACTGGCTGGGCCTAAATTTCTTCCTCTATAAAATGTGGAAATTGAAATAAATGGTCCTTCAAGTCTGGTAAAGGTCTGACATTCTCTGTCCTAAAAGCCCTCCAAGAATCTAACATCATTTGTTCCAAGCACCTTCCTGGCTCTTCCAGCTGTAGAATTTTTACATTCTAAGATGGGGGGGACGGGCTTCTTAACCTTTTCTGTGTCATGAGTTCTTTTGGCTGGCTCATGAAGCCTGGGGCTTCAGAATAATGTTTTAAATTCATAAGATAAAATACATAGGACTCCAGAGGAAACCAATTATATAAAAATATAATTTATATATATACACACACACATACATATGTATAAACATATCAATGTATATATATGTACATGTAGACATACATACAAACACACAAATATGTGTACACACATATATATTTTAAAGTTCACCAACCCCAAGCTAGAACACCTGCTCCCCAAGGCCTTTATCCAGCTCCGTCAATATTGTCGAAAGGTCTCTCCAGCTCTAAAGTTCTGTTCTCTATTTCTAGGAAATAGATTCTCCTGATTACCCATGTGCCCGTGTTATTAGTAGTCAGTTCCAGTGTCTTCTTAGTTTTGCTATAAGGGTAGCCTTGATCAGCTTTGGTCCCTGCTAAGGGGGTTTTTGCCTCAGCCAGGCTGATTTAAAGATCACTCAGCTCCTTCAGCCTGTACATTAAGTGCTGACTCATCACCCTGACCCATCAAGGATGTTGCTGGAGTCTGAAGTTTTTACCCAACATGTCATTTCTTGCCGGTGTGAGCTCATTACTGGGACATTCCTGGGGTTACTCCCTGCTGTGAACCTGTTCCCTAGAATGAAGGTTCAGGTTGAAGATGAGTAGGCTTAAAAGAGATTGAAATAAATTCCTGGATGACAGACTTGTAAACAGTCACTCCAGGAAGCTACAGAGCTTGGGGATCTCAGCCTTGCCCTTCTAAGATTAATGTGGGTGAGGACAGCCAGGCTGTTGGAGCCCCCAAACTATCCCTTTATGCCTTTGTCAGGCAGCTCTCCAGGATGAGGAAGTCCTCAATCTGTCTTGATCCTGAGATGTGTTATAGTGTTATACCTAGGGGAAACAATAGTATTTAATATTTCTAGAGTGCTTTAAAGCTTGTAAGGCATTTTATCTAGAATCCTAGACCTAGAACTAGCAGGACACAGAGACCATTTAGTCCAGGGATCTTAGCCTGGAGACCATTCGGGGGCTCATGGATAGATTTTTAGGGGGTCATGAATTCAGATGGATAGGAAAATACAGCTTTGTTTTCACTGACTTCTAATTGAAATTTAGCATTTCTTTTGATTATTTGAAACCATTATTCTGAGAAGGAATCTATGGACTTTCAGGAGCTTTTTGTAAGGGGTCTGTAACACAAAAAAAAGATTAAGAACACTAGCTATAGTCCAACTCACACACACTTTCTCTGGCTCTCTCTGGCTCTGTCTTTCTGTCAGTCTGTCTCTGTCTCTCTCTTTCTCTGTCTCTGTTTCTATCTCTCTGTCTCTGTGTATCTCCATGTCTGTCGGTCTCTCTGTCTCTGTCTCTCCTCTGTCTCTCTGTCTCTGTCTCTCTCTCTCTGTCTCTCTTTCTGTCTGAACTTGACAAACCCCAGGAAGTATGAGGATTTCTGTATATAGAGAATAGAGAAGGAGAGTTGTACATGAAACCGTGGAAACTGTGAAAACCGTGAAGCCTCAGTGGGTTAAGTATTTGACACATTCAGCTCATTAATTTCAGAACTGTCCTGCTTATCAGTGTTTCCTTCTGAGCCTCTTTCTCTTCTCTTCTGACCACCTTTCAAATGCTTCACTGACAGTCTTATCATTTCTTTTATTTGGCGTCTCTCTCTCATTACCTTCCTTTCTCCCCTTGACTTCTATCTTCCTCCCATCAACAGCAACAAGAAAACTCAAGCCCAAACTTCTCTTTTGGCATAGTGAAGGAAAATAAATTCACATCCCAAGAGGCGTTCCTCTTTCTTCATCTCTTAGTCTGTCTCTTCTCTGCTGAGAGGTGGGAGGACGCGTGTTTAATAATCAGTCCTCTAGCTTAGTAGGTGTCCAGTTCAGCTGGAAAAGGGGCCACTAAACCATACATAAGGATCTCTGCAGGCCACAGTGACTTGGAAAACCACATATTAACATTATCTATGTTCTATTGCATTTTTATTTATATTGTCTAAAATGTTTCCCAGTTACCTTTTTCATGTGGTTCAGCCATACTTTGGGAGTGTTGGCTACAGGATATGTTTGTCTCCTTTGCTCTAGTCATGCCAAACCCCCATTTTACAGATGAAGAAAACAAGACACAAAAAGATGAGCTGATATCCACATCCAGAGAAAGAACTATGGAGTCTGAATGCAAATCAAAACATATTATTTTCACTTTTTGTGTGTGTGTGTGTGTGGCTTTTTCCTTTTGTTCTGTTTCTTTTACAATATGACTGTCTTGGAAATGTGCTTACATAATTACATGTATATAACCTATATCAGATTGCTTGCTGTCTTGGGAAGGGAGAATGGGAGGGAGAGAGGGAGAAGAAATTTGGAACTCAAAATCTTATAAAAAATGAATGTTGAAAACTGTCTTTACATGTAATTGGAAAAAATAAAATATTATTTAAAAAAAAAGATGAGCTTACTTTCCCAGGGCCACATTGCAAGTGAAAGGGTTCAGATTCCAACCCCAGTCCAGCTCATTCTCCATGGTGCTCACAGAACGGCTGCCTAAGGATAGCCATTATTTAGTCCAGGTTTCTGTATGGAGACCTATGAAACCAGTGCCTCTGAGTCTGGAGTCATGCACTCAGATACATGATCTCGTTTGGTTCAGGTTAGAACAGTTCAGTTTCATAATGTTTTCATTGTTATGAAAGCACTTGTCTCACAGCAAAACTGTGAGATAGTTGGTATGGGTATTATTCCCATTTCACAGATGAGGAAACTTAAGACCTGGAGAAATAAAGTGTGTCTTGACAATAGATCACACAGCTAGTAGTTATCAGATCAGGGATTCTTACATAGACTTTATGACTCTGATGTTTGGCTCTCTTCCTCCAAATTTCAGTGCATTTTCAGTGACTGTCCCCCATTCCTAGAATGTCTGTTATCCATCAGCATCTCCTCCCCTTTCCCTGGCTCCTTCAGATTCTCAGCTAAAATCTCATCTTCCATTTTTATTTTAACTTTCAGTTCCAAATTCTCTCCTTCTCTTCATCCCCTACCCCACCCATTCAGAAGGTAAGAATATGAAGCCCATTAGACATATGATGTTATACAAAACATTTTTATTTTAAAATCCCATCATCTACTAAAGAAGCTTCACAATCATCCTCCCTGCTAGTGCCTTCTCTCTGAGATTATCTTCAAGTCCCTCTGTATATTTATTTTTAGTTTTCAGCATTCATTTTTATAAGATTTTGAGTTCTAAATTTCCTACCCTCCTCCCTCCACTAGACAGTATGCAATCTGATACAGACTCTACATGTGCAATCATCTTAAGCTTATTTCCACATTAGTCTTGTTGTAAAAGAAGAATTAGAACAAAAGGCAAAAACCATGAGAAAAAAAAAAACCAAAAAAAACAAAAAAAGAGAACATAGTAGCTTTGATCTGCCTTCAGACTCCAAAGTTCTTTCTCTAGATGTAGGTAGCATTTTCCATCATGGATCTTTTGGAATTATCTTGGATCATTGCATTCTGGAGAAGAGCTAAATCTATCAGAGTTGGTCATCACACAATGTGGATATTACTCTGTACAAAGTTCTTCAGGTTCTGCTCACTTCACTCAGCATCAGTTCATGTAATTCTTTCCAGGTTTCTCTGAAATCCACCTGCTCATCCTTTCTTATGGAACAAGTATTCCATTATATTCATATACCACATCTTGTTCAGCCATTCCCCAGTTGATGGGCATCCTCCCAATTTCCAGTTTTTGGCCACCACAAAAAGAGCTTCTATAAATATTTTTGTCACATGTGGGTCCTTTTCCCTTTTTTATGATCTCTTTGAGATCAAGTCACCCTGTATAAATCTTATATGTACATAGATGTTTGCATGTTGTCTTCCCCCTCTGCCCCCCTCCCAGATGTAAGGTCTTAGAAGGCAGGAACTGTTTTTGCCTTTTTTTAGCACAGTGCCTGGCACATAGTAGGTGCTTAGTAAATATCGATTGATTGATTGATTGTGATCTCCAATGCTTAGCATAGTGCCTGACAGAAAGGCTTAGCAAATGCTTGTTTGGTTGATTGAATAAGAGCTCATATTGACTGTATGCCTTTCTTTAGCATTCATAGACTATACTGTGAGGCAGGAAGTACAAGGATTACACTTTACATTTTACAGATGAAGAAACTCACCATAGCCTGCAAGGTCTGTGTTCATTTAGCCACCACAAGGCCTCTCATTGTGGGCTCGAGTCTTCGATTCCTTGGCAAGATCTGGCTCACTTAAAACCCCATCAAAGGGCCCCTTCTCTAGAAAGAGAGGTGAATAGATGAAAGAGGAATGCCTGTTTGCATTTATATAACCAACCTGTTGTTTGTGACAATTTCCTGAGAAATAGCCTGTCCTGAAACTGTTTTTAGCAGGAATCCTGCGAAGTTCTTTCCCTGGGATTTTGCATGAATGAATTCATGCATTTATTAAGCTCCTTCTATGGGAGAGACCTAGGGCTAAGGGCTAGGAATATCCAGACCAGATCCCTGCCCTCAAAGGGACATTTAAACAGGTCTGTAAATCCAGTATAATTTGGGGCAGGAAAAAGCACAAGCAGCTAGGGGAATTGGGAAAGGCTTCCCAATTGAGGTGGCCCTTAATTGGACTCTGAAGAAAGCTAAATTTTCTGCAAGGTAGAATAAGGAGGGGACGGCATTCCAGGTAGACAGGCTTCTGAATTCAGGGACCAGTAAGACTGCTTGGTGGGGTGGAGTGGGAGTAATGTGAAATAAGTCTAGAAAGAGAACTGAGACCCCATTGGGAAGGGCTTTAAATCCGGAGTTCAGAAATTTGTAGTTTTATCCTAAGAGCAATAGGGAGCCATTGAAGATTGTCTTGAACCCAGGAATGAAGCAACCAGACCTATACTTTAGGGGGATGATCCAGATCATCCTGGACAGCTGTATGGAGGATGGATTACATTCATTAGGTTCATATTGCTTCATTCTTGTATCTATCTGCCTTTTATACAAACAACAGGAGACCTTCCAGACAGTTTTCCTCTTCCAAGGCGTATTTCCTTCATTGATAAATGGTATAATTAATCCATGTCTATAAAACTTTACAATGTTAAGCTTATCTCTTGCTAATGAGTTTAATCCTCACAACTCCGTGAGGCAGATTATGAAGCTGTTATCTTCATTTTATAGATAGGGAAACTGAGGCACAGAGAGGTTTGGGTTTTTTGTTTGTCTGTTTTTGTTTTTTACTTTTTGTTGTTGTTGTTTTTAATTTGAGATCAAGTCACCCTGGACATTCATTTTTATAAGATTTTGAGTTCTAAATTTCCTACCCTCCTCCCTCCACTAGACAGTATGCAATCTGATACAGACTCTACATGTGCAATCATCTTAAGCTTATTTCCACATTAGTCTTGTTGTAAAAGAAGAATTAGAACAAAAGGCAAAAACCATGAGAAAAAAAAACCCAAAAAACCCCAACAAACAAAATATGTTATGTTGGCTCTGGCCCCTCATCGGGGTGACTGTACAGCGTGGTACAGTGGGAGGATCTCTGGATCCAGAGGCAGAGTTTTAGGGTCGGAATCCTGGTTCTGCTGCTTGCTACCTTGCTTGACCCTGGGAACAAGTCACTTTGCCTAGGTGGTTTACACTAGTTTCTCCATCTGTAAAATGAAGAGATTGGACTAGTTCACTTCCACCTTGTAATCTGTGGACTTAAATGATATCACTACGGTCACCCAGCTAGTCAGTGGCAGAATCAAAACTTGAATCCAGATCTTTGGACCCCTAAGCAAGTACACTTTCCATTAGACCAGCAGTTCTCAACCTGTGGGTCACAACCCCTTTGGGGGTCGAACAGGGGCACCAAAGGCCATGGGAAAATATATTTCCGATGGTCTTAGGAACGAGACATGGCTCTTCTATCTGTCTCCGGGTGGGTCCACCCACATGTAGATACACCTACATATGAGTATTAAAGGGTCACGGCATTAGGAAGGTTGAGTCATTTACAAAATCCCTTTTCTGTCTCAAGCTTCCTCCTCTGTAAAATGAGGAGTTTGGAATTGATAATTTCTAGGATTCCTTCCAACTCCCGTTCCATGAGCCAATGATCTCTTCTTTCCCCTCCCTTGACACTCTTCTGTTCGGATAAGTCAAAGCAGCTGGGCATTTTTAAGCTTGGAGAAGAGAAGTCTAGAGAGAAACATGGGACTGAATATCTCTGTTTAGATATTTCAGAGATAGTCATGCTTATTCTGTTTGGCCCCAGAGGACAGAACTAGGAACAATGGGGAGGTTGCTTTTGGCTCTGTATAAGGAATGATTTTCTAATAATTCTAGTGTCAAACTATAGAATAGGCTATCTTGATGAGTAGTGAGCTTCTTGTCATGGGAAGTTTCCAAGTAGAGGCAGGATGACCTGGACCTAGAGGTCTGTGAACTTAGTTTTTTGTTTTCTTTTGTAATCTTCTGTATTTTAGATACTTAAAAACACTGTTCTGAGAAAAGGGACCATTAGTTTTGCCCCTTTTTTGCCAAAGGAGTCCAGGACACACAAAAGAGGTTAAGATCCTCTGGGCTGGGGCGGTGGAGAGATAGATGGCAGCTGATACATTTGGGGAGTGCGCAAAGAAGGATGCTTTTTTTGATTGCTTCTATTAATTGTACATATTTTTAATGCCAGAAAATTCCATTCCATGGAACAGGCATTTGTGCAGTGGACTGATTAAATTTCCTAGGTATTTATGAAGCATTTCCCAAGTGTACAGAGAGCACTGTGCTGGGCACAGGGGAGAAGTAGAATGTTTAATAAGAATGGCCCTTGCCTTTGTAAATGGGGACTAAGACACTCATTCTTTCCAAGAATGTTATTGTTGTTTAGGCATGTATGACTCTTCATGACCTCATTTGGGGTTTTCTTGGCAAAGATACTGGAGTGATGTGCCATTTCCTTTTCAAGCTCATTTTACAGATGAGGAAACTGAGGCAAACAAGGTACAGTGACTTGCCCAGGGTCCCACAGCTAGTAAGTGTATGAGGCCTGATTTGAACTCATAAAGAGGAGGCTTCCTGACTCCAGGCATGGCACTCTATCTACCCCCAAAGCCATCACTGAGATGAGCAACCTTTTTTGGCAAAAGGACCTGACATTCCCTCTGCACCCAACTGCAGCCACTGATGCACTGGATTGGATAAGACACTGTCCCTGCCCTCATGAAGCTCACATTCTTATCATGAGATATAGGGAAAGCATGTTAAATTTCCCTGGAGGGAAATCAGACACTATTTTTCAGACAGACCTTGCCAGGTGTTATGTTGGCTTTGGCCCCTCATGGGGCAGAGGGAAGATGGGAGGCCTGGACAAGGTCTGTCTTTAGATGATTTTAAGGGCCCTTCTAACCCAACATCTATGATTTTTGGTACTGAAATGGTCTCCTCTGCTCTCTGGCTCACACTCCAGACATTCAGCTGAAGATCACACATATTTTGTTTGTTGGGAGCTTCTACGTTGGCCTTGTTTCCTGTAAACAGACTTTTGCTGTTCCTTATTACAGAGCCTGTGGTCCTCTCCCCCCACCCCTTGCTTTCCTAATGCTTCCTCTCTATTCTCCTCTCTGATCTTCAAACCACAGTGTGCTCACTTTCTTGCCCCAGGAGTCTTCCTTAGGAAGCTTGCCACATTCTGGATGGTTCTCTAACTCATTCCCAGCCAGCCTCTTTCACAGGGATGCTGGGCAGAATTGTTCCAGGCTGTGAAACAGAATTCCTTTCCCAGAGAACCACAGCAAGGGGGCTGGGAAGGCAGCAAGCTGAAATCCTGCTGCCAGTTATTCCAAACATCATCCCAGCCATCCCCTGTGAGTTGGGTAACCAGTGTGGCTTTGAAGGTTGACTCTGGGAGACCTTTAACCAAGTAGGCTCCGCCCCCTACAATACATTTTTGGGGAGACAACATGCAAGCAGAAATACTCAAACAAGCTACATGTAGAATAAGGAAGAAATAATTAATGGAGGAAAGGCACTAGAATTAAGAGAGAAAGACCATGGAATTTGGAGAGAGGAGACCAGGGTTTGAGCCTTAGTGATGCTACTTACCTATTGGCCTCTATAGTACTCAGTTTCCTCATCTATAAAAT
>CM053588.1:48992337-49020121 GCA_028646515.1 Pseudochirops corinnae
GAGAGAGAAAGAGAAGATAGAAAGAGTAGATGAGAAAGAGAGAGGAGACAGAAGGAGGGGTGGGGAGAGAGAGAGAGGAACAGAGGAGAGGAAGAAAGATGGGGAAGAGAAGAGAGAGAGGGAGAGAGAGAGAAAGAGAAGATAGAAAGAGTAGATGAGAAAGAGAGAGGAGACAGAAGGAGGGGTGGGGAGAGAGAGAGAGGAACAGAGGAGAGGAAGAAAGATGGGGAAGAGAAGAGAGAGAGATGAAGAGACCAAGAGACAGAGTCAGTTTTGAGAGAACCGTCTACCCTGGGACATGAAGCATCTTGTCTAGGGTCCCACAATCAGTAGGCATCACAGGGAAGATTTGCACTTCAGTCTCACCGATTCCCAGGCTGACCCTCTAATCACTAACAGCTCTTTGATTTTCATTAGTATTTTCTACTTTCCAGGCCACGTCATATCCATTCTCACATTTGATCCCCGAAACAACCCCATGAGATAGGTAGTGTGGAGTGGTGTTAACCCCATTTCACAGATTCTGAAAGATGAAGTTATCTGCCCAGTCCCATGGCTAATAAAGGGCAGAGCTGGTCCTGGAAACCAATTCTTCTGGCCACACTGCAGAGAGATGAGAAATAGCTGGATCCTTAGAAAATAAGAGTTGTTAACAGGTAAGGTCTATTAGATTGGGCGTTTCCAACTGGTGAATTCATTTGCTCGGGTGTTCTAGACTTTAAGGAAGCTAATTTAATATTCAACACCTGTGGGGTAATTAAGGGGAAGAAGTTAATGCATCAGATTCTCTGACCAGGAAATCCTTGGTCAAAGACATCTAAATTGGGCTGCCCTCTTCTGTTGGCCTTTCCTAGAAGCACAGACAGAGAGACCAGAAGAGACCTTTCTAGTCCATGAGTGGGGAACCTTCGGCCTCCAGGCCACATGGGGCCCTCTTGGTCCTCAAGTGCAGCCCTTTGACTGAACATAAACTTCACAGAACAAAGCCCCTTCATAAAAGATTTGTTCTGTAGAACTTAGACTCAGTCAAAAGGCCTAAGGACCTAGAAGGTCACATGTGGCCTCCAGGCTGCAGGTTCCCCAACCCTCTTAGGGCAATCTAGTCCTTCCTCCTTATTTTAAAGGGGGGAGTAAATCAATGCTCAAAGTCACTCATCTGGCGAGTAGCACAGGGGAATTAGAACCCAGGTCCTTGGAACCCAGGTTCTGGGCTTCCCCATGCATACCAGTGTCAGACAGTTAAGGTTCTTGGGAGCCTCTGTCCCCTGCCCCAGTGACACTGCTCTGTACCAACCCAACTCCACTACCTTTTTTTTCACTTCAGTCTCATGAGAAATTCTATCCAGATCCTGAGGCAAAGCCTTAGGAGAAAGTTTTGTTCTAGAAGTAAACCCAGGGACACTTCAGAAAGACTTGGAATGAATGGGGGTGATGGAAAGGCAGGGAGGGGACCCAGTGCCAGGTTGCCTGGTGAATTCCTTCATCCAAGCCAGAAGGCAGTCTAGAAGTGGGGCAGGGTCCCTGCTGGCCAGCTGGTGCCTCCTTCAGGGGATTCAGGGCTGGAAGGGATCTTAGAGGCTGGTGAAGCCAACACCCCTCCTTTCCACAGAAAAATATCCAGCACCTTAAAGTTTACAAAACGTTTCCTTTCTCAGTCTCATTTGATCTCCACACCAGGGGTGAAGTCTGCTGTATTAGAAAAACCATGGCTAGTGGAGGAATCAGAGGGCCTGGGTTCAAGTATCAGGTCTGATTCTTACTACCTGTGTGACTTCGGGCAAGGAAGCCACTTCCCCGGGCCTCAGTTTCCTCATCTGTAAAATGAGAGATTTGGACTAGATGGTTTTTACTCTCTCCCAGCTCTCAGTCTAGGACTCTACTACTGCAGTGAAGTAGACAGTAATAGTATTAATATCATCCCTGCTTTATAGATTCAATCCAACAAGCATTTATTAAGCCCCTACAGTGTACAAGACAATGCACTGGGCACTAGGCCACTGGGCACATTTGATACAGACATAAAAGTGAGATAGCCCCTTGCCCTCAAGGAGCTTACATTCTCCCAGCAGAAATAAAAGGCAAACAAATAAAAACATGTTGAGTTGAGGCAGGAGAGAGGAATGAGGAAAAGGCCTTGAAGGAAGCCAGAGACAATAGGAAGGTAATGGTCAAGGAGTGCATTGCAGGCACATAGTATCCTATGCTCATGCCCAGTTCAGGGTAGCAAATAGGCATCTGAGGGTAACACAAAATGGACATTCACACTAAAGAGCTGGTCTCAGTACACCTTCATTTTTATAAAATCAGGCATTCTGCAAAATCGACTTCGGGCTGCCTCAAGTGGCCAGGCTGGGTCCAACCCAGGCGTTAACAAACTGGTTCCCCCGATAACTCTCTTTGAATCTTAAATGCCAATTCCACGAATAAACCAGGAATCCATCCAGTCTTCGAGATCAGCCTGAATGAAAACCAAATCGGAGGCATTTTTAGGTTACCAAAAGGAGGATGCTAATTTTTCTTCTAGGGTCAAACTGTGACAAGGTCAGAGTTTGTTTTATAAACTAAAGTTCTCCCAAGCACTTTCCACTGAAAAGAGAAGGAGGAGGAGACAAGAGGGATGGAATTTTTCAGACCAATTATGTTCCGAGCATAATAATCCTCCCCTTTCCCAGATGTTCACTAGGTCCCCACAAATCCCAAAGAACAGCGTCTGCTCAGAGACAATCTGTCTTGCCTAAATCTGGAAACCTCCATTTGTAGAAAGAGTGGTTCCCAAACTTTCTGCCAAGAAGCTCTTTTGGTCCTCAGTCCTCCCCCCATCTCACTAACCCTCTTACTGAAACAGATTATGTGATTCTCCATCCTCACACATCACAGCCTGCCTTCCTGTGCTTCCAGTGAAGAGAGCCTTAAGATTGCCACTTTGAATCCACGAGGGCTTGGGCAAGTCACTTCCCTTAAAGAGCCTCAGTCTCCTCATGTGTAAAATGGGTTTGCATTACCACGACAAAGAGCCAGTCTGAGGCTCAGATATATAGAGGCTGGATAGACAGCAAGCGCTCTTTAAAAAGCAGTTACTGCTATAAATGTTGCCAAAGCCTTCATTCAGGCAAACAGGTGGCATAGCCCTGGGCATGTCCCTGAACCTCTCTCAGCCTCAGTTTCCTCATCTGAAAAATAGGACTAATAATAGTACCTTCCTCATAGAGTGGTGAAAACTAAATGAGAAACTGTGTTTGAGGTGCTTCGTAAACCTTAAATCATTATATAAATATTAGCAATAATAATAACAGAAACATTAATGATTATTTTTCTAATGCCTCATTCAGTCTGGAGTTGACTCCAGGGCCTGGAGGTTCTCAGAGACTTGGCCAGAGGAGGATGAGCTTTGGCAGCTCCACAGCACGTGGGAAAGGTTCAGAGCACAGGCCGGGTGATTGACAGTCTTAAGGCTTGGATCGGTTCACCACCAACCTAACCACAGTCTGATGAATTTTAGGCCACAGCAATTCTTACAGCTAGGTGACACCACAGTGCACAGAGCACCAGGCCTAGAATCAGGAGGACTCATCTTTCTGTGTTCAAATCTGGCCTCAGACACTTACTAGCTGTGTGACCCTGGGCAAGTCACTTCACCCTCTTTGCCTCACTTTCCTCCTCTGTAAAATGAGCTGGAGGAAATGGCAAATCATGACAGTTTCGCTGCCCCCCAAAAACCCACAAAGAGTGGGACACGACAGAACAATTGGTTCAGACTTGCAGACTAGCTACCAAGTTTCAAAGAAGTCCCAATTTGCTTTGGTATAGGAGTTGACCCACACCAACAAAATGAGAGACCCTTGATTGTAATCACGTCCCACCTCTCTTCCTATAAAAACCTTCTGTGATTCTGAAGTCCATCCCTACACAGCATTATCCCTGACTCTGTCAGCCCTCTCGAATGATAATTTGCTTTTTCTTTTCACTTTTTTGGCCCAGAACAAGAGCCAAATCAAATCCCAGACCAGGAAGAGACTGCAGACAATATCTAATCCAATCTGGACTTGAATAACAATTATCTTTTCAATATTGTTGAAAAGTCCCCATTTCAGGCATATTAATACATTGTTGGTGGAGCTGTAAATTGGTCCAACCACTCTAGAAAGCAATCTGGGATGATGTAAAGAAAATAGATAAAAGTAAGATTTACATGCCCTTTGACCCAGAGATGCCACTGCCAGTCACATTTCCCATGGAGGCCAAATATCTTAAGAAAAGTTCTATATATACCAAAATACTGAGAGTAGTGCTTTTATATAATATTAAATGATCAGAAACAAGGCAGATGGATGTCTATCCATTGGGAAATGGCTAAACAAAGCATGATGTGTGAATGTAACAGAATATTACAGCACTATAATAAATGATAAATGTGAAGAATTCAGAGAAGTACGATTTTCTTTATAGGAAATTTCTCTCCACCTGTCAGGAACCTACCTGAAGCCAAGAAATAAACTCCTTTCTTGGAAATGAAATAGAGATGATGGAATCACAAGATCATAGCCTGAGAGTTCAAAGATATCTTAGAGGTCATCTCGTCCAATACCTTTCATGGTCCAGCTGAGGAAATTAGGCTCTAGACAGGTGAGGTCACATAGGGAGGGGAAGAAGGTAGGATTTGAATTCAGCTCTCCTGACTGCAAACCCATGCCTCTTTTTACTGCCCCATTCCACCTAAGAGCCCCCTAGGGAGAAGAAGGATTTAGCTTCCTTATCCATAAAACTGTGGTATGTGAACAGAGTAGAACATCACTGCTCCAAAAGAAGTGGTTAAGTACAAAGGATTCAGAGAAGCATTAGAAGATATATATATGAACTGATCCATGGCAAAGTCAGCAGAACCAGGAAAACAACATGCACGATGACTACAACAGTGCCAATGGAAAGAAACAAGGCGAATAAACTCAACAGTAACAACAACAGTGATGGCTGAATAGTCTACAGAACGGCCACGCTTGGCACTCCTCTCTCTTCTTTGCAGAGGGGGGAAAACATGAGTGTGGAACACTGTGTACATTAAATCTGGTTGATGTGTAGGCTATTTTTGCTTCCCCATCTCCAACCCCTTTTTCTTTTTGATTCTTTGTTTGGTGAATGGGTGGGATTTGAAAAAAGCTCCCCAGACTGCAAGCTCAAGGCTCTTTCCATTGTACTACTCTTACCTGTAAACCAGAGAAGAACTTTGCTTCCTAGTCCAGGAACAAAGTTGGGAGTAGGGGTAGGGAGGAAACAGGATAGAGTACAAAGAACATGGATCCTACTCTTAGAGACCCTGCCTCCAGTGCTGAGAAACTGTAACCCTGGCCAAGTCATAACTCTCTGAACCTTAGTTTCCTCATATGCAAGATGGGGAAAAGAATATTTTTATGTGAAAATTTTTATATAATCTTCTCAAATTATACATAAAAATAATTTTTAATTTTTTAATGCTTTTTTTGGAGGGCAATTGGGTTTAAGTGACTTGCCCAATGTCACATGGCTAGTAAGTGTTAAGTGTCTGAGGCTGGATTTGAACTCAGGTCCTCCTGACTCCAGGGCCAGTACTCTATTCACTGCACCACATAGCCACCCCTTAACTTTTGTTTTTAAAAATGTTGAGTTCCAAATTCTCTCCCTCCCTCCCTTTTCATTCTCCTCCCTGAGATGGCAAGCAATTAGATATAGATTATACATGTACAGTCATGCAAAACATATTTGGGAGAGAAGAATATTTGTACCACTTTGCAAAGTTCTTTTGAGATGCTTTGTAGACTTTAAAGAACCAAAGAAATGGGGGAAAGGGGGACAGAAAGGAAAGTTGATTTATCACTTGGACATTTTCATTTTGTTAATAAGATCCCCCTTCCTTAATATTAGTGCTCCCTCCTTCTTGTTGTTTCCTCCCCTCCCATCCCCTACATAAATTCACAAGCTCCCAGAGTTGAGAAAAGTGAAAAAAAATAACATTTTCCCCTCCCCCTCCAAAGTCCTCTGGCAGGGGATAGTCCCATTGGCTGGCTGTCATCTGCAGAGCAGCCTGGCAAAGTTTGGATGCTTATTACCAGAATTACAGACCCAAGGGGAATGGACACAGCTCAAGAAGAAAATGAAAGAAAGACCAGCATTTATTAAACACCTACTATGTGCCGGGCAGTGTGCTAAATGTTTAACCAACATCAGACTCATTTGATCTTCACAACCACCCTTGGAGGTAGGTGCTGCTATTATTCCCATTTAAAGTTAAAGAAACTAAAAATAAAATAAAATAAAATAAAACAAAACAAAAACAAATTAAAAAAAATAAAGTTAAAGAAACTGAGGTAGAGAGTACGTGACTTGCCCAGGGCCACACAGCTATTAAGTGGCTGAGCCAAATGTGAACTGAAGTCTTCCTGACTCCAGATCCAGAGCTCTATCCACAGTGCTACCAAGCTGTTTGAAGAAGGCCTACTAAGGCTAAAGGGATGTTGTTGCTGATTTGCATGGGTAAAGGAAATATTTATTGATACTAACAAAATTGCAGGTCTTTTTAAGTATCCAGGGGATTTCTCATTGGTCTCCCTGACTCAGGTCTTCACCCTAAACCAAACCATCCTCCACAGTGATATTACAAAAGTATAAACCTGACCACATCACTGCTGCTCAATAAACTCCAGTGGATCGTAAATGCCCTAGTTAAAAAAAAAAGGGGGTGGTGGTGGAAGAAACTCTCCTGCTGGTCACAACTGACTCCTGCCCACTTTCCAGGCTTATTGTCTATTATTCTTCCTCTTCAGATACCCTGTAGTCGAGCCAAACTGTCCTTCTTGTGCCTCACTCCTATTCCATCTCCAGAACTTTACAGTTTGTTCCCCAGACCTAGAAAGCCTTCCCCCCTCATTTCCACCTCTTGGAATCCCTACCTTCCTTCAAAGCTCAGCTCCTACACAAAGCCTTTTGAGAGGCAGGGTGATATAATTGTACAGGGTACTGGAATTGGAGTCAGGAACCCAGGAGTCAGACCTGGGTTCAAATCCTACCTGAGATACCATGACCATACCTTCTCTGTTCTCTTATTTGTAAAAATAAAGAGGCTGACTTGATGGTCTCAGTTTTCTCATCTATAAAGTAAGTGAATTAGATTTCATGACCTCTAACGTTCCTTCCACCTATAATTCCTCTGCTCCCAACTTCAAGTGCCTCCCCACAAAATTATCTTCTATACATGCATTGCCTCTCCAGATAGACCGTAAACTCCAGGAGGCCAAGAACTCTTTCCTTTTTAACTTTGCATTTAAGACTCTCTAAATGCTTGTCATTCTAAGATCAAACCTTCCTTCCCTGGCTCCCAGTCCCTGATATAGACTCCGCTCTCTCTCGACTGCTTCTTTTTTTAGATTTGTACTCCCAATGTGTAGCACGGTGACAGGAACACAGTAGAAAGTTAATAAATGCATGCTCATTTATTCACTCCTTCATTCTAGGATATGTAGAACATTAGCTACATGCTGCATTGGCATGGAGGGAGTTTAGGTGATGGAGAGCTTCCAACATCATGAAATCATAGATTCAGAAAAAATAATACCTACAACAACAACAACAATAAACACTGATGTATCACTTTAAGGCTTACAAAGCATTTTACATATATCAGTTCAGTTAACCAGGAGGTACCTGTGGTATTTCCTCACTGTTGCAAGGATTAAAAGAGATAATGGAGACATCATGGTGCAACAAAAAGGAGGATAGAATGGGAATCACTAAGACATCACGGCGCAGTGGAAGGGAAGGTGGAATGGGAATCACTAAGACATCACGGCGCAGTGGAAGGGAAGATGGAATGGGAATCACTGAGTCATCACGGCACAGTGGAAGGGAAGATGGAATGGGAATCACTGAGACATCACAGCGCAGTGGAAGGGAAGATGGAATGGGAATCACCAAGACATCACAGCGCAGTGGAAGGGAAGATGGAATGGGAATCAGTGGCCTTGCCTCTGTTGGGTTCTTTGACCTTGGGCAGGTTACTTCCTCTGCTCATCTGCAAAATGAGAAAGTTAATCTAGATGGATTCTAAGGAACCTGGTTATCCTTCATACCCAGAACACTCTCCTGCCTCATCTCTGCTTCCTACCTTCTTTGGCCTCCATCAAATCCCAACTAAAATCCCATCTTCTATAAGAAACTTTTCCCAGTCCTTATCTTAGTGCCTCCCTCAGAGATTATTCCCAATTTAGCTTGACTACATTTGATTAGTTTATGTTTCCATGTAGTCTCCCCATCAGACTGTCAGTTCCCTAAGCACAAGGACTTTCTTTGTATCCCTAGCACTTAGCATAGTTCCTGGCATGTAGTGAGTGCTTAATAAATGGTAGTTTACTGATTAACCTGCCATTTCCAAATCTAGAATCTTAAGAGCTTTGGAAAAATGCTTTGCAAACCTAAAAGAGTTATGATAAAGTCAATCCTCAGTATGAGTTTTAAAAAATAATGTTTGAAAAAAAACACCACTCCAAGTCCTACTGCTGGATGTTGCATATCTGCCTTACACCCACACCCCCACGCACACATACACACTCTTTCTCTCTCTCTCACACCCATGATTTCCCCAGGGACCAGTGAACAGAAGCAAAAGAACAAAGTACTGTTTTGCCTCCTGGGCCTGTAAGATCCCAAGTCTGATGTGGGAGTGCCAGGCTCTGGCTGTGGCAGCCTTGCTGTCTGAGTGGGCTGGATTTTGTGTCTATGATGGATAAATTCATTAGCAATTTGACTGTGTTTACAGCAACCAGCAGGTCTGGCCAAGTCTTAAATGGCTTAGCCTAAAACAGGGGTTCTGGTATTGATCAGGAGGCTTTTCAGCTGTCTGGCTGCTGGGACCAGGCTTCCCATTAGGGTCCATCACTCCACTGCTCAGAGAGCCAGAGCTCTGGCCTCCTAAACATGATTTAAGAGCAAAAGGGATTGCCAGTCAGTCAGTCAGTCAACAGGCATATCTAACTTGCTTAGCAGTGCCAGGTACTATGCAGCACTGGAGATACAATGAATTAGATGGGGGGAGCACTCTCCCTGGCCTCCCAGAACTTACAGTCTAATGAAGGAGACAATATGCAGATAGCATGGACATACTAATATATGCAGGGTAAATGGAAGGTAATTTCATAGAAGAAGGCATTAGCAACTGGGGGGAAAAGGGAGGAATAATAGAGAGTGAGATATGAGTACTCAGTGAACACCTGGATAGATGCTAATATTAGAATCTCAAAGAAGAAAGGAGAATGATGTTCTATTGGGTTTCATGGCTATCTTTATGGTGGTTATTTAGAAGGAAGAAGGGTCAAATGGAATGAGCATGATATTCAGAAGACCAGAGTTCAAATCCTGCCACTTGCATGGATTACCTTAAACCTTTATGGGACTTTACTTCTATAAGACACAATTCCTCATCTGTAAAATGTAAAGGATAGGGGTTTGACTTATGGAGATGGTCTTTTAAGGAGCTTTTTGGTTCTAAATTTATAATCCCAAATCTCAAAATAATCTCTTTATTTCCAAATCCCTATGTTCCCAAACACATATATCACTTCCCAGTAGTCTGTTTCTCCAACTTTAAGATGAGGGGTTGTATTCTGCATGACTTTTCTTGGATCATATTTGCCTTGCCTTAGAATCTTAGGATAGTTTGTATAATGTCCTTCCCCCAACCCCACCTCTTGCCCCAAGATCCTTGAGGATCTTTTTCTTCATTTTTTATCTTTGTATCATCATGGCCTCATACGGTAAGCATTAATAAAGACATGATGAGTTGTTCAAAGTCATATAACAATAATAACAGCTAGCATTTTTATAGTGCGCTAAGGTGCATAAAGTGTTTTACCAACATCTAGTTTTATCCTCACAACAATCCTGGGAATTAGATGCCCCATTTTATAGATGAGGAAATTGAAGTTGGGAAAATAGGGACACTGCCAGAGTCTCACAGCTAATAAGTATCTGAGGCAGGATTAGAACTCAGGCCTTCCAGATCCCAAGTCTAGCCTTCTTTATTCATGACATCTGCTAGCTGCTTAAAAACAAAGGGAGGGGGTGCTAAATGACTTCTAAGGTCCCTTCCAGCTCTACATCTATGAACCTATAATGATAAAATGTGGCCGAGGAATTTAAACAGCAGTTTTAGGTAGTGGTATGAAAGGATTCAGGTGCCAAGAGGAGGAAGTTTCTGTGGTTGCCATAATGGGGTGTTTGAGGTTAGCAGCTGGCATTTGGATATAGAAGCCTCAAATAAGATGGCGGGCAAGAGGCCTAGTTTTACTCACTGCCAATTTAGCATCTTATCATTTAGAGCTACAGGTGTGCCTCACTGTAAGGAACAAGTATACAAAAATCTGAACTTGGGCCAACCAGAGGGTAGTGATTCACATGGCAAAAGGATTTTTCTAGTTAGCAAAGGATTTAACCCAGAATTCTTTTCTGTAGGGAGTGGAGGGTAAATCTGTGCTGGCCTCTCCAATCAACAAATATTTGAGCTTAAAATGGAATCATGGTGCCAAAAATAGCCGTGGAAAGAGATATTATTGGCATTACCCCCAGAGGCACCCGACTATTTGACATGGCAGTACTTTTGGCTCTGAATCTCCCTCCCTTGGATACCCAAGAGGCCATGCCATTCCCTCATTCCTATTAAGGGTTTATTCTCAACAGTCTGCATTGATACATGACCTAAATCTGGCTGAGGACAAGGGTCTTGGCATCAAATAGTAGAAAGATCACTGGCCTCACAAGCAGAAGACATGAGCTCAAATTCTGGCTTTACTTATTCGAATGTAAACGTTTTACTTTTTTGCATCCCCAGCCCTTAGCACGGTGTCTGACTCACAGAAGATGCTTAATAAAGGCTTGCTGACTGATAGTTGTGTGACTTGATCCAAGTCACTTAATTTCTCCAAGTCTCAGTTTCCTAACCCATAAAATAGGGAAGTTATTTCCTCCACCTAATTTATACAGTTGGAGCTGTGATCTCAGGAATGCTGGTATTCCCTGACTGAGAAAACTCAGTCCTGCCGCCCCTTTTCATCATGTGCAGGTCTTGTCCTTTCAATGCTTTCAATATTCTTCTCAGAAATCTACCACCCCACAGTGGCCCTGAGTTCAAATTTCAGCTCTTCAGCAGGCTACAGCAATGTGGTCTCGGGAATCACCGAACTCTATAGGTATCAGCTTCCTCCCTTTGAAAAGGAAGGGGCTGGGTTCTCTCTATATCCCTTCCATCTTCAGGTCCTCCCTGCTTTCCAGAAGTGATGCAGAATGCAGAGCCTTTTAGCCTTGCTCACCCATAGGCCAAGCTCAGAGGAGAGACTGGCCAAATTAAGCCCTGGCTCACCCTGGGTTTTTACAGTCTAACCTGCTCCTGGTGACACTGAGGCAAGGCATTTGTCTTGCTCCCTGGAAGAGAAAGCAGCACTTTCAAAGGCCTTGTGGATCTTGGGCTGGTTTGCTTTTGCCTGTGTGGGAGGGAGTCCTTCACCCTGGGTTTTTGTTTGCTCATTTTCATCCTGACATTTACTTGGAATCGGATCTAGGAGCCCAGGCCTGGTCGTTTCCAATTCTTTAAAGATGAAAAGAAGAAAAGAGGTTTTGGATCTTCCTCTCCTTCTGACCCCACACTAACTGGCCAACTCTCCCTGGAGAAATGAGAGAAAAATACCCAATTTGGCATTAGGGTAGCTCTGATCATTGGTACCTTAACTTGGATACTTATAGAAAGAACCTTTCCTATGGATCAAATTTCCTTCCTTCCTTCCTTTCTTCTTTCCTTATTCCCTTCCTTCCTTCCTTCTTCCCTCTTTTCCTACTTTCTTCCTCCCTTTCTCTTTTTTGTTATAAGGATAGCT
The DNA here is from genome assembly GCA_028646515.1 of Pseudochirops corinnae. Classification (NCBI taxonomy): domain Eukaryota; kingdom Metazoa; phylum Chordata; class Mammalia; order Diprotodontia; family Pseudocheiridae; genus Pseudochirops; species Pseudochirops corinnae. The sequence goes on from CM053588.1 coordinate 49,004,226, forward strand.
CTCTGGAAATGAGGGAAAGGAAGGGATAGAGGTAGAAATTTAGGTGATAAAGCAAAACTGTTGAAGCTAATGACTATGGCTAGGTGTCATAAATATTATTTAGTCTATCACATAATAAGAAAAGTAGTTCACATTTATATGGAGCCTTGTAGAACAAAGAACCTTGGCCTGGAGCTAGAAGGTACCCCAGAAACAAAGTGGTCCAACCTCATTTTATAGAGGAGAACACGGAGGCGCAGGGAGATGGTGTGACCCAAGGACACAAAGGCAGGGTCAGAGGGGGACTTGGAATTCAATTTCTCTGACTGGTCAGTGTTCCTCTCACTGTATCACATTTTATATACATTATCTATAATCATCACAGGCGCTGTTATTATTGCTTTAAAAAAAAGCATCAACTCTGGCTCTGAAAAGCTAGTTTTCTGTCCAAGGCCACACAAGCAGGGGTCAGAGAATGGCAGAATCACAGATTTAGAACTGTAAGAGACCTCAGAGGTCACCAAATTCAACCCCTCACCCCTATTTGACAGATGAGGAAACTGAGGTCCAGAAAGTATGACTTGCCCCAAGTCACACAGATAATTGGATTCAATTCAACGAGATCTATTGAACGCTTACAATCTGCCAGGCCCTGTTCCCAGGCCCTTGTGTGACAAATCTAGCAGACTTTCCACTGTATTGTGAGGGCTCTCAAATCCCCAAAAGGAATTAACCAAGTGTCTGGGCTTGGTGGCACAGTGGATAAAATGCTGGGTCAAAAAGGCCTGAGTTCCAATCTACCCTCAGATACTTATCAGCTGAGTGATCCTGAGCAAGTCACTTCACCCTGTTTGCCTCAGTTTCCTCATCTGTCAAATGAGATGGAGAAGGCAATGGCAAAACACTCCAGTATCTTTGTCAAGAATTTTCCCTTGGGCTCATGAGGAGTCGGACACCACTGAACAAGAAGTGGGCTGGGATTTCAGCCTAACTCTTTCTACCCCCAAGGCCAGTGCACTCAATTCACAACAGCCAGGATGCTTCCTTTCAAAGACCACTAGAAGTTGGCCAGGTGAGGGGTGACAAGCTGAGAGAGGGCAAGGAACCCATTCCAGAGAGGTAGTGGTGACCTTCCAGTCTTGGCTAATGCTTGGATGTTGGGGTGAAGGAGAGGGAAGAACCAAGGATTGCAAACCTGGACAGGAACCAAGACATTTTAGAGGCAGGGTGGGCTTAGTGGGTGGGCATAATCCTAAACCCCGAAGTTCGTCTGGCAGCATTCAGAATTTATTGTAATTTAATAGCTCAGCCTAATCCTTCACTTAGAGCTCTTGGCTGATAGAGCAGGTTTCTTTTACTGGCTAGAGACATTTTTTGTTTTCTCTCTAATCAAAAAAGTCAGAAAGTGCTGGGAGGCTAGACCCCTCCCAGTCCCAAGGTAAGGAAATCCCTTATCAAGTGAATGGCTTACTTAAAACCTTGACACCCATTTCTAGCTGGTGAAACTTCAGGAGACAAAGCTTTCAGTATTAAGGATTATCAGGTTTGGATTCACTTTCCTGGGCTGGGATTAAAGGCTCACAAATTTGGGAGCTGGCAGAGAGCATTTAGTCTAACCCAGTCCCCAAAGGCCACCTCTATAACATTTTGCAGATAAGGAAAATTCCAGAGAATTGAAGAGACCCAAGGGAATGGGATAGCTAGCTGGTGCAGTGCATAGAGTGCTGGGCCCGAAGGCAGGAAGACTCATCTTCCTGAGTTCAAATCTGGCCTCTGACACTTAAGTGACCCTGGGCAAGTCACTTAACCCTGTTTGCCTCAGTTTCCTCATCTGTAAAATGAGCTGGAGAAGGAAATGGCCAACCACTTCGGTATCTTTGCCAGGAAAACCCCAAATGGCATCAGGAAGAGCTAGACACAACTGAACTGACTCACCAACATAATGTATAAGGCAATGTGCTTAAGTGCTGGGGACCCAGAGAATGGCAGATACACAGTCCTGGACCACAAGGAGCTTACATTCTAGTGGGGCAGACATTACACAAAAATTGCACACAAAATACATACAGAATATAAATGAGATATAATCTATCAGGGGAAGGCACTAGGGACAAGAAGACCTGGGAAAAGCCTCTCCAGGGAAAGTGGGAGTCAAGCTGATTCCTGATGGAGGCAGATGCGAGGAGGCAGGGCATTTCGGTTTGGAGGCATCCAAAGCAAAGTATGGAGACGGGTGACAGAGCATTGTTTAAAGAATTACAAGTGACTAACTTTGCTGAGTCCTCTAGTCTCAGATTAAATCATATTTTTGCCAACACAAACATTTCCCCTCATCACTAGGAACAATTAGTGACTGCTGTGGGAAGCCAGGCACACCAACATACTGGTAGTGGAGTTGTGAATGAGTCTAGCTGCTCTGGAAAGCATTTGGAATGATGGGAGGAGGCACACTGACATGCTCACACTCTCTGACCCAGTGATCCCAGTATCAGGCATATACCACAAGTCTAAGACTTCTAGAAATATTTATTCATTTGTTTCATTCTTTTCTAACTCTTCATGACCCCAATCGGGATTTTCTTGGCAAAGATACTGGAGCAGTTGACCATGTCCTTCTGCAGCTCATTTATAGATGAGGAAACCGAGGCAAACAGGGTGAAGTGACTTGCCCAGGGTCACATAGCTATTAAGTGTCTGAGGCCATATTAGAACTCAGACTCCAGGCCTGGCACTCTATGCACTATCGTGCCACCTAGCTCCCCTAGAAACAAAGGTCCCATTTATGCTTAAATACTCACTACAGCACTTTGGGGTAGGGGAAAAAAATCCTTGGAAACAAAGTGAGTACCCATCAATTGTGGAATGACTGAATAATATGTGGACTGTGAATGTAAGAGAAAGCACTTCACTGTAAGAAGTCATTAATTTGAGGAATTCTGGGAAATCTGGGAAGAGATGTATAACTCATGCAATGACCACATAATATAAATGATGCCACTTAAAGGCAGCTAAGCTCTGATTAGCTGGAATGAATTAGTTGTAATTGGTCCAAGAGAACAATGATAAAACAATTCCTTCTTCTTGGCAGAGAAGTGAAGAGGTACAGATGTTTCATATGGTATCAGACTCTTTCAACTTTGTTAGTTAATCTCTTTTTCTTGGATAAAAGAGAGGTTCGGAGAAAAGCAAGAAAGATAGCAGGCGTGGGGGGAATCATATTGTAAAAAATGAAAGGTATAAAATTTTTTTAAAATTAATAAAGGTCTCCAGTCTATAGACTTAACCCTGTTTGCCTCAGTTTCCTTATCTGTAGAATGAGCAGGAGAAGGAAATGGCAAAATACCCAAGTATCTATGCCAAGAAAATCCCAAATGGTCACAATGAGTCAGATATGGCTGAAATGACTGAACAAGTCTACAGAGGCCTGCAGTGTTAACTGTGGAGAGTTGCAAAGGGCATAAGAAACAAGCTCTGCTCTTAAAAGGCTTTATATTTACAAACGATCACAGGTACACACAGGTGGCATGCCTAGGCTTGGAGTGAGGAAGTCTTCTGTTCAAATCCAGCCTCAGACACTCACTAGCTGTAGGAACCTGGGCAAGTCACTTAACCTTGTTTGCCTCAGTTTCCTCATCTGTAAAATGAGCTGGATTTCGAAGGAAATGGCAAACCACTCCAGTATCTCAGCCATGAAGACCCCAAAATGGGGTCATGAGGAGTCAGACATGACTGAAACAACGGAACAATAAGGATATAAATATGAAAAGAGGACACTTTTGGTGTAAGGCGTGGAGAAAGGAAAATGTAGAGGGTCTTGTATGGAACCTTACAGAGCTCTTGGGCTGGAAAAGATCTGAGAGGCTGTCTGGTCCAACCTCCTCAGAAAACTGAGACCCAGACAAGGCGCTTGTGTGACTTTCCCAAGGTCATGCATCAGGGGTAGAATTTGAACCTAGATTCCCTGACTCCAAATCTACTGATTTTTTTTTTTTCCAATTACACAATGCCACTTCTCAAATCCCAGTCCGGCTGGACTGTGATGGGCAAGTGGCCCCAAAACAGGGTCACGGTAGTATGATGAGCCAAGCCGTAGAGGGCCCTGAATGCAAGACCAAGGACTAGGAACAGTACCAAGCAGATAACAGAGCATCACTAAAGGCATTAAAGCAGAGGAGGGACGTGAAAAGAGGCGGCTGTTGCACAAGGGAAAGAATTTGGAGCGAGAGGACCCTGAGTTTCAGTCCGGGCTCTGCTACTGGCTACTCCTGGGACCCTGAGTAAATTATTTCCCTTCTCTGGATTTTACTTTCCTCATCTGTAAAATGGGGAGATTAGACTAAACACTTTTTAAGGTTACTCTCAGTGCTAAATTCTGTGACTGTATGTACGGAATACATTTACTGAATTGAATGTGGGTGCAAATATCTATCTATCTATCTATCTATCTATCTATCTATCTATCTATCTAGCACAGTACCTAACACTTAGCAGGCACTTAATGTTTACTGTATTGTATTCCTAAAGCTGGCTTTTGACAGAGAAAAATATTATACACAATTCATGGTACATCATAGGTGCTTGATAATGCTTATTGTATTGCATTCCTCACTTTCTTATGTATTCCTAGCTGGTTCTGACAAAGAGGAAAGTGCTTAGTACAATGTCTAATACATAGTAGGCACTTAAATATTTATTATATTGTATTCCTAACAGCTTACTTTTACCAGAGACAAAATGCTTAGCACTGTACCTGACACACAGTAGGCGCTTAATAAATGCATATTGTATTGTATTCCTAATAGCTTACTTTTACCAGAGACAAAATGCTTAGCACTGTATTGGACACACAGTAGGCGCTTAATAAATGCATATTGTATTGTATTCTTAAGAACTTGCTTTTGACAGAGAGAAAATGTTTAGAACACTGCCTGACACACAGTAGGTGCTCGATAAATATTTACTGACTCAGAAAATAACTAAAGAATGATCACAGATTGAGATTTGGAAGATATTTCTTATAGTCCAATATCCTCATTTGGCAGATAAGGAAACTGAGACCAGAGAAGTAATTTGTTTAAATTTGTACAGGTCATCATAGGCAGGATTTGAACCCTGGTCTCTGGGTTCAACTCAGGACTAATGTACTTTCTACTGTCCCATGTTACCTCTCTGAGGCAAGATGGCTGGGCGTGGTCCTTGCAGTTGGGGAGGCTTCGAGATCCCTTGAGTTTAGGGGGTCCTGAGCTATAGTATGGCTAAAACTGTGTGGGTGTCTCCATTAAGCACAGTATCAATATGGTTAGCCCCTAGTAGCAGAGGACCATTGATGCATGGGGAGTGGTGGAAAATGACGGCAGTTAAAACTTCCATGCCAATCAGTATTGGGATAAATCCTTTGAGTGACCCCTCCATTTCCAACCTGGGCAAAGGGAAGAGATCTAGTCTCAAAAAAAGAGGAGAGGGAAGAGAAAAATAGGAAAGGATATGATGAAAAATGTAAGCATTCAGTGAAAAGTTAAAAATATTTGATAGAAAGACAGCATGCTAAAAAGGGAAAAACATGGTCTCTTGAGTTAAATCTTACCTCTGTGTGACCCTATATGACCTTTAGCAAATCAACTGACCCCTCTTGTCCTCAGCTTCCTTCTCTGTAAAGTGAAAAAATCAAACTCAATGGCCTTTGAGGTCCCTTCCAGCTCTGGATCTATGATCCGAACTCAAGACCCTTGTTTAAGTCTATGAAAGGTCATGCCTGAAGATGTCAGCCAGGGCCCTGAGTTTAAGAGTAGGGAAGGACCAGAGAGCTAGGATGAGTGAGCTTGGTAGCTGGGCCCAACTGGCTGGTTTGGCAGCTGAAGCCCTGAGAGTGGTTGTCAAAGGAACCACAGGGCATTAGCTCCTTTCTCTTCCTTTTTGCGCCAGGGTGGGGACAGTCTGACACAATAGTGGTGCCTCCCAAGAGTTCTACAGGCCTATTGTACATTCTGTAGACATAAATACGAAAACAAACCAAGCCATGGGTGAAAGGGTTGCTGGGTCACAAGGTGTGTCAACAACATAGGATCTGAGGTGAAAAGAGATGAGAAAGGCTTTGTGGTGCAGGGAGAAAATGACTGGACTCAAAGGTCAAATTCCACTTCTGAAGCTTGTGACTCTGGGGCAACTTAATCTCTTAGCTTTAGGCCCCTCACTTGTAAAAAGGGATAAGAACAGTGTTAACCTCAGAGGGTTGCTATGAGGAGCACACATATTAATAAGGCAGGTAAAACATGTCATTCACTCATTCATTCATTCATTCTCTTTAAGTTGAAGGAGAAAAACAAAGTAAATTTGCTCTCAGAGGGACACACAAGTAGCAAACCAAGTCAATAAGTATTTAATAAGCACTTACAAGTGGAAAGAAGGTCCCTGCTTACACTCTGAAGGGGTAGGAAATATAGAAAAGGTAGATATAGGGGGGGAAGAGTAGAAGGGAGAAGGTTACTTCAGAGTAGAGCCCAGAAAGGAATGAAGCCATGGCTAGCCTGGGCACTTTCCTTAAAACAGAGGCTCTGGGAAGGACTGGCCAATCAGAGAAAGGGGCCTCAAGGGCCTAGTGATCTTCTAAGGTAGTGGTTCTCAACCTTCCTAATGCCCTTTAATACAGTTCCTCATGTTGTGGTGACCCCCAACCATAAAATTATTTTTGTTGCTACTTCACAACTGTAATTTTGCTACTGTTATGAATTGTAATGTAAATATCTGATATGTAGGATGTATTTAAATTGAACATAACCCACAGAGAAAGGCTACTGTCCCAAGGTGGAAAGAGTCTGAGTCAGAGAGTCAGGAGTGGAGCAAGCAAGAAGAAGCAAGCAAATAGAACCACTGGGATTACCAATGCAAGTCACCATCTTCTCTGCAATTTATCATTTTAAGAGAGTTACCTGGTACATTGAGAGGCTTAGGAACTTTTCCCCAGGTCTTCCTGGCTCTGAAATGGGCTTTCTATCAACTACCCCACACTGCCTCTTATCACCCAGCATCATCTAAAACTGAACTATTCACTTTCCATCTCTCCTCCTCATTTCCTGTTTAAGGCAGTTCCTCTGCCTGACTTCCCCATTTGGGTTAATTAATAATCCTCTAGGTAAACCAGGCTTACAACTTTTAGCATCATCTTTGCCTCCTTCCTCTCCCTTACCGCCCAGTCACTTGGTTCTGACTACTCTTTCTTCTCTATTAGTTCTTGCCACCACCCAGTTTGGACCCTCATTACTTCATGCCTGGATTACCCCAATACCTTCCTAATAACTCTCTCAGTCTCTAGCATCTCCTCCCTCTAATCCAATCTGTACCCACTGCTAGAGAGTATTCTCTTAAACATCACTTTCCACCTCTCCCCCACTTTCTACCTTTTGCTCTGGACACAGAAGTGAAATGATAGCATTATTGGTTCTTGGAAAGGGTGTGTCTAATGACTGTCCTATGGATCAACTATCGCTATGACTCCCTAGAAACTTCCCTGACCATCACTCCCCATATTTCTTGTCTATCTCTATTAGAAAATAAGCTCCTTGAGGGCAAGCCCTACCTTCACTTTTGTACTTGTATTCTTAGCACTTAGTACAGTGGCTAAATGATTTCTCATCAAATCACTCATTCATCACATCAGCTCACTGCTGCCCTTCACAACATCGACCTAACATATCTTTTATACCTCATTATAGGATACTCCCCTTCTAGCATTCTATGGTCCAGTCAAATTGACTTCCTTTCTCTTCTTCACACAGGACACTGCCTCTTCCACTTCCATGTATTTGCACTGGCTCTCCCTGATGCCTGGAATTCCTTCATCTCCAATCTCTTAGGATCTCTCTTGTCCTTCAAAATGAAACTCAAGTGTCATCTTCTACATGAAACCTTCCCTATTCCAATGGCTATTAGTGCTTCCATCCCTAACTACTGTGGATTTGTTCTAAATAGATTTACCTTGCATATAATTACACATTTATGAGCTGTTTCCCCCAGGAGAACTCAAGCTTCTTGAGGGCAACTGCCATTACATTCTTGTCTTTCTATTCCTAGAGCCTAGCACTTAGTAGGTGGCTCTTAATTGATGCTGGAAGACCAATGAATCCTTTTGAATATCTGATTAGAATCTCAGATGTGGAAGAGATCACCATGGCCATGTAGGCCAACCCATACTGGAACAAGAATAGTTTCTCTTTCTACCCTATCCAACAAGTCACCCAGCCTTTGTCTGAAGACCCCCAGGGAGGGGGCAGCCACTACATCCTGAGGCAAACAGTTCCACTTTGGGATGGCTTATTTAGTAAGAAGTTTGCCCTTAAGTCAGATCCAAATTGGCCTATTCCCAAGTTCTACTTTTCCTGGTGTTGCCCTCCAGGGACATGCAAAAGAAGTCCAATCTATCTTCCACTGGGCAGCCCTCCAATTACCCGAACATAGTCAGCATTCCCTATCCTCCCCCACTCTACTTCTCTAGGGTGAATCTCCTTCGTTCTTGCAACCGAGATGGGGTGCCCAGCCCTGAACACAATGCTACAGATGTGAGCTGAGCTAGTCATAAAACAGTTGGCCTGTCTGTCACCTCCCTCTCCCTGGATCTGACGCCTTTCTTAAGACAGCCTGAGATTCAATTTTTTCTTGTTTTCTTTTAAATTTTTATCAATGTATTTTGTTTTCACATCACCTCCATTTCCCAGTGCAACCATTCCCTTCCATGACAGCCATGTTATAACAAAGAATAGAAAAAAAAAGTTTTAGCAGCTTAATCTGCCATCCCCAGTGTTATCTGTCCTTCTTGGCTTTATATCATAAGTAAATTTGATCATTGTGATATCTACACTTTAAATCACTGTTTAAAAGGTTAATCAGCATAGAGCCAGGCACAGATCCCTGAGGAAGGCCACTGGAAACTTTTTTTCAAGTTGGTGTTGAACCTTTTGGGGGCAGAGAGAGGGGGGTGCTATATTCCACCTTTCTTGACATGTCATTCCATTTGAGAATGAGTCTCTATTTAGCATAAATGAACAGTCACCTCTAACCACTATTTTTTTTTTACTTTCCTTTACCCCAAATCTTGAGTCAGTCAACAGGCATTTATTAAGCTCCTATTTACATGCCAAGCACTGTGCTAAGTGCTGGGGATACAAAGAAAGGACATAACAGTTCTTGTTCTCAGGGAGAAAAGTCTAATGAGGGAGATAGTCTCCACAACAGCATATTTAAAAAAAAAAAAGAGTCCACCTTGTTTTAGACTCTGGAAGTTGATAACTGACTAGCAGATTACAAAGTTTTTATCCTCTTCCCCTGACATACAACAAGCTGCCCCCAAGGCCCATGGCTAACAGCTAGTGAACCCAGTTTGACTGTGTTTTTGAACAGACTCACCTTAACTATAGGGCATGGGGCATATTCTGAATTCCACTCACCCCATTGACTCTTCTCTTCTTAGTAGACCAAAAGAGGCTTCACTCTGCCTTTGCTTCTAAATCAGAAGTAGGGGGTTTTCTTTCCATGACAAACCATCAATGATTATTTTTAAAATTGATTTCCTTAATTACATACTTTAAAAATAATTTTTTGGCCCAGTGAATTCTAACTCATGTTTATTTTTAAATGTGTCTTAATATTTCATTTTTTCCAATTACATGTAAATTTTTAAAAATTTTGAGTTCCAAATTCTCTCCCTCCCTCCCTAACATGGCAAACAATTTGATATAGGTTATACATGTATAATCAAATAAAATATTTCTATATTAGTCATGTTGTGAAAGAAGATAGAGACAAAAAAAACCATGAAAAAATAAAGAAAGTAAAAAACAAAATGTTTCAATCTGCATTCAGACTCCATCGGTTCTCTCTCTCTGAAGATGGATAGCATTTTTCATAGTAAGTCTTTTGGAATCATCTTGGATCATTATAGTGCCGAGAATAGCCAAGTCATTCACAATAGATCATCATACAACATTGCTGTTACTACGTAGAATGTTATGGTTCTGCTCACTTCATTTTGTATCAGTTCATACAGTTCTTCCCAAGATTTTCTGAAACCATTCTGCTTGTCATTTCTTATAACACAACAGTATTCTATCACAATCATATATCACAATTTCTTAAGTCATTCCCCAAATGATCATCAATGATTATTTATTTTAAAAAAGTTCTGAATCTACCTAATCACACTTCTCTAACTCATATTTTCCTATTATATAGAATGGTAAGATTGTCAAAAACTTTACATAATAATTCAGGCATTTACTGGATTGCCCTGATACATCCCATTGAAAGAAGTAAGAAGGTTATCGGGGTATGACTTGTTTTTGTAGAAGTCAAGTGGGTTCTTTATTCTCACTGCTTCCTTTTCTATATGCTCATGAACCACTCCTTAAATAATGTTTTAAAATTCTGCAAGGCATCAAAATCGGGCTTAGTGGCTATAGTTTACAGATTCCATTTTCTTTCTTTTTTAAAATGAAAAGAATAAGGTATTTACTCTTCTATAATTCTATGAGACCTCTGCCATGCTCCATGATCTTTACTTTTCTTTCTTTCTTTTTGAGGGAATCAAGGTTAAGTAACTTGCCCAGGGTCACATAGCTAGTAAGTGCCTGAATCTGGATTTGAATTCAAGTCCTCCTGACTCCAGAGCTAGAGCTCTATCTGCTTCGCCATTTAGCTGTCCTCCTCCATGGAGATTGATATACCAGGGAACTCAAAGCCTGGTGCCCTAAACTCATCAAGGGCAGCAAATGCTCTACAAATCACCCATGAGCCTAGTCCGAGAGCTTGTTCTGAACATGCCAGTAACGGTATTTTAACATAATTAGTGTCCTTTTTAATCTCATGTATTTTATTTTATGTATTTTAAAACAAGGGGTCTGTAAGCTTTACCCAATGGCCAGAGGGTCCATGACACACAAAAAGGTTGAGAATTCTAGCTCCCTATCTTTTTATTTATCTTAATTCTCTATTAGCCCATTCTTTTCTTGTTCTCTCTCTCGCTCAAAGAGCCCTCTTTTTGGCAGAGGAAACAGCAGCTAAATTAGAATTGAGCAGCTCTGCCTCATCTCAGCTGTCACTTCTGATGGTCCCATTTGCGCTAAACAACAATTCTAATCCTCGCTTGAGCCTCTTTTCCCTGGCAGGGCCTTTTTTGAAGTCTTTATGCTGTCCTCAGCTTCCCTGGCCAGCCTCTCGGGCCATTTGTCCTGACACTATTCAGACAGAGCCACGTGATGCTTTAGGAATCATCTTTGCTTCTATCCTCTGCATGGATCTTAAGAAAAAGAGAAAAGAAGGCAGGAAGAAAGGAAGGGAGAGAGAGAGAGAAAGGGTGGGGGGGAGAAGAGAGGAGAGAGAGAAAGAAAAAAGAAAGATTCAACACTGAGTCTCCCATTCATTGAAATACAGCCCTCACACTGCAACACAGCAAGCCACCGGTCTGACAAAAACCTGAGAGCTCAGTCCTTACCCAAAGGAAACAAAACCTCCATGGGAAATCCAGCCCTAGGTCTATGGATTAGCCCCGCAGAGCTCCAGTCTGTCCAGTTCCCACCTTCTTTCTGCCAATCTACCAGCTGCTCTATCCTTCCCTCCTCCCCTCATCTCCCCGATGGTTCCCATTATGGTGCCAGCCTAGCAGGTGAGTTACATTAGAATAACTCTTACACCAGCACCATCATTCCCCCTCTCCTCCCCCCACTCCAGCCACCCAAAGGAAAGCAAGCCCTGTTTTTAATGAGAAGCTGGTGGAATGAATCCTAAATGTGTGGTTTGGTTTTAAGAGCTGGAGAATCCAAGAAAACTCTTATTACCCATTAGACCTCAACCATCATCAGACATGGCTCCAAAAGACCTTTTGCTTCCCATATCAATGACCACAAACAATTCAGAAGTATTCTGGAAGGTAGATCACTTCCTAGAAGGGTTTGAGCTTAATAGACTCAAGGGCTACCTTCCTTGAATACCCCTATCGCTGTCCCCTCCCTGAAGCTTGTCTTGACCTCCCCTTCCCAAGTGAAAGTGATCTCTTCTCCCTTTAAATTTCTTTTGGTCCTTTATCTGGATTTCTTCTTACTTTTCTCACTTTCCCTCATCACAATCTTTATCCACTCAGATGGTGAAGGGCCTGTTCTTAAAGTGATCTCTGAATAAAATGCCTAATGCCTTCCACTCAATGTTCTGGCCAAAATGATCTACAGTTATCCCTTCTGCATCTCAACCTTCCCCATCGTGGTTTTGATATATCAAGGGTCGATATATCAAGGGTCGACATAAGAAATTAAATGGGAATTTTGGGGAGTTTTGCAGAAGCTACAGAAGACAAAGAACCTATGACCAAATACTTAAGCCAAACTTTACAATAAGGTACTGTAAACATCCCATAAAGAAAAAGAAAAAATTCTGACTTCTTCTCTGGCATGAAGGGAGGATCAAAAAATTTTATGCTGATTTTCTAGATTGCAGGGGTTTGTTCGGCTAATCCCTGTGATGTGGAAGTTCTTTACTAGTGGTTCCTTGTTTGGGACAGGCAATGTCTTTGGACAAGTCGTCCCCCATTCTAGAAATGCTCTCCTTTCTCACCTCTTCCTCTTAGAGAGCCTAACTCCTCTCAGAGCTCAGCTCAAATGCCATCTCTTTCAAGACACCTTCCCCTAATCCTTTTGTATGGCTCCTATATTTACCTAGTTCAGAGAATGATAGTAGGTACTTAACAGATATTTGCTGAACTGAGCCGGGATCCAACATACCATTCATAAATAAAAGTAGTGTTCCACTCTCGGGAGATGTTCCATATTTGATGAAGAAAAGAAGGAAGAATGTAGGCACCAGTAACCACATAACATTGAGTAATCCTCTGACATCCATTTGAAGACTCCTCTATGGAACACAGGATGCCCCTCAAGGTTCTATCTACCTATTTTGCCTCTAAACAAGTGTTTGGGAGGATGTTTCCTGGAATGTCCTACACCTTCTGAGATATAAGTTGGGGAGACATGGCTAGGAAGCAGTTTATCTTTTTCTTTTTTTAGGGGAGTGTCCCATGATTTTTAAAGGGGATATCCTATGATTTTAGGGGGAATGTCTATGTTTTTAAGGGTGTCCCATGATTTTTAAGTGGGGTGTCCTTTGATTCCATCAGAATGAGGGCAGAAATTCCCTACAGTGATGTAGAGTAGTATGAGACCCATTTGGACTTTTTAAATTTTTATTTTTTGGTCTTTTTGGAGAAGGGAAGGCAGGGCAATTGAGGTTTTAAGTGATTTGCCCAAGGTTACACAGCCAGTAAGTGTTAGGTGTCTGAGGTCAGATTTGAACTCAGTGACTCCAGGGTCAGCGCCCTAGTCACTGTGCCACCTAGCTGCCCCTTGAGACTCATTTGGGACAAAGTAAAATAATGCATCATCTTCTACAATAATCCTTACAATTTTTTTTAACATCTTAAATGTCCTTTGGCTGTGATCATTTGTGTGACTTGATTTGCTGTTACATCCACAAGATTTTGACAGACATTCTTAACTTCTTTACCATGAAGCCACACATCCCATTGGAATCAAGCATCTCTTTGATAAACAGTCCATTTTCCCAAGTCTCGGCTTGACTACAGTCCAGAGGTTTTCAATGGGATTTCAAATCAGGTCAATTTCGCAGGCCTTTTTATCTTTACCTCTTAGATATTTTTTTAAACTTTCCTGATATGTGGCATGGTATAAGACTGTCTTGTATTCCATCTCCATTTGAGAATTTCTATAATCCCAGATGAATTCTGTCTCAATGGGGACAAGACTTCATTAGGTCCACTAGGAGTCAAAAAAATGCTTCCCAAACCTTTCTTTTTGAATGAATCTTTAACAGAATGAAGATGCCCAGGTCTTACAGGCTCAGCAGGATTTTTTTCTAATAACCATTTTGGTACAGTCTTTGGTATAGCCTTAGTATAGACAGCCTCCTTCTGCTTGGCCTTGGAGGGCAGAATTAGGAGCATTGGGCAGAGGCTGCCACAAGGCAGATTTCCCAACAATATAATGAAGTACTCCCAAACAATGAGACATGATTGCTTCCTCAAAGGCTGGTAGGTTTCCCCTTCCCTGCAGATCTTCAAGCAAAGAAGATGACCATTTCTTGATAATGTTTAAGAGGAGATTGTGTTCAAGTTTGGTTGGATCAAATGACCTCTGAGACTCCTTCAGCTCAAAGTTTATAAGATGTGAGGTTTGGGTTGCTGTTGGTGGTTTTTTATTTTTTTATTTGTTTACCCTGAATAGCTTTCTCTTTTGTTTGTGGCTAAGTCTTTTCCTCCTTCCTCATTCATGCAGACTGAATCAGCACCACCACAAAAAGTATAAACACAGACTGGTGCCCAGGAACATACATGAGGATTGGGGGCCCTCTGAGAGCAAGGACTTGACCTCAGATGTTCTCTGCCATTTCCCAAGGCAGGCAGGCTGCACCTAAATGGATGGTTTGGTAGTGGGGATGTTTGGCTGACTAATGGAGCCTTGGGGCTTTCAGCAGCCCTAGGGTTGGGCATCATGCCTCAGTGGATAAGAGACCAAAAAGCAACACAGCCCTGGTCCCCAGATCCAATCATTGCTATCTGTCACTGATTAATGGCATATCTTCCATCAGCTAATAACCACTGCTGGAATCAAGCTGGTGGGACCAGATTGGGCTGGTTTGTTTACTGAAGGGAATAAGGACCTAAACACACACTTTCAGGCCTCTCCCCAATCCAAATCAGCTTTCTTTCTGACTTTTCTCTTTTACTATTATTATGGGCAACGACAATGTGTATTTCTAAATCACTCTAATGTTTACAAAACACTTTTCTCACAACACTAGGATGGGGGTTAATTAAGAAATGGAGATGCAGCCACAGTCACCTTAACTTGACAGCAGGGCTTCTTGGGTAATTATATGCACGGCCCTAAAGAATACAGTTTTGGGGATAGGGGTGGGGCAGGGATTGGAACTCATCAGTCTGGGAAGCTAACTCCTTGTTCCTCCACTGAGGCAACTGAACAACGTTACTGGAACGTAGTTGGAGAGATTTATTTAGGACCCGGAGATATTAATAAGGCTACACAGCCAGGATGTGTCAGAGATAGACCTTGAGCCCAGGACTGGAAGACCAGTGCTCTATTTATCCACACTATGATCAAATAGAATACAGATACAAAAGCAGTATATCATGCATCTTCTCTCCCTCACTGCCAGATCCAGGTCTACACATTGACTTGGTTGGGGGAAGCAAATCCATTCTCATAGTTGTTGTGTATCCTTCATTTTTTTTTCCTTCCTTCCTTCCTTCTTTCCTTCCTTCCTTCCTTCCTCCCTCCCTCTCTCTCTCTCTCTCATATCAGGGTTAAGTGACTTGCCCAAGGTCACACACTCACTAAATGTCTGAAGCCAGATTTGAATTCAGGTTTTCCTGACTCCAGGGCCAGTGCTCTATGTACTGTGTCACCTAACTGCCCCTTCACACTTCATTTTTGAAGAGGACCAATGACTGAATTCCTTTGGACTCAGCAGCAACCCTCAGGCATGTATATTAATCTGTCACTCAAGCAATCTCTAGTTGTACATCCTTTGTCCCGAGCCCCTTATGAGTGAAGGGACCTGATTTAATAAGCCTATATTATCAATTTATTTTTATCACATGAGATCATATATGTAAAGCATTTTGTAGATATTAAAAGCCATATATAAATGTTACCTATTATTATTTTATAGATGAGGAAACTGAGTACTATAGAGGCCAATAGGTAAGTAGCATCACTAAGGCTCAAACCCTGGTCTCCTCTCTCCAAATTCCATGGTCTTTCTCTCTTAATTCTAGTGCCTTTCCTCCATTAATTATTTCTTCCTTATTCTACATGTAGCTTGTTTGAGTATTTCTGCTTGCATGT
>CM053588.1:49020621-49043448 GCA_028646515.1 Pseudochirops corinnae
ACACACACACACACACACACATATCCCATTAGAATATGCTCTCCTTGAGGGGACCATGGTTTTGCCTTTCTTTCTTTGTTCTTCCAGAGCTGAGCATAGTGCCTGGTAAGTGCTTAATAAATGGTTTTTGACTTGACTGTCTGTCTGACCAATGAATCAGCATGAATATCACCTTTGGACAAGCTCCTTTGGTCCAGACTCTAATTCTTTATTCAGACTGGGCTTCTTCTACTTTCCTGGGATTTCCTTGCTGCTTGAAGCTGGCCTTGTTCTTTTCTCATTTAAATCTCGGGGTCATAAATTTAAAGCTGGGAGGGACTTTAAAGGTCACTTAGTTCAGTCTCCTAATTTTATACTTGAGGAAACTTGGACCAGAGGTATGAAGGGGCTTGTTCAAGGTAAGACAGGTAGAAAGCAGCAGAGTTGGGATTCGAACCCAAGTTCTTAGACCCCCAAATCCAATGTTCTTTCCACCATACCACACTACCTCTTTACATTGTTTCTCTTCTACCAAAGCCCATGGGTCTCTACTCCTTTCCTGCAGGGACATCAGAACTCTGGTTGAGTCTCCTTACTGAATAAGGAACCTGAAGAGAGGTGAGATGATTTGCCCAAGGTCACAGAGGTATAAATAGCCAAGGATCTGCTGGGGGTCAATTCCTGAGAGCCGTCACCAGCAGCATCTCTAGCCTGGACTACACATTTCATGATTTTTCTTTATGAAATGAAATTTTCATGTTTCAAATTTTCATAATTCTTCTTCTCGGCCCAAGTTAGGACCTTTGCCACTTACCCCAAAAGAATTTGGGTCCCATTTGTCTATGGGCCCTGGAAAACCCCACCTTGAACTCTCCTTAGATTTCCCCACTTGATCTGGTGTTCACCTGAGGCCATAAGCCTTTCATTATCATGATGCCCAATTCTCTGTTACCCTTAACCTAGCTTAGCCCTTCTCCATTGTAGCCTTTGGCTACTTCCCACCTTGGGTCCTAAGACCCCATTCTCTTGGATCTTGGCTTCCAACTTCTAATCAACCCAGTGTACTGACCACTCCCATCAAGACCCCTCTTCCAATCACCCCAGACTACTTTGCCAACCCTCAATCCCTCTCACAATCTTTCTATATATAAGATCCACCTTATTTCCAAAAGTGCTCAGATTTAATCTGGCCTGCTTAAATTAGTGTTAGAAATATTCAGATTCCTTAAGAGAGTGGCCAATATGGCAGATCTTTAATAAACCTTGTTTATCTTTGACTGAAAGAAGGCTTGGGTCAAATTCATTTGGGCAGAATCCATGTGCTGCTATTTCGGGGTCCCAGCACTCCTAAACCTCAACAATTACATTTTAAGCCAAAATATTTGTCAGCTGTAGGCCAATGAAGGATAACAGAGCTCATTATGCATGTAACCTTGTGTTGAATCATCTAATAATTAGACAAGTCAACAATTACCTACTGATTTATCCAAGTCCAGATTTTTTTGTAGGCTAGTGTTTCTTACCCTGGGTAAGCCATGTCACCCTGTTTGCCTCAGTTTCCTTATCTATAAAATGAGCTGGAGAAGGAAATGTCAAAGCTCTCCAGTATCTCTGCTAAGAAAACCCCCAAATGGGATCACAAAGGCTCAGGCACAACTGAAAGGATTGTACAACAAAAAGTGTTTCTTACAGTGAGGCACACCTGTAGCTCTAAGCAGCAAATTGTAAATGGCATAAAGCAAAGCCTATAGTGCCTTCCTTTCATCTTATTGGCAGGTTTTACAGAGCAAAGTTTGCAACTGACCTTGAATGTCTCATTCATGCAACGGTGAATGAATTTAAAATGTATTAAGCACTTAGTACATGCCAGATGTTGAGCTAATGCTGGGGATCCACATAGGAGCCAACAAGTCAGTGCCTGCCTCCAGGTGCTTCCCTTCAGGTGGGGGATGGCAGCCCATAAAGAAAAGCTAAAAAGATAAATACATATGGAGGGGAGGTTTGGAGATGGTTGGGAAAATGGAGGGGAATTCCAAGCAAGAAGACGTAAAAACTTGCCATAGAAACATTCTAAGTGCTCTGTGTTCCACTCAAAAACGTTTTTTTTTTTAAATTTTAATTTAAATTTTTTAGATATCATTTAGATTTAGATAGGGGATCATCGATTTAGAGCCAGGAGGAATCTCGGAGGTTACCTAGTTCAACTCCTTCATTTTACAGATGAGTAAACTTCCTTCTGGTCACATAACTAGTAAGTAACATCTTGGGATTTGAACCCAGATCCTCTGTTTCCACACTCAGTGATATGAATTTTTAAAATTAAATTTATTTAAATGTTAAATTAAATTTATTCATTTACATTTATTCAATGAACAAAAATCTATATTCTCTCCCCTTACCTTTCCTCCATTTTTTGAGGGGGGAAGGCAGGGTAATTGGGGTTAAGTGACTTGCTGAAGGTTACATGGCTAGTAAGTGTTAAATGTCTGAGGCCAGATATGAGCTCAGGTCCTCCTGACTCCAGGACTAGTGCTCTATTCACTGCCCCACTTAGCTGCCCCCTTCCCTCCATCTTTTAAAAAAAAGAAAAACAAGACTCTTGTAAAAAAAAAAAATGCAGTCAAGCAAAACAATTTTTCATATTGACTATGTCCAAAAAAAATGTCTCAGTCTTCACCTTGAGACCACCACCTCTCTGTCAGGAGGTAGGTACATGCTTCATCATGGCTATTTTGGAATTTTGGATATATTGATGAGGATTCTTAAATCTTCCACATTTTTGCTTTAACGTGTGGTCATTATTGTGTAATAAGTTCTTCTGGTTCTGCCCATTTCACTCCACGTCAGTTCATGCAAGCCTTCTCAGACTTCTCTGATACTGTCACCTTCTTTATTTCTTACAGCACAACAGTATTCAATTACATACATGCATTTGTTGAGCTGTTCCCTAATTATTGGGCATTCCCTTAGTTTCTAGTTCTTTGTCACTGCAGAAAGAGTTGCTACAAAAACTTTTGTAAATATGAGTCCTTTTCATCTTTCTTTGATCTCTTTGGGGTACAGACCTGGTAGTTGTGTCACTGAGTTAAAGTTTATGTGGGGTTTGGTGACTTTTGGGTCATGGTTCCAAATTGCTTTCCTGAAAAGGCTGGACCAATTCATGACTCCATTACATTAACACCTATTTTTCTCTATCCCTTACAGAATTTTCCTCTCTCACCGCCCCTCCCCCCGACTTTTCCAATCTGATGGGTGTGAGCTGGAACTTCAGGCTTGCTTTAATTCATGTTTGCCTAATTATTTGTAACATTTTCACATGACTATTTATTGATAGTTTGGATTTCTTTCTCTAAAAACTGCCAATTCATAATCCTTTGACTATTTGGCAATTGGAAAATGGTTTGTATTATTATAAATTTGAATCACTTCCCTAAATATCTTGGAAATGAGACCTTTAGCAGAGAAATTTACTACAAAGATTTTTCCCCCTCAGATACTTTTTCTCTTCTAATTTTAACTGCATTGTTTTTGTTTGTACAAAAACTTTTGAATTTTATATCATCACAATTGTGCATTTCATCTTCTGTGATTCTATCTGTAGTTTGAAAGGTAATTTCTTCCTTGCCCCTTTAATATACTTATAACATCACTTCTTATGTCTAAGTCATAGACCCATTTGTACCTTATCTTGGTATGTGGTGGGAGAAGTTGATTTTATGTCTAATTTCTGCCAGACTGCATTCCACTTTTTCCAGCATTTTTTGTTGAGCAGTGAGTTCTTACTCAGGTAACCTTCACTTTATCAAACACTATGCTATCATGAGCTCATGGCTATCATGACTTTTGAACACTACCTATCTAGTCTATTCTACTGGTCAGCCTCTATTTCCTAACCATATCAAAATTGTTTTGATGATTGCAGCTTTGTAGTATAGTTTGAGAACTCATAGATTTGGCCACCCTTTCCTTCTCACTCTTTTAAATTCTTTCCCTTAACATTCTTGATCTTTTATTCTTCCAGATGAAGTTTATTATATTTTTTCTGCCTCTACAATATAATTCTTTGGTAGTTTGATGGGGATAGCACTGAATAAATAAATTTAGGTAGTATTATCATTTTTATTATATTGGTTCAGCCCAGCCATGAACAACTAATATTTCTCTGCCTTTGTTTGTTTAAGGAGTGTATACATATAGTTCCTGGGTGTCTTGGTGGGTAGACTCTTAAATAGTCTATATATTCTGTAGCTTTTTTTTAAAACAGAATTTCTCTTTCTTTCTCTTCCTGCTGGGTTTTATTTGTAAACACAGAAATGCTGATGATTTATGTGGGTTTATTTTATATCCTGGCTTTTTCATGAACCAATGTTCTTTCCATGGAAACATTTCATTAGCCTAAATACTTCCAGTTACTTTCTTCTCCCACACTGGCCCTAAGATAGCCCCTTTGTCTTCTTGCCAACAAGTTCCCAGCTCTTTCAGAATCCTCTATAAGAGGACTTTTTTTTCCCTGTTTCCTTTTTTTAGGCAGAGATTTTTTTTTTTTTTACCTCAGCAAGGAGTGATTAGTTTTGGAAATCTGAAGCACAAAGATCATTGCCCTCTGAGCTGGGTCTGCATTTGGATTTGCACCCTGACCCCAAATCCTTAGATGGATGATATATTACGGAAAGAGCACAGCGCCAGGGTTTAGAAGCTCAGAGTTCTCCAAGCCCGCCTCTAACACTATCCAATTATGTGGCCTTGATCACACCTCTTTGGGTAACCTCAGTTAACTCATCTATAAAAGGATCAGATTGGATTCCAGAGGTGGCCTTGAGGCCACATCTGGCAGGCTCCACATCCCTGGTCTAGACCGTCTTTAAGGTTTCTTCTAGTCCATATTAGAGCTGTATTTCAAGCTATATTTTTATATTTCAAGGTCTTTTTCTTTCTAACATTTTGTTTTAATGTCTGATGCTGGATGGTTAGATAAGGACCCTTTACCCACTGGAGAATAAGAACAGGCAGATAGAAGTAGCTGGAGTGACTGATGAATATTCATGAGAATATTCATATAGTGTTTGACTATGAAAGAATTCTGTCAACTGCTCTCATTAGATTTGACCTATTCATGATCAGTGTATTAATAACAACCACAACTAGCATTTAGGTAGCATTTTAAGGCTTACAAAGCATTTACAAATATTATCTCATTTTATTCTCATAACAATCCTGGGAGGGAGGTGTTATCATTATCCCCATTTTGCAGATGAGAAAACAGAGGCAGAAGTTAATTGACTTGTCCGAGGTCATACATTGGGTATGCATCTGAGGCTGGATTTGAACTCAGGTTTTCTAGATTCAACACTCAGTATTTTACCCAATGTGCCACTTTGCTGCCTGGGTAATACATAGCTTATATCAGAGCCCTGATCTCCCTATCTCAGTATAAAACCACACGGCCCCTAATATCTGTGAGTTATAGGGAGTGGGGAGGTAGTGTCTGGTCTGTATATAGTTGTTCCTCTGGGAGCAACTTTATTTTCCCAGGTTAGGCAAAGAGAGGAGACCCAGCAGGCTACAGTAAAGTTGAGGTGCAGATCTCTTAATTATCCATAACAACATAATTAGGGCAGCTAGGGGACACAATGGGTGGAGCTCTGAGCCTGGAGTCAGGAAGACCTGAGTTCAAATCCAGCCTCAGACACTTACCAGCTGTGGGACCCTGGGCAAGTCACTTCACCCTGTTTGCTTCAGTTTCCTCATCTGTAAAATGAGCCAGAGAAGGAGATGACAAATCACTCCAGTATCATTGCCAAAAAAAAACCTTAAATAGGGTCATGAAGAGTCAGAACAATAACAACAAAACATAACTAGGTAAATTTAGTGTAAGATTTTGTGTTCCTTAAACCACCCAATGGAGCACAATTGTCCCATCCTAGCTCTGACATCCTATATTCTCACTCCCTGCTCTGATTTTCTGGGTATGAAGGTCCCTCCCAAGTTACATTCTATGTCAGGGATAGTTTTGTTCTTATAGATGGGAAGACCTGGGAGAGAAGGACCAGGGATCTTGGAATCACAGAGTCTCAGGGTTAGAAGGCATCTTAGTGACCACCAATCCAACCCATACCTAAACACCTCTCTTTGGTTTGCCTGGGAAATGATCATCCATTCTTTGCTGGCCAGGTATTTTTCTAGACGCTATGGAAACCAAGGAGAAATCCAAAACAGATCCATCATACCTTCTGGCTGGGTGGCACCATAGTGCACAGGACACTGGGCTTGGAATCAGGAACTCTCACCTTCCTGAGTTCAAATCTGGCCTCAGACATTTCCTAGCAGTGTGACCCAGGGCAAGTCACTTCACCTTGTTTTCCTCAGTCTCCTCATCTGTAAAATGACCTGGAGAAGGAAATGGCAAACCACTCCAGTACCCTTGCCAAGAAAATGAAGAGTTGGACACAACGAAAAATGACTCAACAATAATACCTTCTTTTGGAAAGTGGATTGGACTTGTTCTGTTTGGCCGAAGAGGTCGTAACAAAGGTAGAAGGTGGAGAGAATGACTGGGTTTTGGTCTTCACTTTTACACTCTCAGTGCCTAGTACAATGCCTAGCACACATTCTATAAATGTTTGCTGATTTATAGACTGATTGAAAGCAATGTGGCGATGGTGGGGAGCACTAATGGCTAGAAAAATTAGGAATAGTCCTAATAAGAGGACAATCACATAGGTTGGGTCACGGAGAGTCTGACATGACTGAAAAATGGCTTAACAACACCACCAATGACATATAACAAGAAGGGCTTAGAGTTAGGGCTACCAAGAGGCAGAAATGAGGAGGCAGCATAAGGGTGATAGCCTCTTTAAATTAAGGTCTGGAAATAGGAGATGGGATATTGTGTGGGGAATGGTAAACGGGCCAGTTTGGCTAAAATATAAAGTGAATGAAAGAGAATATGAACACACAGCCCAGGAAGATAGGCTTAGAGCCACATCGTGAAGGGCTCTGAATGATGAACCCAAGAGTTTTATTTTGTCCTTATAGTAGACAGCCACTGAAGCTCTTTGAGCAAGGGAATGGTGCATCTGGTGCTTTAGCAATACTAATGCAGCAGCTCCACGGAGGATAGAACAGAGAAGGGAGAGGCTGGAAGCAGGGAGCCCAATTAAGAGGCTGCTGCAATGACCCAGGGAAGAAATGAGGGCATGAACCAGGCTGGCAGTTGTATGCATAGTGAGAGGCAGATGGCAAACACAAGCTTGGTCTAGGCGGAATGGACCTTGTTAGCACTTTTAATGTAATAACAAACTCGTGGATTGATTCATACAAGGGCACTTCACCTACTGCCATTTATTAGGCTCATGGTCCAATTGATTTTCTACTTCCAGTTAAAAAGCCCAGGATTAGCTCTGTCCCTTCTCACCTTTCCAGTTAAGTAGCTCAGAATTGGTTTAAGTCTTATGGTGCCATACTTGCAAACTTAGCTCTCAGTGATGTCTATCAGCCCCAAGAACTCTGGCAAGGTAACTTGAGGACCTAGAGGGCCACATGTGGCATAATTCATCCAGGCGTTGGGCCTCAGGGGGAGGGGCCTGTCCTTGCAAAGTAGGAACCTCCTGGTGGCCAGCAGGTCTTAGCCAGCTCAGGGTCATGGGCCAAGAGAGCCATCTTCTAGCATCTGAAGGGCCGTCCTGTCAGATTCAGTTTGATTGAATCCAACAAACATGAGGCGCTGTTATAGATACTGGGACAAAACCAAAAATAGCCCCTCCCACACCCCCATACCTGGTACTGGAAGGTGGGCTGGATTTGATCTGTTTGGCCCTGGAGTCATAACAAAGATGGAAGTGGGAGAGAGGTAGATGTAGGGTCAATGTTAGGGGGGAAACCCCAACAAAATCGAAAGAATGACTAGAGCAATCCAAGAACAGAAATAACAGCTGGGTCCTGCAGTGAATAGAACACGGGGATTAGAGTCCAGAGTAATAATAGTGATAATAACTAATATTTATAGGGCACCTACTTTGTGTCAGGCACTGTCGAGATGAGTTCAAATCTAGCCTCATCTGCTAGCTGTGTGACCTTGGGCAAGTCACAAAACTCAGTTTGCCTCATCTATAAAATGGGGATAATTATAGCAACCCCCCCCCCCCCCCTTGCAGGGTTGCTGTGAGGACCAAATGAAATAATAATTATAAGTTGCTTAGCACAGTACCATAGTAGGTACTATGTAAATGTTAGCTAGAATGTGAACTCCTTGAATGCAGAGGCCCTTCTTTTTCCTTTCTTTGATTTTCCAGTGCTTAGCTCCTGGGGAACCTGTGGCCTTGAGGCCATATGTGGCCCTGCAGGTCCCCAAGTGCAGCCCTTTGACTGAATGCAAACTTAATAAAAAGATTGGTTCTGTGAAATTTGGATTCAGTCACAGGCTGCACTTGAGGACCTAGAGGGCCACATGTGGCCTCGAGGTCTCAGGTTTCCCACCCCGGCCTAGCACATAATAAGGGCTTAATAAATGCTTGTTAACTATTTGACAGTATATCCCAAGATCACAGATTTAGAGCAGAAAGGAATTTTAGTCTACAGATTCCAACTGTTGAGTCCCCTCATGCCCCCCCCATCCTACTCCCCCATTTTGCAGATGAGGAAGCTGAGGGACAAAGGTTAAGTGACTTGACCACGACCATACATCTGATAAGTGCATGTGACTAGGTTTGAACCCATCATTCCTGACTCCAAATTCAGTGCCCCATCAACCACCATGCTATGAAGGGAATTTTTTATACCATGCTATTTCTGAGAAGGAAATGGGAGTGCGATTCTATTTTGCGAACCCTTTCCTGCCATTTCTCAGACATCAAAACCAGTGTCTGGGAAGAAGGCCAATTAAAAAGCCCTCAACTTGTGTTTCTTGAGAGTGTGCCCAAACAGGGAAGCCAGATGCTTATTGGGAAATATGAGTAAGGAAGGCATGTACCTGCCTACAAGTTGCTTGCAGTCTAGCTGGGGCATGAAAAAGAACAATTAAATCTTTAATTGTGTGTGGCTGACTAATTTCAGTTCAATTCAGTCCAATAAGTCTTTATTGAGGGCCTACTATGTGCCAGGTACTATCCTAGGTCCCAGAGATCCAGACAAAAACAATACAGTTCTCGCCACACGTACACAGATAAGACAATTCAGAATTCATACAGCGTCGTTTCGGGAGGTGGGTTGGTGGCAGTCAGGAATCAGGCAAGTCCTCCTTTAGGGAGAAGTCACTGGATCCGAGGCCAGGGCCAGTTTCTCCCGGCACGTGGAGATGAAGAAGGAAAGTCCTCCAAGTATGGGGGATGGCTAATTTGTCTGAAGTGTGTAAGAAACACTCCAGATTCTACTTACAGTGGTAGGCTGGAGGCAGACCCTAAATGTTTTAACTGCCAAGCAGATGATAGTATATCTTGTTCTAGAGATAATAGAGAACCATGGAGAAATTTCCATTTATAGGGTAGGTAGAGCAGGCGAGTCTTAGCCATGAGGTGGAGGATGAATATTCAGATTGAGGGGAGAAGGAAGTTTGGAGAGAGCAGAGGTCAGTATGAACCAAGGCCAGCAGGTATGAATGTTTGTGTACCTGGAGGGTGGGGAAAGGCAACTGTTTATCCTAATTATTGGGGAAATGAGGTTCAGTGGGTAGGGTTGGGCCAGATTAAACAATCCTTCTTAGAAATTCTCCCCTTTCCAGGTGTACTTCTTGGTTAATACGACACTGTGTTTTTCATTTTATCCGATCTACAGCCTTCTCTAAGGGAAGGGTGAAATCAGAATCACCCCGATTCAAATCTGGGGAAAATTAAGCAGCTAGAATATTCTCATGGGTTTAAAACTCTTAAAGTGACCAAAGTTAAGGAAGGTCCTGAAACCACAGGGGCGGACAACAAGAAACAAAAGGCACTTCCCAGTGGGTTGGCTTTGAAGACCTCAAGAGTCCTTTCCAGCTTGAAATAGGAAACTTAGATACACCCACTTTACAGATGAGGAAACTGAGGCCCACAGAGATGAAGTGATTTGCTCAAGATCACACAACGAGACGCTGCTCTCTTTTTCAAATATGGTTCCTTCCACTGTTCTTCCTCACCAGGAATGCCTCTATCTGGGACTATCTTTCTTTTCCCAATTCTATTTTAAGCCTAATTATTTGACTCCAGGTCAGTGCAGATGAAAGCTCAGCTCACCATAGAAAGAAATTGTGTTGAATCATCTGGTTTAACTAAAAATTCCTTTTGCCATGTGACTAAATTCCAGTTTGCCCAAGGTCAGAGTTTTGCACATTGGTGTTTTTTAAAGCACAGATGGCCAAGGAGTAAAGCCAGGCCTTCCTGATGCCCCATCTTGTCTGGGCTTTTTGTAGGGCAATGCTTGAAGCTAAACTGTCATGTCCCATTATAGTGCCCATAGAAATGCTATCCTAGGGCCTCCGACTCCTTCTGTTGTATCACTTGTCAAAAGCTGTTTGTTTTTCAACTATGATATTTCATCAAATGACCCTTTCAGAGGTCAAGAAACAGACCTGCATTCCAATCCTTACTCAGCCACTGTGACTCTATGATCTTGGCTTCCTCTTCCTGGGCCTCAGTTTTCTTGTCTGTAAAGTCAAACCCCCTCATTTTATAGATGAAGAAAATGGATTCCACACAGGTAGGATATAGCAGAGCTGGGATTTAATGGGTCTCTGTTTCCTAAGAATTTCCTTACTTAGGAGAAGAGAGAGGTTTTTGCTGGGTTACAATTTGCTTATTCCTCCATCCTTATGAGAACTCATTGGAAAATACAAAAAGGCACCGTAAGGTGGTGGAGAGAGCTCTAGACTTGGAGTCAGTAACTCAGGAGCCCTGGGTTCGAATCCTTGTTTCTGAATCTCTTGATATGTGACCTGGGACAAGTCACTTCTTTCTGAACTTCCATTTCCTCATCTATGAAAGGGAGTTAACACTTGATATTTTGCATCTCACAGAGTCCTTAGAGAAAAAGGGCTTTGTAAAACTTGAAATGCTAAAGAAATGGAAACTACTATAATTAATGCATAGTCTCCAAAGAAAATTGATTTCATACAGAGGAAAATGAAGAAACATGTGATTAAGTGTGAACAGATTGTGGTATATCTGAGAATAGGATCACAGAGTAGGAAGAGATCTTGGAGGCCATCCAATTCCACCCCTTCATTTTACAAATTAGGAAACTGAGCCCCAAAGTATATGACTTATCCAAGGTCATACAGTTAATACATGGCAGAGTTGAGATCACAGTATTATTGTATATTGGAAGTAAAATGTTATCAAGAAGATGTATGAAAGGAAGAGAAGATGAGCTGGTCGTGTGGTGAGGGATGACGGCTCTACTGGTGCCTTTGAAAATGGTGGAAGGATTGGAAGGTCTCCCAAATGTTGGGTGGAACCCTTGAAGTGAACCTACAGGACACAGATGAGGAATCACACAGGATGGGCAGGCAAGGAAATCATTGTAGAAGGGGAAAATGGAAAATGACTAATGAGAGCCCGTAAGAATTACAATTATCCAGAAAATGCCTAGGGGAATACACCCTGATTTGTTGAAAGGACCTTCCAAAATGGTGAGATCCCAGCTCCCTGAGAGGATCTGACCATTCTTATGAATGTGCTGAGGTTCCAGGGGTCCTGTGTTGTGGGAGATCCCAGCATCGTAGAGCTGGAAGGGCCTCAGAAGTCCAGGATAACCTCATCATTTTATAAGAAAGGCTCTGAGAGGTTACTGTTTAAGGTTACAAATACAGGACGCTGCAGAACTAGGGAGAAGCCCTCATCCACCCTCAGTCTGACACACTTTCCCTCCATACAAGGTGGCTTCTCAGGGTGCCCCTTAGCCAACATTTTTGGTTTGGTGCTTTATGTCTTTCTACCTGCAAAAGTCGTCATTGACTGAACTGTTCATAATAGAATGGGAATCCCTTCTGGGAATAAACACCAAGGAGAAATAAGGCAGAAAGACCCCATACATACCAAAACATTCACAGCAATACTTTATGGAAGTGGGACAGTTAGGTGGTACGATGGATAGAGCACTGGGCCCTGGAGTCAGGAGGACCTAAATTCAAATCCAGCCTCAGACACTAGCTGTGTAACCCTGTAACCCTTAAAAAAATACTTTATGGAAGCAAAACACTGGAAATGAAGTGGGTGTCCACTGATTTGGAGAGATGGCTGAATGATTTGAAGAATATGAACATAATAGAACATTCCTGCAACAGAAGTATGTATGAATTCAAAGAAACATGGGAAGGCTTGTTTGAACTGATACAGAGTGAAGTAGAACTAGGGGAAACAATGAGACAGAAACATAAACAAACACAACACTTGAAGATAAAACCCTGAAGCTAAAGTAAAAGGTGAAATGCAATGACCAGTCCTGGTCCAGGGCACTAGATGATGAAACAACTCTCTCCTCTTCTTAGGATAGGTGGATGTTAGGTGAATCATGTCATTTACACCATCAGTGGTTTGGTGTAACTTTTTCTTTGTAGCAATAGAGGACTCACATTGGGAGCAGGGTGAAGAGGTGAGCAGTGCATATAAAAAATTATGATGATGTAAGAGAAAAAGGCTCCAATATGACTTCAAAAATGTTCTATCCATATGGGCTACTCTGAGATCTCAGTGGCTGCTGCATCTAATAAAAACTCTCTTAGCCATTAGGGAGCCTCTCTAATTTGGTTTCTGACTTCTCTGACTATGTCTTATATGCCAAGAAACTGGTCACAGAATCCTATTAACCCCAGGCATTTTCCGGATAATACTAATTGTTTTCATAAACTCTGAAGTTAGTTTTCCACTTTCCTCTTCTATTATGATCTACTAGCCTAAAAAAAAAAACCCACTTGAGGCCATAAAAGCTACAAGGGAAAGGGTTATAGAGCTGAGCTTGGGTCATAGGCTCAAAGAATTATAATAATAAACAACTAGCATCTATACTGTGCTTTTAAAGTTTGCAAAGAGCTCTACAAAAATTACCTCATTTTATCCTTGTAATAACTCTGGTAGGTAAGTGCTATTAGCACTCTCATTTTACAGATGAGGAAACTGAGGCAAACAGGTTAAGTGACTTGTCTAGTGTCACACAACTATCTAGTGTCTGAGGCCAAATCTGAATTCAGGTCTTCCTAACTCCAGATCCAGCACTCTGTCCACTGCACCATCAAATTTCCTCTATATCTTACAAAGAGACCTTACAAATGAAGACACTGAAGCCTAGCGAAGTTCAGTGATTTTCCCAGGATCACAGAGCTAGTAGGTGTCAGAGGGCAAGATCTGAACCCAGTTCTCCCTGACAAGAAATCCAGCATTCTGTCCACTATGCCATGAGGCCAGGGATTCAGTACTGCCTACCTGTGTGACCTTGGGTGAATCATTACAGCTAAACCTCAATTTCCTTATCTATAAAATGGGGACAATGAGACCTACCTATATTACCTATATCATAGAGTTGTTGTGCTTTATAAACCTTAGAAGTATTGAAAAAAAAAAAAGAGTTCTTTGCACTGATGCAAAATGAAATGAGCAGAACCAGGAAAACATTGCACACAGTATCAGCAACATTGTACAATGATCAACTATGAATGACTTCGCTCTTCTCAGCAACACAATGATCCAAGACAAGTAAGTACAAAGTACTAAGGAAAGAAAATGCCATCCACATCCCAATAAAGAACCGATGGATTCTGAATGCAGATTGAAGCATATTTTTCCATTTACTTTATTCTTTCTCAAGGTTTTAAAAAATGTTTCTTCTTTCACAATTGCGACTAATATGGAAATATTTTTTATGTGATAGCACTTGTATAAGCTATATCAAACTGCCTACCATTTTCAGAAGGGGTAGAGGAGGGAGAGAGAAAAATGTGGAACTCAAAATCATATAAAATGAATGCTAAAAATTTTCTTAAGATGTAACTGTGGAAAAAATAAAATACTATTAAAAATAAAAATAAAGGAGGAAAATTAATGAGTTCTTAGTATTTCTAAAAAAAGGCAGTAAGGGGTAGTGAAAAATACCCAAGAGATTGCTTCAAATTTGACTTTGATCATTATCAATTGTGTGACCCGAGGCAAGACCCTTTGCCTCCCTGAGTCCATGTTTGAAATCTTAGAATGGGAGTGATATTTGTGCCACCAATTTCACAGGGCTTTTGTGAGGAGGACACTTTATAAACCACAGCTTGGTACAGAAAATTAAGATTATTGTTATCTTCTTTCTTCTCATTTTCCAAGATGGTGGGCGGGAGGGTGTCCCCAGGTCTTAATCATTTTTGTCAGTCTTTTGTCCTTTGTCAGTGGCCCCCTTTTCAGAATAACATTTTCAATTCATAAAATAAAATATATTGGACTCCAGAGGAAGCCAATGATATTGAAATTCAATGATCAAAACAGAGATATTTTTTTAAAGTTCACTGACCCCAAGCTAAGAACCCCTCCCTGTTCCCCAAGGCCTTTGTCCAGTTGAGCCAATATTTGCCAAAGGCCCCTTCATTTCTAAAGTTCTATGTTCTGTTTTAAGGAAATAGATTCTCATGATTGCCCCTGTCATTAGTGTCAATTAGCACTCAGCTCCAACGTCTTCTTAGCTTTCCTGGACCAGTGAATCTCTAAGAATGGGATCCTAGGACCTTAAGATCGAAGGTCTGAAAGGGACGTTAGCTCACTTAATTTTTTAAAATGAAATGTTTTATTAAAGTCTTCTTAAAAGCTTCAGAGAGAAGCAGGCACTGATGTAGTAGAGGACCAGAGTCAGGCAAAACCTGGGTTCAAGTCATACATACTAGCTGTGTGACCCCAGGCAAACCCCTTTACTACCCCCAGCAATTCTCTGAGGATCAAAGGTGCAGAGATGGTACATAGACCAGCACTTGAGAAAATATTTATAAAGCATTTAGTATAGTACCTGACAATAGTAGGGGCTTAACAAATGCTTACTGACTGATAGAGGGAGTTTCCTTCATCAGTCAATAAACAGTATGTGCCAAGCACCAGAGATTCTCAGCACTGGCATTCCCCCTTCAGTGAGTTCATAGGGTCAATTCCCTATTCCCTTCATCACACTTAGAGGCAGCCTGTGTAATGGTTAGAGTTGGCCTCAGAATCACAAAGACCTGGGCTCAAGTCTCACCTCTGATACCTCTCCTGTCCTCAGGCAGCTCTAGGACTATGAGATGCTAAGGAGGTGTCCACCTGAACAAGTAGGAGGTTTGTGTTCTTCCTTGGGAGCTCTCTACCCCTATAAAATCATGGATCTGGTAAAAAAAAATATATGAAAACATAACACTGAACATTAATAAAACCCTGTCATTTTCCAGATGAGGAAGATGAGGCCCAGAGATGTTATGTGACATGGTAGTTCAGTGGTATAGCAAGAATTTGAACCCAGGCCCTCTTGAGTCCAAACCAATGGCCCTTCCTCTGTACTACAGGGCCTATAAAACTCTCTTAGTTGAATAGTTTAGGACACAGGTGTACTACATACAAAACAATCTTTATTATTAAAAAAACAAAAACTCAGTTGCACAATTTTTAGAAGAACCCTTTTTAAAACATAAGACATCTTGTATGTACTTTTGGTGACGCTATTTTTTCCCAAATGATACAAGAGAAAGGAGACCAGCACCCGTACACTGTGAGAAGCCTGGTGGCCCTTTGGCCCTCAAAGAATTGAGAGCTTCATTGACTTTCCAAGAACAGCCATTGGGTTCCAGGCCCCTGAGCCATTTTTCTGTTGCTGCTCCATCAACCTGGAGACAACAACCCCTTGCATGGTCTTGCTAATGTTTCAAAATGCTTGTAAAGGCAGAGACATTGTCTTTTTCTTGTTGAAACAAACAAACAAAAAAACCAACCACATTTCTACTGGGAAAAAGAAAACACACACTCAAAGACAAAATAAAATATAATAAAATAAAAAATGACTTTTCCTTTCCTTGATGGAAAGACGAGTGATTCTTGCTACCAAGTCAGGATCGAGAAGGGATGCTACTGAAGACAAATCACAAGTGCTCTTAACTTAAAATGAGAAGTAGAGATGTCTAAGAGATGTCTTTCTTTCAGATCTCTCTGCTATATAAGCTTCTGTGGCATGTCACTCTGGCTTAGGACGCCTGATCCCCCTCCTTGCCCTCTGCCCTGCCTTCCCACCAAAGTTAATAATATACACATATATGTAGGGTCCATCCGCTTTAAAACTCTAAGCCATTCCAGCTCATTTGGAGTCTCCTGGCAGCACAGAGACCGAACCAGCACCACCCCAGGTTATTGGGGACTCAGTTTGGCTGTCGGATGTCTGCTGCAGCTTTCTCTTGGACCTCGTCATACTGTGGGGGAGGAGTCAAAGGTTCTATTGTGGGAGGAGGCAGGTTCCCTTCCGGCAGGTTAATTCGAAAATCCTTCAAGTGAAGCTTTTCTGACTTAATCCTTCGGACTTTCAGGGGCTTCAGGCGTTTTGCTAGCCTGGAGTTCTGCCTGTCTGGTGGGTGGGTCTCCATGTCGGCCTGGGCCGTGGTGGGAGTTGTCTCATCCAGCCCTGTCAAGGACTCATATGAGGGGAGAGACACCGTCATCCCCGGGTTCTGGTCCAGTTCTCTCACCTCTGAGTAGTTGGTGTTCATCACCTCCTCGTAGCTGGGGACATAGTATCTTGAGTGAGACTCTTCCTCCTCCTCTTGGCTGTAACATACCAAACACAAGGCATCCCATTAGCTCAGGCCACCCAGAACAACAGAAAAATGGAAGTGACAAAGATGATTAGTATTAGACTCTCAATATCTGAAGGAAATGTAAGGGCGGGGCAATGAGTCTGATGACACTCAATGACAAATTCATCCGTAAAACTTTGTGCGTTGATATGAACTCTTTCCCCTTCCTTCCCCCCAAACACCAAGCCTGCCATTTGGAAAGGCAGCTTTCTCTGTAAAGGCTGCTTGCTCATTGCCTCACCTGTCTTCTTCCTGGGACTGAGCTCTGACAGCTGCATCATGCTGTATTCTGGTGATCTCCTCCTCCCCCTGCCTTTGCTTCCTCTTGTCCCGGATACTCAGGCAGATGGACAGGAGCAGAAGCATGATCCCAGCACCCACCAGCACATAGGCCACAGAGAATGTCTTGCTCTTGAGGATCCCGCCAC
The DNA here is from genome assembly GCA_028646515.1 of Pseudochirops corinnae. Taxonomy (NCBI): domain Eukaryota; kingdom Metazoa; phylum Chordata; class Mammalia; order Diprotodontia; family Pseudocheiridae; genus Pseudochirops; species Pseudochirops corinnae. The sequence goes on from CM053588.1 coordinate 49,037,770, forward strand.
TGGGGTTACTGCTGTTCCCATGCACTGATGGTTTGTCCGAGTGGCTAAATCCCGGGACCAGATTCCATACCGCCATAATGATTCCCAGCACCAGCATCCCTAGTCCGATGGCAGTCAGGGCATAGTGGGAACCATTGGCCTTGGACTGGGCCATCATTGCCACAAACACCAAGCAGACAGAAGTCGGCCTATGTATCTGTGTATAGAGTAAGGAGAAAGAACTGGTGAGGTTAGCTTTCAAGAGATCACTTCAAGCATCCTCCAACCAAATTCTGAGCTTCTCTTCTGAGATACCGTCACCAAAAGATCTGAAAGGAAGGTACAGATGGGCAAGAGAGAAATTAATACAGATCCCAAAGTACTTTACACGCTTCTCATACCTCCATCATATTCTAATTTATATTAAATGTATCTGAGTATAGATTTCATTCTTTCCCCATTAGACTATAAGCACCCTGAAAGGCAAGAAAAGGGTCTTATCAAAGCTTCTATAGGAAGCCCTTCTTGGTCCTCCCAGCTGTTTCCCCTCTAAGGTTACTCCCTCTCTCTGTAGACACACACACAAATACACAGCTAGATCTCTCTATGTATACATAATATATATGTGTATATATACTTATATGTATGTACATACATGTAGACATATGTGTGTATTAGACATATATATGTATGTACATACATCTATACACACATAGCTAATCTCTAAGCATACACAATGTGTGTGTATACACACATACATATGCATGTACATACAAATATACACACATAGCTTGATCTCTCTCTCTCTCCCCCCCTTCCCATCTCTCTCTGTCAAGTGGGCACTGTGCAAGGCAGTGCTAATGACATGAAAACATTACCCTGCCCCCCCCAAATCAGGGCACATTCTCCCCTTGTATATACTAGTCCCCTGGTGGGGAGAGTGGGTTCAAACTCAAGAGTCCAAAGGTACTGTCACCTCTCAGTGCCTCTGGCACCCTAAGACCACATGCTTTAGGAAAGTTTCTAGTCTGTTCCTGTCTAAGGTCACATTTTATCTATCTCTGTGTATCTCATGTATACATGTTCCTGTATATGTAAGTTCCATGAGGGCAGGGAATGTTTTCCCTTTTTCTTTATTGATTGAGGGACAGACAGAGGGAGCCAGGAACATGAGAGTTCAAATCCCACCTTTGTGTCCTATTTGGTTGTGTGACTGTGGGCTAATCACTGAATCACTAAGTGCATTTGGCAGCTCTCTAAGCTGGGGTTCTTCACCATTTTTGTGGGTATCCTGCATCCCTTTCACAGTACCTGGTGATGCCTATGATCCTCTTCTCAGAATCATCTTTTTCAATGCATAAATGAAAATATGAATATGAAGGAAATCAATTATGTTGAGATAGAAATGTAATTTTTTTCTCATCCAAGGTCACAGCCTCACAAGGGGTTTGTGGACCCCAGGTTAAGAACCTTGCTCTAAACAGTGTCTGATGACTGACTTTGATGGACTTAGCTCTTCTCGGCAACGCAAGTACCCTAAAACAATTGCAAAGGAGTCATGATGGAAAACACCATCCTCATCCAGAGAAACACCTATGGAGTCTGAAAGCAGACTGAAGAACGTTGTCTTTTTTTGTTTTGTTTTATGGTTCCTCCCATTTATTGTAATTCTTCCATACAACATGACTAATATGAAAATATGTTTAATAGGAATGTATATGTAGAGCCTATAAAGGATTGCATGCCATCTTGGGGAGGGGGAAAATCTGAAAATTTATGGAAGTGAATGTTGAAAACTAAAAATAAATAAATTAACTAAAAAAAAAAGAGACCCTTGCTCCAAGATGCAGGGAAGGTACCAACCTGTGCTGGTTAACTCCTTGCTGTTGACTCCTTACACAGACTAAGTATTTAATAAAAGCTTTGACTGCTGGTTGACTTGTATTGGTAGTGTTTTCTCACTGAATAATCTCTATATGAGAGAAATCAGGTCAACCTTTCCTCCCATTTCTATGGGGCAAAGAATAATAACCAAAATGTATCGAGAGGTAACATGGTACAGTGAGATTGGGACAGAAAGAAGGGAAGGAAAGGGCTCAATGACTGGGTTTGCTGTTTACCTCTCGAGTCAGTTACTTAACAACTCTGTGCTTCAGTGTCCTCACCTGCAAAATGAGGGGAATGGACTCAATGGCCTCTAAGACTTTTTTTCCTCCCAGTTCTAATACTATGGTTCTACAAACCTATTACCCTGTCACTTTACCTCATTTGATCCCACCTCAGGAGAACCCTGGGAAGCAGGGGCTGTTATCTCCATTTTACAGACAGGGAAACTGAGGCAAAGAGATCTCATTGAGTAAGGCTTCCTGAATCACTTAAGTCACAGTTAAGTTCAAGGAAGAACATATGCATTACGCACTTGGTCAAATGGAAATCGTGATAGAAATGTTATTAAGTCATCTTTACTTGCTGCTCTGGCTTAAAGCACCCCAGGGATGTTGAACCTCTCAGAGTCTTTGTGTACAAGTTCTCAGACAGGAAGCCTCTGCAGCTTGGTCCAAGAGAAGGCCCAGATGGCAGGGCCTCCAAATAGCCAGGGGGCACTTGCAAACCTCATGAGGCATCAGAGGATAACACAAGAAGAGCTCCTAGGTCTTTGCCTGGTCACATACCAGGTTGCTGAGATGCTGATTTGAGTCATTTTTTAAAAGCCTGCCTCCACCCCAAAACTAAATCTTTCCCTTCCAGAGCTTGGAGGAACTGATTTGGCAAAGTATCGTAGCATTTGACAGGCTTGGGTCAATCTCAGGTAGTCTCCATGGGGGTGAGGCAGGCAATGTGAAGCCAACCATGGCAGACCCATTAATGGTGGTGGCCATCACCCTTGGCTCTCCTCTGATCTCTTCCTCCTGATTAAGACTGTAAGACCATGGACTTCGAGCCAGATGGGCCACCTCTTCTACCCCTTCTTTTTAGATGAGTAAACTAAGCCTAAAGAGGCAATGGGACTGGTGAGTCAGTCAACAAGCATTTACTAAATCCTGATCACGTGCTGGCTCTCCCCCATGCCTGGAAGGCTCTTACTTCTCATCTCTGTCTACTGTCTTCCCTGGCTTCCTTAATTCTGGCTCTTGACCTTGGGCAAGTCACTTAAACCTATATCAGCCTCAGTTTCCTCATCTGCAAAATAGACATAATGATAGTCCCTACCTCACAGGGCTGTTGTGAGGACCAAATGAGATGCCATTTGTACAGTGCTCGGCAAACCTTAAAGTACCAGGGATTACGATTCCTATGGAGAAACCCTTGTTATTGATTATTATTGACAATAATGTCTTTGATTGTTGATAACAGGAATCATCAGTATTGACACCTGTCGATAATCATCATCATGATTATTATTATTTCGTATACCTCTGATTGTTCAGTTTTTCAAGACTAATCTCTTTCTCTATAATTCCTGTCGTTGTTCTGCCTTATGGGAGCCAAAAAGAAAATCTGTTCTCTCTTCAGGGAATGATATAGTCTTTGTGAAATACTTAGGACAGTGCCTGGTATACAGTAGGTGCTTAATAAATGCCCATTCCCTTCCTTCCCCTTCTAAATGACAGCCTTTCAAATACTAGAAGACATCCTTTCCTCTCTTAAGTCTTTTCTTCTCCTAAATGAAAACCTCCAATTGATCTTTCCATGGTACCATTCTAGTGTGGACTGAGGGATGCTTCTCTACCACATCCATCCACTGGTTCTAATTTGACCCTCCAGAGTCAAGCAGAAATCTAATCTCTCTTCCTGTGATTGTCTTCAAATATTCAAAGACCTGTTATCATGACCCCACTATGACTTGTTCACATTAAAACACACCATTTACTCTAGAATGTTTCCTGATTCTCCCACAATTCTGGTCACTCTTCTCTGGACAGATTTCAGTTTGTTAATATCAACAGCTTTCTAAAATATGGAAAAGGACCCACACGTACAAAAATATTTAGAGCAGCTCTTTTTGTTGTGGTCAAGAACTGGAAATTGCGGGGATACCCATCAACTGGGGAATGGCTGAACAAGCTGTGGTATATGAATGCAATGGAATACTATTGAGGTATAAGAAATGATGAGCAGATGGATTTCAGAAAAACAGGAAGACACCTATGATCTGATGCTGAGTAAAGTGAGCAGAACCAGAAGAACAATGTACATAGTAACAGCAACATTGTTTGATGACTAACTTTGATAGACTTAGCTCTTCTCAGCAATGCAATGATCTAAGACAATTCCAAAAGACCCAAGATGGAAAATGATAATCATGAGGGAGAGGGGGAAATGGGGGATGGAGCCAAGATGGCGGTGTAGAAGCATGAAAACTCCGCAGTTCCCCCCCATAACCACCTCAAATACCTATAAAATATGACTGTAAACAAATTTTAGAGCTCCAGAACCTACAAAAGTACAGAGAAACAAGGCTCCCACTGAAGGCAGCTCGGCAGGTGGAATAGGAAGGGTTCATCACAGCACACTGGGAGTCAAAACCAGCCCAGCCTGAAACCACAGCTTGGCCCCAGGGTGGCCAGGACAAACTGTGTCTGGAGCTTTCAGGAGAGCGGATCACCAGCAGTTGGGGCAGGTTCTAGAATTATCAACCCATAAGAAACAAGGACTAAGTGAAAGGTTAGTGGAACTTGGCTAAATTTGGGGGAGAAAAGTGGTCCGGCCATCCATCTCCAGGGCAAAAAAGCAGCAGAAGTGTTGGCCCTGCAGCTGCTTCCACGTGGGTGCTTCAGAGCTCACAGCCTGCAGATTGCAGGGGGGCCAAGCAATCATTCAGAAGCTAAGTGTTCTTGCCTTAAGCTGCCTGGATAGGGATCAGGTCTTGGGTGGTGGTCCTGAGGTGTGTTTTCCGTGAGCCAAAGCTGCTGGGGACTGTAGAGATGGCTTCCTAATAGCTCCGGCAGCTGTGAATTTGGGACAAAGCAATTTGGGTCAAAGCTCTCCCCTCTGGAAACAGAGCTTCACAGAGCTAAAAACTCAAGTAATTGACTGGCAACATGAGCAGGCAAAGGAAGCAAAGAAAGAACAGCAATCCAACTTTAGATTCCTTTTTTGGGGACAAAAAAGATCAAAACATGGAACAGGAGGAAGACAACACAGTCATACTCCTGCACCAAGAGCTTCCAAGAAAAATGGAAACTGGATACAGGCCATGAAGGAGCTTAAGAAGGATTTTGAAAACCAAATAAGAGAAGTAGAGGAAAAATTGGGAAGAGAAATGAGAATGATGCAAGAAAATCATGAAAAGAGAGTCAACAACCTGACTGAAGAAAACAACACCTTAAAAAATAGCTTAACTCAGCTGGCAAAAGAGGCCCAAAAAGCCAATGAGGAGAAGAATGCCTTAAAAAGCTGAATTTGCCATTTGGAAAAAGAATCACAAAAGCTTACTGAAGAGAATAATTCCTTCAGAATTAGAGTGGAGCACATGGAAGCAAATGACTTTATGAGAAATCAAGATACTATTAAACAGATCCAAACAAATGAAAAAATGGAAGGCAACGTGAAATATCTCACTGAAAAAACCACTGACCTGGAAAATAAATCCAGGAGAGACAATTTAAAAATTATCAGACTACCTGAAACCCATGATCAGGAAAAGAACCCAGAAATCATCCTTCAAGAAATTCTCAAGGAAAATTGCCCTGATATTTT
>CM053588.1:49043948-49061427 GCA_028646515.1 Pseudochirops corinnae
ATATACATACATACATATTGATATAGGATATATGTTTATGAATATATATGTGAATGTGTGTATATATGTGCACAACATATGTGATTGTGTATATATGTGCACAGGTATACATAGACAGAGGGCACAGGATCAATTGAATAGGAAGAGATGAAATTTAAAAGGTGAAATTGGGAAGTTATAGAGGAATTTAATGAGAGGAGATGGGGAGAGACAGAAGGGGGTTAATTATCTCATATAGAAGAGGAAAGGGAAAACTGTTACAGTGGAGGAGAAGAACAGGAAGGCAACAGGGAATGGGTCAACCTTACTCTCATTGAATTTGGCTTAGAGAGGAATGACATACACACTAAATTGGGCATCTTGCCCTGCAGGAGAGTAGAGGGGAAAGGATGAGAGGGGGGATGATGGAGGGGAGGGCAGGTTGAGGGGGAGGGTAGTTAGAAGCACATACTTTTGAAAAGGGAAAAGGTCAAAGTAGAGAATAGAACAAGTAGGGGATGGGATAAGATGGAGAGAAATATAGTCAGTCTTTCACAATACATTGACTATGGAAATGTTTTGCATAACTACACATACACAACCTATATTGAATTGCTTATTTTCCCAGTAAGTGTGGGTGACAACGGAGGAAGGGAAAGAATATGGAATTTAAAGTTTTAAAATCAAATGTTTAAAATTATCATTATTATTATTATTATTTATATCCAACTGGGAAATAAGATATACAGGCACTGGGGTATGGAGATCCATCTTGCCCTACCCGAAAGTCAGAGGGAGCATGGGGGAGGATATAGAAGAGAGGAGATTTGGGGAGGGAGTATACAGTAGGTTCACTGTTTCGGGGGGTGGGTAGGGGAAAAACAGGGAAAAACTTTGTAATTCAAAATCTTGTGGAAATGAATGATGTAAACTAAAAATAAACATAAAAGTTAATTTAAATAAATAAATAAAAAGGATCAGATACATATGAAGTGACATTTGATCTAAGAGTCACTAGAGAGCCACTGGAGTTTATTGAGCAGGGGAGTGACCTGATCAGACTCTTGTTTTAGGAAGATCTCTTTGGCAGTTGACTGGAGGATGGAGTAGAGTGGGGAGAGGCTGGAAGCAGGGAGAGCAGTGAGGGTCTGACCTATGGTGGGGACTCGAGTGTGAGTAGAGAGAAGGTGAAGGAAATGCAGGGAAGGAAGGTGGTGATGAGATGTGACAACTGTTGGGTTATAGGGGGTAAGTAAGAAAGAGGAATTGATAAAGACGCCAAGATTTTGAGCTAAAGAGACTGGAAGGGTGGGGAGGTGGTATGTCTTCAACTGAAAAAGGGAAATTCAGAAGAGAGGAGGGAAGAAAAAGAGAATGAGTTCTATTTTCATAATGAGTTAGAGATTTGTCCCTATTGCAGATATTTTCAAAAAGGTGTTAAGGCTTCTGAAGGAAATTTCCAAAGAAGAATTCCAAAATTTCTCAGAAATGACAATTTCAGTAGAAATATATAGTCTCCCATGGAAGAGGAGGAGGAAGAAGAGGAAGGCGAGGAGGAGGAGGAGGAAGGAGAGGAAGAGGAAGCCCAGAGGGAGTGTCACTGTCTCTCTATTCCCCTATTCCTTTTGATTATGCTATCTAAAAGACTGCACCAGTAATGAACAATGCATCCAGCCAGGAGCTGATAGAGGTCTTTTTGGATGAATAAATTCTGGCATGTTTGGTGATGTGTGGAGGACAGGTTTTGAGAGAGTAGAGAGAGTGCTAGCTTGGAAATCTAGGAGATCTGGTTTCTAAGTCTGTCTGTGTCGCTCATTTTCAGTGTGGGCAACCATTAGAGGAGTCATTTAATGTGTGACTCTCTCTGCTCATATTTGACCTTAGACACTCACTAGGCTGTGTGACCCTAGGCAAGTCACTTAACCCCATTTGCCTCAGGTTCCTCATCTGTAAAATGAGCTAGAGAAGGGAAGGGCAAACCACTCTAGTATCTTTGCCAAGAAAACCCCAAATGGGGTCATGAAGAGTCAAACATGATTGAACAACAGTAACAACAAACTTCTGTTTATGAACTCAGCATATTCCAACTTGCATTCTGCTTATCTATGTTCATATCACGTTTATTAAGACTGCAAATTCCCTGTAAGTAAATGTGACTATTTATGGAATGATTGATGACAGGCAAAATGATGTAATGGAAAGATTTCAAGTACTCTTTTGAACTCAGGGACTGCCTCTGACATTTATTGGCATCTGAGCCTCAGTTTCCCCATCTGTAAAATGGAGGTAATAATATCTGCTCTAATTCCCTCACCAGGCTTGCTGTGAGAATCAGATGAGATAATGGTTGCAAAGTATTTTGTAAGCCTTAAGTTGCTATATAAATATCAGCTATTTTTATGACAATAATAATACTCTGTAGAGACATAGCAGAAAGAATGCTGATTTTGGAATCAGAAAGACCTGAGTTTGAATCCAGCCTCAGATACTTACTACTTAAATGGCTATAGGCAAGTCATTTAAACTTTATGGGTGTTATATTCCTCACCTGTAAAATGAGGCAGCGGGACCGAATGCCCAGCTAAGGTGCTTTCTAGCCCTCTATACAGCATATTGTGCCTGCAATCAGAAGACCTGAATTCAAATGCTGCCTCTGATGCTTCCTCCCTATATGACCTTGGAAAAGTAACAACTTCCCTGAGCCGTAGTCTGCTGCTCTCTGGAATAATAACAAAGGTGAACTAGATGGGCCATTAAGGTCCCTCCCTACTCTATTATTTAATGAGTAAGTTATAGTTAGGCTGCCATCTGTGTTGGAGAAGAGAGTTAATGAATCAAGGTCAAGTCAACAAGAATCATCAAGGATTTCCTTTGTGCTGGGCAGTGTTCTAAGGGCTAGAGACACAAAGAAGGGCCCCCCCAAAAAAACCTCAAACCCCAAACCAAACTAACAGACTAATTGTGGAGATATGTGAACACCTATGTACAAACTAGATATATACGGGACAGGCTGGGATGATAAACGGAGGAAAGCTGTCAGCAAAAACAGGGATCAGGAAAGGGCTTTTTATAGGCGAACTCACCAGTTGATTGGACTCCGCCTCTTCCAGAGATGGCCCTGGAGAGGCAAAGACAAAAACGAACCAGTCCCTGCCCTCAGGGAGCTTACTTTCCATCACCAAAGACAGACAAGCAGGAGGATGTGTACTGAAATCTACATAGGGTTCCTTCCTCTTGCCTTTTCTGATACAAAGATGAGAACCCTGATGTAAACAGAGCTATTAATCTGCTGAGTAAACCCCCTGCTGTGAATAGCATCTCTTTTTCCCAATCCATTTCCACTTTGGGAAAAGATCTGTTCTAAGGTAGGTCTGGGAGATCATTAATAGTTTCCTTGGAAGATATCTGAAAAGAAAAACACTGTCCGAGATAGGGAGGACCATGCCACATCTACCACCATCTGTCTCCTTCCAATAACAGAAACCAACTTTTTTCCTGAATCAACGTTTTTGTGGCTGACGCTGGTCCTCTGTTTCCCACACTAAACCAAGGGGTTATATGTTGTCTCACCTTTTGTGTGCATCTCAATTTCCTATGTTTAGTGGAAAGGTTTCCCCTAATAGATGCCATTTCAAAACATCTCATTAGCATCCCTAGGTGGCTGCCACCATCCTGAATGCCCCCGAGACTTCTCCGTCACTGTCTCCTAAGCAACAAGTGACTAATCTTTATTTTTCAAGGAGAGTATGGCTCATCATCTTGGCCTACCATTTACTTGAAAGCTATCACCTGCTATGATAAAGGAGAAAAGACAAAAACTGCCCCCTTGTTCCTTTTTTAACAGAACACTCCTTTTTTAAAAAATTTGAATCTGGAATGCACTGCTCCCTGTTTAACCAGTTCTTGTCATGGGATCCTCTCACAGGTGAGATGGCTTTTTACTGAGGTCCTTTTCATACTTTAATAATTAGAAATAATAGAGGCAGCCTTGGAGTAGGGAATAGAGGGCTGGCTTAGAGTCAGGAAAGCCCTGAATTCTAATCCTGCTTCTCACAATACTAGCTGTTGGTGCTGAATGTAGTCACTTCCTCTTCTCAATGACCGACAGCTCTCTAAGAGATCAACTACAGACCAGTTGCAGATCCACAACGACTGAGAAAATTTACAACCCCAGAATTCCTCACACCAATGAAAAAACAAATCTGAATTCTCCATTTCCCCATAAGGAATGAAGTATCATGGGGTGGTAGAATGAGAAATGAACTTACAAATCCAAAGGCCTAGGTCCAAGTCCCTTCTCTTACAAGCTATGGAACCTTGAGTAAGGTCCAACCCATCCAAGCCTCATTTTTTAAATCTGTAAAATGGGTATTATATTATTTTATACTATATTATATTGTGTCACTATATGATTATAATCACTATATTATATCATGTAATATATTATATCATATCATATTACATATTATATCAAATATGTTACATTACATATTTATAATGCCTAGTAGGCATTTATATAAGCCTTATATAATGTAGGCATTTACAAAAAGCTTCATATAATGTATATCTAGCATTTACATAGGTGCTTTAAGATTTACAAAGCATTTATCTCATTTGATCCTCAAAAAAACCCTGGAAGGTAGGTGATATTATTATCATGCGTCTTTTACAGATGAGGCAAGCGAGTGAAAGAGGTCAAGTCACCTAGCTAGGGTCACACAGCTACTAAGGTCTTAGGTAGGTTTTGAATTCGGGTCTTTCTAACTCCAGGTCCAGCACTCTATGCACTGTGCCACCTGGTTGGATAACAATATTTCCATTCCAACCTCCTGTGGTTGTTGTGAGAAAAAAGTTTGGTAGGCTTTTTGAGGCACCACAGGCATGAGCTAGTATAATTAAAACAAGACAGACCTGTCTTGCACGGACACAAATTCCAGTTGTAAGGAATACCACCTCTGTACCAGATGGGCTATGAAGACAGTGGGTAATGATGTTTTAAAAAGAAGATGAATCCAGGAAGAGGGACTAGACCCAAGAAAATGAATAGCAGGGTATTGTAGTGGGAAGAACATTAGATTTGGATGGAAAGAACTTGTGTCTGATCTCAGATCTGCCACTTCCTAGCTGTGGCACCTTGGATGGGTCATTTCTCTTTTCTGGATCTCAGTTTCCTTATCTGAAAAATTAGTTTGGATCAGATGACTTGTATGGTCTCATCCAGCTTTGATAGTCTATGATTCTCTGACTTATGGAACACGCTTCATGGTACCATATGCATATACATTATATAAAAAGTATTTCTTTCTTTCTGTGATTATTTCCTCTTTCTCTTGAATGGTTATCTCAATGTCTTAGTTCTCTCTTTTCCTTGTTCACCTCCTTCTTACTTTTCCCTCAGGAAATGCTTCTGAGACAAGCTCAGCGGCACAAAGAGAGAGGACCAAACATGGAGGCAGGACCACTGGAGTTCTAGCCCTGCCCGTGGCCTGTCTTGGTGAGTGAACCTGGGCAAGTCTCCACTTTCCAGTGCCCCAGGTCACTCTCTAAGGTGCAGGGGAGTTGCCCCTCTGCATTGGCCAAAGGTGCTTTGGTGGCAGGAGGGCTGCATTTGGGGTCAGAGAGCCTAAGCTTGAACCCCAACTCTGACTTTATCCAAGTCCTTGACTGTCTCTCACTCAGCTCCGGATCCCTCTTCTATAAAATGAGAGGGTTAGAACCAACACCCACTAAGCTCTCTTCTACTTCCAAGTCTACAAGAACTTGAGGTCTCCATACTAACTAAATCAAAGGCCCAAATCTCCCCTGTTCCCCAACAATGTTGACACAGTTTACCAAGGTAATGGAGAAGTAATGACTTGGTCCCTATCGGCCAGTCTACCCATCACAATCAGAAAAGATGCAAATGTTCCAATGAGAAATAGTGAAATTCAGGAATTAGCTGCTATTTGAGAGGAGACTCAATGCCTAAAGGAAAGGGGTTATGGTCTATATGGAAACTTTTGGGGTGGAGTGGAGAGGGGGATGGGTCTTACCTTTAAAACAATGTCTGAATTCTCATGCCTTCCAATGGTGGTATATCTTCTCAGGAAAATAAAGCCTTCAGAGCATTTTAAAAAGGCTTTCATGATTGCTGTTCTCCCTACAAGATTTTCATTAAAAAATTAATTTAGTTAGGAAAAAAGGCATTCTTGAAATAACTCAGTAGTACATTATTTGGGCCAACTAGAATCTACCACACAGTAATATTTACAGGGTCCAGAGTCTAGCATTTGGGGAAGGCATCAAAGAAGGGGAAGATTGTGACTCAGCTAAATCACAACGGCATTCTTGGTATAGTGTGAGGTAGGGCAGAAATATTCAAACTGTGTTCTGTGGACCACCAGGTGACCCTGAGAACTTTTCACGGGGTCTGAGAGGTCAAAACTATTTTCATAATAATTTGAGTTGAGTCATTTTTCAGTTGTGCCCGACTCTTCATTACCACATTTTGGGGTTTTCTTGGCCAAGATACAGGAGTGGTTTGCCATGTAATTCCCCAGCTCATTTTACAGATGAGGAAACTGAGGCAAACAGGGTTAAGTGACTTGCTCAGAGTCACATAGCTAGTGAGTGCCTTAGGCCAGATTTGAACTCAGAAAGAGCAATCGTGCCAACTCCAGGCCCAGAACTCTATCCCCTCCAACACCCAGCTGGCCTTCACGACTATACTAAGACATTATGTACCTATTAAAATCCTCCTGCCTTTTCCAACTACCTATCTGTATGAAGTCAGATTTTCCTCTGTTTCTTTAACCAAAACAACATTTTGAATACAGAAGCAGGTTAGAGAATCCAGCTGTTTTTTATTAAGCCAGACATTAACCAATTAATAAAGCACTAATTAAGTATGTGCTGGACAGTGCACTAAGGTATCAGAAATACAAAATGAGGCAAAAGACAGCCCCTGCCCTTAAGGAGCTTGCAATCTCATGGAGAAGACAGCATGTAAACAAATATATGTGTCTGTGCACATATATAAAGCAAGCTATATACAGGATAAACAAGAGATAATTAGCAGAGGGAAGGCCCTAGAATTAAAGAGGGGTTGGGGAAGGCTTCCTGTAGAAGATGGGATTTTAATTGGGACTCAAAGGAAGCCAGGGAAAGACACAGTGGATAGAGAGCTGGGCCTGGAGTCAGGGAGATCTGAGTTCAAATCGAGCCTCAGACTCTTATGAGCTGTGTGACCCTGGGCAAGTCACTTCGCCCTGTTTGCCTCAGTTTCCTCATCTGCAAAATGAACTGGTGAAGGAATTAGAAAATCACTTAGGTATCTCTGCCAAGAAAACCCCAAATGGGGTCAGGAAGAGTCAGACATGACTGTAACGCCAGAATAACAAAAACCACAACAAAGGAAGCCAGGGAGGCCAAGAGGCTGAGATGGGAGGGAGCTGAGTGTCTGCTTGTGGGACAGGCAGGCAGTGTCGCTGCATCAGAGACTAGGGTTTGGGTGTTAAAGGACTGGGGTCCTGGAGAGTCACACACAACCAAAGAACAACCAAACAACAACAAATTTAGCACAGGGCAGGCGCTTAATAAGTGCTGGGGAAGAGAATGGGACTTCAGGCAGAAGCATTGGATCTAGTGCAGATCTCTCAGAGTAGGGCAGCTAGGTGGCACAGTGAATAGAGCACAAGCCCTGGAGTCAGGAGGACCTGAGTTCAAATCCAGCCTCAGACACTTAACACTTACTAGCTGTGTAACCTTGGGCAAGTCACTTAACCCCAACTGCCCTGCCTTTTCCCCTCCAAAAAAAAAGCAAAAAATTTAAAAATTTTTTAAAAAGATCTCTCAGAGTGTCAGAACAGTTCCAATGGGGCTCTCCCCACCAGGGAGCCAGAGGACTCAGAACTTTTAAATTAATGAATCTAGCCTTGATGATGGTGGTATGTGTGGCATGTGATGGGGAGGTAGCTGCTGGAAGCAAGAATGGAGAGGATTTTTTTCTGTAAGAAAAGCCTAGGGATATGTTTGAGTATTAAAAACAAGCACAAAACCAACTGACCAAAGTCTAGTGATCTAGACGCTGAAATTGTTTGCCAGACTGCCATCCCTGGTAACGAAGAACAAAAAAGGAAGAGAGGAAAGAGAGATCGGAGGCTTTGTGGGTGCCTCTAGTAAATATAAATTACAAGCTTGTCGGACAACTAACAGTCCATAAGCCCTCCTGAGGGCAAGACTGTGCCTGCTGCAGCCACATATCTCCTTTGTCTAATGCACATGATGGCATTAAATACTTGTTTGGTGAAGGGAGCAAAGAAAGAAGGGAGAAGAAATCTGGGTTAACTTTCTTTCCTATTCTACTTAAGTCTCTGGGATGATTTATTCAAAAGCACATTTTTTTTTTGTCTGTTAGAAAGGTACTGCGGTGGGAAAAAAGTGATAGAAAAACCAATACAACCAGAAAATCAGAGCTGGAAGGGATCTCAGAGTTCGTCTTGGACAACCCTCTCCTTTAACTGACAAGGAAACTGAGGCCCAGAGAGAAGCGACTTACCAAAGGTCAGAACAGTTGACTTTCTCAGCTGCAATACTTATTACCTGTGTCACATTGCTGGGCCTCAGTTTCCTCAAATGTAAAATTAGAGTTCGGGCAGTGAAGTGGCACAGTGGATAGAGCACTGGGCCTGGAGTCAGGAAGACTCATCTTCCTGAATTCAAACCCAACCTCAGATATCATTAGTTGTGTGACCCTGGGCAAGTCCCTTTATTCTGCCTCAGTTTCCCCATGTGTCAAACAAACAGGAGAAGGAAATGGCAAACCACTCCAGTATCTTTGCTGAGAAAACCCCAAATGAGGTCAGGAAGAGTCAGACAATGACTAAACATCAACAGCAAAAATGAATTTTGATCAATGAAAAATCACTTTGTAAGTGCTTTAGCAACATGAGTTATCCAAACTATTAATAGGTTGGAACTGATTTGTTTTGAGCAATAGCCTACCTCCAAAACTTGTGAAATATAATACATAAACCAAATTTGTTTGCCAGTTTTTTCCTTAAGACAACAAATGGAAAGTTTTTACACAAATTATCTTCCAGAACATATATCCCCACCAGCTCTGCCAAGCCATGTGAGTGAATTTGTTTTTACATTTCCCCAGAAGGGGACTAAAGAGGTGCTATTTAATTTCCAAACAGAGTCAAGCTGGTTTTCAAGGAAGGATGAAAGGAAAGGAAAATACAGTCATTTCGGCACAGATTGAGTCTGAAGGTAAACAATCCAGAATCTGAAGCCCTTGAATTCTATCAACCACACAATGCAAACTTTACACCCTGTCTCCCAGGGGTACTATACCTGGAGCAACTAGGAGCTTAGTAATAAATGTTTGCTAATGTCAATAAACATTTCAAGCCAGCAAATATTTATTAAACATATACTCTATGCAGGGCAAGAGGCAATGGAGGAATGGCGAGAGGGGGCTAGGTTTGCACTAGGAAGACCTGAGTTCAAATTATGCCCCTGACACATACTAGCTAGGTGATCACGGAGAGGGCTTGTCCTCCCAGTGCCCCCAGGCAATGCTCTAAAATTATAAATACCAGAAGGGCTGCTGATCTTCATCACTGGAGCATAGGTTGTAAGATTATCAATTCAGAGCTGGAAAGTGACCTTCGGGGTCATCTAAGCCAACTCCCTCATTTTACAGATGAGAACATTGAGGCCCAGGAAAGAGAAATTCCTTGCTTGACTAGCAAGTGGGCAGAGCTGGGATTTTGAGCCCAGGTCTTGTCTCCAAATCCAGCCCTTCTCTCACTGCACAAAGAGTTTTTACGTTTCTCCCTCCCCCTCCACCACCTCCGTCTCAAACGGGGCACTCTATTAAGTGTTGGGGACATAAATATGGAAAATGACAAAGTGCTTGCCCTCAAGAAGCTTAGAGTCTAACATCCCTATCTTGACTATTTCCATCCCATGCTGACTATGTTTTGTTTGTACAGAGCTGTTTGCATTTTGTCTCCTCCGTTAAAATCTGAGCCCCATGGGGGCAGGGACTGTCTTTCGCTTTTCTTTGTCTCCCCAGTACTTAGCACGGTGCCTGGGCGCATAGTAGGTGCTTACCACATATTGGTTATTTACTTATCTCCACCATCAGAAAATGAGCTCCTTGATGGGAAGGAAGATGGTTTAGCCTTTCTTTGTATCCCTAGCACTTAGAACACTGCCTGGCACATAGTAGGCGATTAATAAATGTTTGACAATGAAAAGAGAGAATGGATGAATGAACACAATCTGCTCGGATGGGGTTCCCCAGTTTGGTCGAAGATTAAGGTTCGGGTTGGAGGGTCCATCATAGAACACTGACTGGCAAGCTCCAAGCCTGGGAGGGAGGTGGTACTGGGGGTGGGATGGCTGGGGGTCTGATGTGTGTCCAGAAGCGCCCAAACCTGGTTGGGGTGCAGGGGCCCCTCTCTAGATCATGTAGGGTGTCTGCCGCCTCCCACGCCTCCTTCCTGCCCTCCTTCCCCCAGTCCGCCGTCTACTTACGGGGCTGGAGGAGGCGCCCCGCCCTCCGCGGAGAGGAGGTGGGGAGCCGGAGTCGGGGGCGCTGCTCAGCTTCAGAGGCAAGTGGCCCGCCCGGAGCCCCGCGCGCAGCTGTCTTGTGTACGCCGGTCTCCATGGCAACCGGCGGAGGACCGGCCAGTCTTAGCTCCCGACGGAGGGAGACAGGCAGGGGAGTCCAGTCTGCAGCCTCAGCCGAGAGATTCGCTGAAGTCAGCGTGGGGCCGGGCACTGGCCCCAAGCCCTGTGGCCGGGGCGCCCCTCCAGCGCCTGGGTCAGGGAAGGGATGTGCTGACACTACCAGCCCCAGCTCCGGGCAGTGGGAAGGGCTTTGGATTTGGGAGTGTGGGCAGCTGGGTTCGAATCCCAACTCGACCACTAATTTTCTGGGTGCCCTTGGCTAAGTCCGTACACTCTCTGAGCTTCAAGTGAAGTCATCCGTAAAACGTTGACTACACTTTGATCCTATGACGCTTGGAAGCTGCGGGTGAGGTTTCAGGGTGGGTGGGATGTGATCGCCCTGACTCTTCAGCAGACGCCGCCTTTTCTGCCTGATGACAGCGGTCCATCTCCCTGCTATCTCTCCGGGCTGTGGGCATGCCCTTGCCGCATCCCCGAGCTGCCTACCCTCCTAGCTCCTGCCTCCCGCTCACTGCAGGGATTTCAGGCCTCTGGGGTGTTTTCAAAACAAAACATCTGTTTTGCCCAATGCAGCCCAAGGCACAAATATGGTTCTCCTTGGTACAAAGGAGGGATCTCTCTCCCCTTCCCTTTCCTGTAGTTAATGAATGGTCAGAAATTACTTGGCACTGATTTTTACATGATCTTCTATTTACTTTAATGGAACAATAAACTGGAATTATTGGGAGGCACCCGGGTGATGCAGCTGATAGAGTGCTGGAGTTTGGGGTCAGGAAGACTCCTCTTCCGAATTCAAATCTAGCCTCAGACACTTACTAGCTGTGTGACCCTGGGCAGGTCACTTCACCCAGTTTGCCTCAGTTTCCTCCTCTGTAAAATGAGCTGGAGAAGGAAGTGGCAAACTACTCCAGTATCTCTGCCAAAAAAACCCCAAATGGGATCATGAAGAGTCAGATGTGGCTGAAGAACAAAATTAAGCACCTAGATGTGAAAATATCTGTACACTCTTTGAGGGGAGACACTTTCACCTTTTGTATTTCTAGCCCTCATTTCTAGCAAGCAGTAGGCTCTGAACACAACATGCTAATGTCATTATCTCCCCCCACCCCCAGTTGTCCCCTCTTTTTCACTTTCTAATGACCCAGAGTCACACCCAGATACCTAAGGCTCTTGGATTTCTCCCATCTGTCACTCCTCCACATCTAATCTGTTGTTTTTGCCTTTGTAGCATCACCCAGAGAGGCCCCTTCTCTCCTCTGACCTGCCACCCCTCTGGCTCAGGCCCTCATAGCCTGACCCCTGTCCTATTGCCATGGCCTGGGGTGGGTCTGCCTGCCTCCAGCTTCTTCCCATTCTAGTCCAGCCTTCACTCAGCTGCCAACTGGATCTTCCTAAAGAGCAATTCTGACCATGTCACCCTCCTCCCCAACTCGCTCAATGGATCCTTTGCACTCCTAGGCTGAAATACAAAGTCCTCTGACTTTTAAAGCCTTTCACAACCTGGCCCCTCCTTCCCTTTCTGGGCTTCTTATTCCTTCCTTTCCTCCCTTACTCTGGGGACCCATTGACAGTGGTCTCCTTGCTGTACTTCACCAAAAAAAAACCCCACTCTCTCTCCTGACTCTGGGCATTTTCCCTGGTAGTCCCCCATGCCTGCAATGCTCTTCTTCTTCATCCCAAACTCTTGCTTTCTCTTTCCTTCAAGCCCCAACTCAAGTTCCACCTTCTCCTGGAAGCCTATCCCTAGTCCTCCTCAGGCTAGTGCTTTCCCTCTTATCCTGTATACATTTCATCTGTACTTAGTTATTCTAAGACCTCAAGCTCCTGGAGAATAGGGATTGTCTTTTGCCTTTCTGTACATTCCCAGAAATAATGCTTGTTGAATGACTGACTGAGCTATCGCTTGATTGCCCAGCCTAGACGTCAGCCCAGGTCTTCCTGACTTCAGACCTGATACTCTTTCCATTACCCAAGGTGGTCTCCCCACAGGGAGCTTCAATTCTGGCTCAGAAACTTCCCAGGATGCCATCAGTTTTCTGAAGATGTGTCCTGAAATGGGATAGGGAGCAGAGAGGAGCCCAATAGAATGAACCCTGGCTTTGAATTCAAATCCTGCTCTTCAACTTCTTACCCGAGTGACTGGGCAAATCATTAAAAACAAAACAAAACAACTCCTCTTGGTCTCAGTTTTCTCATCTGTAAAGAAAGGGAGTTGGACCAGACGGCCTGTGAGGTCCCTTCCAGTTCTAAAGCTGATGAAATTCTCAAGAGAACTTGGATTCTTCTTTGCTTCTTCCAGAATGTGTGATTTCATCAGTGTGGATACTGTGCTCACTTTTGCAGAGCAAGCTTTGAGTCAGTTAGTAAAACCTTTCCAGCCTGGAAGGATCGGCCGGAACCTCTGTGAGAGCTCAGGGTCCATCGCAAAGATGTCCAAGGGTGATGGGAGCATAGCCATGTGACTGGAAAGAGCCTCATTGACCATTTAGTTCAGAGAGATAGTGTGTGTGGCATACCAGACAGTCGGTGAAACTTCTATTATGATCAGGATGACCTGGGTTCAAATCCCACCCCTGATACTTATTGGCTGTATGACACTGGACAAGTCACTAAACATCTCTGGGTCTCAGTTTCCTAATCTGTAGAATAAAGGAATTGGCCAGATGATGTAAGAGGTCCTTTCTAGATCCAATTATATGATCTTATTCCAATCCCTTCATTTTACTGATGAAAAAACAGAGGCCTAGAGAGTAGGACCCTTTCCCAAGGTCACAAGGGTCACAAATGCCAGAGAAAGGATTTGAAATCAAGTCCTCTGACTCAAGGACCAGTGATCTTTCTGAATTACAGAAGGATGTTAGTGGAGGTCATCTGAGTCACTTTTTAAAGAAAGACTCGGCAAGTTGTTTTATACTGCATTTTTTTCTCTGCAAATTATGAAGGTATTAGGTCTTAAAAGCCAAAAAGAAGCATATTCATAAGATCATAGGGGTTAGAGCTGTACTTAAGAAGTCATTTTTTTTCTTTAAATTTTAAAATTGATCTCTCTCTCACTGCCTCTGTCTCCTCTGTCTCCTCTCTATGTCTCTCTTTGTCTCTTTCTGTCTCTGTCTCTCTCCTCTCTGTCTATCTGTCTCCTCTCTCTCTGTGTCTCTTTTTGTCTCTCTCCTCTCCCTCCTCTCTCTCTCTCTGTCTTTGTCTCTCTCTGTCTCTCTGTCCCTCTGTCTATCTCTCTGTCTGTCTGTCTCTGTCTCTCTCCTCTCTGTCTCTCTCTGTCTCTGTCTCTCTCTGTCTCTCTCTGTCTCCTCTCTCTCTGTTGTGTCTCTTTGTCTCTCTCTTCTCTCTCCTCTCTCTCTCTGTCTTTGTCTCTCTCTGTCTCTGTCCCTCTGTCTGTCTGTCTCTGTCTCTCTCCTCTCTGTCTCTCTCTGCCTCTGTCTCTCTCTGCCTCTGTCTCTGTCTCTCTCTGTGTCTCTCCTTGTCTCTCTTCTCTCTCTCTCTGTCCCTGTTTTTCTCTCTCTCTCTGTCTCTCTCTCACCTCATACCTTTTTTTTACCCAGTTAGTTATCTCTGGTAACAATGGATAAAAAGTAAAGGAAAAAAAATTACCAGTTCAACAAAACTAACGTACACAGCAGTAGAATGTGACACTGTCTGTATGTTCCACACCTGTAGCCTCTCACTTCTGCAAGGAACAGAGGGTGTATATTTCCTTCTTTCTTTTCCTGGTGCAAATTTGGTCTTTGTTGTTGTTCCTTCTTTTTGAAAAGTCATTGGTATCTTTCATTTTTCCTTCCCCTTCAATTCACAATCTCTCTCTTTCCCTCTCCCTTCCAGAAAGCCATTAGTTATAACTAAGAATAAAAAAAAAAGTGGGAAAAAAACAGATCTGCAATTAGCATCGCATCAATAACATTATGGCCAGTGCTGAACCCCAACAGGAACAGAGCTGGAGGGGATTTTGTCCCCTTTAGGATAAAGGTCATCCTAAAAGAGCACAGCACCATGTCAGCTGCAGGTACCAACTAACGCTAGAAGTGATGGGTACCATGGTGCTTGTTGTTGAGGAGTAAGTTCCCTGAGCCGAGAAACGACTACAAACCAGAGACGCAGATCTCCTAGTTCGGTGGAGATGTAATGACTAGTGAAGGATTAGTCAAGTACAGCATGTATCAACTCGGCAGAACAGTGAACACATCTGTTCAATACAGATGCTGTGAACATGAAGGAACTTTTATAAAAGTTACTGAGCCAGAAAAAGGATGTCAAAATTTACATTTCCAGAGTTGTGAGTTACCCTGAGCAAATGGCTTTTCTACACATTTGTCCTTCTTTACCATGGTTTCTGTTTGCCCCCTCTTTCACTGAGATACTGTTGATACTGGGTGGAGTGTGTGACCCAGGCTCATTTGTGGACTGGGATATATTCATTATTTCTGCCTTTGTTCTATATGAATACTGGTGACATAATTTTTACTTTTATGTTATTGCTAAATAAATAACCTAATAAGGGGCAGTAGGATGGTACAGTAGATAAAAGCACATTCCTTGGAATCAGGAGCACCTGCGTTCAAATCTGGCTTCAGACACTTACTAACTATGTAATCCCAGGCAAGTCACTTAACTTCAATTGCCTAAAAACCCCCACAACCTTCCCCCCTCCAAACTCTACTATATTATCATGGTGAGTGGCTAGTTGGGGGTAAATGGAAGCATTAGGGTGGGAGCTCCAAAGCTATAGTGATTAGTAGGAGGAGTGTATTGTCCCACAAATTGCCCCGAGAATGTTGAGAAAGCCTGAATGTAGTTTGTTTAGGAGTTCCAACCTGTCAATGAGAGAGCAGCTTGGGGTCAGTGGGACAACCCAGAGATTGAATGGTGGGGAGAGGGGTGTCTACCTTGAGACATTCCACTCAAGACTTAAATAGGTATGTATATATACATGTGTATATATGTGTGTACATGTATATATACACACACGTATACACATACATTTATATTTGCATCTATTCTGTATTCTGTGTTTTGTGCATATTTTCATGTGAGGAAATCTAGTAAGGGAGGGAAACATGGCTGAAAGGATTTAGGTGAAGATCAATGGAGAGAGAAATAAATGGGTTTAGGAAACATCACACACATAGTTTAAAAGCATGATGTGTAAAAATGATGGGAAACTTTCGTGATGTGAGTGTCCGCTAGAGCACTATCTGTTAAAAGAAGAGACAATAGTTTCTTGACTTGCCTTAAAGATAATTTAATCTTTCAAAAGGTAGAAGAAACAGCATGGGGGAAATTCTATTTTGTATCTGCTTCTCATCAATAAAATTGAACTGGTTATTGGAGTAGAAATAATGGGAACTTTGGGGGAAAATGACATTAATTCATTCATTTAATGAGCAATTTTAAGTGTCCATTATGTATGAGACAATGAAGACCCAAAGATGAAACAAAAAAAAATCATCTTGCAGTTTCTGACTAGTCCATCTAAGCCTATCTGAGGATTTATGATAGAGGAGAGAAAAGCCAGGAACAGTCTGATAGGCATTCTAGGTTTGGGAGGGCATATTAGAGAAAATTCAGAGGAAGGAAAGATGGGATACCAGGGACTAAAATTTTACCAGAAACATTAGCCTAGCATAAATGGGAAGTCCTCAAGAATGAAATTTTGAAGACTCAAAGGAAAATGTTGCAAATGTTGACTAAAATGGGAGTTGTCTGAAAAGACTGATGTGGATACACAGGGTACTCACCAATAAAGTAAAATTTTTCAAAGACATCTAAAAGGTGGAAACAAAAGCTTATATCTAGAGCATTAATTCCAGAGCATAGCAAGGTCCTTTAAGAATAGAGGAGTGCTAAGGACAAATGTTAGGACAAACTTCAAACCACTGCAGCTCTCCTAAGATGGAATGAGCTGCCTTTGGGGATGGCCATGTGAAGTTCTCCTTTATTGAAGGTTTTCTAGCATGGGGTATGATGCAGACAGGATTATTGTTCAAGTGTGGGGTGGCCCAGATGGCCTCTGGGCCTTTTCTAACTCTGAGAGTCTGTGATTATATGATAATAATGATAAATGCTTTAAGCTTTACAAAGTGCTTTCCTAATGCAAGAAAGCAATGACATAATAATAATTATAACGATGATGACGATTATGATAATTCTTCATATGAGTGATTTGGAGCAATCTTTCATGTGGCTGTTAATAGCTTGCGATTCTTTTGAGAACTGATTGTTCGTACTTTTATTATTTAGCTTTTAGGGAATCTGGGCTTTCACCATTAATTCCTATTTCACTAGTATCAAAGATATTAAAATTTTTCTTATCATGGTCCTGTGAGACAAATTGTTACTCCATCAAGGGCCTATAATTTCATTGGTTTAGGAACTCTAAGGAGAGAAACTTCAGATCACAGATCCTGGCCCATGTTCAACTTGTTGTCTGTCTTAGAGTGTTGTCTTTGGCCAGAGGGGTGAAATGACTTGGCCCAGGGTCAAAGGCTACATTTGGACCTGCATCTTCCTGACTCCAAGTGAAATAGTCCACCCACTGTGCCAAACCATTTCAAGGCACTAGGACAAGGATTATTGTTCCCATGTTATAGGTAAGAAAATGGAGGCTCAAGGAGGTAAGGCCCTCACCCAGGATCTATAGCTTATGTATGTAAGATCTAGGGCTCCTATCCAGGTTCACTTGATTCCAGATCCAACATTCTGATCAAACCCCTGCCCCTTCTCCTCTCACTACCCCATAACATTTGCTTCATTCCACCTAAGACAGAGTATTCTTGTTACAGGAAAACTCTTTGTGAGTCAGGTCAGC
>CM053588.1:49061927-49081484 GCA_028646515.1 Pseudochirops corinnae
GAAAAGAAGGATCATGGGAGAGAGAGGGAGGAGGAGAGCGCAGCCAGAGCGCCCCCACCAGAGGCCTCCAATAAACATGAAGAATGCCTTAAAGCTAGGGATGAGCTGAAGAAGGACTTTCAAAACCAAATAAGGGAAGTGGAAGAAAAATTTGGAAGAGAAATAAGAATGTTGCAGGAAAATCATGCTTCCTTTGCTTACTCATGTTGCTAGTCAATTACTTGACTTTTGAGCTCTTTGCCACAGTAGAACTCTGCTTCCAGAGGGGAGAGCTTTGTCCCAAATTGCTGGGGTTTTTGCAGCTGCCTGAGCTATTAGGAGGGTGCCGTCTCTACAGCCCACATCGGCTTTGGCTCACTGGTCACACATCTCAGGACCACCACCCACGACCATGATGCAGATCCAGGCATGTTAAGGCAAGAGCACTTAGCCTTTGAATGGTTGCTTGGCCCCCCTGCAATCTTCAGGCCAGGAGCTCTGAAGCAGCCACATGGAGGTGGCTGCAGGGCTGCCGCTTCTCAGTCTGGGAGCAGAGGCTGGACCATACTACGGTCCTCTCCCCCCCCCCACCCCCGATCCAGCAGAGTTCCACTGACTTTTTACTTTGTCTTTGGCATTTATGGGTTGATAATTCTTGAAAACACCACAGCTGCTGGTGATCCATTCTCCAGAATGGATCTGCTACTGGTCTGGGCCGCCCTAGGGCTAAAACCATGGGCTCATGGGGGGCTGGGCTTGGCTCCCAGCATGCTTTGATGAACCCTTCCTGTCTGTCTGCCAGGCTGCCTTCAGAGGGAGATTTGTTTCTGTCACTTTGTGGGTTCTGGAGATCTAAAATTTGTTTAGCGTCATATTTTATAGGTATTTGAGGTGGTTATGGGGGAGCCCACAGAGTTTTCCTGCTTCTACACCACCATCTTGACTCTGCCTCCATATTTGATCCTTTTTAAATTTCTATTTTCTGTGTAGGTTTTAAAATAGACACAATTAGTAGTTCAATAATTTCCGGTTGTTGTTTGGTCCTTTTTCAGTCATGTCCAACTCTTCATGACCCCTTTTGGGGTTTTCTTGGCAAAGATACAGGAGTGATTTGCCATTTCCTTCTTCAACTCATTTTACAAATGAGGAAACTGAGGCAAACAGGGTTAAGTTACTTGCCCAAGGTTACACAACAAGTAAATGTCTGAGGTCAGATTTGAACTCAGGTCTCCTTGACTTACTTGGGAATACAGACAGGAGCAGAGAGAAAGAATAGTCTCTGCCCTCAAGGAGCTTATATTTTGATGTGGGAAGACAACACATAAAAGGAAGCTGAAGAGAGTGGGAGGGAAATGTGGGTACCTGAGGAGGAGGCAGGGGAAAAAAAAGTGCAGGGCAGATCCTGGAGAGGAATGAAAACTGGGCTTGCTTGGCACCACTGGTGATCTTCAACGGGGAGGCCACCAGTCTTGACACTCCTTTCTGTGTCTCTTCTGGACACCCTGCAAGCCTTCTTGATCAGGCTTCACAAACTTCTCCATCTTAGAAGGTCACTCCAGCCCTGGACTTCATCCCTTAGGACTCTCAAGGCTACTCTCTGGACCTTTTCATAGTCCTCATCTCATCTGACCTCCTCATTTTACAAACCAGGAAACCAAAGATAGAGTAATTTAAGGACCTTGTTCAAGGGTACACAGGGAGTGAACTTCAGAGGCAGGATTTGAACCCAGGTCTTTGGATTCCAGAGACAGAGCAATTCCCCCTGTAAGAGGTCTCACAATACTTATTGAATTGAATTGCCACCTAAATGTGGTGTTTCCTCCATATCACCTTGTCCCTCCACCAGGCAAGCCATTTGAGGTGTGGTCATCTGGACTTGACTTTCTTGGGTTGCCCCAACTGGCACTGCCTTCAGACAGTTCTTGAGGATTAAGTAACTAGTTCCCCAACCATTTTGGTCAAGAGTTCCAGAGTGAGAATTCAAGGCTGGCTCCCAAGCTCATTTGAAAGCATGAGTTCTGATCTAACCTCAAATTAAACTCATATTTCTGGTGCCATCATGTTCTGAGCAGGACAGATACAAAGTGGAGATAAGACACAGCACCTGAACTCAAGGAGATAACTAGTAGAAAGATAAGTCATGTATACAGGGTAACTATACATTACAATATTACATCATCTGGGCGATAGTGAGATGCAAATTGCTATATGAGCTCTGAAGAAAGGAATTACTGATGAGGGATCAGGGAAGACTTCCTAGAAGAGGAGTCATTTGGGTTGGGCTTTATAGGGTGGAGGGGAATTTAGCAAAGGGAAAGGGAGGGAATTGGAGGCATCAGGAACAGCTAGAGCAAAGGTATGAGAGTGGGAAAGTATGGCTGTTGTACAGGGAACAGAGAGTAGTTTAATTTGACTATGGCATAGAGCAGTGGTTCTCAACCTGTGGGTCGCAACTCCTTTGGGGGTCGAACGGGGTTGCCTATGACCATTGGAAAACACATATTTCCAACGGTCTTAGAAACCAAGACACAGCTCCTCTGTCTGTCTCCAGACAGGTCCGCCCACATGCAGATGCGCCCACATATGAGTATTAAAGGGTTGCAGCATTAGGAAGGTTGAGAACCAGAAGCATAGAGGGTCCAGAGAGGGGCAAAAAGTGATGAGCCTGGAAAGGTAGGGAGAGGTAGCTTGTATTGCTGCTCAGATAGATGAACAAACAGTTTAATGTTAATGGGGGAGATAGGGAGCTGCTGAAAACTGTTGAAGAGAGCAGTGATGTGATCATATCTATGTGTAAGAAACATAATTCTAGCGCCTTCCCTGTGTTAGTTATTTCCTTTTTATCAAGTACATAGCTTGTTTAGTATGTTTATTTGCATATTTTCACCACCATTAGTTTGTAAGCTCCTTGAGGGCAGGGGCTGTTTTTTGTCTCCTTTTGTATCCTCAGCACTTCAAACAGTGCCTGGCATACAGTAGGCGCTTAATAAATGTTTGTTTATTATTGCTGGAAGTGGAATATGAGATGGATTAGAGGAGGGGAGAAAGTAGGAAGCTCAATTAGGAGGTTGATGCAATAATTGGAGTACAGTAATCAGAGTCTGCACTAGGGAGATGACAATGTGACTAGACAGGAAGGGAAGGACACTGGTAGCAACCTGCTGGTAAATATGTAACACCTGACTCTCTGAAAATGTGCAACTTAACACAGTTTGATCAGTATCATTGCCGTTTTCTCCATCAATTTCTTCAGTCTAGACAATCAACAAAACAGTCAAAAGCTAATTTGTAGCATTTGCCAATATCCCAGGTAGAAATGCCCATACTAACAATTTAACAATCAGCTTTTGCAAACACCTTTGAGCTGGTTATATAACACTCCATATATCAAGGACATTGCAGAAGTGCCATGGACAATACTTGGTGACTGTCTCCATACGGACAGTAAGGAATGGAAGGTCGATGACAGCACCAAGTCAGTCTCAGTATCTTTTAATCAGGCCTTATATTTTTAATAATGTATAATTCAACATGTTTAAAAATGAAGCAGCTTTTTATCATGGCATTACAGATGCTTCATTCTCTTCCTTAATAAGTCCTACCTGTGCTCTACTCATTAGTGGAAAACTCAGGTTTGGGACAGTTTTTTTTCTAGTGAAAGACACCACAACAGGAAAGAATCAGACGAGGGCAAACTGCCCCACAAGATGATGGGGTGCTTTCCCACTGGCCTATGGGGCAATCCCAACTTTCTGCAGTCATCCAGGTCTGTGGAAGCCACAGTGGTCGTAGCCCTGCTCCCCCTGGAAAATGAGACCCGCGGCCTAGCCTCATGGCATTAGCTCAGTCAGCTTTGGAGAGGCCCCTGGCCTAGAGACTCATGCAAGGTTAGCAGTACAGTGTCGGCAAAGTGTCCGGACCTCAGACACAAAAGGAAACACGTGACGGCCTCACCAGAAGACATTGGTGGGTTTGCAGCGTCCAGACCACAGAGTCCCCATTTGGGTGCTTCTGCTCATAGGCTCCCTAGGTGAGTCGACTCTTCCTGTCGATGAAAAAAATATTTGTGGGAGAATATGGAGGAAGTATTTGATGACCACTTTTCTTAACTGTGCTATTTAAGGAAATGCTTTTACTTTGAAAAATATATAAAGGACCTTAGAACATAGAATTTCAGACTAGGAGGGAATTTAAAATAGAGGTTAGATAAAGATTAGGTAAAGCATTTATTAAGCACTTACTGTGTGCTCGGCGTAGTGCCAAATCTTGGTAACACAAATACAGGCAGAAAAGAAGATTCCTGCCCTCAAGGGGCTTGGGTTCTAATTGGGGGCCGGAAAGGGCTGGAGCAGTAACTGCACAGGGCAAGATGGAAGAGGTCAGAGGATCAGAAGCTGAACTGGGTCAGCCGGGAGTACGATGGGTGTGGGCAGTTCCTCAAATGGAGGTTCCAGATGTGATGGCAACAGGTGTACGGACAGCAACAGGATGAAAAAGTGGCTGGGCTTGGGCGGGGAGAGGGGAAGCATCAGGAGAGTCAGGAGAGTCAGGAGAGTCAGGAGAGTCAGGAGTTGGGCCGTGGTAATAGCTGGGAAGGGCCTAGAAGAGCTGGAAGGGCCTTAGAACCCAGAATGTCAGATCTGGGAGGGCCCTTAGAACACAGGATGTCAGAGCTGGGAGGGCCCTTAGAACAGAGAGTGACAGAGCTGGAAGGGCCTTAGAACACAGAGCTGGGAGGGCTCTTAGAACAGAGAGTGACAGAGCTGGAAGGGCCTTAGAACCCAGAATGTCAGAGCTGGGAGGGCCCTTAGAACAGAGAGTGACAGAGCTGGGAGAGACCTTAGAACACGGAATGGCAGAGCTGGGAGGGCCCTTAGAACAGAGAGTGAGAGAGCTGGGAGAGACCTTAGAACACAGGATGGCAGAACTGGGAGGGCCCTTAGAACAGAGAGTGAGAGAGCTGGGAGAGACCTTAGAACACAGGATGACAGAGCTGGGAGGGCCTTTAGAACCCAGGATGTCAGAGCTGAGAGAGACCTTAGAACACAGAATGTCAGAGCTGGGAGGGCCCTTAGAACAGTGAGTGACAGCTGGGAGAGACCTTAGAACAGAGAGTGACAGAGCTGGGAGAGACCTTAGAACAGGTCTTTGGCATCCTTGGCTTCCAGAGTGGTGCTCTGGCAGTGTCAGCAGCAGCAGAAGTGAAGAGACAGAACCTGGCAGAACTGAATAGAACCTTTTGGAGCAGTGATGTGTAGAACATCTATCTTTGCTGAAATATGATAGCTTCAGGGAATACACAGCTGTAGCTTGCAGGATTTAAACATTAAAATGAAGTTCCTGATGCCCTCTAGAGAACTGTTTAATCAGTGCTAGTTGTCCTGGTAGAAAAATGTTTAATGATGATAATTTGGTTTTATGACTTTTTCCATTGTGTTTGAGGTTCACAGGAAAAGCCTTTGTTACTGACTAGTGTGTTTTACCTACAAGGAAAGGATGATGGCTTAAGGGGAGTGTCTGAGGTAGAAACACAGAAGAAAATGAGGGAAATAAGGGGGAGACATAGTCAGAGCAATTGCCCACGTTTTGGTACCAGGGCAGAAGGAAGAGGAGTGGGGTTGGCTTTGGTCCTCCAGATATCCCTAGCTGCAACTCTCCAGATACTCCTCCCTGGTAGTCAAGCTTGGGTCCCATCTCCTTCACTAAAGCAGCTACCGTTTGACCCAGCTGGAACAACCACCATCCCCCAACTTTGGGCAGTCACCAATATCTCCCAGACTGGGCAAATTAGAAACTGGTGCTTCCTTTCCAAACTGGTGCTCATTGTGAGTCTTTGGCAAAAAATGAACAAACATGAATGGTGAATAGAAAGCTACTCTAAGGAAAGAGTATTTCCAATTTTCAGATATACTCTTAAATAGGTAGAATTTTCCAGACAACTCTAAAATTCTAATGATGTCAGATGAGATAACATATGTAAATCATTTTGCAAAACTGAAAGTGCTCTGGAAATGCTAGATATGATGATGGTGGTGATTAGTGGCAGAGGAGTTTTAGTGTTTTGGTGGAGGGAGTTTTGACACCAGGAGTCACGGCTCCCCCCGCCCTTCCAAAAACAGTCCTGAAAACCAAGAAGGGAAGATTCAGATTTGGAATTTCTAAACACACATCTTTGTTCCAAAAATGATTGCTTCTCTCTAGCACAGGAGGTCTCAACCTTTTTGTACTCATGGACCCTTCCTTTGTCAGTGTCTGCCAAAGCCTATGGACCCCTCCTTAGAAGAATGTTTTTAAAAGCATAAAATCAAAGATATAGGATTATAAAGGAAACCAATTATATTGAAATAGAGTTATCAAAATATTTTTTTAAAAATCATGCACCCCCTGCAATTTTCTTATTGATTCTATGGGGGGGGGGAGGAGGGGTGCATGGATCCCTAGTGTAATGAGAATGTTCAGGGAAGTCAAGATATAAGCCTCTTCCTTTCACTCCTCCCAGGACAAAGGGACAGGAAACAGTGAGCATCCATTCTCCCGAAGAAAGGAGGTGTCTCCTTTATTAGAGAGGGTGCATATTAAAAATTACCCTCCAAATGAAAATACTTCAAGTGCCAGGATCCAGGCACAGCCCAGCTAGGGCTATCTTGGGCTGGAAGGGGCTTCAGAAGACATCCAGTCTGAGGTCGTAGTTTTATACGATGAGGGAGCTGAGGGTTGGGGAGAGTAAGGGACCTATCCAAGGCTCCTCTAGGTAGCGAGCATCCAAAGGCAAGACTTGAAACCATGTCCTTTGACTCCAGACTCAGTTTTTTTCCCCAGTCCTACTGTGACTACTGTCAGTCCTGTCTGACTCTCTATGACTCCATTTGGGGTTTTCTTGGCAGAGATACTGGAGGGGTTTGCCATGTCCTTCTCCAGTTCGCTTTACAGTTGAAGAAACTGAGGCAAAGAGGGTGAAGTGACTTGCCCAGGGTCACTCAGCTAGTATGTGTCAGGTCCTCCTGACTCCAGACCCAGTGCTCTATCCACTGCACTACCTAGATGCCCTTCCCTCTCCCAATCTGCCTCAAATTGAACCCGACCTTCCCCTTCTTCTGATAAAGTGATTCCTGGTTTGCCGACTAATAGTCTTGCTTTGTCCTCTCATTCACTGGCGCCTGCTCAAAATGTTCATTTGGAATCAAAGAACATTAGATTTGGAAAGGCCCTTGGGGCATAGAATGTCAGAGCTGGAAAGGGAGTTTGGAATACAAAACGTCCGAGGGGGAAGGGGCCTTAATGATCACAAGAACTGGCATTTTTATAGCCCTTGAAGCTTTGCAGAGTACATTATATAGATGTGATCTCATCTGAGTCCAAGGCAGCCCCATGAGATGAGTTCTATGAGCGTAAGGATTGTCCCCATGTTAGAGATGAGGAAACCAAAGCTCTAAATGATTCAGAGATGTGCATAAATATGATGTCAGAGCTTAGAAATATCTATGTCTAGGTGGGAGCTGGAGTCTTCCTGACCTCTGGGGCAGCATTCACTCTACTGCAACACTGCCTGGCATAAGAATGTAGAAGTGCTTTAGAACACAGAAGGAACCTAGAACACAGAATGTCAGCAAAGCCAGAGAGGCCCCTAGAACACAAAAGATCAGCAAAGCTGGAGAAGCTGCTAGAACACAGAATGTCAGCAGAGCTGGAGAGTGCCCTAGAACACAGAACATCAGAGATGAAAGGGACTTTGGGACAGAAAATATTAGACTTGGGAAAGTCCCTGGAGCCTGGAAGGAGAGAAAGACACCCTTGAACACCTGGTTTACAACTGGAAAAGAACCTTAGAAATGAGTTATTCCAAGCCTGTCCTCTCCCAGGTGAGAAGAGAGGGAGTGAATGGTCCAAGCTCACCTAAGAAGTTGGTATCAGAGCCAGGAGCAGATCCAGGTCTCCCACCCTGCTCTCCTTCCTATGACTCCACAGAGTGCTTCTTATGATGATGGATCAACAAGCACTTATTAAACACCTGCTCTGTACTTATTTATACATGGTTGGAAATGGTGTGTTACATGGCTAGTACCTTGGTCCAGAGCACCAGGGTTTAAATCCTGGCTCTGCCACAGTGACTGAGTGACTTTGGCCAAGTCACTTACCCCGCTCCCCACATATCTCATTTTCCTGAGGGACTGGATGAGACCAGCTTTAAGTCTATGATTGATGCCAGGGACTATTCAATCAATCAATCAGCATTTATTAAACAACTAATATGTGCCCAGAACTGTGCCAGGTTGTTGTTCAATTGTGCCCAACTCTCTGTGACCCCATCTGGGGTTGTCTTGGCAGAGATACTGAGGTGGTTTGCCATTTCCTTCTCCAGCTCATTTTACAGATGAGGAAACTGAGGCAAACAGAAGGAAGTGACTTGCCCAGGGTCACACAGCTAGTAAGTGTCTGAGGCCAGATTTAAACTCAGGAAGATGACTCTCTATGCTCTATGCACTATGGTATCACCTAGCTTCCCAGGATCTGAAAGTACAAAGATAAAAATCAAATAGTCCCTGTCCTCAAGGAACTTACATTCTTTTGGGGAAAACTATATATATATATGTATATACATATATATATGTATATATATATATATGCATATACATATATATATGTATATGTATATGCATCCTGGCAAGGACAGAAATTGGGACTGGACCTGTGATTTCATTAATATAGGAAGCTCCTGGATGAGGAAACTCACCATACTCAAGCAGATTCTTCAGCCTAGAGTCTTAGAGAGTCGCTGAGAAGTTAAGTGACTTGCCCAGGGTCACTCAGCTAGTAAGAGTCAGAAGCAGGACTTTAACCCAGCTCTTCCTGATTTAAAGGACAGGGCTTCAGCTACACTAAAGTCAGACTGCCTCACTATACAGGGTATCCCAAAGGTCTGAATGCTGTTGTAAGCTTTTATAACTATTCAAGCTAAGACTTTTGGGATATCTTGTATATATGAGTATCAAATATATACCAAGTAGGGGAACTAGGTGGCGCCATAGTGCACAGAGTGCCAGGCCTGGAATTAGGAAGACCTGAGTTCAAATCCACCCTCAGACACTTACTTGCTGTGTGATCCTGGACAAGTCACTTCATCCATTTTGCCTCAGTTTCTCATCTGTAAAATGAGTTGGAGAAGGAAATGATCAAAAACCCAAGAATCTTTGCCAAGAAAACCCCAAATGGGGTCAGGAAGAGTCAGGCATTACTGAAAAACAACTCAACAGCAACAAAATACAATGTGATCATCAAGTAACTTGGAGGAGAGGAGAGTTAGCATTGGGGGCAATGAGGAAAGGCCACAAAGACTCTTATGGAAACAGACGCCCTGGAAAAATAAACCCACCCTGGCTGATGAGGACATTCAACCCTGTAAGGCTTCCACCGTCCAGGCAAATGAAGGGATGTCTAAGTTAATGAATGATGATAGCCAACATTTAAGTAACTTCTGCTTTGTGCCAGGCACTGTGCCAGGCACTTTACAATTGTCTGATCACTTGGTCCTCGAAACAACCCTGGGAAGCAAGTGCTGTTATTATGATCCCTTCTTACCACTTGGGGAAAGTGAGGCAGGCACATGTTTAAGTTATGTGCGTAAGGCTGGATTTGAACCCCATTGTGCCCAGCTGCCTAAGTTTATAATTTACTTATATTGTATTTATATGTATAATTTTATTTATAATTTATGTATTTTAAATGTAGTTATATATAATTATATTTATAATTTGTGAATAATTCCAGGCTGCATTTACATATCACGTTTAGGGCTTGCCATGCCTTTCGCATACAAGGATGCCATTGGTGTCTCACAACCACTCTCTGAAGTCAATGTTGATAATATCCCCATTTCACAGATGGAGCTCATGGTGCCTTAGAAATAGAACATGGCCAGTTCTGAGTCAAATGCTCTTATGAGAACCCAGTTTTTGTGTTTCCTGTGTTACCAGTCCCACCCCCACCCATCCCATGTCCCCTCAGCGTGATTGTTCATTGGCTTACTTATTTTCTGAATGCAGTCTTTGCCTTTCAGTACCCAGATATCGACAATCACCACGCCCTCATTGAGTTCAACGAAGAGGAAGGCAGCTTCATTCTTCAGGATTTCAATTCCCTCAGCGGGACCTTTGTTAACAACTGCCACATTCAGAACGTAGCGGTGAAACTGAAACCGGGGGACGTGCTTCGGTTTGGATCCCGTGGGCTCACCTATGAGCTGGTGGTGGAATTCCTCACCTCAGTAAGCCTTGCCTCAACCCCTCCTCCCCTTGCACTGGATGGATGGATGAATGAATGAATGAAGAAATGTATTCATCCCTTACTATGTGCCAAACATTTAGCTAAGCATAAGAGAATACAAACACAACAATAAATATCATTTCTGCCCTCAGTGAGCTTACATTCTTATAATGGGAGAGAAGGGACACAGCACATACAGGAGAGTGATGATCAGTGAGGTTTATTTTGGTTAGGAATGTTACAGGGATAATGAGTACAACCACAGAGGGGTAGGTTACACATCCCTTCCAGGAGCAATGCTAGAGTAGATTTAATTATGGTTCTAAAATTGGAAAGGGTGTGGGATGGGGTAGAGGGAAAGTGCAGGGTTGAGTCTGGGCACAGAAGAGTTAAGTCCAGGGTTTGGTTTCTAGACCTGGAGGCATTTTAGCTGGTGAGAAGTCCAAGTTGTGAAATGAAGCTTAGCATCTAGGACTTCCATGTAAGTGGCATAATTGAGCCATTTCAGTCACGTCTGACTCTGCATGAACCCATTGGGAGTTTTCTTGGCAAAGATACTGCAGTGGTTTGCCATTTCCTTCTCCAGTTCATTTTAAAGATGAAGAAATCAAAGCAAACAAAATTTGTCCAAGGTCACACAGCTAGTAGGTGTCTGAGACTAAATTTGAACTCAGGAAGATGAGGCTTCCTGACTCCAGGCCAGGCACTCTATCCACTATGGTGCCCACATAGCTGGCAATCAAAATGGAAGCCTCACTTATTTGGGAGGAATGTCAAAGGAGGAGAGTGTCTGAGGAGTCACCAAGTCATGGGATGATGAGTTGATCTGGTAGGATAGCCACTTGACACACCCTTTCTAGGAACAATGAGAATATGGGTTAGATTACGGAGCTCAGGGAAAGCAGTGGAAAGGGTGTGTTAGGGAGGGGAGAAGGGAAGAAGTGGATACACACAGCAACAGAGTGGATAGCACTGTTTGCTGGATAAACAGTTATATGGTAGGTGGTGAGGGGGATTGCTGACAGGTCCCACTTTCTCACTGATCCAGATAGTTTAGTCCCAAAGCTTTGTATTTCCTTTCATTAATATTCCAATCCTGATAAGGTTTTCTGGAGTAGCATTATGGTTTCTTGATACTCTGACAGTCAAATATCACAGCTTCTGAGCTGTAAAAGATCTTCGAGGGCTTCTAGTCCAATGCCACCATTTTACAGATACAACAATCAACCAATCAAGGAACAAGAATATAGAGCTGCAGTTAGACATAGGTAATTCTCCAACAAAGAGACAATAAGATGGATGGAAGGAGAACCAAGAGAGAGCAGTGAAAAAACCCAGAGAGGAGAGAGAGGTCGACAATGTCAACGGCTTGGAAAGATCAAGAAAGACGAGGCTTGAGAACAAGCCAACAGAGTTGGCAATTAAGAGATCACTGGTGGCTTTGGAGAAAGTGGTTTTAGTCGAGTCATGAGGTTGGAAGGCAGATGCAGAGGGCTGAGGAGTGATTCAGGGAAGAAGGAGAAGAGACAGCTACTGTAGACAGCTGTTTCAGGGAGTTTGGCTGAGATAAGGGGGAGATTCTTCGAGCTCTAACTTGAGGGGAATAGTAGGATGTAGAGGGAATATTTTAAGGATGTAGGAGACTTGGATGTGGTTATAGAGAGTGAGGGAAGGAACAGTAAATAGAAAGAGATTGAAAATAAGGAAGAGAATGGGGATGGAGTGGGAGAAATCTGCTGGAGGAGATACAAGGGAATGTAATCAAGGGTGTTTGTAAAGATGTTGGGCAAGGATAAAAATGACTTCATCATCAGAGACTGGAATAAAAGATGAGAGAATGAGAGATGATGTCAAGGGGTTATGAGATGTAGAAAAGGGAACCAGAGGGAGCTCATGAAGCAAATGGCCTTGACTCTTAGCTGTAAAGATTGGTAGGTGATGCACTGGGATTCTTGAGGAAAGAAGAGAGGAGCAGGACATAAAATTAATTGTTGTTGTCATTTCAATTGTATCTATCTTCATGACCCCATGTGGGGTTTTCTTGGCAGAGATATTGGAGTGATTTGCCATTTCCTTCTCTGGCTCATTTTACAGATAGAGAAACTGAGGCAAACAGGGTGAAGTGACTTGCCTAGGGTCACACAGCAAGTAAAGAGGCTGAATTTGAACTCATGAAGATGTCTTCCTGATTCTAAGCCCAGTGCTCTGTGCACTATGGTGCCACCTCGCTGCCCCTGCTGCAGTGAGGGCCCTGTTAAGATTAGATAACATACTTTGTTATGGACTCAGCATCACCAGATCTAATGGGCTTTTCTCAGCCCTCTTGACCTCTCTGTAGACAGACATCATCAATTGCCCTTGCCTTGATGCTTCCCTCTCCCTAGATTTTTGTGACATTGATCCCCTCTGGTTCTCCTCCCTGTTGGACTGTTCCTTCTAAGTCTCCTGAGCTGGAGCTTCATCAGGTCACCCTTGTTAATTGGGTGTATCCCCCAAAGCTCTGTGATGGGTCTGTCTCTCCTTCCCCTCTACTGTTTCACTCGACATCAGTTCCCATGGTTTTAACTCATTTCTGTGCAGATGGGGAAGCTAGGTGGTGCCATGGATAGAGTGCTAGTCCTGGAGTCAGGAAGACCTGAGTTCAAATCCAGCCTCAGATGCTTACTAGCTGTGTGACCCTAGGCAAGTCACTTTACTCTGTTTGCCTCAGTTTTCTCATCTGTAAAATGAACTAGAGAAGGAAATGGCAAACCATGGCAGTATCTTGGCCAAGAAAACCCCACATGGGGTCACAAAGAGTGGGACATGACTGAAAATGACTGAACAACTATGCACACGATTCCTGGATTTATTGTCCAGTCCTGACCTCTCTCTCAAGAGGTCAGCTTCCAGCCTCTCATCTCCAACTGCCTATTGAACATTGTAGACTCGATGTCGCATAGACATCTTATACTCAACCTACCCAAAACTGGACTCATTATCTTCACCACCAATCCCTCTCCCCCCAGCAAACCCTCCTTTCCTCCTAACTTCCCTGTTACTGTCAAAGGTACCACCATCCTCTCATTCAGGCTCACAACCTGGATGTCACCTTACTTTCCCTTGCCCACCATGCACAATTGGTTGCCAAATCCTTTTACTCCAAAGCCAATTCTTCCCCCTCTTCTTTCACACTGCATTAAAAAAAATCCAATTGTATTTGATGGCCGTCTCAATGGTTAGTTGACTCAGATTAGTTTATTATATAAACTGGACTTGCTTCTTCTCAAGTCCAGCCACAAATCTGTACTTCTGTACAACACCCCAAGAGCCAAAGCATGAGAATCAGAATGCTTTAGCTCCCTCTTCTGACCATTTTCTAGTGTTTCACTGAATTCCCAAAGTCCCTTGGTAGTTTTAGGTCAGTCATTTCCTAGGAACACACTCTCATTATAGTAAGCCAGGGCTGGAAAGGACTCGAGATCACGCAGTCTGAGAAGGAGACTGAGACCAGAGAGGGGGTGGAACATGTCCAAAGTCACAGGTGGCTGCACAGGGACCAAAATCCAGGTCATTTGTTGCTTCATATAATCATAGCTCTAGAGCTGAAAGGAAGACCATCCTGCCCCATGATTGGCTGTTGTGCAGAATAGTTGGACATGATAGATGTTTAACAACTGGTTCCACCCTGCCCCAATAGTGTACATATG
This sequence comes from Pseudochirops corinnae, assembly GCA_028646515.1. Lineage (NCBI taxonomy): Eukaryota > Metazoa > Chordata > Mammalia > Diprotodontia > Pseudocheiridae > Pseudochirops > Pseudochirops corinnae. The sequence continues at coordinate 49,075,856 of CM053588.1, forward strand.
ACACACTTTGAAATTTAATCTGCAATATTAACATTTATCCATTAATTTCTTAATCAATCAATAGACATTCATTAACTTTTTTGGCAAGGCAATTGGGGTTAAATGACTTGCCCAAGGTCACATGGCTAGTAAGTATATCAAGTGTCTGAGGTCAGTTTTGAACTTAGGTCCTTCTGACTCTAGGGCCCATGCTCTATTCACTGCACCACCTAGCTGCTCAAATAAACATTTATTAAGCACCTTCTAGATACTACACTAAGCCTTGGGGGTACAAAAAGAGGCAAAAGACAGTCTTAAGTCTAGACAAATAGCAAAACAATCTATCCAGCCCTGAAATTGTATATTTGCCTGTTTTAGAGGTATAAATGTTCACCTTGAAAGTTTAAAAATAAACTCCGAGTTGGGTAGGAGCTGACTCCAGCCCCCTCCTGGATGTCTTCCCAACCTTTATGGTTGCTCACACATCTCTTGGCTTCATGCCTTAACCATCACTTTGAAAACTCCTGGAGTTTTCAGTAGTGGGGATTCTTGTTCAAATATGTCCTTTGAGGTGCCTTCCCCACTCAGAGAATGCAATAGAATGTAAGTCCCTTGAAGGCAGGCACTTTTTATTGCTAGCCAGTGGCTAGCTGAGGAAACAGATGAATGCATAGGCAAATGAATGGGATTCTGGGATCCTCTCCATCGCTTAGCCCAGATGGCAGTATTGGTTCTGGAGCTTCCATCCCAGTAAGGTCACCAATTTAAATGAACCTTGAGCATCAACACAGAATTTTGGACAGTAAATAATTGGATTACAGACTCAGGAATGAAAGCAGTAGGCTTCAGCCCCCGCAACACATGCCAGGAGAATACACGCAAGACAGTCTTAGCACATTCAACAGTTTTTCAGATTACAGTTCTCGTTTCCCCACAAATGGACAGAACCCTGCTGTTTGTCGGCCAAACATAGATGACTCATTGGAAAGAGCACTGAATTCAAAACCGAGGACCTGGGTTTAAATCCTACCTATGCCACTTTCGCCCTGTGTGATCTTAGAGAAAGTCACCTAGCCCCTCCGGCCTCAGTTTTCTATCTATAAAATGAAGGTTGAAGCAGATGGTCTTAGGGTTTCACCATTTCTATGATCCCATAATCATGTGTTTGACTTTGAAATGTATAATAAGTTTCTTGGTTCCTTTCACAGCTTTGTTATATTTCTAATTGTTATTAGGCTAGTAAAGTTATAGAATTTAGCTTCAGAGAACCCAAGACAGAGCAGGGAATAGTGTGTGTAACTGGGACTGAACCCCTAGCTCTCATTGGGGGCCCAGGGGAGGTAACAATTCCTCTCTCAGCCTCTCAAGAATCAACCTCTATACCACCTGTACTCCCTCCCAGATTTGGGCTGTTACCCTTCCAGAATCCTATAGCCACCCCTCCCCAGGGTTTCCTTGGTTGGGACTGGGGTGGGTTGGGTCAGGTGGAAAGCTAGCTAGGTGGACTTCACTCCCTACCTAGAATGTTCTGCCTTGCCTGGAGTTCTCTGCCAACCAAGCACCTGGAATCAGCTGGGGAGAGCAGCCACCAAGACGACTTGCCACTGTCTACATTGACTCCTCTGCTAATATCCTCACACCCTACAGGTCTCCCCATCTCATTGCCCTGCTCTTCCACTGTTCCTGTTCCACTGCCCCTCTGAAAACCTCCTGTTGGGGAGCTTTGGGGAAAAAAACAATTGCTCAGATTCAGGAACCTTGACTTCTGTCTACACTTTGCCCCAACCATACACAGGAGCAGGTATATCTTATACAACCTTTCCCCAAAACCAGCTGAAGAGAAGTCACCCCAAAGGCCAGAGGTTTGAACTGTAGCTTTAACCATGGATATAGAACTTCAGAGCAACTAATAGGAGAACTGGAAAAGTGATCCTAGGAAAAAATGTATCAAAACCAGGAAGGACTTTAGAACGTGGAATATTTGAGCTGAAAGAAAACTTGGAACAAAGAATGTTAGAGCTGGGAGGGCACTTAGAACCCAGGATGTCAGAGCTTGGAGGGCCCTTAGAACAGGGAATTTCGGAACTGGGAGGGGCCTTAGAACACAGAACATCAGAGCTGGGAAGGACTTTAAAATACAGAATATTGGAATTAGGGGAGGACTTGGAACATAGTATGTCAGAACTATGAGGGCCCTTAGAACTTAGAATATCAGAACTGGAATCCAAAGACCTTAGAACATAGTCAGAAATGGAAGGGACTTTAAAACACAGGATGTCACAGCTGGAAGAGAACTTAGAGGTCATCTAATTCCTACTCTCTCATTGTACAGATGTGGTCCCTGGGGCCCAGACAAGAGATGTGACTTGCCAAAGGCTATACACCTTAAAATTAGTCATTAATTTGCACATGCAGGTAAATGAAAATGAGTCTGAATTGAGGGTGTTTTGTACTATTTTAATAATTTTAAAGAGTCTAAGAAATTAGGACCGCAATGGAAAAATGTAAAATGCCAAAGATTTCTTAAGCACAGACCCTTGTTTAGATGGCCTACCTAGAGCTAGAGAAAAAGGCTTAGTAAGGGAGAGAGACAGAGAGACAGAGAGACAGAGAGAGAGAGAGAGAGAGAGAGAGAGAGAGAGAGAGAGAGAAAGAGAGAGAGACAGAGAGAGACAGAGACAGAGAGAGAGGAGAGACGGAGACAGAGAGACAGAGACAGATAGAGACAGAGACAGAGAAGAGAAACAGACAGACAGAGACAGAGAGAGAGAGACAGAAAGACAGAGACAGAGAGAGAGAGAAAGACAGAGAGATGGAAAAAGAGGCAAGGTCTCAAAAGTGCAATTTCATCTTGAATTTTAACCAAGACCCCAGGCTTGGAGTGAAACTTCTGCAGATGGACCCAGTCTGTCTCTCTTACCTGGATTTCTCTTCCTTCTTCTTTTTCTTTTTTTCTCTTTGCTTTTTTGGAGGGCAATTGGGGTTAAGTGACTTGCTCAAAGTCACACGGCTAGTAAGTGTGTCAAGTGTCTGAGGCCAGATTTGAACTCAGGTCCTCCTGACTCCAGGACTGGTGCTCCACTCACTTGGCCACCTAATCGCCCCTCTTTCTCTTCCTTCTTACCTGAACCTCTTGGCATCTCTCCCTCCCTTCAAAGCTCAGCTCAAGGGCTCCCTTTCCAGATTCACCAAGCTGTTAGCACTTCACTCCCTTCCCTAATACTGTTGTTCATTTTTTCAGCCATGTCCAACTCTCCATGACCCCATTAGGGGTTTTCTTGGCATAGATACTGGAGTGTTTTGCCATTTCCTTCTCCAGTTCATTTTACAGATGAGGAAACTGAGGCAAACAGAGTGAAGTGACTTCCCAGGGTCACACAGCTAGGAAGTGTCTGAGGCCATATTTGAACTCAGGAAGATGAGTCTTCTGGACTTCAAGCCCAGAACTCTGTCCCCTGTGGAGCCACTTAGCTGCCCCAGGACCCCTTCCCCTAAAGAGTTTTTGTTTATGCGGATTATACCCACCAATATTTACCATGTTAGAAATTAAAACTGATGTATTTTAAAGAATTTATTAAGTCATTCTGAATAGCAATAACAATCCCATTAAGTGTTAATATAAAGAACAAGTTTTAATGAAAAACAACTATTTTCCAAACAAAAAAAATTAATGAGAAGAGTAGCGTTGTTTTACATATTTTTGCAAGTCTCCTTAATGTCTGGCATAAGAGAAGGCAGCTGCATTCTCATAACTGCGTCTGCGTTCAATCTGTTGCGATATGCTGTTTTGGTTGAAGTATATTAAAGAAGTTAGACCTCACACAGGTGGTTGGGAAAAGGAGCATTTTAATAGGCAAATATTATCTTAGTATTTTTATGAAAATAGTTTTGACCTAACAGACCTCCGGAAAGGGTCTGGGGGAGCTCCCAAGGGTTTCCCTCACCACATTTTGAGAAACACTAATTTGACCCATTACCCCTCTCCACTTGTTTGGCTTTGTTTTGTCTTTCTTTTACAGATGTGGAAACTGAGGCCAGAGAGAGTTATGTGGCTTAGCCAAAGGTGGTAATCATCAGAGCTAGGATCTTTGGGCAGATGTGCAAAATGATCCCTTGGATGAGATCTAACACCTTGACTTCTCACTCCTCCCTTCTGCCCCTTTGCTGTTGAGACCTACTCCCTTGTGTTGGCCCGTTCTACACAATTCACCCATTTTTAAAATATCCGCCAAGACCTAGAAAAATCTAAATGTTAACTGTTGACAAAATGTTCTTTCTATAAGGTGTCCCAGAGAGGAACTAATCTCTTCCAAAATATTCTCGAGTTCTCTTTTTTTTTTTTTTCTTAAACTTGCTTTCCTGTCATATTTGGGCAGATCAGAGTCCATGAGTTAGGCCTGAGGCCTCCAGGGCCAACTGCCTGCTTCCTCCAAGTTCCCATCACTTATCTAATCTGAATGAATACCATCTAAATCTTGTTCCCCTGCAATTGGAGCTGTTAAGCGTATTTTTCCATTCATTGAATAAAGGGCTGGAGGGCTCCAAGCTATAACTTGGGAGGAAGCCACCCCAAAGGTCAGCTTTGGGCTTGAGCTCCCTGACCTGTTTATGAGTTCATGAATGAGGCCTTGCAATATGCAGCTTCCACTGACCTAATGACCTAGGCTTGAGCCAGAACTCTGGGCCTCAATTTCCTTCTCTGTACGATGAGTGGGTTGGATTAGATTGGGGTTCTTAACCTGGAGTCTGTGAATTTTAAAAACATATTTTTGAATAAATCTCTGACACATATTAATTATGTGATTGCTTAACTGCCCAGTAAACTATTTAAAACAGGGGTTGATCTGCATGGATAGAGGGAGTTTCCTCGCTGAGAGGTCCAGTCGACCAACATTTATTAAGGCCTTAGTATGAACCAAGCATTGGGCTAAATAAATGCTGGGGGTGCTTGAAACCATAGGCCTGTCTAGTAGTAAATCTGCAATAAGTGTGTGGTTCTCTCATTGAGAGTATTCCTCTATCTGGGTCTTAAAACAGGAGACTGGGGCAGCCAACCCTTGGCATTCTCTTTCTGCTTCTGCCTTACTTGTTAAAGGGTGAAGCATTTTCCCATAGAATACTGCTTTCAGGAAAACTTCATCAGGGTCCATGTGAAGAGCTCAGAGGTTAATACCTGCCCTCACCCCAACAGATATTTCTCAAATACAAACTTTCTTTTATGACAAAGTGATGACACATTTGTTTGGGGATTGTGGGGCAAGGGAGGAGAATGTTAGGCAAGTCAGATATTTTCTGCAAATGTTGGTATATACAAGGAAGCACAGAATTCCAGAATTTCTTTTTTTTTGAAGGCAATTGGAATTAAATGATTTGCCCAAGGTCCCACGGCTAGTAAGTGTCAAGTGGCTGAAGCCGAATTTGAACTCAGGTCCTCCTGACTCCAGGGCTACCTGGCTGTCCCAAGAATTCCAGGATTTCAAAGATGGCAGGAATTTCTGTGTCAGTCAAATGTCTCTCTAAGGAGGGATTTCCTGTTTGACATTCCCCAAATTGGTGTGATATTTATAGGTTTCTTAAAGACCACTAGGGAAGCCCTCCTTTAGCAATCAATTCTACTTTGGAACAAGCTGAAATATGACTGTGCATCTTC
>CM053588.1:49081984-49109530 GCA_028646515.1 Pseudochirops corinnae
ATGATGATGATGGTGATGGTGATGATGATGGTGATGGTGATGATGACGATGATGGTGATGATGGTGGTGGTGGTGATGATGGTGATGATGATGATGGTGGTGATGATGATGGTGGTGATGATGATGATGGTGATGATGATGATGATGGTGGTGGTGATGGTGATGGTGATGGTGATGGTGATGATGATGGTGATGGTGATGGTGATGGTGACAATGGTGATGATGCTGATGCTGTTGATGGTGATGAGGATGGTGATGATGGTAGCCTTTTAATTGTATTTGAAGGTTTACAAAGCACTTTTCCCTATCTTATCTCCTACATGGATCAGATGTCAGTCATCCAAAGACAGGTTAATTAAATACAGAAAGGCTCCTGCCAGAAGGCTAGGGGCAGGGTGACAGTCTTCAGTCACAGAAACTCATGAAGACCCTCTACTAAGGTGCATTTCAATTTATATGTGATCTGTGCCAATAAGTCAATCAACAGGTCTTTTTTTTTCTTTGAGACTGGATCTCCCTATCTCACTCTGACTAGAAATGCAGTGACCACTCACAGGTTCAATCCCAATTGTCATGAAAATTTGAACCTGCTCCATTTTTCCAACTGAGGTCAGTTCACCTCCTTCCCCCCACCTTTGGCAGTCTGGTCTCCCACTTCATCTGGGGCATCACCAGTCGTCTTGATTTTTGTCTTGTTGCTGGATTCCAATGACTCTGGGGGAGAGAGTGAGGTTGATAACTGTGCACAGCTCTGTCTCACTTAAATCCAATTCATTCACAGGTCAAGACATCACCCTTGTGATGTCACTGGTCTTTTTCCAGAACAAAGGATGAGCAACAGCAACATCTCTCTGCTCCCAGAGATTTATCCTATTGGTGCAAACATCCAGTTGGCTTTAGGCCTACTGCATGTGTCTCAGGACTCTGGAGCTCAATCAATCTCCCCAGCAGAGGACTGTGGGTGTAAGCCCCCACACTAACTCAACAGCGTTTATGAAGCAATCAGTCTTTAGGAACCTACTATGTGCCAGGTACTGAGGATACAAAGACATAAATGAAACATTCTATGTCCTCAAAAAGCTTACATTCTATCAGGGGGACATTTATCCATCAAATAACATAAAGAGGGTAGTCAGCGTAGGTGAGCGGAGCCCCCACACTGACAAAATCACAGATCCTAAGATTGTCAGAAAAATGATATTTCAGAGCAAGCGTAAGTTAGATGCATCATGTGCTAGAATTGGAGTTATAAGATTTGGGTTCGAATGCCGCCACTGATGCTTACCACCTGTATGATCCTAGGCCCCACTTTTCTCTTCATTTGGTTAAGGGGGTTGTTGTAGATGATCCCTGCTCTATGTTATAGCTGTGATTCTTGGCCCAGGTCAGTAAGACAACTCACCATTGATTTCATGATCTGGACCTTCTTATTTGTTGTTGTTCAGTCATTTCAGCCATGTTTAACTCTTGGGGACCCCATTTGGGGTTTTCTTGGCAAAGGTGCTAAAGTGGTTTGCCATTTCCTTCTCATTTTGTAGATGGAGAAACTGAGGCAGAGTCAAGTGACTTGCCCAGGGTCACACAGCTAGTAAGTATCTGAGGCTGGATTTGAACTCAGGTCTTCCTGACTCCAGCCCTAGAGCTCTATCGTCTGCATCACCTAGTTGGCCCCCAACTTGCCTGTATCTTCTCCTGTAACTGGAGGGCTTGAAGCAGAAGCAGACAACCATGATTCTTAGTGGAATACAGGCTGGACTGGATGGCCTCTCTGGTCCCTTCCACCTCTCATGATTATGTGAATGCTTTCAACCTTTCTAGAAGAAAATATCTGAAGGAGGAGCATCTTCACACTAAAAATGTGTTCTGGAGCAAAGGAGAACAAATGAAGAGTTGCCCTTTTCATTAAAATAAGATTTTACACTTAGCTCTTGCCCCTGAATGTGTTCTGTCTTTTCACAGATGCCAGAGACACAGGGATGGAGCCACTTCCAGAATCTAAGAAGCCCAAATCAAGGGGAAATGACGAAATGATGGAGAAAGAGCCAAGTTCTCTGCCAAACGTCGACCTCAGAGTGGGAAGCAAGGCACATCACTCTTTGGTAGGCCCGGGGGTCATGGAGAGTGAAAACCCAAAAGGAGAGCACCCAACCTAGATAAGGCCATGGGCCGTGGGCCATATGGTCCTCTTTGCTCTGTGAGAGCTGGAGGAGCAGGCAGAGTGTTAGTTTCTGAGTCAGCAGACCTGGACGGGAATCCCAGCTTTGCTGCGTGTTAGCTGCGTGACCTTGAGGAAGTTATTTCTCGTTACCTCCATTTCCTCGTCTCTAAAATGAGGGATTGGACTAACTTTTCTCTAAAGGCCTTTTTAATGCTAAAACCTGGTCTGCCTACCTTAATTATTAGAGGCACAAATAACCAGATTTTCGTCCTTGGCTTAGGTGAGGACTGACACCCAAGAACAGACCCATTTCTCCTAGTAGTTTGTAAGTACCTGGATGGCAGAAGATGTTTGATTTTTATCTCATTTCCCTAGCACCTAGCAGAGTATCCTGGCACCCAGAAGCTTAGTAAATGCTCAGAGTTGAATTGAATTTCTTTTGACAGTAGTCTGAGGGTCCGCACAATGTTTAGGAGACAGCATAAATCAATTTAGGACAACAGATTTTAATCTGGAAGGGACCTTAGAGGTCAACTGGTGCAATTCTTTTATTTTGCAGAGAACAAGGGACTTACCCAAGTCCACACAGGCAGAAAGTAGTAGACCCAAGATTATAGTATTGTAGATTTTATGGCTAGAACGGACCTTTGAGACCATTTCATTCAATATCTTCATTTTACAGATGAAGAAACTGAGGAACAGAGATATGGAGTGATTTGCCCAAGATCACCAAAGGTAGTAAGTGACAGAGCAGGGATTTAGATTCATGTCTCTAGGGGTGGCTAGGTGGTACAGTGAATAGAGCACCAGTGCTGGAGTCAGGGGGACCTGAGTTCAAATCTCGCCTCAGACACTTAACACTTACTAGCTGTGTGAGCTTGGGCAAGTCACTTAACCCCAATTTCCCTGCCTTCCCCCCTCCAAAAAAAAAAGGCAAAAAAAATGAAGTAAAATAAAATAGATTTATGTCTCTAGGAGTCTCTGATTCCAAATGCTCCGCACCACACTGAAAATATTGTTGTTGTGGGTTGTGCCTCCACCAACATAGATTGCCTCCTTCTCTCCCCCACCCATACTCTGATAGACACTGTCATCACATTTATTTGCCACCCTGGATGAATCATTTAACCTCTGTTTGCCTCAGTTTCCTCATCTGTAAAATGGGGGTAATAACAACACCTACCTCCCAAGGACTGTTGTGAGGATCAAATGAGATAATAATCATAAAGTGCTTAGTGTGATTCCTGCACATAGTAGGTACTATATAAATTACAGCTGTTATTATTATCATTGTTGTTGTTGTTATTGTTCTTGTTATGAGTTGCTATGGTTTAAAAAAAATTCCTCCCCTGGAGGCTGACTCTCCAGATTTACACAGCCTCTCAGTTTGGCCTCATCCACAGGTGAGTCTGTGGCCATCTGGGTGGTACAGTGGACAGAGTTCCAGGCCTGGAGTCTGGAAGACTTGAGTTCAAATCTAGCCTCAGATACTTACTAGCTGTGTGACCCTGGGCAAGTCGCTTCACCCTGCTTACCTCAGTTTTCTTGCCTACAAAATGAGCTGGAGAAGGAAATCACAAACAAAGTATCTTTGCCAAGAAAACCCCAAATGGGGTCACAGAGTGTCAAATATGACTGAAAAATGACTAAACCACCAAGAATGAGTCTGTGACCAAGCAGGGGCCCAATGATTGTGTTTTCTTGGCAAAATCTTTGAGAATCCAGGGTGTCCATCAGATCAAGGTGACACTCTGAAGAAGAATAGCAGTGGAGCAAAATCTAAAAACACCAGAAAAAAAATGCCCCTTTTTTGAGGTGGGAAAGGTTTAGTTTGTCCAATAAATCAGTCAAGTCAGTCCTGCAACTGAAGGTGCACATAGTCATCTACCACATGGGTGCATGTTGGGGTCTCTGGTAACACTGGTTATTTAAGCAGTGTTGCTTCTAGCCTGTGTCTTTTATGGAATCCCAGGTGGGTTCCTTCCTGAAGCTTCTGGTGGTGAGTTTGAGCCATGAAAATGTTGTTGGGTTGGGGTTTTTTTTGGTGGGGGGAGAGGTTCTTGTTTTGTCTTAAGTATTCGGGCTTTGGTGACTGGGTCGGTTTCCCATCAAATCTGTTCTCTAAGTGGCCACCACAATTTTGGAATGACCCTTGGGTGGTAGGTAACTTCAGTGCAGAGCAAGGAGGTAAGTGGTACCAGTGAATGATGGTGTGGAAGCACTTTGGAACATGGAAGGACAGGGAGAGGTTACAAATATTTGTGCAACTTCAGGGCAGGTAGATGGCGCAGTGAATAGGGCACCGGCTCTGGAGTCACGAGGACCTGAGTTCAAATTTGGCTTCAGACACTTAACACTTACTAGCCGTGTGACCTTGGGCAAGTCACTTAACCCCAATTGCCCTGTCTTCTCCCCTCAAAAAAAAAACCAAACAAACAATATTTGTGCAACTCAACAACATGGTGTTAGGGTATGGACCTTAGACCTGGATCAGAATCCCACCTCTGATACCTCCTAGCTGCATGACTCTGAGCAAGGCTCTTAAGCATTGACCTGGTCTAGGACTTGGATCTTTGGTGACAAGAGGGATGGATTTGAAATCAGGAGCTAGTCCCTTCCCTCTTTGATTCTCAGTTCTTCTTTCTCTGGAAAATAAGGAGGTTGGACTCGCTGATCTCTGAGCTTCATTCCAACCTCAAATCAGTGTGATCCTGTAACCTAGTGGCCTGTTAAGCCATAGCTAGGGTTGGGAATCTGTGGCTGTGAAGGGGGATGACATACTGGGATTTCCTTCAAAATTACAACCCTTTCATCCATATTTATGTCTAGGTATGTATTGTCACATAATGGCTGTTATCTAAGAAGCTTTATCTTAGAGGAAAGAGTGCTACTTTGTAGCTATATACCTGCAATTATGAAGCAAATTGCAGCATTGCTTGACACAATGTAGCCCCTTAATGAACACTATTAGCTACCAGCTTGGGTTTCCTTGTCTTGTCTTTCTCACAGTATCATTGGGAGAGGGAACCACCTCATAAATGGTAAAGTCCAAACAGGATCTGGGCTGGTTTTGTAACCTGCTTATTTACCTGGGTGATTCCTTCAGTGAGGAGGTCAAGAGAGATCATCTCTAAGCCTCCTACCAGCCTTACATCCTGGGATCCCAGGATTATATCAATGTAGCCACATCGGCTATACCACTTAATTCATGGCCATCATTTTCCTTCATTCGGTCTTTTTTGTAAGATGCCACTGAGGCTGATAATGTAGGCAAAGAAACGTGCTGAGTGTTAAACACCTCCCATAATGAATCCTTAAACCCAGATTTTGTTTCCAGAAGATTTAGCAGGGTAATTTGTGGTCATTAGGATTAGCCGATTAGTGGAGTTTTCCATTGATCAGCTGGGTTATTTAACCAGGCAGGTGCTGAGTTGTTTAAAAAAAAAAACCTTCACTGTTTCCCTGAGATATCTGCTATGTCCTAGGAAGCTCCTACAATTTAAAGCTGAAAGTGACCTGGGAAATACACTCCCCATCCAACCCACTTCCTTTTTACAAACAAGGAGACTGAGACCCGGAGAAGAGAATGTTACAATAGGAAAAGTTCTGGATAGACAATGAGAGGGCTTGAGTTGGACCGTGGCCCAGCTCCATACTACATGGATAACCCACAGCAAGGCACTTTAACTTTTTAAGCCTCACTATTCTTATCTGCAAAGTAGACAAGGGGTGTTACATGACCTCTGCAAAGCCATTCTAAAACGATAATCCTATGGATAATAATAGCTAACACTGATGTTACACTTCAGGGCTTACAAAGCTTTTCTATGGAGAAGTTAATCTCATAGGAGTCTCTTCACAACCCTGTGGAGCACGTGTTATTATCCACATTTTGCAGATGAGGAAACTGAGGCAGAAGGAAACCCAGGGAATTGGTCAGAGTCATACAGCTAAGTGTCTGAAGTAGGATTTGAACTCAGATCTTCCTGACTCTAGGCTCAGCATTCTATCTACCATGCCAAACTTAAAGAGTGTCAGTCAGGATTCAAACCCAGGTCTTTAGGCTCCAGAGGCAAAGCACTCTCCATGTAGCATATTGCATGCTGTCAGATCAACAGCCGTGGCCATAGGTTCACCCTCATTTTTATGACTTAGCTAAGCCCATTTAAGGTTATGCTTTTACCATGAAGCAGCATAAGAATGCATTTGGAGAAATATATTGTTTAAATCTGATAATATAAGAATGCATTATTTAAATCTGAGAATATAAGAAGATAGGGGAATGGGACCAATTTCCAATGTTTGGGAGACTTTCTGGTAACCCCACAGTTCCAAGCCCTTTCATTGTAGAAAATTCAAATGAAATGCCAAGATGTCTTTTTTTTTTTTAATTCTTCTCATTTCAGACCCCAAATCGCCTTCCCAGCCCATTTGCAGAGAGATCAGCAAAGCAGGATATGACTGAGGCTCTAGACCTCAGTGAGCAGCTGGTATGTGGGGGAGGAGGGATACATTAAACACCTGTTAGAACTATGAGCTGAATGTAGGACATAGGACATCTTAACTTAAATTTCAAATTACTTAATTATTTGCCATGGAAGACAATATTTTTTTAAAGGGCTTGAATTGGACTCAGAAGATTTGGGTGCAAATTCAGCACTGCCATTTACTACCAGTGTGAGCATGTGCAAATCACTTAAATTCTCTCCAAACCTCAGTTTCCTCATCTGTAATATGGGGGTGATGAGAATACTTGTACTACCAACTCTAGACCTCTCCCCATACCATTTTGAACTTCCAAGATCTGAGAAAAGCCTAAAACCTTGGTCGGCCAATAAGGAGAGGCATTGTGAGTTTAATCTATCACAATGCTTTGCTTTTCTGGCATGACAGATATGCCTTGCTCTCTGAGTGAACTCCAAATGCACCTTTCTGTGTCAGCAACTGAAGCTGATCAAGATCATTCTTCCTGTCTGTGACCACAAAAGGACAGGATGCCAAAGACCAGACACTGTCTTGAATAGTGGGACTTCTCTTATCTTGGTATCCTATGGATATATGCTATATAGGGGAAACACAGGTATCCTGGGATTGTAATTTCAAAGGACACTGTCAATTGTCTTGTCTTGGTGAATTTATGACTTATTTTCTTTCTCATGCTAAGGTTAAATACATACGGAGTTCATAAATTTGAGTGATATAGACAGCCTGAGTTGGAATTGTTCTAAAATGTATTTAAGGCTTCTCATTCTTTAATTGTACAATCAGAATTTTTCTGTCTCTGTGTATTTATGTATCTGCTAGCTTTAAGAGAATAAACAAGACACACATACATATATGTGTGCATGTATATGTGTTATATACATGTGTGTCACACATACATACATATATATCACCTAGCCCCTTTGCCTCTTTAACCAAATTTTCAGGTCGATATTACCTAATTAGGTTATTGTGAGCATTGAATAAGACCATATGTAAAGCATACAAAAATAAGGAAGACCTAAATGAGAGATATATCCAGTGCTCTTGCATAGGCCTTGCCAATAGGATACTACCAAAATTAATCTATATGTTTAGTGATAAATCAGTTCAATTACCAAAGGACTACTTTATAGAACTAGGCAAAACAATAACAAAATTCATTTGGGAAAGAAAAAAAGAGACCTAGAACCTGGAGAGAAATATATTCATAAAAGTAGGAACTAAGGGGACATAGAATTATGCTTCCTCAACTTATATCATTGAATAATTATCATTAAAACTATTTAGTATAGGCTAAACAATTTTAAAAAGTGGATCAATGAAGAGACCAGAAAAACAAAATTTCTGTGTAACCTAAGAATATAATTTAAAGGAGGAAGAACTCTCTATTTGAAAAGAACTAGTGGGACAACTGGAAAGTGGCTTGGCAGAAATTATGTTTAGATTGGCATTTTATACCACATAGAACAATAAGGTCCAAATGTTTACTCAACCTGCTTATAGAAGGCCACATCACTAAAAAAAGAAAAGTGGAGGTATGCCAAAAAATGCCTGTTTACAACAATGACTAGAGGAAGAATTCTTTCCTAAAGAATGAATAGAAGTGATCATAAAAGACAAAATAGACCATTTTGATTATGCAACAACAAAAAATATCAGCTGTTGTAGAAACAAAACCAATACAGATGGAATGAGGAGAGAAATGACAGTGGAAAAAAATTACACCAACCAGGAAGAGTAGAGAAGAATAGGAATTCCTTTAGTGTATGTGTTGGAGCATATGGCTGCTGAGGCCCCTTCCAACTCTCAGATTCTGGGATCACTGATAAAAGCCTTACATCCAAGATATGTAGGGAATCAACATATATAAGACCTTACAGATAAGTGGTCAAAAGATATGAAGAGTATTCTTTCTTTCTTCCTTTCCTTCCTCCCTTCCTTTCTCTTCCCCTCTTTCTTTTCTTTTCTTTTCTTTTCTTTTCTTTCTTTCTTTCTTTCTTCCTTCCTTTCTTCTTTCCCTCCTTCCTTTCTTTCTTCCTTCCTTCCTCCCTCCCTCCCTTCCTTCTTTCCTTCCTTTCTTCCTTTCTTCCTTTCTCCCTCCCTTCCTTCCTTCCTTATACTGCCTCAACTTTCTTTCTTTCTTTCTTCCTTCCTTTCTTCCTTCCTTCTTTCCTTCCTCCCTTCCTATCTTTCTTTTAAAGAGGCAATCCTGGTTGAGAGACTTGCCCAGCTAGTAAGTATCCGAAGCCAGATGTGAACTCAGGTCTCCTTGACTCCAGGGCCAGTGCTCAATTCACTGTTCCACATAACTGCCCCTGACATGAACAGGTTTTTTTTTAAATAGACACTTTCCATGAATATGTAAAAATATGTCCCAAATCACTAATTATAAGAGAAATACAATTTAATTAACTTTTGTTTATTTTTAATTTACATCATTCGTTTCCATGAGATTTTGAGTTACAAATTTTCTCCCCATCTTTCCCCTACCCACCACCCCAAAACAGCCATCCCATATTTACCCCCTCCCCCAATCTGCTCTCTCCTATATCCTCCCCCATCATCCCTCTCTCTATGGGTGAATCTCCCTACCCCAGTGCCTATCTTAATTCCCAGTTACATGAGAGATACAATTTAAAACAAACTTAAGGTTTCACTTGACACCCAGGAAATTGGCAAAGATGATAAAAAGATGGAAATGGTTGATGCTGAATGGGCCTATGGGAAGATAAGCCCAGTAAGATTTTGTTTCATTGGAGCTCTGAATCTGTAAGCTATTGTGGAAAACAGCTAGAAAATATGAGAAAACTGACTGAACATACTTTTCACCCAGTGATCCCACAACTGGTCACATACATCCAGCTAAAGAGATTAAAGGAGGAAACAAAAGTTCTAAATGTGCCAAAGATGTGTATAGCAATCAATCAACACACATTTATTAAGCACCTACTATTGCTAGACAGGGCTCAGTCATTGTTTGATGCTGGGGAAACAAAGAAAAAGAAGAAAAAATCCCTGCCATCAGAAGCTTACATTCTCTTATGCTCTGCCCTTTCTCAGCTGAGAACCTTACTTCCTATTTTACAAAAAAAAAAATCAAGGCCATTTGCCATTCTCCCCTCCTCATCTCATATCACTCAGCAGCTTTCTCTCATTGCCTTCTTCTTCATTCTGTATCCCATGATGAGGTGACCCTTCTCCTTGCCCAGGCAAACCCCTCTCCCTGCACAAGTGGTCCCATTCCATCTTGTCTGCTCCAGCAGACTGCCCCCTCTATCATCCCTACTCTCTCACTTATCTTCAGTCTCCCCTTATCTACTGGCTCATTCCCTCCTGTCTGCAAACATACTCATGTCATCTCCCACAGCCTCAAAAAACCCTCACCTGATCCATCCATTCCCCACTAGCTGTTATTAACAGGATTTTACTGAGCTAATCTTTAACCTGAGAATGACAAAACAGCAGGCCAGAGACAAAGAGACTTAAGAATAAGTCACAAAGCCAATGCCTTTGGAATCAGGTGGTTGTTTAATTAATTAGTTTCATTATGAGGAACAGATCTGCAAATCAGGAATTCTCACTATTATCCATATCTCTTTTGCTTTTTGTGACTAAAGTCCTTGAGAAGGCTGCTTCCAGTAGCTACGTCCATTTCCAGTTCCTCTCCTCTCACTCTCTACTTTCTGCATCCATTCTGGCTCCTAGTCTCATCATTCAACTAAAACAATTTTCTTCAAAGTTACTAATATTATCTTAATTGCCAAATCCAATGACCTTTTCCCAATCCTCACTTTTTTATACCTCTCTGCCACTTTTGACAGCACTATCAGTCACTCTTTTCTTCTTCTTACTCTTTTCTATCTAGGTTTTGTGGCACTGCTCCCCTAGTTCTCTTATCTGTCTGACCACTCCTTCTGTGTCTCCTGCAAGATTCCCCCAAGGCCATGCCCTGGGGCTTCTTCTCTTCTGACTCCTTACTCTTTAACTGAGGGACCTCACCAGCTTCTATGGTTTCAGTTATCATCTCTATGCTGATGGTTCTCCAATCTCAGACATAATTGTCCAGCTCCGACCTCTTTTCTGACTTCTAATCTTACACCTCTAACTTCCTATTGGACATCTGAACTAGATGCTCAGTAAACATCTTGAACTCCACATGTCCAAAATGGAAATCATTATCTTTTCCCCTAAACCTTCCACTTCTCTTGATTTCCTTATTACTGTCAAGGGTACCTCCATCCTCTCAGTTGCCCACGATTGCAAACTGTCATCTGTGACTCCTTGCTCTCTTTCATCCCTCCCCTCATATCTGGTAAAATCCTATAGTGTTTACCTTCATGACGTAGTTGGCATATGTCCCCTTCTCTAACTATGATGCTACAACAATCCTAGTTGCCACCATTCCCACCAAAGCCATTATATCCACCATCTCCACCTCCATAACTGCCTCTACCATCCCCACCAAAGCCATTATATCCACCATCTCCACTTCCACCACCATCTCATAACCACCTCTTCCAAGTTTCCACCATGGTCAAAGTTTCCTTCACCACCTCCAGAGTTTCCTCCTTGACCCATAAAATTGCCTGAGCCACCACCATGACTTCTTTGTGAGTCAACAGCCTGCATCTCTTGCTCCAAAAGGACCTTTTTTCACTTCACAGTTATGCCCATCGATAGTATGATATTTCTGAACAACAATTTTGTTACGTGTATCATGATATAGTTAAAAAGACAAATCCTCTCTTTTTTCCATTCTGTCGATCTTCCACAACTTCTATAGTTTTGATCCTGCTGTACTTTTCAAAGTAGTCTCTTAAATTATATTCTTCTCTATCTTCTTTAATACCACCAACAAAAATGTTCTTCATGGTTAGATATGCACCAGGTTTTACAGAATCTTCTCTAGAAGCAACTCTCTTTGGTTCTGCTTCATGCCCATCAATCTTTTACATGGCTGAGCACACCTTTCTGCATTGATCTCTTTTACATAAGAATAAGTCACAAAGCCAATGCCTCTGGAACCTAGTGTTTCCAGATCTCTCCTCACTACACAATCTGTAAAAATGTCCCATTTTTCAAAGTGTTCTCTTAAACTATCATCCATAGTTTCAATACTCAAGTCACCTAAACTGCTCTTGGGATCATGACTATTTTGCTTCTATTTTGAGACCAGACTCAATACTGCTAACTTGGCTTCAAGTGATTGCTGTTGACCAACTAGGATTTCACTAGCTGTGCACCTCCCCCACAACCCTGTATCTGAAATGCTTTCCTTCCTAATCTCCAATTCCTAGCTTACCCAGCTCCTTTTAAGTCTCATCTAGTCCTACTTTCTACAAGAACCCTTTCCCAGTCATTAATTTTAGTGCCTTCCATTTGAGATTGCCACCCTAATCTATTGGTTAAATTAAATTATTATTAAATTATTTATTTATTAAATTAATTTAAACATAGTCCTTTGCAAGTTGTCTCCCCAATCAGACTGTGAACTGCTTGAGATCAAGGGCTGTTTTTTAGAACCTTTCTTTGTATCTCCAATGTTTAGCACTTAGCCCTATACTGGGCACATAGTAGGTGCTTAATAAATGGTAGCTAGCTGACTGACTTTCTGACTCTAGAAGTCATAGGGAGCCACTGAAATTTACTAAGAAGAGAAATGACATCTTCAGACTTTTGCTTTAGGTTATCAGTCTGACAGTTGTCAATTAGAAAAAGGAGAATCTTGAGGCAAGGTGACCAATTAGGAAAGTATTGCAATAGTTCCACGAAGAGGGTGAACTAGGGTGGTGGCTGTATGAGTGGAGAGGAGACAAACTGCCAGAGGCATTTTAGAGGCAGAATCAACAAGACTTGGCAACTGGTCAGAAGTGAGAAAGGAAGGTTGGGTGAAGAGTTGAGGATGATTCCAAAGTGGGAACCTAAATGAGTAAAATGATGGTGGATCCCTCCACAGAAATGTAAAAATTGGGAAGAGTAGTGGATTGGAGTCCTTGGTTGGCACTAGGGCAATAGGTTTGGGTGGGTAGCAACACTTTTGTGGTAGCAAAGAACTAGAAACAGCGTGGGTGCCCATCAAGAGGGAAATGATTTAACAAACTGTGCTATGTGAAAATAATGGAATTTTATTGTACCACAACAAGTGACTAATAAAAGGAATTCAGGAGAAGCAGGAACAATGTATATAAATTAGAACAGAGTAAAAAAGCAATAAAACTCCAAACAGTTGAGAAAACAATATGCATGCTACCTATATTAATGTAAACCAAAAGACAACCAAATGGAGGCCAAACTCTGAGTAATTGTCAAAACTAATGTTCATCTTGGAGAACAGATAGTGATCTGCCCTCCTCTCCTCAAAGGGCTGCCAGAGCAGAAAGTCAAATATTTCTGACTCACAGTCACTGAGGCCTTTGTTTTTACTGGACTGTTTTCTTGGTTATAAGGGAGGGTTTAGCTCTGACAGTGGAGAAGAGGGGTCCAGAAGTGAGTGTGTTAAAAAAACAAAAACATCAATGGCACTTAGTTTTCAATGAGATAATGTCTATGGAGCACATCACCAGCTGAGAAGAGCTATGTCTGTATTACCTGCCTCTATAGGAATCATTTATGATTGCAAGTGGGGAGGGGATTAGAAATGGCCTCAGTTTCACTATTTGATCCAAATATTGTAGATACTGGATATTGTGAGTGAATGTTGTCACCTTTCAGGGTAATTGAATATCAGAGCAGGGCCCTTAGAACTTGGAATATCAGACCTGAGAGGGCCCTTAGAACACAGGATGTCAGAGCTGGGAGGGCCCTTAGAACATAGGATGTCAGAGCTGGGAGGGCCCTTAGAACACAGGATGTCAGAGCTGGGAGGGCCCTTAGAACACAGAATGTCAGAGCTGGGAGGGCCCTTAGGACACAGGATGTCAGAGCTGGGAGGGCCCTTAGAACACAGAATATCAGGGCTGGGAAGAGTCCTTAAAACACTGAATGTGACTGAGGAGTTAGAACAGATTGTCAGAGTTGGGAAACATAGAATGCAAGAATGTCAAAGAGAGACCATTGAACAGGAAATGTCAGCACTGGGAGGGGTCTGAGCATCTTCTATGAGGTATCCAGAGGGGGCTGTGGAATGTTGATGATCAACACTGAAAGAGACCTTACAGGCTCCTTAGGCCAACAGTTTACAATTGAAAAAACTGAGGCCTAGAGAGACAAAATGACTTACCCACCAAGGGTACCACAGTGAGGTCATGACCAAGCCAAGATGAGCACCCAGATCTGCTGATGCCCAGCCTACCATTGTTTTCTCTACAACATGACTGATCTGTAAGCTTTCAGCTTGTCTCCCAGGAATATACTCCTAATAATAATATAAGCTGGGGCAGCTAGGTGGCACAGTGAATAGGGCACCAGCCCTGAAGTCAAGATGACCTGAGTTCAAATCCAGCCTCAGACACTTAAAGCTTACTAGCCGTGTGACCTTGGGCAAGTCGCTTACCCCCGATTGCCCTACCTTCCCCTCTCCAAAAAGCAAAAATAAAAATAATAATAATGTAAGCAAACAAATGAGTGAATGAATGAATAAATAAATGAATGAATAATGATAATAAGGGACTGCTGAAGGATGATGGTCAATCTCCCCTTCTGTAGGGCTTTAAAACTTGCTGCTTACTTGCTTCATATCAGTCCTGAAAGGTAGGTGGTATAAGAATGATTGTCCCCACTTTATGTGTGAGAACACTGAGGCTGACAGAGAAGGGTAAGTGGTTTGCCCAAGGTCACACAGAGGAGTAGTTTTGGAACCAAGATTCAAACCAAGGGCTCCTGATCCTGAATCCAGACACTTTCCCACTTGTTTGGTCCTACTTCTTTGGGACTAGGTCAGCTAGGTGGCCCAGTGAACAGAACACGGCTAACAGACTGCTATCAGAAGAACTGAGTTCAAATCCATCCTCTGATACTTAGCAGCTGTGTGAACCTCAGCAGGTCATGAAGAGTCGGACACGACTGAACAAATGAATGACCGAACAACAGCAACCTCTGTAACCTAGTATAGTTCTCAGACATTCAGGCAGATCTGCCATTTCAGATGCCAGTATTTGTAGGTGACAGTAGTAAGAGCTAGTATTTATGTAAGTGCCCTCACAGTTTGCAGAGGGCTTCATATACACTGTCTCATTTGTTCCTCACAATAACCCTGCAAAGAAGGTGCTCTTAGGATTATTATTTTATTATTCCCATTTACAGAAAACAATTTCTAGCACTAATACAGTCTTTTTAAGTTCACAATTTGCTTTACACATATTATCTTTTTTCATCCTCACAACAACCTGGGAGGAGCTGCTCCTATTAACCTATTTATAGACAAAGAAACTGAGGCTGAGAGAGGTTATATGATTTTTTTCCAGGGCCACACAGCTAACATGTGTCTAAGGCAAGATTTGAATTCAGGTCTCCTGACTCTAAATTCAGAACTCTATCTACTATCCCACCCAGATACACCCTCATAGGTGCCTGGTAATTGTTGAATTGAACTGAATCAAAAATTGGGCTTTTTTTTTTTTCAAAGAGTCATTCATGATCATTCCTCAACCAAACTCTTAATTGATGAACTGCTTTCCTTCATAGTACATGGATATGAGTAAAACCCTCGGCAGCCTAATGAACATCAAGGATATGTCAGGACACATATCCATAAAATACCTTTCACAAAAGGAACGGGAAAAGATCAACCAGCTTCGGCACAGGGACCTGGACCTGGTGTTCACTAAGATCAGCCAACTCAAGAACCAACTGGAGCGGAAGGAAGAGCTTCTGAGAGAATATGAAAGAGATAATGAGGCACTCAGGTACCCTGAAAGTTTCTTACAAACTTTCCAAAGTCACATTCTTTATCTTGGGACACACACACACATGCACACACATGCACACATACACACAAGAATACAGGCAATCATGCCATCTAGATCCTGGGTAAGGATAAAAGAGATTACTTGCAAAGGCTGAATAAACGAAGTAAGATGTTAATTCTGATTTCTCCTCTGGTGCCAGTTTGGATCCCATCTCTCCCTGAAGTGGACATCCTGTCTACTGCCTAGCCACATCCTGTATCCTTGATCTATGTCCTACCTTAAATACCCCATTTGAAAGACTGTTGTAATCACTTTCATCTTTGTCCCTCCACCCACCAGCCCCACCTAGCACAATCCCTGGCACACAGTAGGTGCTTATTAAATGTGATCTGGTAAAGTAGGAGTTCTTAATCTTTTTTGGGACCATGGATCCCTCTGGCAGTCTAGTGAAGCCTATGGACCCCTTGATAACATTTTAAAATAATGAAAGAAAATACTAAATTTTAGCTAGAAGTTACCGAAAATAAAGATGTATTTTTTTTCTCCATCCAAGTTGACAAACTTCCTTAAATCTATCCAAGCAACCACCAAAAGGGCCCTAGGTTAAGAATATTTGTGATAAAGATCAAGTTAACGAGCTAGGAGATCCATTCTGCCTCTATAAATAAATTGGGAAGACAGGCACAACTCTAGAGTGGCTTACCTCTACAGCTTACCTCCTTTTCTAATGAGTCAGTAGGCATTTATTAAGTTCCTACTATGTGCCAAGTACAGCCATAACAACCCTGATAGTTTTCTGTGCCACTTCTCCTGCATAAATCATAACCTTGCAATCTACTTATACCCACCATGCATAAGCATAATCTTACTCTCATAATCTATTCTCAACTCCCCAAAAACAGCTGTCTTCCTAGACAGACTTGAGAGCTCTTAGAAGACAAGACCCAAATTATCTTCAAAAAAAAACTGAATGGAATGTTCATCGCCACAAAGTTTAACCCAAACTGTGAGCCTGGGTAGCCCAATTCATCTCAGAGGGTCATGGGGTGGAAGAGCTCAAAGCTGTCAGAACTCACAAGAGGATCTTTGACTAGAGAATGACCAACCTGCTGGAGGAACCTTCAGACATTAAGAGCTGAAAAAGACCATAGAACCCAGACTATGAAAGCTGGGAGGGACCTCAAAGTATAGAACGTCAGAGCTGGGAGGAGAGCTCACAGTGGAAAGTGGCAGAACTGGGACACACTTTAGAACTTAGAGTGTTAGTGGTGGGAGGAACTTTCAGACATAAAATAACAGAATAGAAAGGAGTCCTAGATTAGAAAATGACAGAACTGGGAGATACCTAAGAACAAAAATGTCTGAACCTAGGATTTCACTGGGAAGGGGAACTCCAGGGTGCTGATCAGTCATTCATCTGTAATTCATAGTCTCTGTTGCCTGGAGCTCTGAGACATTGGGTGACTCATCCAGAGATCATAGTATCATCAGCTAGGGAGGGGAGGGACCCTGAATTCCAACCTCCTCACATTACATATGAGGAAACTGAAGCCTAGAGAGGTGACTTGTGCAAAGTCACACATTATAAGCAACAGTTATGACAATGTTTACATAACACTTATTATGTGTCAAGCACTGTATGAAGCACTTTACAATTATTATCTCATTTGATCCTCAAAACAACCCTAGGAGGTAGGTATGATTATTATCTCCATTTTACAGATGGGGAAACTGAGGCAAAGAGAGGTTAAAAGTAACTTGCCCGGGATCATACAGTTCAGGTCTTCCTGACTCTAGGCCCAGAGCTCTATCCACCTAGCAACCCCTACTTAATAATAATAGCTGGTTAATAGCAAGGATTTGCCCTCAGGTCTTCTGATTTTAATTCCAGTAGTTTTACACACTGTTCCTCTCTGCCTCCACATAGCTAGTCTTCATCAGAAGTTGGATTCAAACCCTAGGTTTCCAGACTCCAAGGTCAACCCTCAATCTTTAGCTAAGTGTCTAGAGCACTGATCTTGGGAGTCAGGAAGACCTGAGTTCAAATCCAACCTCAGACACTTAGTAGCTGTGTGACCCCAACAAGTCACTTAACCTCTCTGTGCCTCAGTTTCTTCATCTGTAAAATTAGGATAATCCATTAATAGTACCTACCTCTCCTGGGGTTTTTGTGAGGACCAAATGAGATAATAATTGTAAAGCACAGTGCCTGTAGGCATTCTATAAGTGCTTATTCCCTTCAATTCTGCCTTGTTAGAGGTTCAGATCCTAAGGAATTTACAGAATTTTTATCATTGTTGTTGTTGCTGCTCTAGTCCCCCCTGTTCCTTATGAAAACATTCAGTTGGCCTTGTGCCACAACACTGGCCTTCCTGAGAGGACACTGGGGTCATGATGACCACAGGAGGGGAGAAGAAAGAGACCTTGTTTCTCTCTTTGGCCAGGCAGAGTAAAGTGCCCATGCAGGTGTACCAGGCACAGATGAGTAAACTAGAAGATGAAATCTACAAGGAAGCGGAAGAGAAAGCTCTGCTGAAGGAAGCCCTGGAGAGGACAGAGCAGCAGCTCAGCCTGGAGAAGAAGATGAACCGTTCCATCAAGCAGCAGGTCAGTGGCAAGGGCCTCTATCATACTTAGAAAGAGTTAGAAAACCTAGGTTCAAATCCCACCTCTGACATTCACTATCCAGTGACCAGAAACAAATCATATGACCTTTGTGCTGCAAAATGATGAGCTTGTACTAGATGGCCTCTAAAGTAAATTCCACTTCTACCCATGATCCTCTAACTTGGGTGCAAATCCTGGTTCTCCTACCTTTGAGGTCTTGGCCCAGACCCTTCCTCTTCCATCAAATGAAGCTAGTGGATAGAAGTTCATGCCTCAAGTCCTCATAGTTTTAAGCCTTATGTACTATGTAACTTTGGTCAAGGTATTCCCCCAAAGGCCCCCCCCCCCCATTCATCACTGAGCCCCGGTTCCATCATCTGTAAATTGAGGCTTTGGGACTGGGTATTTCCTTCCAGTTCTGATGTTATCTGAACCTAAGAAGTAAAACCTCTAACTTTGCTCAGTGACCGTCCCCTTACTGCTTTGAGTAGTTTAAGAACCATGGTCAGGGACATTAAGAGATGTTTGTCCCATAGTGCAGGAGTTGATTCATTTCATGCCTTAGAGAGTATAAAGGTATGTCCAAAAACTGCTCCTCCCTACCCTACTGCCATCTCCTGCCTGTTCCAGGTTGCTCAGTCATGTGTAAATCCCCAGTTGTATTTTAGCCTTATCAGGAGAGAGTTTTCTGAAGGTAGGCAGATAGCTCTTTCATTTAGATCAGGGATTCTTCACCTAAGATCCGTGGATAGATTTGAACATGACCACAAACTTGGAGGGGGGAAAAAAGTACATTGTTACTTTTGTTCACTTCTTAACTGAAATTTATCTTTTCCTTCCATAATGAATGGAGACACAATTATTACCTAGCCTTTAATCACTGAATGGGTGTTGCCTCAGACAGACTGAAACCTAGGAAAGACCCTAGCTTAAAAAGGCCAGGGTCTCCTACTGCATCTGGGACATTATCAGTCATCCTCACCTATGTCTTGCCATGGGATTCCAATGACTCCAGAGGAAAGAGTGAGGCTGGTGACTTTGCATAGCCCTGCCTCACTTAAATCCAATTTACTTGCAAATCAAGATATCACTCTCCTGATGTCATTGGTCCTCTTCCAGAATGAAGGACAAACAATAAACAAGTGCTTATTCCCTTCAATTCTGCCTTGTTAGAGGTTCAGATCCTAAGGATGTAGGAAACAACCCACAATTGTGTGACCAGGCCCTGGAACTCTGTCACGAATAGAAATCACAACTATATCATATATTGCAGTTCTTGTAGATATCTTGACATGTTATTGACACTCATCACTACTTCCAAATGACTGTAATTCTTAGACCTGCCATGAGATCTCCCTTGATCAAAGTCTTCCTAGCTGTACACTATATTTCAAAACAATCCATTTCCTTTATAAGCATTTAAAAGCATGATTCTGAACTTCACCAGACACTGCCAGAAGGCTCAAGGACATAAACAAGGTAAAAAAAAAAACAAAACCAAAACCCAGCTGCAGATAGACTCAGTCAACAAGCATTTATGAAACACCTGCTTTGCACCAAAGCTAAAGAGACAAAGATAAAAATTAAATGGCCCATGCCCTTAGAGAGCTAACCTTGAGAGAAGAAATGTACTTCATAGGTATGTATCGGATAGATACATGCTGACTTGGGGGAAAGACACTAACATCTCAGGGGCTCTGGAGATGCCCCATTCAGAAAGTGGTCCTTGAACTGAACCTTGAAATATAATAGGGACTGTGGGAGATGGAGGTAAAGGAGGGGTATATCTCAGGGACCTATGGGCAGCATCTTATGCGAAAGCAAGGTGTCAGGACATGAAGTATCCTGTAGAAGAGCGGTTCTCAATCTGTGGGTCGCAACCCCTTTGGGGGTCAAACAACCCTTTCACAGGGGTCACAGGGGCCACCTAAGGCCATCGGAAAACACATATTTCCCATGGTCTTAGGAACCAAGACACAGCTCCTCCATTCGTCTCCAGGCAGGTCTGCCCACATGCAGATACGCCCACATATGAGTATTAAAGCATCACGAGATTAGGAAAGTTGAGAACCACTGCTGTAGAGATACTCTGGCTGGTCTACAGTGTGCATGGAGGGACATCAAATGCAATGAGTGAGGAAAGGTAGATAGAGGCCAGGGAGTGAAGAATGCTAAATGCCACATAAAGTTATTTACATTTGATCGTGGGAGAGTAAGAAGCCAGTGGAATTTATTGAGGAGAATAGTGTCATAGAAATGTTAGCTATTCTTATTAATAAGCTTGAAAATGTTGAAGAATCAATCTATCAATAAGCACTCACTAAGGTTATGTGGAATGCTCTGATTTTCATTTAACAAGTTGGCATTTCTCCTATATCAATTAATATTAATTCATTATTAAATAATCAATTAATATCATCAGCTTTTACTAATGGGTATTGATTGAGAAGGTGCGACAGTGACTAGGGCACCATAACATCTCCCCAGAAAAGCCTTAGACAGACTCTACCATGAGAATATCCAGAATATCCAGTTTAGAGCTGGGATTGTCCGAACTGGTTATGTTAGGGGTGGGAAGGACCTTAGGAAGGAAAAGAGAAAAGGAGCATTTATTTAGTGTTTACTCTGGGCCAGGTCCTGTGCTAAATGTTTTACAAATGTCTCATTTGATCCTCACAAAAACCCAGTTGGTGAAAATGAGGCAAACAGAGTGCCTTTCCCAAAGTCACACAGCTATTAAGTGCCTGGGGCTAGATTTGAACTGAAGTCTCCAGAGTGGACCGAAAACAAGACCTGGGAGGCATCTGAGCATTCCTCTGGACCTTCCCTTCCCCTGGAACATAGAGAAGGTCAACCTGACTTTTATAATAAGCTTTTGGGTTAATCAGTTTCTAGCTATATCAAGCTAGGTTCAACCAATATTCATAAATAAGGTTTTCTGAACAATATAACAAAATATTTCACTACACTCTGCTTCCCTTTCATTTTTATCTGATAGCCACCCTGAACAAAAGGGATTACCAAAGTATCTGAGTGTTGCTTCATAATTAACTTCTCTACATTCAGAATGATCTTCTCCTAATGCTATTTCAGAGACTGGGATGGTGTCTGATCTGTCTAGGGAGACAATGGTGTGGGATAGTGGATAGACAGCCATCCTTAGAGCCAGGAAGACTTGAGTTCAAATCACACCAGTGACCCCTACCAGTTTAGGCTGGTAGTACTGCCTGGCAACTCTCTAAGACTATAATCCAAGACAATAATCAAACATAGCTGATCTGCATTGGTGGAAGGAGTGTCCACACTGGGTGTTCCCTATCCCACTAAAATCACAGATCCAATAGAAATTGATTGATGATGATGATGATGATGATGATGATGATGATGCAACAAAAGGAATAACAAGAGATCCCAAATTTTGGTACAAAAGCCCAGAGTACCTTCTCCCCAGAGGTATGCTAGAAGCAGCTCCTACCTGCTGGGAGCCCATTGTTAAATTTTCATTGTAAGCATTTACCTTCAGGATTTGATTCACTGTTTTATTGATTATGTAGACTGCTATAAGTGATGAAGAAAAATGGGATTAGAGCAGTTTAACCTTAAAAGTACATCCTGCATTTTCAGAAAACCAACAGTTAAACATTTGTCAGCACACTTTTGCCTCTGTTTCAGCTCTGGGGAGACCTGATGAGAGCATGCATCCTTATGTAGATAAAAATAAGATAGGGTTGTGATGGTGGGTATAAATGGACAGCTGGGTGAGCCTGGTGACCACCGGGGCAAACACCTCCTCCCCCTCACCTCCCAGGATAACCCAAGAAGTTCATAGATAATGTTGAGAGCAGGCACAGATCAGAAAACACTGATCCAACTCTTCACCCAGGAACGAATAGAGGAGCAGGAGCAGAGGAGCTCAAAGGAAATACCCCCTTTCACTTGTGTACTGAAAGAGAGACAGGAATGGGTAAGAAGACTCAGAATGTATCAGATGGATTCTAGATCCTAAAGAGCAGCATCATAGCTTTCAGACTAGCTCTGCCCCTCCCTGATGAAGGAGATTGGGAAACCAGCACCCTCCTTTGTTCTGGGGCCAAAGGTGGTTAAGGTTCAGAATTGCTGCCCTCCTGTCCTCAGCAACCCTCCTCATTCCACAGCTCCTCCCACTTGCTTCTAATTTCTGGGAGAAGCACACATTCATTGGGTTTACAGTTAATTGTCCTAGGTTCAAGTACATCAATAAACATTTATTAATGTTGGGCGGGAGGAGAGGGGACCTAAAGACAGAAGCCAAACAAAACAAGGTAAAAATCCAGCCTACTCTCCTGAATAAAGGGAGGAAGGGGAAGAGGAAAACCTCCCCGGGGGGTCAGGGTGAAAACCAGTTCATAGGATGGTAGATTTAGAGTTTGAAGGGACCTTTGAAGTCATAGGGTCTCAGCTGAGGAAACTGAGGCATAAAGAGGCTAAGTGACCAGGGTCATATAACTAGTGTTTAAGGTAGAATTTCAACTCAGGGCTTCCTGACTCCAAGTTCAGTCCTCTATTCTACTATGCCACCTGTATTCAAATCAGCTCAACACTTATTGAGCACCTACTTTATACAAAACTGTGCTAACCTCCCAGGAAGCAAATACAATGGTTCTTGTCTTCAAAGAGCTTGCATCCTACATGTATACAGATAAGTAAACACAAAGGATAAACAAAGTATTGTTGTTCAGTTGTTTCAGCCGCATCCAACTCTCTGTGACCCTTTCTGGGGCTTTCTTGGCAAAGACACTGGAGTGCTTTGCCATTTCCTTCTGCCACTCATTTTACAGATGAGGAAACTGAGGCAAACAGAGGTAAGTGACTTATCCAGGATCACACAGCCTACTACATGTCTGAAGCCACATTTGCACTCGGATCTTCCTTTCTCCAGACTCAGCACTCTATCCACTACACCACCTACCAAGTAATAGAAATTCAAGAGGAAACAGTAATAACAAAAGAGAGACTCAGGAAAGGTCTCATGGATTAGGGGGCACCTGAGCTTAGCTTGAAGGAAACAGAGTGGAAAGACCACAAGCCCAGAAATGAATGAACAGAGTGGAAAGACCACAAGCCCAGAAATGAATAACAGGACAAAGCAGGTCAGAGCTTGGCTTCTGGATGGAAATGGCAATTTGATATTTATTATTGCTGCTGCTGCCTTTGTTATTTCTACAGTGGTTCACAAAGCTTTTCCCACACAATAACCCTATAAGGCAGGTGGCATTATTATTATTATTAGACCCATTTTGCAGATGAGAACACTGAATCTCAGGGAGGTGCCCAATCTAACTTTGGAACTGGTACTTATGCATAAACATTTTGACAGACTAGTAACTGATTAAATATAAGGTCCCTAGGAGTTGCCTTTGTCTTTGTGTCCTCTATCCCCCTGTCCAACATTAATAAATGTTTATTGATGGACTTGAACCTAGGACAATTAACTGTAAACCCAATGAATGTGTGCTTCTCCCAGAAATTAGAGGCAAGTGGGAAGAGTCATGGAATGAAAAGGGTTGCTGAGGACAGGAGGGCAGCAATTCTGAATCTTAAGCACCTTTGGCCCCAGAACAAAGGAGGGTGCTGGTTCCCAATCTCCTTCATCAGGGAGGGGCAGAGCTAGGCAGGAGGATCTGTGAGAACTTCTTTTTCCTGTATGGCTCTCAGCTAGCAAATCATTAAGAGAGAGAGACCTACCTGGGGTGAAAAGGGTCTGGGTCAGCTATTGCCCCCTCAACATGGCTGCTTATGATACAATTCCTATTCAGACCATCAAAGAGAGAAGTTAGAGCTAGAAGAGACCCATTGTCCCCTTGCTTTATTACCTGGTAGATGCCCCAAATTAAAGGATTGCTTCCCCTTCAAAAGATTCGTTCCAAAAACAATTTTTAAAAATCAGTATTCTGGAGTGGCAACTAAAGACAGGAGAGTACAATGGAAAGATCGCTGGCTGTGAATTCAGAAACCTGGGGTTCAAAACCAAGTGGGATGCTTAGACCTGTATGACTTTAAGTAAATCATTTAACCACCCTAAGTCTCCACTTCTTCATAGACTCTGAGACCCTCCCAATTCTAGATCTGTGAGCCCAGGATGTGAACATGCTTTCAGAAATAATTGAGCACATGCCTTCTGATTGCTAGTAGAATTGGGCAAACTCAACATGTTTCAGAACATCTGTGTCTTTTGAACCACAAACCAATTTCACTAGTACAAGATGGAGGATATGACAGTTCATCTGAAAAAGATCCAGGGGTCTAGATGGATTGCAAACACAATATGAGGTAACACCAGAATATGGAAACTCTGAAAGCCTTCGAGATCTTAGAAGACATTAAGGAAAACATGGCTTCCTTGAATAGGGATGTGATGGTCCTATTGTCTTCTACCCAGGTCAGAACATTTCTAGAGTATTGTATTGAGAGCTGAAGATTTAGTAACAACATTTTCAATGATAGAATGGCCAAAAGAAGGCAACAAAGATAATGAAGGTCCCTGAGAACAGCCATAAATGGATCGGTTAAAGGAACTGGGCATATCTATCTGGGAGAAGCAAAGCCTTAGGGGAGGTTATGAGAGCTGTCTTCAAGTATTCAAAGCATTTTTTTCAGGTGGAAGAGAGGTTGAACTTGTTCTGTTTGGCCCCAGAGGGCAGGCTAGGAGGAGTGCTAAAAATTTAGATTTAGTATAAGGGGGAAAACTTCCTCGTAAGTAGAGCTGTCCAAAAATCAGATGAACTGCCTCTAGAAGTAATGAGTTCCTCATCACTGGAGGTCTTCAGGCCCAGACTGAGTGACTCCTTCTCAGGTGAGAGGCAGTAGAAAGCTCTCAATGTAGAGTTAGGGGTCCCTAAGGTCAAATCCCATCTCCACCACTTACTACAGACAGGACTTTGGGCAAGGCTCTGAAATGGGCTAAAGAGCCTAAGGCATCATCCTATGTGTGTGGCAGAAGGAATCTTTGTCCAGGTATGAGTTGGAGTAGAGGGCCACTGAAGGCCTTAGATCTAGCTCTGAGGTTCCAGGCTTGAAAAATACTGTTGTTCTTCTTAATTCAACTCTTCTCCTTCCCTCCTTCTCCTGCCTCCAAAAAGAGAAAAAGAAAAAAAGATGTTTATTTGAGACAAAAAGGAACATAATTTGATGATGACTAAGTAAGCCTATCAGGGGTGGAGTCCATGGCCTTGAGGCCCTTTGACCCAATCCAAGTAGTCAAGGGGCTGCACTTGAGGACCTAGAGGGCCACATGTGGCTTTGAGGCTGCTGGTTCCCCACCTCTGCCCTAGTTTCTCCAATAGAAAGGTGTCAGAAGTATCCTTCAGCTAAACCCAGACTCTGCTAAAATTCTCTTCCATGTAGTTTTTTGGCTGTGTGTGTGTGTGTGTGTGTGTGTGTGTGTGTGTGTGTGTGTTCCTGGAAGATACTTTCTTTCCCATGACCCAAGTCCCATGGACTGTCTAAATTAGACATGATAGAAGGAAACACTTCCTGACAGGGAAAGTTGTCCAAGAAGGGAATGGATTGCCCCAGAAGGAAAGGGGAGAGGGGCTCCCCACTCCTGGAGGTTGTCAAGAGAGGGCTGGGGACACCTTGTCAAGACTCTTATAGAGAGGATACTTATTGATGTATGGGTTGGAGTAGATGGCATCGGAGATCCCTTGCCCCTTAGAAATTTGGTGAAATGTTTCTACTCAGCAGCTGCAAGACCCAGAGAATCCTCCCCAGTGTTTCCATTCTCCAGGTATCTGGCAACCAGGGTGGGAGCAGCAGAGATCCGACAGAAATGTTTGCAAAAACAGCAGGATCCTCCAAAATGAACTTTTTTTTAAAGTTTTCATTTTATTTTTCAATTCATTATTTTTCTTCTCATCCTCAACTTCCAAATCTTTTTTTAAAATTTATTTTATTTTTAACTTATGTCATAAAACAAGCATTTCCATAACATAGTAGAATAAAAAAAGATGCGGGCACATGAAACTGCAAATTTGCTATATATAACTTGCTATTCCTTTTAAATATACAATAAAGTTAACATGTAAATTTCTTTTTTTTCTTTTGTTCTCTCCTCCCACCCTACCCTAGAGATAACCACCATTTGACACAAATATCCATATATATATGTATATGTATGTATATATATATATATATATATATATATATATATATATGTAAAGAGAGAGAGCGGGAGTGTATGTATGTGTATGTATATGTGTATGTGTGTGTACATATACACATATATACATATATGTGTGTGTATATGTATATATAAAATTGTACTTATCCCACACTCAGCCTCTGAATCTTAAAAAAACAGTAAATAAAACCTTTGTGAGGATGCCAGTCTAGAGAAAATGAGTCCCCCATGGGTCACCTCTATTGCTTCATCACAGTCATCAAAAGAACGATTTCCTTTTAGAGACCTTAGGTCAGTAAAACAAGAACTTACTTTGCAACCAGAGTAAATATCTGGGCCATCCGGAAAGCGCCTAAAGGGAATATTTGCTTAAGCAAAAAAAGCCTTGTTTAGTCCAAAGCTGTAGATGCAGCCACTGGAGGAGCCCCAGATGAAGTCTCCTGCACGCACTGGCCCTGTGGCCAGTCCTCATGGCCATGGAGCTTAGCATCTGGGCACCCCTAAACCCAGAGCCTGGAAGCCGCTTGATACAGACAAGGTTGTGCTGCCCAGCAATCGGGGCTGTTTCCCAAGGGGGATTTGCAATGGCCTCTTCTGGGAAGGCTGGCAGAGAGACTCAGCAAGCAAGCATGGGGAAGAGGAGGATGTGGCACCGGGCAGGGAGAGAATGAGTTGGAGAAGGAAGGTCCGAGGGCACCTATACTGTCTCTGCTTTTAGGTATCCTGCTGTTTGGGTCTGAGCAGATGGGGACTGCCCAAGGACAGCTTCCCACTCCCTGCTGGCTTCTCCAAGCCTGGAGCTGCCCCTGCCCTGGAGAGGCCGTGCAAGAGAACTTCCATTCAGGAGTCTCTTTTTCAGACTTGTATTCACTTTCAGAGAATGTCAGTGCTAGGATAACCCTGTGAGTAGAGAATGTCAAAGCTAAAATTGGCCTTAGAACACAGAATGTCAGGGCTAGAAGGGGTCTTAGAACAAAGCATGTGAGAGCTGGGAGGGCCCTTAGAACAGAGGAGGTCCGAACTGGGAAGGACCTTAGAACACAGAATGTCAGAGCTGGGAGGGCCCTTAGAACATAGAATGTCAGAACTGGGAAGGACCTTAGAACACAGAATGTCAGAGCTGGGAGGGCCCTTACAACAGAATGTCAGAGCTGGGAGGGCCCTTAGAACATAGGATGTCAGAGCTGGGAGGGCCCTTAGAACATAGAATGTCAGAACTGGGAAGGACCTTAGAACACAGAATGTCAGAGCTGGGAGGGCCCTTACAACACAGAATGTCAGAGCTGGGAGGG
>CM053588.1:49118942-49134859 GCA_028646515.1 Pseudochirops corinnae
GATATAGCAATAACAAAAACACAAACACTTTCCCCCAGTACTTGGGGGCACATTCTCTCCCATACAGCTCAGTCTCTAGAAAGATCAGGCTCATACCTAACAGTTTCTATATAGTGCTGGTCCCTTCTCACACACACCTCCCCCCAAGTTTAATTCCAAATGTAGGGATTAATGCTGGGTGAGTCCCTATATTAGCTACTGATGAACTGTTTTACAAACACTGTTTCTTGCTCCTCAGAGCATTAATGCTGAACTGACTGAAAAACCCAGTCTGAGATTTACTCCCAGACATCCTTCTCCTATCTCCTCATCTAAAACAAAGGAACATATTCTGAGGGCCATATGTCAGCCTCAGATGGGAAGGGCCCATGACCTTTCCTTTCCAGTACTGACTCTTTTCTCTCACCAGAGCATTGCCAGGCAGAAATTAAGTCAGATCAAGAGAAGAAAGAAGTTCTGGTCCATTAGTTCCTTTTGAATGTGGCCCAAATTCCAGCTAGGAAGCTACTCAAAAACATTCCTTTTCACTATATAGTTAGCAGACTGGAACCAGTTACAGAATATCCACACACTTTCTGAAGTCCACGTGGGAATTGTATCAGTCAGGTATTCTGTGCGTGCTCAGAAGGACTGGCCTCATTGGTCAGTCCACCATTACACATATAGCCAGACCTATTCTTTCCCTCTAATTCCAGTCTTACATAACCAGCTTCCCACTGGACGTTGCCAGATGGATGTCCCATAGATATCTCCACTTGGTAAGTCCAAACAGAACTCATTGTCTTTCCCCTAATTATACCTCCCTGTTTTGTTTGAGGATGCCACCACC
The DNA here is from genome assembly GCA_028646515.1 of Pseudochirops corinnae. NCBI lineage: Eukaryota > Metazoa > Chordata > Mammalia > Diprotodontia > Pseudocheiridae > Pseudochirops > Pseudochirops corinnae. The sequence continues at coordinate 49,119,772 of CM053588.1, forward strand.
CTCCCTGTCACTCAGGTTTGCAAACAGGGATATATCTTCAGCTCTTCACACTCATTCACCTCCCATAGCCAATTGGTTGCCAAATCTTGTCATTTTGTCATGCCCCCTTCTCTCTACTCATACAGCCACAAACATAGGGTAGGAGGGAATAGAACAATCCCTTATCACTCTCACCTGGACTATTGCAATCACCTTCTAACTTGCTTTCCTGCACCCAATCTCTCCACCTCTGATCCATCCTCTATATAGCTGTCAAAGGGTCATTCCTAAAGTCCAGCCTGACCATGTCATCTTCCAGCTCAAAAAGTTCCACTCAGTCCCTGTTACCTCTCTGATAAATCCTTCCACTTACATGTAAAGCCCTTCACACTCTAATACCAACCCACCTTTCCTAGGTTATTATACATTATTCCCCTCTGAGCACTCTCCATTCTCGTCAAACTTGTTTGCTTGCTGCTCCTTCCATCCACCATTCCATCTCTCATCCCTGAGCCTAAGTAGACATTGTCTCCCATGCCAGGAATACATTCCTTCCTCAGTGTAGGATGCTGGAAAGAGCTCTAGAGTCAAAGGACCTAGATTTAGTTCTCCTCTCTGATTTTGTTGTTGTTCAATTGTTACCATTATGTCCAGCCTTTTGTGACCCTCTTTTTGCTGGGGGAGGGCTCTTCGTAATTCTGGAGTCATTCACCATTTCTTTCCCCATCATTTTACAGATGATGAAACTGAAGCAAGGGCAGCTAGGTGACACAGTGGATAGAGTGCTGAGCCTGGAGTCAGGAAGATTCCTCTTCATGAGTTCAAATCTAGCCTCAGGCACTTACTAACTATGTGACCCTGGGCAAGTTACTTACCCCTGTTTGCCTCAATTTCCTCATCTGCCAAATGAGCTGGAGAAGGAAATAGCAAACCACTCCAGTATCTTAGCCAAGCAAACTCTAAGTAGATATTCATCATTTGGAAGAATGGTTAAACCAATGGTGGTACATGAATGTAATGGAATATTACTCTGCTATGAGAAATGAAAAAAGTGATGACCACAGAGAAGACTGAGTAGATCCACACAACCTGATTCAGAGGGAAGAAAATAATATCCACAAGAACCTCAGCAATGGAAATGGAAAGAATAAACCCCAAACCATCAAAGTGGATGTTACAAAATGACAAAGGACAAGTGGGGCTCCAAACAGAAGGGGAAACCATCTCCTTTGCACTCATGGTCTTTGCAGAGCTGGGAGCTCCACAGTTTGGGACATTGTACTTTGAAATTTCAGACATTTTCAGTGTATAGATCAGTTTTCCTGCTTTTTTTCTCTCTTTTTCCTTAAAAAATATTATTTGTTGTATGGGCTAACTTTCTATGAGAAGGAAGGGAGTTAATGGGAGAAATTTTGTAAAAAAAAAAAAAAAAGACTATATCAATAAAAAATTTATTTTAAAAAAAAAGAGTCTCTACTTTCCACCTGTCTTTTAGCTCAATGCTCCCTTCTCCATGAGGTCCCCTTCTCTCATTTACTAACACCTCACTCTGTTATTTTGCACATATTTACTATTTATTGTTTCTTTCCAATAGAATATAAACTCTTTGAGGGCAAGGACTGTTTCATTTTTGTCTCTAGCACAGTGCTTGACACACAGTCAGCCTTTGATGAATGCTTGTTGTTGAACAGCCCTGGAAGGTGGGGAGTCTGTCCACACCTGCTCTGATCATACCCCATCTTGGACTTACTGGCCTGTTGTTTATATCCTGATGTGGACTGACCCTCAAGACATATCGATTTTCCATAATTTTTCCTATTACTTCATCCTCACAACTTCTTCCACCAAACATTACACCGTACTGCCAGAAATAGTCCATACAGAGCCAGGGCAGGATCAGCTTCCTTCCAATATGGCAACCCCACTCTCAGCTCCACCTATAACATGAATGTGGTTGATAGAACTATGGCTTCCATTCTAGGGCTGTCTCCCAAAGAGATCATACAAGTGGGGAAAAGACCCATATATACAGAAATATTTGTAGCAGCTCTTTTTGTGGTGGCAAAGAATTGGAAGTCAAGAGGATGCCCATCAATTGGGGAATAGCGGAACAAGTTGTGGCATATGAATGTAATAGAAACTATTGTTCTATAAGAAATGAGCAGATGAACTTCATAATAACCTGGAAAGACTTATATAAACTGATGCTGAGTGAAGGGAGCAGAACCAGGAGAACATTGTACATAATTATAGAAGCATCGTATCTGTGATGACTGACTTTGATAGACTGAGCTCATCTCAGCAATGTAAGGTTATAAGACAACTCTAAAGGACTCATGATGGCCATCTACATCTAGAGAAAGAAATGCAGAGTCTGAAAGCAGATTGAAGCAAGGTACTTTCTCTCTCTCTTTTGTTTTGTTTTATTCCTTCTTTCTCATTGTTCAGTCCATTGGTTATAATTCTTTACGACTTGGCTAATGTTTAATGTGAAGGTATTTGTAGAACCTATATTGGATTGCATGCTGCTATGGGGGTGGGGGGAGAGAAAATTTGGAACTCAAAAACTTGTGAAAGTGAAAGTTGTAAACTAATAGTAAATAAATTTTTTAAAAAAGAACTATGGCTTCCAGGAAAAAGGATGCAACATTTCCTCTGTTCTCTTCCCTGATCGTAGTACATATTGAGAATTGTGATTGGTTCTAGGTGCCACATCTTCTTTCAGGAAGGCTACTTCAGAGAAGGGTAAAGTAGATGGTGAGAAGACTGGATACTATGTCCTATAAGGAAGAGTTGAAAACAGGATAATTTAGCCTGGAAAAGAAAAGGTTTGGGGGTGGGGAGAGAATGACTATCCTCAAGTATTTGAAGGATTTTCTTGTGAGTGAGGGATTAAATTTGTTCTGATGGCACCCAAAGGGAAGAACTGAGAACACTGGACCAAAATTGTAGAGAAGCAGATATTTAGGCTCAATAGTAAGGAAAATCTTCCTGCAAATGGGAGCTGTCCAAAAGCCATTTGGGCTACAGTGGGGCATAGTTAATTTCCCCACCATTAGCAATCATCAAGCAAAAGCTGGATGACCGATTATCAGAGATGTTATAGACTGTCTAGATTTTCCTCTGTGTTAGCCTAGGTGACCTCAAGAGTACTTTGATTCCCTGATTTGTATAATGATTAAAACCACTGTGCATTTCTTTAATAGTTCAAAAGGAAATAGAGAAAGATCCTTTGCTAAAGACTCTTGTCACTGGAAAGTCATATGACTATCTAATGTAAGTATCCTTAGAAATATTATACTCTTTTTTCCTGTTAGCTCAAGTTCCCATTATGGGATGCAAAAGTTCATTAGAAGCTTCACTAGCTTGTGAGAAATAGGCCAAGTTTCAGATTGCTAAATGTTTCATTTGGCAAGCTTTTTTTGGATTCCAGCCAATTAAATATTTAAGCACTTGGAACTGTAGCATCAAGGCATGGTGCTCCAGTGTAGCAACAGAAATCAGACACAGTCCCTACCCTCAAAGAGTGTATGCACTAAGAGAAAATATTAAAAAGATAAGATGGTCTCCCCCCACCCCCCACTCCCCTCCCCAATGGGAGCTAGCATTCTACTTAGGAAAATTCCCAGTACGTGTGGAGAAAAACTAGAGAACACTAGAATAGAGGCATGCCTTCCCAGCTCTGACATTCTGTGTTCTGAAGTCCTCCCAGCTCTGACATTCCATCTCTAAAGTCCCTTCTGGCTATAAATGCTATGATACTATACTGAGAGAGTCTATAATATAGGAAGAGATAGTATGGGATGAGATTGGTCAGAAACTTTAAAAATAAAATAATGCCCCTTGCCATTGACCAGTCTTCTTGTATGTTTGACTTTAGTACTAAATTCCAGTCACTGAAGAGACAGGGTCAATCCTTGACTTTCATAGGATATCAATTCCTTCAGTCTACATCAGTTTACCCATTTGCCTGCCTCTGGGTCCAACTTTTCGTTTTGCAGAATGTGTGGAATCTTTTCTCATACAGAACCAGTCCACTGCAGATTATCAGTCCAAACCATTAGTGCTCAATAACAGAGTTATCTTCTCCCACCCCTATTGTTTGCGATACAACAAACCCCAACCCCAAATTTACTCAAGTTTTAAGAACTAGGATAAACTGGTGAGAATTTACCCACTCACATCACCTGTCTGGCCTCAGTATCTCCTGTTATAAAATGATGAGATTGTACTAGATAATCTCTAAGGCTCCATCTAAATCTGACATTCCATGCCCTCAGATGCCTCCCAGAGCTGGTATCCTAGGTTCTATGACCATTCCAGTTCTAAAAACTGCTCCTAGCTCTAATATTTCATATTCTAATTTCCAGTTCCAACAGTCTGTGTCCTAAGTTGCTACTTAGCTCTAGCTCCCTTCTAAGCTTTAACATTTTATGTTCTAAGACCCCTTCTGGTTCTGACATTCTTTGTCCCATGAGTCCTTCCATTCCATGAAGGGTTTGTTTCATGCCCTCTGTTCCAATGATTACCAATGTTTTCCCAGTATGGTACCCTATGACTTTCTCCATTTAGTAAAACACACACACACATACACACACACACACACACACACACACACACACACCCCTGGGAAGATTTCATCAAGCTTTTGAAAAATCAGAGTTCTCCTTGTAGTCTCCCAGACCTTGCCTCAAGACAGATCCTTTTCATAAGAAACTACATGGGACTGGAACTGATGAATGAAACCCCTGTTTCATTGATTTCAGTGAAGAATTCATGGCTGCACAGAAACAGCTCATCTCCCAGCACGAGCTCATCACCACCCTAAAAATGGACCTTTTCAAAAGCCAGACCAAGATATCTAGATTAAAAGGTATGTCCACACAGCACACTTGGCCATTCAACTGAGGATCCCAAGATGCCATAAGGGGGGAAAAAGGCGAAGTAACTTACTTTGTATATGAAAATTCTGTGGCTATAAGTCATTGGTGAAACGCTTTCTCTTCTTCATTTATATGACTTTTGTTGAGGATTTAACATCCACAGCTTTGGTGTAGAATTTTCTGGCTCTGAGAGTGAGGGACCTAAGGGAAAATCTTACACAATGAATGTTTCCCCTCTATCAACACTCATATTGCAAGGTTTGCTGGTACTATTGGAGGAGGCATCTCATTGGAGAAAATTGGGGATACTTTGTTTCCCTCTCTGGACCTCAGTTTCTTCATATATAAAATGTAAGAATTGGGCCCTTTGAGACCTATATGCCAAGGTCCCTTCTAGGCCTGATATTTTATGATTTCTCTTTTAGCTCTAACAGTCTATGTTCTCAGGTCCCTTCTAGCTCTGACATTCTGTGTTCTAAGGGCCCTCCCAGCTCTGACAGTCTGTGTTCTAAGGCCCCTTCCAGCTTTGACATTCTAATCTTTCAGATCCCTCTTATGACAATTTCCCCCCAACTTTAAATGCTATGGTTTGCCTCTAGGTGCAAATTTTTGAAGAGATATCTTGAAATAGTTCTTATTTCAAGGAAATAAGAAAATATGAAACAGTTTCGACTTCAGGTAGTTATAGAAATCCCACTATTTCAGAATCTTAGTGAAGTTCAGAGAGAAATCCTATGCCCAACCCTCATTGACCTTCAGGCTTTGAGCTATTAGGCCATCCCTCTGGTTCAGATATGAGGATTTTATTTAAGAATCAGTTCTTTGGTTTGTTTGTTTGCTTGTTTTTTGTTTTAAGGGAAAGAGAAAGTTTGGGAAATGTACCTTCTGCTTTTAAGCAGACAGAAGGTCCGGTATTTTGTACTTGTGGTTAAACCAGTTCTTGAAGTTGAGGGTGAGTGAGAAGGAACAGGAAGAGCAGGGCTCTCCCATTTCTATACCGATGCCAAAGGCTCTGGATCAGACCTTTCCTCCTCCTTCTCCTCCTCCATTCCCTCCTCTCCCTGCTTCTTCCTCCATCTCTCCTTTTCTGCATTACCCTCTTCTGTGCCCCTCTACTCTTTGCTCTTTTACATATTTCTCCTTTGTATTTCTCCCCCCCCAACTTTTTTTCTTTCAACCTTGATGAAGCTAGAAGGCCCTGCTAGCAGGAGTGAGGGGGCCTAGTCAGGTTTAAGAGGCAGATTGTCATTTTTGATGGAAGGGGATGGTGCCCAGACATTGTTGGTTTTTTCTCCTATCTTGAACCTTTCAAATATTCTCTGAGTTTTGGTCTCCTGGGTCAGGGTCTACACCTACAGAAAATCCCCCAAATCATTTCTGACCAGACTCAACCAATACAAGTGACTTTTTCCTTTGGTCATATGAAAGAAAGCCAAATTTTCCAGATGCTTGATAAGTCACTTAACCCTCCTGGGCCTCAGTTTCCACATTTGTAAAAAAAAAAAAAAGATAGAGAGTTGGACTAAGTGACCTCTAAGGTCCTTTCCACCTCTTCATCATCTGTAAAAAGAAGAGGTTGCAGTAGGTGACCTCTGAGGTCCCCTATAGCTCTAGATCTGGGGTTCTGTGGTTCCCTGAATAACCTTTAGGATGTATCTCTGTCTCTTCTGTTATTGTGGGTCTGGTACATTTGGCTACACTGTTCATATACCAGTTCTCAGGTGTGGGGCTTCCTGTCCCTTTCAGCTGAGTATGATGAGCAGCTAAAAACAGAGATGGGCCAGAATCTCTTCCTGATTCAGCAACAGGAGCAGGAGCTGAGTGAGCTGAAGGAGAAGCTGATTCAGATGTCCAGCCTGGTGGAGAAAAAGAACAATGAGGTCGAAAGCTTACAGGAGTATCTAAGGTACATGCCCTTAGCCAAAAGACACTATGGAATCCTGCAAAGTCGAAGGAGTGTCCCTTCTGGGCTCCCCAACATGCCTGAGGGCATGGAGCAAGGGGTAGTTAGGAAGGGGTCAAAAGAAAATGGTTCCTGCCCTCAAGGAGCTTCCACTCCCCTTAACATTAAGCACCTTCAGTTTGGGGTGAAAATACAGCTCCTTGTCCCCTCTTATCTGAGTCTGCAGGATGTGGTATTTATCAAAGGGGTCTGTGTTCCCCTAAACTTGATTCAGTTGCTCCATATTAAAAAGCCCCTCCCATTCCCTCTGGCTGCAGAAACTCCATCTCTGTAGAAATCAAAAAGATCTGCACCATGTGTGATGTGGGGATACAAGTGGATGGTACTCAGAATGACGTGTACATCTTTAACAAAGAGGTGAGTAGCCCCACTGCATGGCCTACTGCTGGTGGGGACCCAAATGCACAGAAAGTGGGTGCTTGCTTAGTGATTTCTATCCCTATCCATTCAATCAAATTCACCAAATATTTATAGAGCACCTACTGTGCATAAGAAGTCTCCATGTTCTTCCTGATCCCCCAAGCCCAGGGCTGCTTACCCTTTTCTCTGTCACTGACCCCTTAAACAGGCTGGTAAAGCCTATAGAGAGCCCTGCTCAAAATCATGTTTTAAATGCTTAAAATAAAATGCTGAGTATTACAAAGGAAACCAGTTACATTGAAATTCAGTTGTCTAGAGACAGAAAAAGAGATAAAGAGAGAGACAGAGAGATGAAATACAGAAATAGAAATAGAGATATATAGTTATAGATAGAGATAAATATGTGTGTATAATATATATGTATATATACAAGTTCATAGCCCCCAGATTGAGTCTTCATCAATAGTGTCCTATTCCCCCACCCCCAGCAATACTTTTAATATATTTTGTAATTATCTACCTCTGTACAAGCTGTTTCCCCTCCCAGCCCCCAGCAGAATTCAAGCATCTCAAGGACAGGATCACTGGATCACAGATTTAGAGCTGGAAGGAATATTAGAGACCCTCTAGTCCAAACTCCCTACTCCCACCCTATTTCACAAATTAGGTGACTGACATCTGGAAAAGAATCAAGGGTACAAGACCTAGAGCTAGAACAGACTTCTGAGACTATCTTGTAAAACTCCCTTATTTAACTAACAGATGAAGAAATGGGAGCCCAAAGATACATCTTGCCAAGGGTCACATGAAGAGTAAGTGACTGAGGGGAGACTTGAACCTCAGTCATCTGAATCCAAAGCTACTGCTTACGCGACTATACCACTGCTAACATATTCTCCAGCACCTAGCACAGGATCTGACACGTAGTAGGTACTTAGTAAATGCTTGCTGCATTGATTATGAGGTATTGAGAATGCAAAGATGAGAAATGCCCTACCCTCAAGGAGCTTTCTTAAGAAGGAAAGGGAATGAGGGAGAGATGCCTGAAAATAAAGGCATTTCTGATGCTACTGACATTTGCAAGGGATGAGACATGTACATAAAGGACTATGGTACAGATCTTTGAATGAGTAGATTTCATAGGAATGGTCCAACAAAGTGCCCCAAAATCTTTGAGGAGTGAAGAATCACTTCTAATTAAGGGAATAAGGGCAGATTTTATGGAAGAAAGGTGACAGCTGAGCTGGTTCTTGAAGGAAGGGAAGATGGCAAAAGATAAAACTATGGGACTTGGCTGGGAGAGAGTAGGGAATCCATTCAAGTTATGAGTGAAACCATGACCAAAGGCAGAAGCAAGAGAGAAGAAAAGGAGAGCAGAAGTCGGTGATTAGTGTAGTTTGTCTAGAGCACAGAAAACATGGAAGCGGGCTTGTGGAGCTGGCCTCAAAGCCAGGGAGACTTGGGTTCTAGTCTGGACAGACACGTGCCTGGGCGAGTCATTAAACTTCCCAGTATCCTAGGCAACTCTCTAAGTTACAGAGAAAATACTCATCTGAATTAATTAGAGGAAGTGTCCTCATCCAGTACACTGAAATCCCAAGACCAATCCTGATCCCCTATGGCAATGGTTCTCAACCTTCCTAATGCCACGACCCTTTAATATTCGTATGTGGGCATGTCTGCATGTGGGCAGACCTGCCTGGAGACGGATAGAGGTTTCTAAGACCATCAGAAATATGCGTTTTCCGATGGTCTTAGGCGACCCCTGTAACCCCTGTGAAAGGGTTCGACCCCAAAGGGGTCACGACCCACAGGTTGAGAACCTCTGCCCTATGGAGTACATTTATTTATGGATTGGGAAGAGAGGGAGTTGATACAATGGAAAGATGGATTTGGAGTCGGAGAACCTGGTTTCCTATGTGACCTTGGGCAAGTCACTTTCTTTTGGTGGGCCTCAGTTTCTTCTGTATAATTTTTGTTCGATTATATCCAAATCCCTCCCACCTCTGGAGCTATGATCCTAGGAAGACTCTGAGGTCCTTCCAACCCTTTGCTTCAGGAAAGAGGAGTAAAGAAAGAAAGTCGGGAAAGCAGTTTTGGAAAGAGGTTTCTTCACTGCAAAAAGGAGACACACAGACCCCTATTGCTTGGCTTGTGTTGCTAAAAATTGTCCTTAATAAGGTCATTGTAGGGTGCAGCCCCACCCTAAGGCGTTAGCTTTTTCTGCCACAGACAGGGCAGATAAATGTTTATTTCCCAACCTGGTTAGACTGAAGGCTTTATGGAAATGAAAATCAAGGTACCTAAAATAAAACCTTTTTGAGTCAACATTCAGAAGCCAGACCAAATGTCTCAGGCAATTTTTTTCCTTTTCTCCTTGGCATCTTTCCCTGACCCTGACAGCAGCCACATGCAATAAAGCCAGCCACAACCAGCTTGTGGCAGCCTCTACCGGTGTTCAGCATGGGAGCCAGCACACAAAGCAATGCCTCACTTCACTCTCTCAAAGCTAACTTGAGTTAGGGAAATTACTTAAAATCTAGCCATGGCCCTGAGACTCAGCTCTAGCAACCTGGCCACCCCCACCCAAGCTCTAGCCACAGACAAATTAGGAAGGTGGGCTAGGAAGTAAGGGGAAGGGAGAGGAAGGAATGGGAAACAAAAAAGAGAAGTCTCTTCTAATTCTGCATTCTAAACTCCCTCTCCCTCCTGCTTTCTAAGGTAAAACTGACTAAGGCAAGGGTGGGGAACCTGGGGCCTCAAGGCCACATGTGGCCCTCTAGGTCCTCAAGTGCTGCCCTTTGACTGACTCCAAACTTCACAGAAGAAATTCTCTTAATAAAAGGATTTGTTCTGTAAAACTTCGACTGGGTCTAAAGGCCACACCCAAGAAGGCCACATATGCCCTTGATGCCACAGGTTCTCCACCCCTGTTCTAGACTTTATTTTAGCTATCTTGGTTCTGTCTACCTGTGTTCTAGATCTTGACTTAGTTATTCTGATTCTGACCACCTGTGTTCTAAACACTGGCTTCCCACTTGACTCAGATCCGTTGGTGCAGCCTTACCCATCACATTGCTTTTATCTCTTGCCATAGACAGTGCCTTGACTTTTTTCATTCCTGCCATAATGGTTCACAAGGAAGTACTGGTATCCTCTCTGCTGTTGAGATAAATCTCTTCTACCTTCCAAGGGCCAGTGAAATAAACTCGCTTGGTTAACAGTTAGGCAACCATTTACACCAATTTATTGCCCAATAACAATATAGAACAAGACACAGGGTCATATATTAGTGTTACAGGGATCTCAGAGGCCATCTAGCTTAATTCCTTTATTTTGCAGATGAGGCATCTGAGACTAAGAGGGATGATATGATTTGCCCAAGATCATACAGTTGATTAATGTCAGAACCAGAATTTGTCTGTTTCAAAGCTCCTCTTAGATGGGAATTCAGTATGATTTTTCAAAGCAGGCTAGTAAAATCACAACAAATAGAATCTTTAGAAAAGCTTGGGGGGGGGGGGAAGGTAGAGAAAGCCTTTATTTAAGACTAAAAGTGAGGAGGACTCAGAAGAACAGTATCTTGCACTTTGGTGCTGATCCCAAAAGCTCAAGAATGATTCCCTCCCTTTTTTCCCTCCTTCTCTTTTTCCCCCTCCTTCTCTTCTTCCTCTGGGCCCCTCCTTTCCTTTCTCTTCATCCAATCTCTCCACCTGTGTTCCTTCTCCTTTCCTTCTTCTCACCCCTGGCAAAGCCAGAAGGTCCCATGGGCAGGAACCAGAAGGTCTGATCCCGTCCAGGGGAATGATGGAGGAGAACCCCCAGCTATGGCTTTTTCTCTATTTCTAACTTCAGTGCGTTTAAACATTCTTTCCTTTCCCCCCAGGTCAGGGCCTATTCCTTTAGAAGATCCTGAGTCATTTCAGGTCAAAATTACCCAAGATGAATGATTTTTCCCTTTGGCTAAGTGAAAGGAAACCAAGTTTCCAGGATGCCTGCTAAGTCACTTAACAGGCTAGTCTCTCCGCTGAATAGGGACTGGGTACAGCTTCAGTAAGGGGCATCTAGGTAGGTCAGTGGATACAGTGCTGGGTCTGGAGTTGGGAAGAACTGAGTTCAAATGTAACCTCAGACTCTCACTAGCTGTGTGACCCTGGGCAAGTCACTTAACCCCTGTTTGCCTTGGAAGCAGTTAGATATCTCAGTGGATGGAACACTGGGCTCTAGTAAATCCAGCTTCAGACACCCACTAGGTGCATGACCCTGGGCAAGTCACTTAACCCCTGTTTGCCTTAGTCCATTGGAGAAGGAAATGCAAACCACTCTAGTATCTTTGCCAAGAAAACCCAGGGGAGAGTACTGGCATACTGTGTTCCATGAAGAGTCAGACATGGCTGAAAAACAACAGCTGCATCCATGGTCGGTGGGCAGGCAGAGCAGGGGGTATGGTCATCATTTAAGAGGTAGGCTTTTGCCAAATACATTAGTCCAAAGTATTGTAGAATGAAGGCTCCATGTTCGGGTACCAAAAGGATGGAGACTGAAATCATCCCCCAAGATAAGTAAGTTGAGGCTCAGAAAACCTGAAATAGTCAACGGGGATCAAAACAAGATGTCAGCAGCACGTTTAGGGGAGTGACATTGTTTTCTCAGCTTCCCACCAGTGGCCTTCTGCCGTGAGGCTTGAAGTCCCCCTACTCTCAAGAGAGCCATGCTTTTTAGGGTCGTAGAAGTGAGAGCAGGAAGAAACTTGGGAGAGAGCGTCAAGTCCAGCCCCCTCATTCTACAGAGGAGAAAACCAAAGCTTAGAGAGGGAAAAGAACTTGCCCAAGGTTACACATCTATGTCTGCATTTGAACTCAAGTCTTCTTTCACCTTTTATTCTTCAGCAAGCTAACTGGGGGAAGGGATGTGTGTTTGGTCGTGTTCAACTCTGTAACTCCATTTGGGGTTTTCTCAGCAAAGATACCGGAGTGGTTTGCGATTTCCTTCCCCAGCTCATTTTACAGATGAGGAAACTGAGGCAAACAGGATTAAGTGACTTGTCCAGGGTCACACAGCTAGGAAGTGTCCAATGAGTCTTCCTGAGTCTATCCACTGTGCCATCCAACTGTCCCAGGGAAGAGAAGGGAATAAACACCTACTATGTGCCAGGTGCTATGCTAAGAGCTTTACAAATATTATCTCATGTGACCCTCACAACATACATAGGAAGTAGGTACAAATATCTTCCCTGTTTTACAGTTGAGAAAATTGAGGCAGGCAGAAATTAAGTGACTTACCCAAGGTCATACTGACAGTAAGGGCCTGAGGTTAGATTTGAACTCAAGTCTTCCTGATCCCAAGCCTGGCATTCAAATCACTGTGCCACCTATTTACCTGGGTGGCATAATGCTGGACTCAGAGTCAGTCAGATCTGGGTTCAAATCCAGCCTCAAATACTTACTAGCTATGTGATCCTGAATTTTCTCTGTGCTTGAATTTCCTTATCTCTAAAATAAGAAGGTTGAACTTGAAGGCCTCAAAGGTCCATTCCACCTCTGAGTCTGACTCTGTAACTCTAAACCCAAGGCTTTTGTACCTCTGCCATCCTGCACCTCCATGAGCCCTGGATGGGGAGCACAGGACTTGCTTTGGGTCCTCGCCAATGCTGCCTTGCTGTCTCAGCTGGAGCCTTCCCCTCTTCTCTAAAGTGTGTCTCCAATGAAGTGGGACTGTTGTGGCTTCTGGGAGAGTGAGGTCATTCTTATCTAGCATAAAACCGATCTCTTCCTAATTCCAAAACACAGGCTTCATCCTTCATTGAACTAGGGACCAAATGCAAAGGGCTTCGTCATGAGGAAACCATCCAGCACCAGAAAAAGGCCCTGTCTGAACTACGGGAGCAAATCAAGGAACTGGAAAAGACCCCTGAACCCAGTAAGTTTCCCTGTGTTTCTTCTCTGAGCCCTCCTGGTCATTCACTCCCTGCCCTCATTCTCAAGGTTCAAATACTTTTTCAGTGGAGCTGTCATCTCACTAACGTGAGTGCACCTTTCACTGGTACTGATCACAACCCATTCCTTGCCCTTTCATTCTATGCTAAGAATACTTACCATGTTTTTTCACAAAGCCTCTCAGTCAGTGGACTTGCTTTGGTTCTTTTAATAAACCAGCGGTTCTCAACCTGTGGGTTGTGACCCCTTTGGGGGTCGAATGGGGTCGCCTAAGACTATCGGAAAACACATATTTCTGATGGTCTTATGAACCGAGATACCTCTATCCATCTCCAGGCGGGTCTGCCCACATGCAGATACGCCCACATACGAGTATTAAAGGGTCGTGGCATTAGGAAGGTTGAGAACCACTGTAATAGACCATTCATACCATTCAAGGGTCCTGTTGGCATTAGGCCCATTCTGCTTGGCCCTGAAGGACTGAATTAGGAGCAGCAAATAGAAAAAAATGGAGAGGCTAGTTTAGGCTTCATGTAGGGAAAACCTTCCTAGCAAAGAGAGCAATCCCAAAGTGGGGTGTGTCTGGTTCCAAGAGGTAATGATAATACTTAAAAGTGACATAAGCTTGTCAAGTGCCTAATATATCTCATTTGTTGTGGCCTTTGCCCTCACTGGAGGTCTTTAAGCAAAGGCTGGATGACCATTTTTCAAGTATATTACAGCAGGGACATTTTAAGGCCCTGCTGGGACCAGATGGCCACTGAAGTCTCTTCCCATTCTGAGTTTCTGTGACTCTTATTAATCTCTTAATGCTTATTTTTGTCACTTAAACCCATCAATCCTATGTTTTCCAGTCATACTAATCCTTCATTATGTCTCCTGTCACAACCTGGGCACAAGGCAGTGTGGTCTAATGGCTAGGGCACTGAACTTGAAGTCAGAAAGACCTGGGTTAAATCCTACCTCTGGTTCTTACAGGCTGGATGACCAAGGGTACGTCACCTCACTTTTCTGGGTCTCTGTTTTCTTCTTCATAAAATGAGAGGTTTGGACTCAGTGACCTCAATGACCTCCCCTAGCACACAAGCAGCACGCTGTAGTCTAGTTAAATGTCCACTGTGCATTTCTGTGGCCTTTTTGGGTTATCTGCAATTTTGCTATTCCTGAGTCACTTGTGCAATCCTATAGTCAAAGGAACTAAGCTAACTACTCACCTTAAAGTATGCTCATTTGGGTTGTTGTCTTAAAATATTCAGCCTTTATAATAAGAATATTATGGGAGTCAGAATGGGATGGGAGTGGGGTGGGAGTCAGGAAACCAGAAAATTTGAAGTCTAGGGCCATCTTCATTTTGCTCTAAGCAAAATGGGTATTAGGGCACCTACTTTTCTGCATCTTTCAGGAATGTTGTTAAGTGAGATGAGATAACCAATGTGAATTATAGTTAATTCAATTGACAAGAGATGTGACCCATGTCCCCATAGGGTTTACACAAAGCTCTGCATTGTTTCAGAATTGGATTAGTGGCGCTATCTAAATGCTCTGATTCTTCATCTTGGTATAGAGGGGCCTGGGATTCTTCTCTGAGGATCTGCTAATAGGGCACAGGTTGCCATGATGCTTACCAAGCTGGGAAGGCAAATATAATGGTAATTTAATTCAATTCAATGAACATTTATCAAATTCCTAGTATGTGCCAGGCAGTATGGAAACAAAAAACATTGGGAATACAAAAAGAGGCAAAAGAAAATCCCTGCTCTCAAGGAACTTACAATCTAATGACAATGATAATAATGATGATGATGCTGTTGATGGTGATGATGACGGTGATGGTGATGGTGATGATGATGGTGATGGTGATGGTGATGATGGTGATGGTGATGATGACGATGATGGTGGTGGTGGTGATGATGGTGATGATGATGGTGATGATGACGATGATGGTGATGATGGTGGTGGTGGTGATG
>CM053588.1:49135359-49159110 GCA_028646515.1 Pseudochirops corinnae
CTCAGACATGTCACACTTACTCATGTGACCTTGAGCAAGTCACTTAACCCCAATTGCCCTGCCTTCCCCCCTCCAAAAAAGCAAAAAAGAAAAACTTGTTATATTAGAGCATATATAATAATATAGCATATAACCTGTTTTATTATATGTGACATAGATTATCCTAGGATACATAGTATGTGGTACATTAGAATACATTGTAATGTTATTATATAATAATAATGGCCTGAATGTATATATACAATGCTCAAAGGCTTACAAAGCATTTCACGTGTCTCAGCTGACTTCGGCGCTCTGAGGAGGGCACTATGGATGTTTTTGTCCCAATTTTGCCAAGTGTAGAAGCTGGGGCTTAGAAAGTTTGAGAGATTTGCCCACGGTCACCCCAATAAGTATTTGAGGTGAGGTTTGAACTCAGGTATTCCTATTCCACATCCAATGCACTGTGCCTTATTCCCTCCTTAAAAGGCTTTTTATTAAATGCCTGTTGTATACACAGCACTGAGATAGGCACTGGGGGACATACCTAGTTCAGATAAGACACAGTCCTATACATGATGAGTAGGTAGAGACCAGATCTGTGATTTCATTGGCATAGGGAAGCATGAAGATGAGGGAGATAGAGAGTCCTGCAATTACAGGTTGGCATCTTACAGCCTGAGAGGCTGCACAGCATGTCTGAGAAGCTAAGGGACCCTCCCAGGGCCACAGAGCCAATATGTGTCAGAGACTTACTGGCTTTGGGACTGACTTTCTACTCCACCAGGCTTCTTCTCTTAGAATACTTATACTTAGAACTATTATACATAGTAAATATACAAGATAAATGCGCTAGTCTTAACAACATGCTGTGTGGGATCTGATGAGGAATTCACGCCTTCTCTAGGAAGCCTTCGCTGATTCCCCCTAGCCATTTATAACACCCCCCCCCCCAGAACATCCAAGACATTTCTTACTACTGTTCACACACTTCTCTTAGAATGCTGGATGTTATTATAGCATTCCATGAGGGCAGGATCTGTATCTTACCTAAATAAGAATATCACTGAAGCAGACATTTAAGAAATGATTTTTTTGCATGAATAAATGTGAATAAAAGAGAGGTGGCCTAATTCAACCATTATAAGTCCTAATCACAGTGCAGGGAAAGGACAGAGAAGTCATAGAGAAACCTAATATAACTAGAAGCTGAGATAGCCCTTCCCCCCAATCCAGACTGCTTATTTGTCATAGGAGGAGAAGGGAGAGCAAAGTGGAGAAGTCCATTCTCCAGGAATTCTTGGGGGGCCCTGTGACTCCTGTCCCATCCATAACTTCTGCTGTCCCTCATCATCTCATCTTTTTCAGACTTGCTTGAGATTGTCTTGCTGTGGCGATGACTTGAAAAAGCAGCTCTGTGACCTTCAGAGCCTCCAGGTGGACACCTCTGTGACGTGGCTGCACAAGGCCATCGTGGAGATCCTGCAGATGGTGGTGTGTTGGGTGGAGAAATTCGAGGAGCTCCTGAAGAATGTGGGCATCAAGCTGTCCCACTCTGACAAAGGTCTCTGCACTTACTGACTCTTCTTGCCTATCTTTAGTTTATACTACCAGTTCTAATCATAAAGAATCACTGATGTGAACCAATCAGTCACCAAGTATCTACTAGGCCCCTCCTATGTGCCAGGTGCTGGGGCTATCAAGACAAAAAGGAAACCACCCCCAGGTACAGAGGACCTGGGTTTGATCATAGGATCATCAATTTAGAATTGGAAGATAAAGTGGAAACCATTGTGTCCAGTCTCATTTTGGGGGCGGGGGTAATAGAAATAGATTTCACTCAGGAAAATAGGATGGGAAGGGGAGAAGGGAGGTGGGGGAATTAAAGGGAGGATAGATTAAGAGAAAGATTAGTTCTAAGCAAAACCCTAAAAGTGAACAAAAGTATTTATAGTTCTTTTTAAAGTTGCAAAAAAATGAAAATCTGAGGGAGTGGATGAACAATGTATGGTATACAAATGTGATGGAATATGATAAATGTGATGGAATATTATGAACTCATCTCAGCATAACGACCAACCAGGATTTCAGGGAACTAATGACGAAACATGCTACCTACTTCCTGACAGCAGGTAGACTGAATGCAGAATGAGACAAATTTTTTTGGACATGGCCGAAGTGGAATTTGTTTGACTATTACATGTTTATAATGGTAGAATAAAAGGCTTATTATTAATATCAGATGACATAACACACATGAAATATATCAGTGCAAGCTAATATTATTATTACTATTGTTAGCATTACTATAATAGCATTAAAGAAAGCCAGTGTGGCAAAAATGGATAGAGAACTGGCCCCAGAGGCTGGCTCTTTCCCTTCAGAAGACAAATGGGGAAGAGATTAAGAATGGTGAAAAGTAAATTCATTATGGGAGGAAGCTGATACAGTCTTGAAGTTCAGCTCCTAAGGATGTTACCATCAAAGGGCAAGGAGTCAGAAAGTGAGCAACAGGCAGTCTCCTTATTTTTATCAAGCATTTATTTTCTCCCCACTCCTACTTCCCCTCTCCCTCACCAGAAAAGAAAAAAAAAAACCTTGTAACAAATCAAGTAAAAAAAAAAATTACCATATTGGCCATGTCCAGAAATGTTTCATTCTGTATGTTTACCCCCATCATCTCCAGGTCTGAACATTCTATGTTCCAAGATTCCTTCTAGCTTCAATGTCTGGCATTGTAAGGGCCCTCCAAGCTCTGACATTCTATGTTCTAAGGCCCTTCCCAACTCTGGCATCCTGTGTTCCAAGGCCCCTCCCAGCTCTGACATCCTATGTTCTAAGTGCCCTCCCAGATCTCACATCCTATGTTCTAAGTGCCCTCCCATTTCTGACATTCTGGGTTCTAAGGGTCCTCCCAGCTCTGACATTCTGGGTTCTAAGGGTCCTCCCAGCTCTGACATTCTGGGTTCTAAAGGCCCTCCCAGCTCTGACATTCTGTGTTCTATGGTTTCTTCTTTGACATTTCCAACTATTATCATATGCTCTGAGAACCCTTCCAGTTTTGACATTCTGTGTTCTAAAAATCTTTCCACTTCTAATATCCTGTGTTCTAAGATAACATTCTCATTATAACATTCTGTGTCCTAAGGTTCCTATGCTCTAAGGTTACAGCTGGAACATCTAAAGATCTAAGGCCACCTTCCAAGTCTAATGTACTATGTCCTAAGGTCCCTTCTAGTTCCAGTGACATTCTTTGGTCTCATGAAGTCTAATAATTCTTTCATGGGAAAGAAAAGGCCTTTGGGGCATGATTTATACATTCTCCTTCTCTTGTCTCACTTTGTTTTTACATCTAGAATGGTTATTTTCCAGCCTCTAGTTTTCTCTGATATTCTTGAAAGCCTCAAATACTTATAATGGTTAAGGTAAATTCTCCTGAGCTTCCCCAAAATAACTTAGTTGGAAGTGAATCAATTTGAACAAACTTTGTGCCACCCACACTGGTAAAGAAAAAAGGGCTGATGCAGAGTTTTAATATCAAAGCATTAGAATTCCGGGAGTGTCAGAGTTATGAGAGACTGTATTATCTTCTTGTAGTGGCTTAGCTCTAAGACGGCATGAGAAAGAAGACCAAGCGTAATGGAATCAAGACATAACAAGCAGAGGTCAATGTTTCGTTGCCCTCTACCCTGCAAATTTTATCGACTTGGATAGAAGGAATGTTGATGCCCAAATGAGATTTCCTTTCCAGGATTAGAGATCATTGTGCCAAGGACCCGAACAAACTAGGAAAGAGAAATAAGCCATATGGTGTCCTCTAGAATGACTAATAGTCCATTTTGGCTCAAATAAAGAAAAACTTCTCGGTAATATTGAGCTGCCCCATAATGAAACAGGATGCCTTGGGGAGGAGCAGGGTCCTCCTCACTGGAAACCTTCAAGTAAAGGCTGAGCAACCCCTTGTCAGGGATATGGGGCGGGGGGGGGGGGAGGCAAGGGAGGTTCTATCATGGGTTAGACTTGGTTACTTTCTGAACTCCTTACCTAGCCTTTTATTCTGCAATCAACACCTCCAGAAGTGACTGCTTCATCCTTGAATCTCTCAGGCTGTTCTCTTTAACCTTCCCCACACCCCTTAATGGGATCATCAAAATCAAAAGATGTCAAAACTGGGCAGGACCTGAAGGATCATTTAAGGTCAGTCCCCTCATGTTACAGATGAGAAAACCGAGACCCAGAGAGAAGTGACTTTCCCAAGGTCACACAGTAAATGAGGGATAGAATGCCTATCTCATGAATCCCAGGCCAGACTTTCTTCCCTCTACTACTAACATCTCTCAGAGTCATTGTTTTATACACACATATGCATATATGTACATGTATGTATACAAGCACATGTGTATTCGTATGTATGTGCATGTATATGTGTGTACATTTGTGTGCGTACATGAATCCTCTGGCAGGTGGCAGGCACCTCCAATGACTGGGAGCTCACCACCTGTTGAGGTATCTGTTGGACAGCACTATTAGGATATGTGGATCTATGTATATATGTACATACACATATATATATACACACACGTGTGTGTGCGTGTGCGTATTAACACCTCCCCTGCCGTAGATTGGAAACTCCTTGTAGGTAGGAGGCAGTGTCATTTTTTTATCCTTATGTCCCCAGTGCCTTGCACATACACTTAGAGTTTACTCAGTGTATTTTGAATTAAACTGAATTGAATAGGGGCTAACTCCTGTAATATATTTCCTTTATAGAGAGTGGCAGCAGAGGAATTCATCAGCACCAATGTTAATAAGCACTTACTGAGTTCCCTCTATATGCAAACCCTTGTCCACGCTTCTGGGAACACAAAGATAGACCAGAGCCCGTTCATAGGAAATAGATCCTGTAGATGCTTGGAGTAGGCTCATGTAAAGCATTTATTCCCGATGCAAAAATTCTTTAAATATCTCTCCTTTTTTTAAACATTTTTTTTCAATTCAAGGAAAAAAACCTTTTTCTTCTCTCTTTAACCTTCCCCAGTTGAAAAAAAAAGTGCTTGTAACAAACAAGCCAAATCAAGCCAAACAAATTCTACATTGGCCATGTCCAAAAAATACACGTCTCGTTCTGCAGTCGGAGTCTGTCTCTCTCAGCAGGATGTCTGTAGCATCCCCCCTTTTCAATGCCTCTTGAATCTCCTCATTCTCAAATGAGTCAGTGTTTGTAAAGGGCTTCCATGGTGCCTGGTATGTACTAGGTGCTTAATAAATCCTTATTCCCCCCCCATTCCCCTCATCAGACTCAGAGCTATCAGACCCAGAGTCCATCTGATAGAGTCATGCCATGCAGAGCTGGAAGGGGCCCTCAGAAGCCATCTAGTGCTTTTTTACAGATGTGCTCTGGTGATCATTTTACAGATGGGGAAACTGAGGCCTAGAGAATTTGAGTGATTTTCCCAAGATCACATATGCAATCAGGTGGCAGAGTTGGCATTCAAACCCAGATCCTCTGATTCCAAACTCCAAAACTCATTGTATTGTACCATGGGGATATTTCCAGTCCCCCATTTTATACTAGAGAAAATTGAAGCTTATCAAGGGAAGTGACTTACCCCACCATAGTCACCCCCAAGAGTATTTGGCGGAGTTGGGATTCAAGTCTAGCACCTCTGGCTGGCAGCCTCCTGGCTTCTTCAAGGAGAAAACCTTGGAGAGAAACTGCTCCAACTTTCCTACTTGTAGAATGAACATGGCTCCAGGTCCCTTGTTAGGAGGCAGCAGCAATGGCAGCCATCAGTCAGAGAAGGGGAACCAGGCTGCAGCAAGAGACAAGGGAAGCTAGGGTAGGCTGCCTAGTGACCTTCTGAAACTCTGGGTCCTGAGATTACCCAGGGTCACTCATGAAAGATATGACCTCTCCCTACAGAAGCTTACTATCTGCTAGGGGAGATAGGACTTGTACAAAGAAAGGATCTGGACGTCAAGGGTTCTTGCTGTTGTTATGATGTAATTCCTTTGGGAACTGATAAAGCCTATGGACTTCTTATTAATTTTTAATTTTTTTTTTTTTGCTTTTTGGAGGGCAATTGGGGTTAAGTGACTGGCCCAAAGTCACATGGCTAGTAAGTGTGTCAAGTGTCTGAGGCTGGATTTGAACTCAGGTCCTCCTGATTCCAGGGCCGGTGCTCTATTCACTGCACCACCTAGCTATCCCTTAATTTTTAATTTTTAAATTTAAATTCATAATTTTATATTTATATAAAATATAAAATTTTACATAAAATGTATAATTTGATATAAAACGTATAATTTCATATTTAATTTATTAATTGAAGGAAATGGTATATTTCAATTAGAGGTTAATGAAAATTAAAAGGTTATTTTTAAAAAAATAAACCAAGTTCATGGATCCTTTGAAATCTGGTCTGTGAACCCCAGGTTATGAATCCCAACTATAGGTGATATTTTTCCCAGCTCTGACATCCTCTGTTCTAAGGACCCTCCCAGCTCTGACATTCTGTGTTCTAAGGCCCTTTCCATCTCTGACATTCTGTGTTCTGAGATCTTTCCCAGCCCTGACATTCTCTGGTCTTCTATGCCCTGCAGAAGTCAAGATAACAGAGTTGATGCTGTGGGAGCAGGTGGGGAGAAGTCACAGGGAGGTAGATTTGGGCTCCAAATAAGGAAGAATCTCCTAATAGTGATGTCCAACAGCAGAATGAGACCTCAACAGGTGGTGAGTTCCCTGTCACTGGAAGTGACTGCCACCTGCCAGTAGCCCTAAATTAAGGTCAAAATGGTAGAGCCCTTCTTCTCCTTTATGTCAACTAAGTACATCTGTCATCAAACCCCAAACACCCCTCCCTTCTCAGGCAGATTTGGAAAGCCTAAAAGATCTCTGGAACTCACTGGTCTAACTCTGTGACCTTTGGACCCTCCTGGCTCTGACATTCTCTATTCTAAGGCCCCTCCCAGCTCAGACATTCTGTGTTCTAAGGGCCCTCCCCTCTCTGATAACCTGTGTTCTAAGGCCCCTCCCAGCTCTGACATCCTGTGTTCTAAGGGCCTTCCCAGCTCTGACATCCTGTGTTGTAAGGGCCCTCCCAGCTCTGACATCCTGTGTTCTAAGGGCCTTCCCAGCTCTGACATCCTGTGTTGTAAGGGCCCTCCCAGCTCTGACATCCTCTGATCTAAGGCCTTTCTCTGCTCTGACCCCCTCTGTTGTAATGACATCTGACTTTAAAATGAGACTCATTCCAAATCCAGAAAGAGACATTCCTTGATTCATGGCCTGTACATTGGGTCTGGACATTAGGTGGTGTTACCAGAGTTGCCTGTTAGATGCAGCGCTTTCAGGTTGGCAGAGAAGTCCTCATTTCCTCGGTTTCTCTTTTGAGCCTCACAACAATGGTCTTAACAGGTAGGAACTAGAGCATCAACATATGAGGAAACTGAGGCTCAGAGAGCCTAAGAAGCACCTTGCCCCACAGTCAGACAACGAGGAAGCCTCAAAGGTGGGATTTGGACCCGGTTCCCTCCAGCCTGTAAGGCCAGCATCTTTTCCTCTGCACTGCCTCAGCTGGGCCTTCACTTCCCGAATTCTTCTAGCAAAGGTACAGGTCATGAAGGTTTTCTTACTCAGTGTAGCTGTAACAATGGGCAGTGCCTCGTGGCCAGAAGAGGGATGCTTGGAATTGAGTTACATGTCAATGTTAGACGCAGCCCGAGGTTTTTTGTTGATAAGCAAAGAAAGAATTTTTTCTTTATCATTTCAATTTATTTTCTTCAATAACTCACTTGGTCACTGCCCTCTGACATAGACATTGTTACATAGATAGACATGCTTCCCTGGCGTCCAGCACAAATTGCTGCCTCTTCAGAGGAGAGGCTCCTCTGAGGGATGGAAGAGTGTTGCCTGGACTGGAGACGTGGCCTGGTGCTTCACAGATGCCCTCCCTTCCCTAATTAAACTTCCTCCACAGCCACACAGACCAGTATCCAGCCCTGGACCCTTCCTGTTGTCCACATTCTCTGTTCCTGCTCCCAGGCTCAAGTGTGACTGAAGTGTATGGCACATAGTAGCATCCTAGATCTGGAGTCAATTCAAATCCTCCCTGTCATGCCCTTTCTTGCTGCATGACCTTAGGCAAGTCACATCACCTCTCCAGGTATCTGTAGAATGAAAGTATTGGACTACATGACCTCTGAGCTCCCTTCCAGCTTTAAATCTATGATATGTATGAGGTCAGAAGAAGGCTGATGTGACATACTAACTTCAGCTGCCCCTCTCCGCTACTTAGCAATGGAGCTAGCCCCACTGGGACCTTCCCTGATAACTGCAGGCCATGCTTAGGTCATCTGTCTCTGAACTAGGCTTATTTATTTTCTTTTTCTTTTTTAAAAAATTTTAGCCTTCTTTTTTTATATTTTTAGTTCCAAATTCCCTTCCCCCCTGCCCAGCTTCTCTCCCACCCATTGCTTCATTTATTTTCAGTGTTTGTTCATCTTAAAGGCACCATGGTGTAGTGGATTGAGGAATAGAGAGCTGGGTTTGAGTCTGGCCCCTGATGCCTCCTGACTGTGTGATCCTGAGACAATCACTTGATCCCTCAGTGCTGCGCCCCCTTCCCAATCTGAGGCAAGATTCTCTGAGAAGTGGCTGAACAAGAGTTGATCTGCCTTGCCAGAAGAGGTTTTTCAATGGGAGTTCCAGTAATGACAAAGCCACAGGTCTTTCCCAGTCAGCTGATGGGTGGAGGAGATAGAACAACAATAAAGAGCCTACTATGTTAAGCACTAGAGATACAAAAGGAGGCCAAAGACATTTCATAATGATCATAGTGCTTAATAAGTGGTTTTTTTCTTTCTCTCATTGTTTTGTCTAATTATTCAGTACATAGCAAATTTACTAAAATATATGATTTCAAAATTATTTTCAGTGTAGAGAAGAGTTCGGTGCTTGTTGTATCAACTTTTTTTGGTTCAATTTTAAAATTAATTTTTTCCACAAAAAGCATTATTTTCCCTCCCAACTACCTTTTTTCGGCTGAACAAAAGAAGAAAAAACACTTGCAATGGCTATCCATTGTCGTGCAAAACAAATTCCCATGCTGGCCACATCCAAAAACATATCCTAAGTCCATCAGCTCTCTGTCAGGAGGTGGTCCCCTGGAATCACGTGGATCATTGGGTCAAATAGTAGCTTTGGGCCTTCATAATGTTGTATACGTTGTCCAGCTTACTTCACTCTGCATCAGTTTGTACAAGTCTTCCTAGGTTTCTCTGAAACCATCCCTTTCATCATTTCTCATGGTACCATCAATAGTCACATACCCTCATTTGTTCAGCCTTTCCCCAACTGATGGCCACCTCTCTGATGTACCCATTGCCTTCATTGTCAGGTGAATGACATAGAAACTATATGGAATGAAGGAGTTTGTAGTACGGGGGTGAAGGCTGAACTTAGGACCTGGTGACCTGAGTTGGAATAAAGGTCAGATCTAGAATCATAACCTAGACCTAGAAGTGAAAGGTCAGAAGTCATCTATTCTCTACCCCTCATCCCACTTTGTGCTTTGTACTTGTGGAAACTGAAGCCCAGGGAGGTAAAGTGATTTGACCTGCCCAGGAAGAGTGACAGAGACTTTGTTGGAGATTCAGTCTTCTGACCTCTATTTCTGTATTTTTCCCACTGGGCCATTTCCAATTAGTGGAGGGGACCCAGTTGGAAGTAGTATGGCTTACCTACCTGTGCCCCACCCGTACTCAGCTTGTAGGATATTCATACCTCATCTTCCAAAGCTCAATAGTAAGCCAACCCCATGGAGTCAAAATAAGTCTCACAATTCTGTCTCCTCAACAGGGGGATGCTCAGGAAAACTGTAGTGATATAGAAGATGTAGAGATGACAGAAGCTCTAGAAGGCTCTGCACTAGGGATACAAGCTCTGGCCAGGTTCTGCCTTCCCTGAAAGCTGGGGAGTTCAGCTCCACCATTTTGTGTTCTAAGGACCCTCCCAGCTCTGACATCCTGTGTTCTAAGGCCTCTCCCAGCTCTGACAGTCTTTGTTCTAAGGGTCCTCCCAGCTCTGACATCCTGTGTTTTAAGGGCCCTCCTGGTTCTGCCATTCTGTGTTCTGAGGGTCCTCCCAGCTCTGACATCCTGTGTTCTAAGGCCTCTCCCAGCTCTGACAGTCTCTGCTCTAAGGGCACTCCCAGCTCTGACAGTCTCTGTTCTAAGGGTCCTCCCAGCTCTGACATCTGTGTTCTAAGGGCCCTCCCAGTTCTGACATCCTGTGTTCTAAGACTCCTTCCAACTTTGATATTCTGTATTTTAAGGTCCTTCCTCACTGTGACAGTCTCTGATCTGAAGACACTCTTAGCTATGACAGTTTATATATTCTACATTACCTTCTAGATCTAATATTCTCTCTTCTAAGGTCCCTTTTGTCTCTGATATTCTGTCTAGCAAAGAGAACCAAGCCTAACTAAGTCCTGGGGATGAGCATGCTCGAGAAGGTTCTGCACTAGGAATACAAGTTCTGACCAGGTTCTACCTCCCCTGAAAGTCATTGAGTGCAACTCTGACATTTTGTAATCAAAGGGCCCTCCCAGCTGTGATATCCTATGTTCTAAGGGCAACTCTGTACTAATAGACAGATTTTCCTCATCTGGGAGTTTCCTAAGTCAATAAAATCAGAGGTATACACACACACAAACACATGTAATGTTATTAGGTAATCTGTTAAGAAATCCCCCTGAAAATCCATGATACTAATTATCTTTTATATCTCCTTTAAGGATTGGCCTTGTACTTAAATAAATTTCTGGAAAATCATAAGAAAATTGCAGAAAGGAACGAGGAACTCCAGGTAATGCTGCATTTTTGTTTCATTTTAATTAATTATTTTTGATTCTTTTTTAATTTTAATTCATTAATTCCTTTTAATTCATTTCGGATGGTACCTAGCATTGGTACAACCCTTTGGATGTTTGGAGCTTTTCAATGCCTTAGCTAGTGAAGCTTCCCCCTCCCATAAGCTCAATAGTAAGCCAGCCCAGTGGGGTCAAAATAAGTCCATTCTTCCTTCTCTGTGTCTCTCTCATACACATACTCTTTCTCTCCTTCCTCTCCCTCCACTCTATTATTTTCCTCTCTTCTCTCTCATATACATACATACACACACATTGTCTCTCATACTCTCTGTCTCTGTCTCTCTTTCTCTCTCTCACACACACACACACACTTTCTCTCTTCCTCTTCTCCCTACTATCTTTCTCCATCATCTCTCTGTCTCTCTTTCTTTCTCTCTCTCTCTCTTTCTTTCTCTCTCTCTCTTTCTCTCTCTCTCTCCCCCCTCTCTCTCACACACACACATATATACATACAGACATATTGTCACACTTTCTCTTTCACACACACACACACACACACACACACACACACACACAGCGCCAGGAATCAGCCCCTCCACGTTGGTTACATTGTGGGAGCCTCAGCTTGACCCCTGGCACAATTTGCTTTATTGTCTGCCTGGGGAATGGTGGTAGTTCTTCTTCCACCAATGCCCATGACCTGTACGAGGCTCATTCTCCTCCAGGCCAAGCTCAGCAACCTGCAGGAGACTCACCATTGCCTGTTGCAAAGGATGCAAGAACAAGCCTTAGAGCATAAGAGGCAAATAAAGGAAGAGATCCAGCAGCTGCTGGAAAAGCAGGAAGAGGAAAACCGGGTAACGTCATTTCTTTCTTATTCGTATCCTTTTTGACCGAGAGCTGAGAGCTGTTCCTCTCTATGATCCTGGACATGTACTTGGGTGAATGGTCTGTGGCGTACTTTGATCTGGGGCTGTGGTCAGTGATGAGACCAAATTAGACTGTAAGCGCCCTGAGGGCAGAGACTTTCTCTTGCCCTTTTTGTATCCTCTGGGCTTGGCACATAGTAGATGCTTAATAAATGTTGATTGATTGTGTTCAAGGGTTGAGAGCTGGAAGGGACCCTAGAAAACAGTCCGATCCCTTCACTTTACAGGTGGAGAAGCCAGTGCCCAGAGACGGAAATCTACTTGCCCAAGGGCAAACAGGGACTAAATGGTAGAGATAGGGTTTGAACCCAGATCTTCAGATTCCAAGTCCAATGCTCTCTCTACTGTCTCCTAGCAGAAGTCAAGAAAAATAGGTGAAGGGAAAGGGTGATCCTGATGGCACTTGGCCAGCTGAATCTCAGGAACAGAGCTAGAAGGGACTTTAAAGTTCACCCAGTACAATCTTTCAATGGGTAGAGTGCTAGACCTGGAGTCAGGAAGGCATTGCACCAGACACTTAATAACTGAGTGACCCTGGCCAAGTCACTTAATCTCTGTCTGCCTCAGTTTCCTCATCTGTAAAATGGGGATAACAGCACCTGCCTCCCAGGGTTGTTGTGAGGATCAAATGAGATTGTGCCTGGCACATAGTAAAAGATCTATAGATGTGCATCTGTAAATATATATTACTTATTAATATTATCACAGCACTTTACAAAACTTAGAGTCTCTATAAATGCTATCACTGTTATTTATTATTGTTGTTATACATGAGGAAGTGACAATGTGGCAAAAGATCATGGGATTTTGAGTTTAGAGTTCATCTAATCCAGTTTCCTCACTTACCTGAGTATGAAACCAAGATCCATAGAAGTTAAAGGTTGTCTTTGGTCCAGCACAGGCGGTAGGTAGCAAAGCCAAGATCCCAATTCAGGTCTTCTGATGAAAAATCCAACCACACTTCAGTTCATGATAATTAACAATTATAGCTAACATTTCTACAGTGCTTACTAAGTGCCAAGCATTCTGTTAATCACTTTACAACAGTATTAGCTCTGGGGATGGAGGATATATATCCCACTTCTGACACTTATTTGCTATATGGCCATGAGCAAGTAACATAACCTCCATGGGGCTCAGTTTCTACATCTGTTAAGTGAGGGGGTTGGACCACATGCTCTCTGAGGTCCCTTAAGACTTTTGGTCTGTGATCCTATGTCCAGAGAGTGTTGGACAAACTCCATACTACTATATAGTAATTGTACATTCATATAGAATACAGTAATTTATATTATAGTAATGTAACAGAAATTTTGGTGCTGTAAAAATGAAGAATAACAGGAAATATTTTTTAAAACCTATAAAAAGTGATGTAAAGCCTATGGATAGAAAAGTTCATAATCCAGCAGAGGACAGAGAGAAGCACGAAGATGAAAAAAGACAATTTTGATTGTATAAAGTTAAAAAGGACTTTTTTTGCAAACAAAACCAATGTGGAAGGGAAAGAGTTAAGGGGGGGGGAACCTTTGCCGCAGCAAAATTCCCCAGTAAATAAATGATCAAATGATAAGAACAGGCAGTTCTCAAAGGAAAGAAGTGGTCAGTGGTCCTATTTTTAAAAAAAATACTCTGAATCATCAATAGTAAGAGAAGTGTGCATGAAAACTCCTAGGTTACCACTCACAGACATCAGAATGGCAAAAGTAACAGGAAATGACAATCATTGGCAAGACAGTGGACAAACAGCACAAAAGGCACTGGTGGTATAGCTATAAATTGGTACAGTCATTCTGAAAAGCATTTTGGAGCAATGCCCGAGAAGTCACTAAATCATGCATACCCTTTGACCCAGGGATGCCACTGCTAACTCTATGCCCCAAAGGGATCAAAGATAGAGGGAGTATCTGTTGATATATGCTGCCCTACCCCACCTCAAAATTGTTTTTAAAGAAAATAAAGCTAGGGAATAAACACATTTCACTTCATTTTTTAAAAGGTGGTGAAAAGCAAGATCTCAGGACTAGACTGTGTGCATAATAAGTACAATTGTATGCTTTTGCATTTTTTTTTGGAGGCGCAATTGAGATTAAGTGACTTGCCCAAGGTCACATGGCTAGTAAGTGTTAAGTGTCTGAGGTCAATTTGAACTCAGGTCCTCCTGACTCCAGGGCAGGTGCTCTATTCACTGTGCCACCTAGCCTCCCCAGTTATATGCTTTTTAAAAGAAAAAAGAAATAAAGATAAAGAAAGCCATTAAAAGGGTAGCTGTGGAACTCTAGCCTGCCTTGGAAAGGGAGACGGCCAATGCATGTTTCTATGTATTTTGATTCATAGAATCACTAAATCACAGCTTTAGATCTAGAAGAGGCCTTAGAAACCATCTAGTCCAACTTCATCTTTTTACAGATGAGAAAAGTGAGTCTTAGAAAAGTTAAGTGACTTGCCCAGGGTCACACAAGTAGATTCTACTTTATTTAAAGAGAAAGGGATCATATCAGATATTGGAGGGGTTGGGTCAGGCACAGGGTGCATGTTCACTTGATTGTCCTTGCTCACAATAGTTAAGTTTAGAGTAAAACATTTTGGGGAAAATCAACAATAACTCTAGTCTCTTTCTGATGAACTGCAGTCCTACCATATCTTCTCAGTCTAAGATAACTCTTTGTGATCCCAGTTGGCGTTTTCTTGGCAAAGACACCATAATGGTTTGCCATTTCCTTCTCCAGCTAATTTTAAAGATGAGGAAACTGAGGCAAATGGGGTTAAGTGACTTGTCCAGGGTCACACAGCTAGCATCTGAGATTGAATTTGAACTTAGCTCCTCCTGACTCCTGAGCTTTTCCTCTATCCACTATGGCATCACCTAGCTGCTGTCTGGAGGACTGCACATTCTCTTCCGATTCAAAATCTAAATGATCTAAGTCACTAAAAATGCTTTAAACATACTCAAAATTCTCCATCAGAATAATCACAAAAGTTTCTGTCTTCCCCCTTTAATTAAACCTCCTTTTCTGTGAACTTCAGCATTGGAGTTGGGGTGGAGGAAGGAAGGGGGAAATTTCAGCTGTTCTTTATTCAACTTAATTGTATTTTTTTGGTTCAATTACAAGTAAAACTGAAGGATTATTATTCACCCCAACAGACAGTATCTCAACCACATAATAGGTCCAATAGGCTTCCTGTGAGCTGGCCTGGGAAGCTAGCCACCATTTATAGCATTGTTTTGATGGAGGGAAAAAGTGTTCTCAAAGCCAAATAACTCACATATTAAGCAATTATAGAAACATAGGAGGGAATAAGTGAGGAAGGCCTGGAGTCACTTCCTCCAACCCTTTGTAGTGAGTGAGTGGAAGTAGTTTAACCAGTTTTCCCTGTTTGGTACCTACCTCCCACACAGGTAGACTCTTCAGATTTTTTTTCCTACTATTCACTGTGGTGATTCCCACATTTCAATGACCGTATTAAGCAACTTGACCTGAAAACATTCACTGGCAAGTTGCCTTCTTAATTAGGAATGGTTCAGACAAGTATTTCCAGCATTCTCTTTCATAAACAAAGCTGGGCAGGCACCTGGGAGACTTTACTCCCCTTTCTAAGAATGAGTGTGACCATGATTTAGGAAGCATTGTATTCTAGATAAAACCCTGTTCTGGAAGTCCAAAGATGCTGGGTTCTAGTCCTGTCTTGTCTCCTGTCTGTATGAGACAGAGCAAGTCATTGAATCTCCATTGGCCTCAGTGGCTGCCTTTTGTCAAATGAGGGGTTGGACTAGATGACCTCTGAGGTCTTATAAAAATCTGATATTCTGTGTTCTAGCATTCTATGTTCTGAGATTCATTAGAACTTTAAGGTTCTAAGGTCCCTTCCAGCTTTACTATTCATTTTTTCATTTCTCCCAACTCTGACATTCTAAGTTTTAAGGTCCCCTCACCACATTTACATCCTAATATTCTATTTTCTAACATTCTGTACTCTAAGGGTCCTCACAGCTCTGACATCCTGTGTTCTAAGGGCCCTCCCAGCTCAGACAGTTTTGACCTTCACTCACTTCTTTCTCCCTGTTGTCCTTAGCTGCCTTTCCCCTGAGTATGTTCACACACAGTAAAAGCTCCTGATTGACTTTCAGGTTTGGAAGAACAATGTGACCCAAGAAAAGAACGAAGCTAAGGCTGCTGTGGAAGAAGAGAAGAAAAAAGTCCAAGACCTTGAGAACCACTTAAAGAAACTGAAAAAGGTATGAGCCTGAGAGAGCAGGGAGCCAGAAATCTGCCTAGGGATGATTGGCAAGGGAACTGTAGGCCCCGGCTCTGTTTGGGGTGAAAAAGCAGTCCTTTGGACACAGAGAGGACGGCTTGGCAGCTGGAGGGCTAGCCTGTGAGTTGGGTTACTCAGGTTCAAATCCATATATGTAAGAAATATGTGCCCTAGGATTGGTCATTTAACCTCCTGGAGTCTCAGTCTCCTCACCTGTAATATGTGAGGAATAGCATCTCACTACTTATCAAGAGATTGCTGTGAGATTCTCTAAAGTGCTTTATAGACTTGAAAGCCCATGTGGGGTCCAGGCTTGTTTATTTTTCCAGGCTTCACTGACATAGAGAGCACCTGGTAAGGAATCTCTCCTGTTAATGTAGATGGAGTATTAACTAATATGTTTGTGTAACACTTTAACGCAGCTAGGTGGCACCATAATTCACAATCGCACAGTTCCTGGAATCAAGAAGACCTGAGTTCAAATCCAACTTCAGACCTGACTAGCTGTGTGACCCTGGCAAGTCATTTAAACCACAGCCTGTCTCATTTCCTCATCTGTAAAATGGGGACGATAATAACATGTACTTCCCAGGGTGGTTGTGAGGACCAAATGAGATCATGGTGAAGCACTTAGCAGAGTGCCATATGAATGCTAGCTGTTTATTATTATTATTATTAGTATTAAAATTCACCAGGCATTTTGCATAATAATAGCTTACATTCATATAGCACATGAATGTCTATAAAGCGTTTTATATAGCAATAATGACTAATATTCATATAACATTTTAAGGTTTGCTTTACATAAATCATCAAATTTGATTCTTACAAAAACCTTGGGAGGTGCTATTATTATTATTGTCTCCATTTTATAAATGAGGAAACTGAGTCTGAGCCACCATAAGTGACTTGTTGAAGGTCACACAGCAAGTAAGCTTCTGGGGCAGGATTTGAACCTGGGACATCCTGACTCCAAGTTCAACACACTATTGTGCTGCACAGCTGCCCCAATTTGTAATCTTAGAGGTTACCTGGGTTAAAAGAAGCTAAAAGACTTGGATTGGTTTCTGTGTCAGGGTTAAGACTTGAACCCAGGACTCTCCAAGTCTAAGGCACCTTCTCTAGCCCCTTCAGCACTTTGCCTGTAAGTAATTCTTATTCTTATTAATTAATTATAGTTCCCATTAGTTAAAACAACCCAAGCTTTGTATAGGAATAGGTAGCATAGACTGGGTAGGTGACCTTGTCCCAGCACAGTAGTAACAGCAGTGTCTGAGTCAGTCCTCTGACAGATTTCTTCAAATTACTCACCAGCACCAAAAACATCACTGCTGCTCTGCTTCCCCTCAAAAAAGCATTTACCAGAGGGTTAGCTGAGTCTGGAGCTTTCCTAGGTACATCACAGAGGAAAGAAGGACAAGTTATTCCTGCCCCCTTAGGGCTGACAGGCCACCAGAGACACACCATGACCTTGACATATGGAGCAGGA
Organism: Pseudochirops corinnae; assembly: GCA_028646515.1. Lineage (NCBI taxonomy): Eukaryota > Metazoa > Chordata > Mammalia > Diprotodontia > Pseudocheiridae > Pseudochirops > Pseudochirops corinnae. Next base: position 49,152,882 of record CM053588.1, read on the forward strand.
CCAAGGATATCACAAAGGAACAGGACAGACCACAGGCCACTTGGCAAAGCACATAGAAGACTGAGCCTTGGAGATGGGAAGAGCTTGGTTCAAGTCCTGCCACAGACACATATGGGCAAATCACTTACATTCTTAGATTACTCAGGCGACTCTTGATTAGGAGTAGAGGGAATTTTTATACTGGGAATCACCTATCCCAGGTGTTTGATTACACCTGTGTCAGAGGGTCGTGGGTGTCAACACTTCCAAGTGAAACTTGAATCAGATTAAAATATAATTGGGAGACATTAAAAATAAATAAGTAAAATTACAGTAAAACACTTTGCTGTTGTTGTTTAGTCATTTTCATGTCTGATTTTTCATGACCCTTTTTGGGATTTTCAGGGCAAAGATGCTAAAGCAGTTTGCCATTTCCTTCTCCAGTTATTTTACAGATGAGGAAACTGAGGCAAATTCAGTTAAGTGACTTGCCCAGGCTCATACAGCCAGTAAGTGTCTGAGACCAGAATGGAACTCGGGTCTTCCTGACTCCAGGCCTGGTGCTCTATCCACTGCACCACTTAGCAGTAAAACATAGATAATCGTAATATGTGGTTTTCTAAGTCAATGTGCCCCCACAGAGATCCTCACATAGGGTTAGCCATCCCATTTCTGTCTGGGTCTGACACTGCTGCCCAGCACCAATAGAATCATATCTGTGCCCGGCCCTGTGCTAAGTACTTTACAAACATCACTCATTTGATCCTCACAACAACCCTTTTGAGGTGGGGGCTATTATTATCTCCATTTAACAGTTGAGGAAACTGAGGCCAAGAGAGCTTAAGTTAAAACTTGTCCAGGGTCACACAACATCTGAGACCAGATCTGAACTCTTCCTATCTCCAAGTCAAACTGTCTACCCAGCTCCCTAGAAAACAAGTTGGGGGGAAAGAGAGTGGTCCAGACAACACTCTAGTACATTGGGTTTTGGAGGGGGGAGTTTGAAGCAATTGGGGTTAAGTAACTTGCCCAGGGTCACACAGCTAGTAAGTGTCTGATGCCACATTTGAACTCAAGTGCTCCTGACTCCCCGTCTACTGTTCTATCCTCTGTGCCTCTTAGCTGCTCCCCCCCTTTTTTTAAATTGGTGAATCTATCTCATCCCCCGACTGATGCAGTTTTATCTTCCTTACTCCTTCTGATGTCCAGTTCTTGTCCATATCCTTGCTAGACAATCTGTTCAATGTCTTGGAGAGAGGGAGGCCTTTTCTGGTTCTTGTGATGCCCCATGAAGAGCAGCAGGGCCTTTGGGCCATCGGTGTGCACCTAACATTCATTACATTTCATCTGCAGCATTCTCTCAAACGTCAGTCAGTCGTCCTTAACATCTTTAAGCTGACCATGCATCTTTCCTTTGTCCTTTGGTAAAGATCCTGGCATTCCAAGATTCTTATCCATAAAGCAGTCTGGAAGAAGACTGGTATTGAAAAGACAGCCATTTGCTGCAAGGAACAGTTTGGGAATGTTGGAAATACTGCACAGTTTCCCAAAGGCAACCCAAAGGAGCATTTTAATTCAAGGCCCTCTTTATTTTACATCTGGAGAGTTTACCTGAAATGTTTCTACTGATCGCTTGACTCAGTGGACTCCCTGTCCAACTACATTATAATCTAGGCCAGTGGTGTCAAACTCAAACACAAAAGAGAATACTGCATTATACATTATATATATTCCCTTCCTGCTGTCTGCATAGTGACTTTGTTTTAAAATGTAATGTGATCTATGTTTTTATTGTATTTTCATTCATTTTGTCAAATATTTCTCAATTACATTTTTATCCGGTTAAGGCCACACTCAGGAGTGTTGCACCAAATGTTTGACACCTTTGATCTGGACAATGAGCATTCTTTATCCACTTTGTTTTTCTTGTGTGTATGGTTCAGCCATTCTCCTTTGAGTGGCCATGGAGTTCATAAGTAATCTTTCCATTATTTTTTTTAACTAACTGGGAACAGCAAGATTCCTTCTCCCCATCCTCAGACTTTGTTTGACCCATTGTCATACATGTCTGGCTTTGAAATTGAACTGTCTATATAAATAGATATTTATTTCTCAACATCACCTAAATAGAATAGGAAAAAACCAAATGCATTAGGTCTATGGTTCATTTGATACTTGTTTCCTCTAGGAAGTGGAATCTAAATCCCAAGAAGGGGGAATTTTAAGCTCTCACTTAAATGAGGCACTGACCATGGTGGAAAAAAGCCAGCGGACAAATACTGAAGACCAAAAAGAAAAAGAATCCCTCGCTCTGAGTTTGAGCAAAGCCCTGGAGGAACTCAGCGAAGCCAGAAAGAAACAAGTAGGTTCAAATATTGCTCTGGCTGCTGAAATGCTTCTTCAATGCTCTGTCTCCTGGTTCTCCTCCTACCTCTCCAACCAAACCTTCTTGGTCTCCTTGGCTGAGTCTTCAAAAGCACTCTCTTTCCAGTCACTGAGTCTCCACTCCTTACCTTTCTCAGCAAATGACATCCCACCTCCTAAGTCCAAACATGAATGATTTTAAGTAGTTGCTTTTCTTATTATCCATTCATTCAGGACCAGTGATTCCATTGGTATAGGGCAGCAGTTCTTAAAGTGCGGTCTGGGGTCCCAGAGATCCCTTCAAGGGGGCAGTGAGGTCAAAGCTATTTTTATAATAACACTGAGAGTGCCCTCAGTCAACTAGCTAAAAAATTGTAACTTACACATGAGTTGCCAGTCTAGTCTAACAAAGGGAGCTCCCACCATCATCTTTATTATCAGTCATGATCCTGATAATAACAAGCTTCCCTGTAGCATTTTGGGTTTGTGAAGCATCTTACGAGCACCACCTCATTTGATCCTTATTACAGCCCTGGAAGGAAGGTACTATTATTACTCCCATTTTATAGCTGAGGAAAATGAGGCAATCAGAGGCTTTAAATAAATGATGATACTAAATATTGGCTAACCTTTACATAGCACCTACTATGTGCCAGACACTGAGCTATATGCTTCCCAAGAATTATCTCATTTGATCCTTGCAATGACCCTGGGGGGTAGGAGCTCTTATTAAGACCATTTTACAGATGATGAAAATGAGGCAGGGGTTCTAAATGACTTGCCTAGGGTCACACAGCAATCAGGTATCTGGTGCTGCATTTTAATTCAGGTCTTCTAGCCTCTAGGTCCATGATTCTATCCATTGTGCCAACCTCATTAATGAAATGGTAAGATTGGACCAAAATAAAATAAAAATTCTGGCTAGGTCTTACATTGAAAAACCTCGGTCTGAGACAAGCCACTCAAGGACCTAATGGTCTCCATGAAAGGATTCCGAAGCCCCCTAGTCACAGAATGTTAGGTAGAGAGTGAGAGTCCTTTTCATCTCACACCCTCATTTTTAGAGGGGAAACTGAGGCATGGTGGGATAAGTGAATTGTAAGCCTGGCATTCTCTTTCCACTGACCACCCTCCTTCTCCCCTCTCTCTTCCCCCTTAGATCCTTCTTGGGGAACAACTTTTGAAGCAGAAGGAAGCCCTCCAGACAGTGGAGGAGGAGAAAAACCTGCAGAAGAAAAACCTGGAGATGGAGATTATCCAGTACAAGGAGCAGGTCAGGCAGCATTCGCAGACCATCGTCACTCTGGAGGAGAGGCTACAGAAGGTGACCCAGCAGAACAAGGACATTGAACAGAAGATTGTGAACCTCAAAGAAAATACACCAGGTAAGCCGTTCTCTTCAGCTGGACAGGCTTTCATGAAGCACCGACTGCTCACCCAAGCACTAGATGGCTCAATGGATAGAGTGCCAGGTCTGGAGTCAGCCTGAGTTCAAATCTGGCCACAGATCCTTGCTAGTTGTGCGACCTTGGGCAAGTCACTTAACCTCTGTCAGCCTGAATGTCCTCATCTGTAAAATGGGGATAATAGTAGCACATATCTCCCAAGGTTGTGGTGAGGCTCAAATGAGATAATATTTGTAAAAGTATTTTGCACCAGGACAGCCAGGTGGTGCAGTGGGTAGAGCATCAGCCCTGTAGTCAGGAGAACCTGAGTTCAAATGTGACCTCAGACATTTACTAGTTGTAAGCAAGTCACTTAACTCCACTTGCCTCCACAAACAACAACAAAAAAGTGCTTAGCACAGTGTCTGTCCATAGTAGGTGCAATATAAATGTTAACTATTATTATTATTATTATTATTCATTATTATTATTATTATACAGAAATGAAAAATCATACAGTCTTTGCTTTCACAGAGCCTGTGGTCTGCTGGTCTTTGTCTACGTGCACAAAGAAGCAAGGGCCAACATAGAGTATGATTGGGCATTTGAAGGTGGGAAGCTACTAGGGAAAGATCTAGACAAAGTAATCTGGGAAAATTTGAGGAATTTATTGAGTAGTTGGAATCCCAGAAGGTTTCAGGGTGGAGGTGGCACCCTCAGTTGGGCCTTGAAGGCAGAGAAAGATTCCAGCAGGTAAAGATGAGAAAGAAGCCATCTGGAGGCAAGGGCATGGTCTGTACCACTGTTAAGAAGTGGGACAGGTTGAACTTAGGGAACGGTGAGTAGTCCCCTATGGCTGTAGCATAGTTTGTGAAGGGGAAGAATAGAAGAAAAATACCACTACTGCTTCAGGGCTTATTTTGATCAGAGCTGGCAAGCCAGGGAAGAGACATGAGATGAAGAATCATGAAATAAGACTGGATAGGTAGATGGAGTCAGACTTCAATGCCAGGATGACATTGGTATTTTTCCTAGACACCATGAACAGGACATCTCTGAAGGGTTCTGAGCCAGTAAGTGCCATGGTCAAGAAGCATGCATCACAAAACTTTATGTCAGCCCATGTAGAGAATAGTTTGGAGAAGGGAGAACCTGCAGGCAGGGAGAACTGATTAGGAGGCCATTGAAATAGCCCAGGTAAGAGGTCAGGAAGGCCTGAATCAAGATGGTGGTCATTATGAGTAGAAAAAATGAAATGGGATAGAATCAACAGAAATTAGCAATTGTTTGGATGTGGGAGGAGTTAATAGAATAGGGGAAAGACAAGCAAAGATGATCCCAAGATTTTTAGCCTCAGTTACAGCATCTCAGTCTCCAGCACAGATAAGTAAATTTGGAGAATGGGAAGGATTGGAAAGAAGGTGTTGATTCCAGTTGGGTACATGTTGAATTTGAGGTAATGGGAGACCTTAAGATGGAGGTGTCTGGAAGGCAGTTGAGACAATCCAGAAGGTAGGATTATAGTTCAGGAGCTAGATTACAGATAGGTAGATAGATAGATAGATAGATAGATAGATAGATAGATAGATAGATAGACAGATAGATTAGATAGATAGATAGATATGTGTGTATATATGTATATACACACATATATACACATATATTTATGTGTGCATACACATACATACATATATACCAAGAGAGAGAGAAATTCGCCAGCATGGAGATGATCATTGGATTGACAAAACATGATGAGATGAACAAGACAGCATATAAAAGAGGGCCCAAGACACCCATACTTATGTGAGAGACAGTTTGATAATCATTGGATTGTAGACCTAGTTGGAAGGGAACTCAGAGGTCATTGTTTACAATCCTCCCATTTCACAGATGAGGGGACTGAAGCCCACAAAGAGGAAATAATTTAATTAAGGCCACACAGTTAGGAAGGGATCCACCAAAGTAAACTGAGAAGAAGTCATAAAGACAAGTAGAAAACCAGGAGAGAATGGTATCATGGAAGCCAAGGGCAAAGGCATATATCAGAGAGGATGGAAGTAGTCCACAGTGTCCAAAGCATCAGAAAAGTCAAGAAGGATGAGGATTGAGAAGGAATCTAGAAAATCTTGCTAAAGCTCATGAAGCCTTGGGCCAGGAAATGAAGACCATAGGGTGATAGCCTCGGTTAGAGATGCTGGACTAAACTTCAGGGGAGAAATGCACAGAGAATTAAAAGGATACCAGATAAAAAAGAAATGGTCATAATTGTTGTGCTGCAGCTTTCATGTTCATCCATCAGAAAAAAACCAACATGCTCTTTTTTTCCCCTGAAGGAGATCTTTCTTGTGATACTAGTTGTGTTCCAGTGGCGCAACAATCTTAGGAGCTCTTTGTCACTACAAGTTATGAAGAAAAATGTCCCTAATGACTCAGGACATCTTTTGTACAGAGCTGGAGAGCCGGAGAATAGACAAGGGAGGAGAGAGCACTTTGGATGCTTG